>JALHLI010000001.1:21343830-22543830 GCA_023349425.1 Anthopleura sola
TCGGTCAGTCGGTCGGTCTGTTAGTTGGCTAGCTGTTGTGCAGTTGGATGGATGGCTAATGGTCGGTCAGTCGGTCGGTCTGTTAGTTGGCTAGCTGTCGTGCAGTTGGATGGATGGCTAATGGTCGGTCAGTCGGTCGGTCTGTTAGTTGGCTAGCTGTCGTGCAGTTGGATGGATGGCTAATGGTCGGTCAGTCGGTCGGTCTGTTAGTTGGCTAGCTGTCGTGCAGTTGGATGGATGGCTAATGGTCGGTCAGTCGGTCGGTTTGTTAGTTGGCTAGCTGTCGTGCAGTTGGATGGATGGCTTATGGTCGGTCAGTCGGTCGGTCTGTTAGTTGGCTAGCTGTCGTGCAGTTGGATGGATGGCTAATGGTCGGTCAGTCGGTCGGTCTGTTAGTTGGCTAGCTGTCGTGCAGTTGGATGGATGGCTAATGGTTGCCCGTTCAGTTCTTCGATTGTTTAGCTAAAGATCCCTTGCAGCACCTCGAAATGCAGCTTGAATTCGGGGACAAAACAATAAGTTTCCAATTATCAGGAGAATGGAATTCTTTTCTTTTTTTGTCCTCCAAATTGAGCTGCTTTGACGTCACGTGCAAGGGTCGGTCAGTTGTTTGATTGATTTGTCGGTCGGTTGGTTTGTTGGCTGGCTGTTTATATCTATTTATTTTCTTAGAGGCTTTCACTTAACCACTAGTGCATTAGAATATGAGAACTCAAAAACATAAAACAAGAACGTGACAAGACAAAAGAAGTTTAAGTGAGGGAACAGTGACTGGACTCAGTGCACGAGGCTGTTCCCAAGAGAGAAAAACACGAATTATATATACGACAATGATGAAAATGAAAACTAATCAATTATGAACTATAGAAAGCTAGCTATTGAACTGAAAACTAGAAATGCTAAAGAATCCAATCAGATCTACAGCAATAACTATCGTTGACTGATCTACCTTAAGGACAGATTTAATAATATAATGATAATATTGCCTTTATTTACACTTCATTATTTTACAGAATAGGAAAGGAATAATATAAATATAAATAAGTGTTGGAAACTTAGAGGAACTTAAAGTTATCGAGCTAAGATCCCATTAGCTTATATAGATAACTTGAATTATATTGAATATGGCTGCAATTACTATGAGATTGTTTTCCATTTGCGAATTCTATCACTATCCACATCGAATATAGCTTATTGAAGTACAAGAGCGGAATCAGGGGGGGGGGGATCGGGTGACTAGTCACCCCCCTTGGAGTCGAATATAATAAGAATAAAGGAGAAGACACTATTCAATGCCTTTCTAGGTACCAGTCATCATCTTGAAATCATTCTGGATCCGCCACTGAAGTAATACTCATACAGTTGTAATAAGAAGATAAATTTTACACCGTAAAAAATAGGAAAGATCACTTACTGACGTTTCGGACGCTAGTCCTTCATCAGAAACACCGACGCAGCCCATACTAGTTACCTAGTTATCATCTTAATACTCATACAGGATTTTTTCACTTAAAAATGAAGAAATAGTAGATGGATGGATGGCTAAATTCCGTTCACTTGGCTTGTTGGCTAGTTTAGTTTAGGCTGTTTGGATTCGCTTGTATCTTTTATCGTTGATTTTATTGCTTACAAACGCACAAATAATTTCAACGATAATTCTCCTAAAATATAATCGGCATCATCATGCATGACGATAAAGAGATTCGTAGTGTATTAAAACAAACTAACTCAAAGCTGTTCTTTTTTCAATTGCTTTCACCAAAACGTTTTCGAAACATGTTTTCATATGCCCACGTTTCTTACTCACGCGGCAACAACTGTTCAATCAACCATCTACTAGAATTACATAAATTATTTGGTACTTACCAAGAACGCTTTTTCTCTTTGCAGACTGTCACCATGCCATCATTTCTTTGCGCTGTTGGAGACCACATCAACTTCACTTCCACTATCGTGCCAGACATTGCAGTCACGTCCTATTCTAAACTTGGCTCTGCTAACTGGACGGAAGGATCGCTGATTAGGTGCAATCAAGTGGGAGCTCAATCCCTTGCCATCTTCATTGAGAATGGCATCAGTGCTGTGGTTATGAAATGTCTTCTCAACGTTACAGGTACGATACTTGGTAAAGGCTGGGGCAGACAAGAAATGGGCGTTATATGAGTGATGATGATGACGATGATGATGATGATGATGATGCATGATGATGATGATGGTGATGATGATGATGATGCATGATGATGGTGATGATGATGATGATGATGGTGATGATGATGTATGATGCATGATGATGATGATGATGCATGATGATGGTGATGATGATGATGATGATGACGATGGTGATGATGATGATGATGTGTGATGCATGATGATGATGATGATAAATGATGATGATGATGATGATGCATGATGCATGATGCATGATGCATGATGATGGTGATGATGATGATGATGATGATGCATGATGATGGTGATGATGATGATGATGCATGATGCATGATGCATGATGCATGATGATAATGATGATGATGCATGATGATGGTGATGATGATGATGATGCATGATGATGGTGATGATGATGATGATGCATGATGCATGATGCATGATGATGATGATGATGATGCAAGATGATGATGATGATGATGATGCAAGATGATGATGATGAAAGATGATGATGATGATGATGATGATGCAAGATGATGATGATGATGATGGTGGTGGTGGTGATGATGATGATGATGATGACGATGATGATGATGGTGATGATGATGATGATGGTGATGAAGATTATGATGATGATGATGATGATGATGACGATGATAATGATGATGGTGATGATGATGGTGATGATGATGATGATGATGGTGGTGATGGTGATGATGATGATGCTGGTGATGGTGATGATGATGGTGATGATGATGATGATGGTGATGATGATGTTGATGATGATGATGATGATAATGATGGTGTTGGTGGTGATGATGATGATGATGATAATGATGGTGTTGGTGGTTGGAATAATGATGATGATGGTGTTGATAATGATAATAATGTTGGGTATAATGAAGAATAACCTTAAAACAGTCTCTAATATTTTAATATTTCATATTCATTTCCAGTTATTTCAATGAATTTCACGTGGACTCCTCTTTATTACGGATCTGGCGCAATGGTGCCATTCTCAATCACTAAACCAGCAGGCAATTATGGGTAAGAGTAGATTACAAATTCAAACTATCAAGATACATTCGAGGACTCAGAGATAAAGTCATTTGAAAAAACGTTGTCACAGATCGGCTCCGCGACCACGCGATTGAACCGAAACGGATTATGGGTAGAAATTGCTGAAACGCTCAATTATTCACTCTGAAGTAGTTATTTTTGCTTACTAATGAGATAACACAAACAGCAACCCTTTCAACGTTTGTCTTCGGGTTTTGCGAAAGAAAGACAAAAGTCTATATGACTAATATTCAGTCAAAGATGTTCCTAATTTTGAAACTGTTAAGTTATTGAAATAGTAATTCGCCAGCGAATTTTCGTACTGAAAGCCCGACGCATATTTAATCAGTGAATTAAGAATTCAACTGCTTCAGTGATTTTTACCCATATTCCCGTTCGGGCTAGTCGCGTAGTCGCGGAGCCGTTCGACGACAACGTTTTTTCAATTAGCTGTATATCACGCGTATTACGATATTTTAGCTTTTTATAGAAGGAACCATTAACTATTACTCCCCATACAGTGTTCTTCCGTAAGGATCGCTCCATACACTCTACCACTGACTGCATCATTATTCAACACACAACACTCAACTCACATGTTGGTTTTTACGGAGGGAGGAAACTGGAGAACATGGAAAATTGTATTGACATCATAAGAATCATTCTAGCATCTTGTGATCAGCCTTCAGCATAATCAGTGGGCTTCTTTGGCTTGGGCGTCATGTTTTTTTCCATTTCAGACCACGTGTTATTATCTTGAGAATAAAGTTATTGGTTTGAATTGTTTCCAAATTCATGTGTCTCCTCGTGCATAACCGTTAAACAAAGAAATAATAGTCTAGGGAATGACACATGGCCTGAAATTTGAAAACATTACGCCCAAGCAGAAGACTGTAGGTCTATATGTGTAGTTTCCATGGTTACCCCAAACCCGCAATGTCTTATGGTAAATTTAAAAATGACGAATACAGAAATATGTTATTTAGCATACCTCATAACAGAGTGTACAGTCAGTACTGCAAATAAACTTTGCCAGTTTTGGAGATATTTGAGTAAAAACCAGGATCATTCACACTTCCAGAAGTGGTGGTACTGTATCCCTGCATTTCCAGTGTTGACCTCATACCTAAAGAAACACATAATAGACAAGTGATATTAGTTACTTAGTTTTCACGTGCATAATTTCCTGTCTCGTGCAGAATGTTCATCAGCTGAATCACAATTTTTCAATATAATTGTTCCTGGTTAACAGCACATGGTAGTCAGTGTTTGACCACTATTTAAAGCAGATAATGAGATTCAAAAGCTATTATCAGCTGATTGAAACCCAGCAATATACAAAAATAATAATATGGGGAGAACGGCGCGGTGGATCCTTTTTGTTTGATATAGCTGTATAATGAGTAGAGATATTAAAATAATACTTTTACATTTTCTTTTTTCATTTTTCAGGTTAATAATGATATTCCCAGGCTCTGTGATTGTCAACTGTACCAACGATACAGTCTACTTTAGTTTTTCCGCCCCCAATATTTCACCAGGTTACGAAATTTCTATGATTGCCACTGACAGTGCAGGAAATTCAGCTAAAATCACTAAGAATATCATCATTTTCCCAACTCTGAATGGCACATTGAACGTGGAATACCCAGCGTTTGGTGGCATAGGGTTGTTACTGGAGTACGAAGTGGTGATAACGGCAGATAATATCAGGTAATCACTGATTGGTACTTGACCATCGTCTATTAAAGGATAGACAATGATATTGCTTACTTCATGCTTATAGGCCATAGTTTTGATTGTAATTTGGACTAATATTATCCACAACAATTTCTGATTGGTTATTTACCATGGTCTATTAAAGTATAGACAATGCAGCTTAATTCATACTTATAGGTCATTCGCCGTGGTTTTGATTTTAATTTTGACTAATATTATCCGCAAGCATTTCTGATTTAGTCCTTTTAGATGAGTACATTCACTCTTTTCTTTGGCACAGTGTCTTAAAGACCCTTTGCACATGACGTCAAAGCATCACAATTTGGAGGACAAAACAAAAGAATTTCAATCTTCTGAGAATTGGAAACCTATTGTTTTGTCCTCCAAATTGAGCTGCATTCCGACGTGCTGCAAGGGGTCTGTAAATGATTAGTTTCTAAGCATCCTAATTGGACACGAGCAATTGTTTGAACACCACTTCATCAACATGTGATTTGAGAGTTGTATGCATAGAATATATAATGTAGTGGTAGTGTGTGTGAGTGACAGTGCGCCAAATTGGAAACCAGTATTAAGTTACTGAATTTGTATCCCACTATAAAAAAAAGAAGAAGTGATCAGATGTTACCAGCCACGGACAAGGCACGAGACAGTTATATGTTCATACAAAACTCACTTTATTAATATATGTTTTGCTTGTCTTGTTTGACATGCTGCAGCCACTCATTTAACTTTGGTGATGGGAGCCCTGTGGTGAACACCATTTTACCCAGCGCCACACACACATTTACCACCAAAGGCTTCCATTGTGTCACAGTCACTACAAGTAATCCAGTCAGTTCGCTATCAAAGGAAGTTTGTACGAAAATCGTTGAGGCCATCCAAGGCCTATCGTAAGTATATCCTATGTTGTAATTCAACTTCGATACAGTTATAGTTGTTAGACATTAGTTGCTGTTTTCACCTGAGTAGCTCGTGATGTTAGGATGTTCTCTTATTTGCCTCGCGTTAAAGCAGCTCATAATAGACAACTTTGCCTTGGGCGTAACATATCATTCCTAAAGTATTTCTTTGTTAAAAAAAAGTAAAGTTCCTACATTTAACGTCGGTAGTTCAACTACTATCAACGGAAGCCGACGGTGAGCAACTTTACCCCCTCTCTCCGTCGGTGCTTTGTTTTACGAGTATTCAAAGCTGAAGCTACAGGGATTAGAAAGAAGTCGAAACAGATGTGGAGATCATTAGGACCGAACCGTAGACCTTTAGCTACGCCTGCTCCTTGTTGAATGGTTGCGCATGAGAAGAAACATCAATAAGATGCAATGAATGAATAAATTCATTAATTAAATAGTCCTTGTTTCTAGGGTAGCACTTAGAAGCTAACAAACCTGTGGCCCTCATTCTATGATCGAGCTGGAATTTAGAAGATGAATATTACAGAGGGAAAAAACCCTCGAAGTCACAGGAGAGAGCCAAAACGCAACAATACTCTTGTACAACGCCAAGTCTGGGAATCGAACTCGGGTTACATTGGTGACTATATAACTCTTACAACGAAATCTCATTCTCAAGAAAAATGAAATGAAAACGAAAAGTCTTTTTATATCAATAAATAATTTAATTTTCAGATGTGCCGAGGACCTTATCAGAACTCCTTTAGGCCAGCCATCAGCTATAGGCTTCGTGGTCGAAAACGGCACTGACTTCGATATGAAACTCCAAATCAATGCATTGCTCCCCACATACGCGTTAGAAAATGCCACTGCGCACGATATATTTGTCATCTACAAACAACACAATTATACTCAAGTTGGGGAGTACACTTCTACAGTGACTGCATCAAACATGGTCGGCAACGCGACTGCACAGTGCTTGATTCTCGTGCAAGAGCCCATCACGGATCTGGATGTTCAGGTTAGTGAGCAGCTTTAAAGAGTTTTATTCTCTTTCTCATTCTCAGAGCACATTTCGTTGCATTTCCTTTGTTCATGGAAAATGTGTGCATTTATTGCTGCACTGTCTAAGTAACCACCACATTCCCATAATGCTTTGCTTTTTGGGGGCAACAACGAGACAAAATCGTTAATATTACCATGAAGATTAATAAGAATTGAAGAAAAAACATCTAAAAACACTTATGCATCTATGATAGATTCTATCAGAATTCACACAACAACAAAAAACAGAAAAAGGAAATTTCAACAGGTTTACAAGTAAAAGTCATGACATTTCTTGGTAAGTCCATACATTGTCTGTAACACCAAACGTTTCATTCTCCCATGCGTGTGGAATTAACTCTGATTAAACTGATACTGGATTTTTCAATGGTAATAGCAAACATACTCAACATCTCCACGAAAATATTTGAATTTTCAAATGTTTTTGCTATTATTGCCCCCCCCCCCCCCCCTAAACGTAAAGTATTATGGGAATATGAAAGTGGTGAATAGATTCGATGGTCAAGGGATGTTATTACAAATCCCCCACCCCTCCCCTCAAGATAATGTACAAATTATATCTCATTATCTTGATTCATAGCTGATCCATGACACGGAATATCTTGAGATGAACGCGATCTTAAAACTAGTAGTGACAGTGAAAGGTACGAGTCCTCTGATAGAATACAACTACGGTGATGGCAGCCCGGCATTTAATACTACAAGTCTAACCATGAACCATAGCTACAAGATGCATGGTACCTTCATGATCAATATCACTGCTAGAAACAACGTTAGCGAAATGACCATCAACAAGACCATTGTTGTCCCAAAACCAGTAGTTCCTCTCCAGAGACTTTTACTCAAGACAGTTCCTGTCAATCTTACAAACCCGACCATTCTGAGCATGCGCATTGGGCAGGGATCAGACTTTAATTGTACCGTCTATTACGGCAATGGCATTTCCAATACCTATTGCTACAACATGGTGTACTTTGAAAATGCCGCTTCACTGGATGTCACGCCATTCGTGAACCTGGACCTGAACGAGTCGTACGTGTACCCGACCGAAGGTTACTATAATGTGAACGTGACATGTTTTAATCGTATGAGCAACGTGACCAACACCACTGATGTCTACGTCTTGAAGCCAATAAAAGACTTTGTTTTAACACCACAACCACCTCAAATATTCGGGTCAGATATCACCATCCCCTTTACCATGACAGCTGGGACTAATGTCACGGTGTATTACTACATCGATGGTAAGAAAATGGAAAGCACTTCCACTGTGACTGACACTGGTGGATCGTTCCTCATGAAACCATACCAACACTACAGTCAAGTCACACATTACGAAATCAAGACGTATGCAGAGAACATTGTATCACAGTACAGCTCGGCCTCTTACATACTGACTCTCCAAATACCCATAACAGAGTTAACGTGCAATATCTCTACCACTACTCCACACCCAGACGTAGGGATCCGACGATGCCGAAATGAAAGCAACATATTTCCTGCAGAACATCCCATAATATTTCCAGCGAACCCAAACAATGGAACCAACCTGACCTGCTTCTATTCCTTCGGAGATGGTACGATGACGAATACATCTAATTTGACACTTACTCATCAGTATGCCATGGAATACGGCGAATACGAACCCTCGGTCACGTGTTCCAACCTAGTGAGCTCAGTCACGTGCTGTTTCCCGATAACCATGGAAAAGAAAGTCAAGGTCCTAACAGCTTCAAACAACGGCCCCAAGAAGGTTAATACTACTTTATCATTCTCTCTAAATGCTGAAGATTACGGGACGGGAACTTGTTTCGCCTGGGACTACAGAGATGGTACGCCTATTGACGTGTTTGGGCAATCTCATTGCTCCAAACTTACGTTCCCTCAGGGTCAACAATTCTTTCCAATTGCTGAAGAAGTAGCCATAATCAATGCTTACCACGCTTACTCAACCGTCAACCAGTTTTTTGTCAAGATCCAAGCAACGAATAATGTATCATGTATCGAAACAGAGAACCAGGCTGTTAGTGTACTCAAGGACTGTTTCTATCCTAACGTCTCGATGAGAGGTAAGTTGATAATAAGGCACTTCATGATTTAGGCATTTTTAAGTGTGGCTCCATAGAGGTTGTGTCAATAACGTCACGATAACTTCTCAAATTCTTAATACTTTTAAAAGTTTGTAACTCTGATTCTTCAAATCTGCCAGATCTACTAATATTGAGATGCTTTCTTAAATGACAAAAGCATTTTGTTCATTGGATGAAAAATCAAAATTCGACTCAGTCTTTTGCTGGTTTTTAAGATTCCAGCATTTCAAAGCCACAGGTTTGTTAGCCACTGGCTATTAAGTGTTAACCTCGTAAAAAAAAGTTGGACAGTAGCCAACAGAGCCAGGAAAATTACTCCCCTCGACCTTCTCCATAAAGTCTAGCATTGATTCGGGTTCTCTTCGCCTTCCTCAGTCGCTGGAGAGAACGCTTCTTTGGCCGCTCAAATCCGTCGCTCTGAAACATTCCAAGTCTCCAATGAAGTGGAAGTGTACTGTGAAGTCTCGTCCGTGACTAACTACTCCTGGATCATAACCAAAGTCCAAGACATGAACAATAACACCCTCAATCCACCGGAAGTGATGTCACTACCAAGTGTAAAACTGACCGCTCCTATACCGACATTCTTTGCGCGTACCTTACCTTATGGTACCTATGAGTTTAACGTAACTGTGTATATGGAAGGAACTATCGGAGTGAGAACCATCGAAATTGGATACTTTGCTGTCGTGTGTACTCCGTACATCATCGCCACTATTAAAGATGGCTGCCTTTTGAAAAGGAAACTTGGTTCAGTGGTAAGTACAGCATTTGTATTTTTAGAGTCAGTTGTGCAATATATCTCTTTGCCTCACGTGTCACTCTCTTGGAAATAAGATTCTTTGTTTGAGTTGTATCCATATTCATGTGTCTTCTCATGTACAACCATTAAACAAAGAAATGATACTCTAGGGAATGACATCTGCCCTGACATAGAAAAGTTAAAGAGTTCTATGGTGAAAATGAAAGAAAGAAGAGAGAGAGGATGAAAAGAAAACATGTACACTCACGCATAAAAGTCAGATGGTATTAAGGCAGATATAGGGGAATAGAGGTGAGAAACTACGAGAAAGAAAAGAGGAAGGAAGGGAATGAAGAAAGGAAATAAAAATAGATAATTTGATGTAAATAAATATCCCTTCATGAATCCCTCAATACATTACTATTATTCTATACTATTTTGTTTTTATTAGATTCCAGTGGATGGTCGCAGTACGAGGGACCTTGACCACGAAAAAGATGATCACAAAAACATGACATTTTATTGGTTTTGTCGAAAAGAATCCGAAACATTGAACACAGCTGACCCGGAATCCGTACCATTCATTACGATACCATCCACATCAGCTAATCCTAGTACGGTAAGTATATTATCCGGATAGGATTCTTTTCTTTTCTTTTCTTTCATATTTCTCTTTTTTCTTTTTTTTTTTTTTTTTTTTTTGTTTTTCTTTCTCTCTTTCTTCCTTTCTTTCATTCTTTCTTTCCTTCCTTCCTTCTTTTTTTTTTTCTTTCTTTCTTTCTTTCTTTCCTTCTTTTTTTCTTTTTTCTTTCTTTCTTTCCTTCCTCCCTTTTTTCTTTCTTTCTTTCTTTCTTTCTTTCATTCTTCCTTTCCTTCCTTTCTTCCTTTCTTCCTTTCTTCCTTTCTTCCTTTCTTCCTTTCTTCCTTTCTTCCTTTCTTCCTTTCTTCCTTTCTTCCTTTCTTATTTTCTTTCTTTCTTTCTTTCTTTCTTTCTTTCTTTCTTTCTTTCTTTCTTTCTTTCTTTCATTCTTTCTTTCTTTCTTTCCTTCCTTCCTTCCTTATTTCTTTCTTTCTTTTTTTCTTTCTCCCTTCCTTATTTCTTTCTTTCTTTCATTCTTTCTTTCTTTTTTTCCTTCCTTTCTTTCTTTCTTCTTTTTCTTCCATCCATCCACGATTCGTCCTTCCATCCATTCAATGATTCAATCATTCCCTTCTTCTTTCTTTTCGCTGCATGATTCTTCTTTTCGTTTCTTCGTCTCATTCTCTTATTCAAATACCATAATCGTATAATAAATTAATTTTTGCTTCATTTTTCTTCGTCCAGCTCACAAGTGGAGGCTGTTTTGGTACTGGAAAAGGAAGACTGAATTACGACAGTACACATATCTCCTTGGACACAAGCCTACCCGGTGTTAAAGAGGGTGAAAAGTAAGATATCAATGTGATGGTTGAATAGAACCGTGATGTGTTCGGGATGTGTTCGGGATGTGTTCGGGATGCCTGTGCTACTTGAGCAACATGATCATGTATGTGTAAACGATGACAAAAGATAATGATCATAATTTATAATCTAATCACACTTATTTTCTCTCAGTTTGGTAGTGACTTTGGTGGTGGTCAAGAACGACTCGTGCGGTATAAGAATCGGAACATTCGAACAAACCATCCAACTAACCACACAAGATATCCCTGTCCTGAGTACCAAGTGAGTTCAAATCAAAAGCTTCTTTCAGTATCGGGCCCAAGTATTTAAAAAAAAGATTTTTGTTAACAACACTGTTAAACCTTTTAATTTTATCGATACCCTGAAACAACCTCTGTGCTGATCTAAGTAAGGGCATGGCTAACTCACAGATCGAACCCTTAAACAACCTCTGGGCTGATCTAAGTCAGGGCATGGCTAACTCACAGATCAAACCCTTAAACAACCTCTTGGCTGATCTAAGTCAGGGCATGGCTAACTCACAGATCGAACCCTGAAACAACCTCTGGACTGATCTAAGTCAGGGCGTGGCTAACTCATAAATTGAATTCAAATTTAGCGTCTTAGGTTTTGGGGAGGGAGGAAAATCGGAAAAGCCAGAGAAAAACCCTCGAATCAAAGGAAAAACCTAACAAACCCTATAGACTAACCATGTTTATGTCTCACACTATCATCAATATGCACTAGCTAAAAGGATGCTGTATTGAAATTTCTAACAGATGTAATCAGAACTGTGACCTCAAGGTCAACCCCAACCAAAAGCTTTCCTACGAAACGACGTGCGAGGGTTGTGATGTTGGCACCACTTTTAAATGGGAAATCTTCAAGCTGAACTCGTGTGATGGCGGTCCACTTGACCCTGCTAACATGTTGAAAATCCCTGATCAGACAGTGACAAACATGATGGCCGGTGATATCAGTTCCTTACATATGATTACACTGGACCATAAGCTAGATGGAGATAAGTGCTATACCTTTAAACTGACGGCCACCAGGCAGAATGGAATATTTGGTGACAATGCTTTCTCCATTCGTACCAATGATATCCCACACAGTGGTAAGTCATTCTTATCCCAGTATACATGCCTTACTTCTAAACAAGGTTTTGAAATTGTCATTCTTGCGATCTCTCTTGTCTATGTCGGTGAGGGTGCGCACTGGGAGGCTCTGCCTCTAGCCGATGTCTAATTATTGCGTGTGCTTTGAAGGTTTTTCTCCTCCATTTACTGGTCCGTTGTCAAAATCTCAAAGAGGCTTTTTGCAGTAATTATTTTTGCAGTAACCTCTATTTATCGGCCAGTTGTCAAAGTCCCAAACACGGTTTTTGCAGTAATGTATACCTCTATTAAGCGACCAACCTCTATTATCGGCCAGTTGTCAAAGCCCCAAAGACGGTTTTTGCAGTAATGTATACCTCTATTAAGCGACCAACCTCTATTATCGGCCAGTTGTCAAAGCCCCAAAGACGGTTTTTGCACCAATTCAACGTACCATTGATATCATCATCATCATCATTATTATTATCATCATTATTTTCCCCTAGGCTCTATAAACATCAATCCACTCACCGGAAACACATTGAATACCACTTACTCAATCTACCTCGATAACTGGATAGACAAGGATCTGCCCCTGACATTTGAGTGCGGAATAAGAGAAGGTGAAGATTTCAAAATACTAAGAAAAACCCAAGAGAGCCCGATTCAACTAAAGCTCCCAGCCGGTGACCCTCAAAACGATGACTCTCTGGAGATAGAGTGCAGGATTTCTGACAGGGCTGGCGCTAGCACAGTAGTAAGCAAGATGGTTCAGGTATGTGTGGTCGTACGTGTATATCGAAACAAAGAATAGAATAACATCCAAGGGGTGGCTGGCCATTAATAAAGAGTACTGTAAAATCCATGTAACAACCACCCCCTTGACATCATCCTGGATCCGCCATTATATCATTGGAGCTGATCAATAGCTAATTGTTTCTATTTTATGTATCAATTGATGGAAAATGTTTTCAATATGGAACATCTAGCCCGAGTAAATGTATTAGACTGCAGTTCTCTTACTTATAGATTAATGAATATTCATTATTGTATCACGGTTATATACCAACTATGAAATCTCTTGATTCCCATATCTAATATATCTATAACAGTATAGGATCACCAGTGAGTAGTGAGTATAATAAGGGTTGATACCAAACAATAGAATACTCTCTGATTGATAGCACATGACGGGCAGTGTTTGCCTGTCATTGTAGTATGATAATGCGATTCATGAGATTCTTTCAGCTGATTGATACCAAACAATAGAATACTCTCTGATTGATAGCACATGACGAGGAGTTTTCCTGATTCAAACTTACCTTTTCCTTTCCACAGGTCAAGCCAATGAACATTTCAGGAGACCAGCTACTGGATTTCCTTAACCAAACCATTAACGGCGAAGATGGGCCTCTAAGTAAAGCCATCCAGGAAGCTGACTTTGCTGCAATATTCCAGCTGACTCACTCTATTTCCAACATGATGGATGGCATGTACAACGCTGCAGAAGAAGACAAGAAACAGAATCTCACTGAGGAGCAGAAACAATCGCTACAGAAGGACGCTGATCGCAGGTCTCAAGTAAGGATGACAAAAAAATCTCAATTTCACTAATTCTGGGTGGTAAGAATATAGCGTTCGACTTTGGTCAATGTCGGTCCTACGGGTTGGGTCGTGAGTTCATTTTTCTGCGAACGTCACACCCATCGTTTTTAATGAAGAAAATTAATGATTTTAGTAAAAATTAATACTTTGTGATTTCAGCTCAAACTGTCTTTGTTAAAAACCTTGACTAACGTGGACATGGGGACCCTCACTGATGGTAAACTGATGGCGGGAGCTTTGAGTGAACTTACCAAGGGATATAAAGACCTTGACGGTACAAGTCAGGTAATACATCAATAGATGAAAAAAGTTATGGTGATAATGTTGATGAAGGTGATATAGATGATACTGATGATGATACTGATGATGATACTGATGATGATGATGATGATGATGATGCTAGTAGTGATGATGATGATGATGATGATGCTAGTAGTGATGATGATGATGATTATGATGCTAGTAGTGATGATGATGATTATGATGCTAGTAGTGATGATGATGATGATAATGATTATGATTCAAGTAGTGATGATGATGATTTTGATGCTAGTAGTGATGATAATGATAATAATGATTATGATGTAAGTAGTGATGATGATGATGATGATTATGATGCTAGTAGTGATGATGATGATGATGATGATTATGATGCTAGTAGTGATGATGATGATGATAATGATTATGATGCAAGTAGTGATGATGATGATAATGATTATGATGCAAGTAGTGATGATGATGATGATGATTATGATGCTAGTAGTGATGATGATGATGATGATAGTGATAGTAATGATGATAACAGTGATAAAATGATGACAATGATGATAACACTTTTGATAATTATAACAGTCATAACGATGATGATAATGGTGTTTATGACAACAGTGATAGCGATGATGATAATAATGATGAGGAGGAGGATGATGATAATGATGATGAGGAGGAGGAGGAGGAGGAGAAGGAGAAGGAGGAGGAGGAGAAGGAGGAAGATGATGATGATAATGATGAGGAGGAGGAGGAGGAGGAGAAGGAGGAGGATGATGATCATGAGTAATGGTTCTAATATTGCTATCTTTTCTTTCTTCCTTTCTCTCCCTACTAGGAACTAGGACTAAGCATCCTGGACGAGATCAAGAACAAACTTCTTAATGCTCCGGTTGCCGAGACAGGTTTCACGGATGTTATCGAAACGTCTAAGTCGTTAATGAGTGCGCTGGCCAATGTTGGCATGTCGTCCGCCATGAACGCCGAATACAACTCCACCGACTCTCAGCTTAACGTTACTGGAATTACATCCAATAGCAGTCTGACAGGGATGGTGTCAAGCACTGACAGGGTAGGTATTACGTCATTTACAGCTTCGTGGATATGAACCAATAGAGCTTGTAAGTGTGACGTCAATCGAATGAAAAAAACGACTTCCGGGTCCAAAACGAAAAGTACATATTTTTCTTACTTTTTCTTCTTGACAGGATTTGTTGTCCAAAGTTCTATTTGTTTCAAAAAAAATAATTTTTCATTAAAAAATTAAAAACTAAAAAAAAAAGTTACAAAAAAAAAATTGTTTTTTTAAAAAAATGAAAAAAAAGTCTTTGACTTATTTTCCTCACTAATTTTTTTGCTTCCTTGATTTCTCCAGGCAAAGGATCGTGTACTCGCAATAGTCGACGATTTAAAGGAAATTGGAGGAAGAATTCAAGACGCTATGTTAGCAGGAGAACCAAAAGTGGTGTTAAAAACCGGAAACTTGAATAGTACAATAGCAAAAGTTTGGTACACAGAACTAGCAGGAATGGATTTCGGGGACAGCCTCTCTAAAATCGTTTTCCCCTCGCTTGAATCAATGGGGCTGACTGTCAAAGATCCTACGAAAGACTTCACAAACCTGATGGTAATCATTTCTGTCTGTCTGTTTTTTGTCTGTCTGTCCTATCTGTACATGAGTCCAGTCTGTCTGCCTGTCTGTCTGGTTTTTGTCTGTCTGTCCTAGCTGTCGAGAATCTAGTCTTTTTGCTTGTCTGTTCTATGATTCTAGTCTTTGCTTGTACGTTTTCTGTCGGTCTGTCTGTCTGTCTCTCTCTACAGCTGTGCCTGTCTGTACATGTCTATCTATCCGTCTGTCTGTCCGTCCAACAAAAAGGAACACTGTGATATACAGGTCAATGATCTAATTGTCTATTCTTTTCTAGTCAACAAGTATGAAGTCAACCTTATTTACCTGGAGTAACACGAGCTCCTCAATCAAATCCCAAGATGTCAGCATCAATATGGCGTTCCCCTCACATAAACCAATGGACACGTCTCATTTCAAGGAACCTGCTGATATTTACATTCCACGTGACGCCGATGAAATCCCTCCACTGGAAAACCAATTCATGAGGATCTACAAAGAAGAAGGAAACTCGATTGAGTACTTACAAGTTCACTCCTTCGAATTGTCCTCTCCAGACGAGGCAACGCATATCCAGATTTATCCCCGAAATGGATCTCACCTATACCAGGCTTTCCTTCAGTATAACGAAAGGGCGTACCCAGAACCCGGCAAGTATATCTTTAACTGGACTCTACCTGACTTCAGTAGCTGCAACATTCGATATATTAATGAATCTAAATCAGTAACCGTCGGCAACACTACTCATCAAGTTGTGGAGGTTGTATCAAAGAGAGATTGCGTGACTGACCCCAATACGTTATTCGTACCGTATTCGTTGGTCAACAAGACTGGAACCTTCTACGTGTGTAAGTAAACTCGAAATTTCTATCTTTAACTTAACAATACCTTATCGAACCATGAAAAAACCAAGCTCTGGGCTGATATAAGCCAGGGCATGACTAACAAGGTGCGGATCCAGGATTTTACAAAGGGGGGGGGGGGGGGGGGGGGTGGGGGCGGGTGGGTTATTTACTCTAAAAAAATATCAAAAGGATATAGGTCTAGGGTTGCGGACAACTCTTTAGGTCCAGGCAATGCAAAATTCATATCATACATTTATTATTCGTAAAAATAACTCGATATCTCTGACACCTCTAGTATATTACGACCATGAAGGGTTTTTTCGGAGGAACGCTGGTACCATGTACTACAGGCTCTCATGCAACTGAGAATTGCGAGACTAATAAAATATTGATTCCGATCGAAATTAAACTTATTATTTAAAATTATTGAATTGTTCATGTTAACTCGAACCCTGAACAACCTCTAGGCTGATCTAAGTCAGGGCAGGGATGGAATTTTGGATTTTTGATGTTTCTAACAGCGTTTGACCGGAAATACGTCACACTGACTCTAACAAAAACCTCGATTACATTCTGACACATAACCTATGTCTTGGCAAAGTAGTACAAGTGGTGGATTTGACTCATGTTTTTTTTTTCCTTGTATAATCCCCAGCTATTCTCTACCAAAAGGAATCAGGTCCAAACCCAAGTGACTCTCCTATGTCCCGAAAGAAGAGAGCGATTCCCGGCACCCCTTGCGGTGGACACGGTCGAATGAAACGTTCCTGTGTTATCATCCCACCTCCGCCACCAAAACCAACAACAGACCCTCCATGGGGTGCTTCCCGATTAGTCGGGACTCGACCTCCAAATGTTGACTTCCTAGGAAGACCAATCGACTTCAATAACACTGTTTATTACGACGTCCGCATCTTTAAAACAAACTGCCAGTTCTTCAATAGGACCAGCAATACGTGGGGGAACAACGGCTGTGTTGTAAGTAGTCACACAATGATAATGTATTGCGTTACATTACTTGCGTTACAAATGTCAACATTAAAGTATTGCGTTACTTTCCTTGTGTTAAAAATGACACATTAAAATATTGCGTTACATTACTTGAGTTACAAAGGACAACAATAAAGTATTGCGTTGACACGAGAGTTGTACATCGTTTCTGTTGTTGTTCAAGTCATCCAAGATGGCTGCCATGTCATCATGATAACTTCGAGACCCACTCCTTCTCATTACAATAATCCTCGTCAAATTGACAATATTTCATTTCGTGTTTTTTTTTTCTCTTTGCATCTTTGTCTTGGATAGCACTTCATGTGCGGTCCATTGTGTCATCCATTCTGCACTTGCACCAAAGAATCACTTAATATTGGCTTATATGAAGTGCCTAACTTCCATCATAAGTCTCATTATTAGCATGTGGTATCAGAGCTGATTGTGTACGATTCTCCGAACTATTTCTAGGTTGGGAATGAAACTCGTAAAGACCTCATCCAGTGCAAGTGCAATCATTTCACAAGCTTTGGCAGTGACTTCTTTGTGGCGCCAAACCCCATCGACTTCGACAAAGTGTTTTCAGCAGATCTCAGCAAGAACCCAGTAGTCCTATCCGTGGTGTGTAGTATCTTTGGACTTTATCTTATCTTGGCGGTCTTCGCTCGACGTGCTGACAAAGCCGATGAAAAAAAGGTAAAGAATTCTGATCCATGTATATCTGACTAGCATGGACTACTTACCTCTGAGGGAACAATTTTATTGAACCCTGAAACAACCTCTGGGCTGATTTAAGTCAGGGCACGGCGAACTCACAGATCAAACCCTGAAACAACCTGAAGATAACCCATAAACTCTACTCACATGGGGAGTCCAGGAGTCAAACCTGAGGTCCCATAATAGAGATGAGAGTAAAGTACACTACAGCTATGCCAACCTTTATTTTAGACCCAAAATATCTTATTCTCTCGTTCTCCAAATATCTTTTTAGACGGGAGTAACTCCGCTACCAACCAACGCAGCACCAGGATCTCATTCCTACCTCGTGTCTATCCATACCGGAGTCAGATATAATGCCGGTACAACAGCAAACGTATGTATCGTTCTGTCTGGAGAGAATGGCGAGGCTCCACCAACATTGCTCAAGGATCCAGAGAGACCGTTGTTTACTAGAGGAGCTGATAACTCTCTTGTTATGACTATACCTTTTGATATTGGACGCTTGACTCATGTTCGTCTTTGGCATGATAATACAGGTAGGGGTGTGGCAAGTGTCTTGAACATTAGAATGATAAGCAATATAATGAGATGAGGATGATGATGATGATGATGATGATGATGATGATAATAGTGATGATGATGATGATAGTGATGGTGATCATGATGATGATGGTGGTGATCATGATGATGGTGATGGTGATCATGATGATGATGATGATGATGATGGTGATTCTGATCATGATGATGATGGTGATGGTGATCATGATGATGATGGTGATGTTGATGATGATGATGATGGTGATGTTGATGATGATGATGATGATGGGGATGATGATGAGGATGATGATGCATGAGGATGATGAGGATGATGATTTTCATGATGATGATAGTGATGATGATGATGATGATGATAGTGATGATGATGATGATGGTGATGATGATGATGATGATGATGATGATGGGGATGATGATGAGGATGATGATGAGGATGATGAGGATGATGATTTTCATGATGATGATAGTGATGATGATGATGATGATAGTGATGATGATGATGATGGTGATGGTGGTCATGATGATATTTTCCTAACTAATTCACAACATATCTTCAGTCTTTGATTTAGAGCAAGAACTTTTATCTTTAAGATATTGATAATCTAACATATAATGGATAATTCCACAGAAACACCTACACATAACTTAACAATCTACTATATTTTTCTAGGTGATAACCCCTCGTGGTACCTCAGTCGTGTGGCTATCGAAGATCTCCACACCCATAAGAAATCCTACTTCGTATGTGAACGATGGTTAGCTGTGGAAGAAGATGATGGCCGAGTCGACCGGATCCTTCCAGTTGCCAGCAAGAAAGAACTCACGCAATTCGGGCATCTATTCGTTGGTAAAACAGTCCAAGAATTGGGCGACGGCCATCTTTGGTTTTCAATCATCGCTCGTCCTCCACAGAGCGTGTTTACCAGACTACAGCGTCTGTCCTGTGGTATATCGTTACTGTACTGCACCATGATCACCAGCTGTATGTTTTACAATACCGGAGGAGGAGAAGAAAACCAAACTTATATCTTGTATATTGGATCCCTTAAGATCGATCTTAGGCAGATGGTGATTGGCTTGCAGTCAAGTCTGATAGTCTTCCCTGTCAACTTATTACTAGTGCAGATATTTAGGAAGATCAGGCCTAATGAACCAGCCAATGACATCGAAGATGACGTCAGTGAAGAGTTCGAAAACGTCAGCTCTTTTTCAGACGAGGAGGAGGGAGCTGAGAAAGCCGAAGAGAAGAAGAAGAAAAAGAAAGAAAAGAAAAAGGGTTTGCATCCCAGATGGAGGTACCTCGCGTGGACTGTCTTCGCCTTGTCAACATCAGTGTCAGCTACTTTTACAGTATTCTACAGCTTGAGTTGGGGACCTGAAATCGCAAATAAATGGCTCGTGGCCTTCGTTCTGTCATTCTTCCAGAGCGTTCTCCTCATTCAGCCAATCAAAGTCCTCTTTGCATCAATCGTCTTTGCGTTGATAATTCGAAAGCCCATCGCAACTGAAGATGAAAATCAAGAAGACCTTACAGATACAATCGAAAATAACAACAAGAAATCCTTATTCGCTGATGATCTTGGATGCTACGATAAGGGCGTGGCCCATGGGTAAGTTGATGGTTTATTAAGAGGGTATGCCTGATACAACACGAACCACGCAGCACCACTAGAAAGTTTTAATGACCACTGTGATCAACACGTTCAGTATCTTATAATCTAAGATGAAAAGTGGTAGGGCTACTAGCTAAAGAATCCAAAGCTCAAACACAAACTTGAGCTTCGATAGTCCCCTTCAAAGTTCCCTGCGCCATCTTCAATTCCTGGGTTTCAATCAGCTGATTAAAGTCTTTGAATCTCATTATCTGCTACAAATGATGGTCAAACACTGACTACCATGTGCTGTTAACCAGGAACAATTCTATTGAAAAATTGTGATGAACATTCCGCACGAGATAAAGAATCGCACCTCAACCTCTAACAAATACAGGACATTGCTTTTATATTTTCACGGTTCATCCTTGTAAAGAAAATAATCATACTCAAAGATGTAGTTTTAATTTGTCCTCATGAGCATCGCTAGCAGTGCCCTGACTTAGGTTGGGGTTGGAGAGTTTATAGAAATTCCTTCATCACTAGTTTCCGTCCAGTCCCAAAGACAACTAGTGGCTATATTCGTGTATTTGACTCGGTTCTAATGGATGGATAATTGCAATTTCTTACAGGCCTCCAGACGAGTTTATGCTGATGCAAGCAAGACAAAAAAGACTCAAAGAAATCCAAATGTCTATAATCCTACGAGAAATCTTCGCCTACTTCTTATTCCTGGGAGTGCTTATACTCGTTGCCTATGGCAACAGAGACCCTAATGCCTACCTATTGAGGAAGAGCTTGATGGAACAGTTTGTTCAGTTTACGGATGAGGAGAGGTTTGGACTTGGGAGTGTAAGTATTGAGAGTGATTTGTCTTAATATAGTAAGGTGATAGGCATCGCTATCGCTCATTCTGAGCAGGAAGTCAGTGATGTTAAACCAAGTAAACGCCAAACGTGGCAACGATGGTTGGTTGCCATGACGAAAGCAGCTAATATAAAATCTTTTGTTAAAATCAACCGAATCTAGCACAATTGGAATATGGAATCGAACTTTACCAGAGTACAGATCTAGGTTCCCTGTCCCCAATCAGAACCAACAGAAAAGTATCCAGAGTTAGTTAGTTACATTGTAGTAAAACATATATTTATGTGTTTTTTGCAGGCGGGCGATGCCGACTCATTCTGGCACTGGGCACGAGAGACTCTTATCCCTGGCCTGTACCCAGGACCTCTCTACAACAACAAGAGTGATAAATACACGGGATTCATAACTGACCGTAATAACTACCTGGTTGGAATTTCGCGTCTACGACTAGAACGAGTTAAAAAAGGTATGAGTCTGGTTACGTCATTCTAGACATGTCTGTATCCAATTATAAGGTCTTAAGATATTGAGAGTAAAATCTAAATTCCTTGGACATGGGTCCTGGAGTGATTGTGACCCCTTTATCAGGCAAAGCACGTATACGTTGAGTGCCCTGAGCATTGAGTGGCAAGCTATAACCCATAGTAACAAATAGATATATAGTGTCTGACCTTCAGCAATAGAGAAAATGAATTCTTAGTTGTAGCAAGTCTGAACACTTCCGTAGTTAATAGACCTTCATTAACTGATACATCAAATAACACGATAACGTGATGTGTTTTTTGTGCGAAGACAATTGGAGATGTTTCTCAAACGCTGACTTCTTTCGTGTTTGTTTATCTTCAGACTCCTGTACAATTGCCCCAGTTTTTCAATACGAGTTCTCCACATGTCTGGGGGGCTATTCTGTAACGGCAGCAGACACTGAGGACTATGAAGTAGGATGGAAGTACTTAAACAAATCTGCTACAACATCTGTCGCGCGCAAACGAAGAAGCGTCGAAGAGCAGTTCCTGTATGCGAAAGGAAATACCAAGTTGGTGAAATACGGTGATTCCAGTAAGGTCAAAGAACGCGTGCGCAGATCCGTTGAACCAATATATGCTTCTACTTCCGGTAGACAGCAGAGAAGACGAGTTAAAAGCGGCGAAACGACTAAAGTTTATTTCGTCCTTGATAGCGCGGTTCTTCCAGACGGCTCTATCATGTCATGTCCTTCAAGATGGATGTATCATAACCCGCTGGAGCTTCGCGGTTTCCCTTACTGGGGCACACTTAACTTCTACGGTGGGGGTGGTTACCCAGCGGATCTTGGGTACGATTACTCGACAGCTCTCACAGTGGTAGCGGATGTGAACTCGCACAAGTGGGTTGGAGCTCAGACTAGAGCAGTTTTCGTCGAATTTACCGTGTATAATGCTAATACCAATCTTTTTGGTGTTGCATTTTTGTTCATGGAGTTCTTACCTAACGGAGGAGCATTCCCAAGCGCCTCGTTTGCAATCGCAAGGTTATACAGCTATGTAGGCCCCTTCGCCAAACTCATCCTAGCCATGGAAGTAATTATGCTTTTCTTCATGTTCTACTTCATGTACCGAGAAATCAAACTAATGTTCAAGCAGAAGAAAGAATATTTCCATGGTTTCTGGAACTGGCTCGAAGTTGCGCTTATCGTCCTTGAGTTTGTCATGGTAATACTGTTCTTCGCACGCATGTGGGAGACAGACAAGAACTTTATCAGATTCCATGATAACCCCAAGGCATTCACAAGCTTCCAGTACGCTTCAGCATCAGACATGACCCTGATGTACGTGATCGGCATACTCGTCTTCCTCGTCACTATACGATTCCTCAAGCTTCTACGCTTCAACAGGAAGATGGCGTTCATTGGTACCACCATCGGCTTCATAGCTAAGCCTATTGCATTGTTCATGATTAGTTTTTCGATCATCTTCTTCGCCTATGGAAGCTTCGCCCATTTGATCTTCGGCCCCTTTAACAACAACTTCAAAACACTTCTGTCAACTAGTGTAACACAGATGCGTATCCTCCTCGGAGATTTTGATTATTACGACATTGAAAGTTCTGACCGCGTTCTTGGCCCTCTCTACTTCTTCACATATATGTATGTGATTGTATTCTTCCTAATGAACATGTTTCTTGCCATCATTAATGATTCCTTTGCCGAAGTCAAGGAGTTGGAAAACGAATCATCCAATGAGTACGAAATAGTTGAGTTCATTTTGACAAGATTCAGGGCACAGTTCAACTTCATGAGAAGCCCAAATAAACAAATCAAAACTCCGTTTGGACTCAGCCCTGATATTCCATTCTGGGAATACAAGCACAGGAGAGATTCCATCTGGAGTGATTCTGAGTTCAGCACGAGTACCAATTACACATCACTGAAAAGCAAGCGCAGTGCTTTGGCCATGGGCAAGGATTTGGATGACTTGCTTGAAAGACTGGGTGACATGCACAAAGAAGATGTCGAATCTGATGAAGCATTGATGACAAGTCTGCAGTATGCGACAAATAATGGGCCTAGCAGTGAGACTACCTCAGTTGCAAGCGAGTTCATGTCATAGACATTCTTATCAAAGACATTTGGTAATCTTGTTCAATCAGCCTCTTTTTGCAAGTTTAAAAATAGAGCAGTTTTTGTATGATTAAAGAAAAAGCTACGACACGGAGCGCGCGTTAACGTGACCGTGTCAGTGCCTTGCCGTGCGGTGCCGTGCCGTGCCGTGTAGTGAATGAAAACATTCGACATTCGGTGCCGTGTGCGGCCGTGACTTTTTACACTCATACGAAATCTGCTCTAATAGCACAGTAGAAATTACTCCAGCACTCTATTCATGAATATATTATATATCAAGCTAACTTAGAAGAGAATTCCACTATCATACGCATTAACCAGGATATCTAAGCTTAGGAATTTTCCTTCACAAACAGAATAGATAACAGCTTCAATTCCAACATAACACATCAATTGGCACATTACAATAATCCAATCGAAATTCTATTTAGAAATTTTAAGATTAGAAAGGGTGGGGCAAAGGGAAGGGGTATATTGACCACAGAGCTTTTGATTACTCTTTGTACATCAATATCAAAATAACCAAACCATGACTTTTACTATAAAACTACCTCGAAAATCAGTGAAGTACAGCATTGATTCGAAATCAATACAGTGTGGTATAAATGATTTTTTTTATCACTGTTGCTTTTACTGGGAAAATAAGTACACTTGGAACATGAAACAGTAAGAAACAATGCTTCAAAATTAAGCCTAATACAAGCAAAAAATATATCCTAGATTCCATAGCTCACATGCAAAAGCTATTGTTGTACATTGTATGTGCATTACTACGAAAGAAATAACTTTTTGACAAATTTCTCCAATCTGTTCAAACAGGGAGAAAAGCGAAAATAAGACGCTCAACGATGTTAACAGAGCACCACTTAATTTAAATAAAAAATCACACAAAATTCTCGTGTCTTGTATATAAAGTTAAAACCTTGCAAGAAACCAAAATAGTAAAAAAGAAACCTCACAGATCAAACACTGAAACAACCTCTGGGCTGATCTAAGTCAGGGCATGGCTAACTCACAGATCAAACCCTGAAACAACCTCTGGGCTGATCTAAGACAAGGCATGGCTAACTCACAGATAGAACCCTGAAACAACCTCTGGGTTGATCAATACTCTATGCTAACTCACAGATCACGTTGGAATTTAGCAACAGTGTTAGGCTTGCGGAGGGAGAAACCAGAGGAGAATCCTCGAAACAAGGAAGAGACGTAACAAACTTTACTCATGTGATGTGATGCCGAGAACTACAACACCCTTGATTCACATTTCATATTGTAGACCCCTTTCATTCATAAAGCCAATATCATCAAAGGCCTGAATAAATTATCTTGACAATCAAAAGAGCATAAATAAGAGAGGGAAACAATGTGAATTCCCATTTGAGCTATTTTTCGTAAATAAGACTATTGGATTAACTTTCGCCTTACCCTACTCCTGTGCGTCAAAAATTGTGTGCTTCATCCAAATCTTGATAACTTCAACCTTTCAAAATCTCTGCTACAAAAAGATATATTAACAAACTGTAAAAGCCATTCTAACTTTTTTAAACAGCTCTTCCAAAACTTGAAAGAAAGTTTTTCGTTTTAAATAAATTTTAATAAATTTTATCCACCTAGTTGAGTGTGGCGTGCCTCCCCCTGACAACCATTTTATGGCCCCCCACCCCTAAATCTGTTTAGTATGTCCCAACAAACATTTGTACCAAGTTTGGTGCTTGTACTCAAATTTGCACGATCTTCGCTATTTTTGTTGCAAACAGACCTGACAATTCTTGACGCACGGGGGTGGGGTAAGGCAAAAGTTAAACTACATCCGGTTACTAAAAATAGCCAAATCGGGATTTAAATGGCTTTATGACAATCTAAGGTTAGACTTTTTTCCTCTCAACTTCGCTTTTTCTCTCCACTAGATGCAAGAATACCTATATTTAAGGCTAAATTCCTCAATTTGATCAATGTGAAAACTAAAATGAATATAATAGCTTATAGTTTAACCATTGTTCTGGCTGTCACGCAAACGATAAAACTCGTAACGCAATTATTTATTGGTAATGTTATCTGCCTTATTTCATTGAAACTGTGCAAATTTACTAATTCCAATCCTTTGCGGTTTTTTAAAATGAATACTTTTGTTTTTAAATATGTATCTTTGCAGCTTTGCGTCTCTGCAAGTTTGTAACTTAACTCACATCTTCGTAACGTTGTATCTCAGTTCATCTTTATCTCCTTAAAACTAACTTTGTATCTTTTTAACTTTGTAACTATATATTTCGTAACTCAAAGTAGTACAATTTCCGTTGTAACAATTAAATTCGCACGTTTTCAAGCAGAATGCATATTGGACGTATCGAGGCGGGAAACTGTTTGTTTGTCTGGAAAAAATTCCGTGAACTGAAAAAAGTTTTTAGCTGCTAAATAAATAAAATTCGCCTGTTTTTTTGGCATTTCTAATTCCTGTCAGCATTTTATGATTAAGAATGACCATTATGTAAGATATATAAGGCTTTCTTGAGCGATTAAATAGTAATTTTGTCCGAGCTTTACATTTTTCAGGTAACAATTCTTCAACCAAAATAATGGTTTTTTTTGCAGACAAACGTCTTGACTGCCGCCTAGAAACGTCTGGCATTCTGCATATTAAACAACGTGGGAGTTAAACAGCAACAACTGTCGCTACAAACGTCGCCTTTAAACGCTTAACCTGAATTCGCTGTAAAAAGTTTTGATAAGATTTTTTGTAGTGAGGTGAATGAAGGTTTTCGAAGTTTTACGCTCACCTGAAGAATTATTCCGCTAAATCTTCGTCAAAATCGTCTAGAAAAACCTTCAGAGATTCCAGGACTCTTCCTTTTTCTCTTCTGCTCTTTGTAGTATCCAGAATTGACAGGAAACAAGTTATTTCTTTGGTTTTTATGTAGAATATTTGGTTGGTGAGAGTGTTTTACAAAATGGCGGGAACTTGCGGGAACAAGATACATACGGGTCTTGAATGAAGCCATGCGCATGCGCAGTTTCTGTTCTGTTCTGTTCTGTTCTGTTCTGTTCTGTTCTGTTCTGTTCTGTTCTGTTCTGTTCTGTTCTGTTCTGTTCTGTTCTGTTCTGTTCTGTTCTGTTCTGTTCTGTTCTGTTCTGTTCTGTTCTGTTCTGTTCTGTTCTGTTCTGTTCTGTTCTGTTCTGTTCTGTTCTGTTCTGTTCTGTTCTGTTCTGTTCTGTTCTGTTCTGTTCTGTTCTGTTCTGTTCTGTTCTGTTCTGTTCTGTTCTGTTCTGTTCTGTTCTGTTCTGTTCTGTTCTGTTCTGTTCTGTTCTGTTCTGTTCTGTTCTGTTCTGTTCTGTTCTGTTCTGTTCTGTTCTGTTCTGTTCTGTTCTGTTCTGTTCTTTTCTCTTCTCTTCCTATCCCATCCCATCCCGTCTCTTCCCATCCCATCCCAAATTGAAATAAAGACATCGCGAACCAATAGTACCACAAATATATTTATTTACGTCAAGTCCATGTTTCATATTTTCATGTGGTCGATCAAACCCGACCATAATTCGTTGTGGTCGATATAGTTCAGTTCTCTCTTGCATCACGTTCAGGATCTGCTTCCTTAGGCACTGATACACACTGGTATTTCTCGCGTCTTCCATAGTTGTCCATATCTGTCAATGCACACGTTAGTCCTATAGTACATGGGCAACTGTAGTGGAGTCCTGGCTGCGAGACAAAACAATAGATTAAATATAAAAACCTTGATCAGCCTATTTTTATGTTGCTATTTTAATCTATTGTAATCCGCGATAAAACTTGATGTTGGTACCTCCCCACACCCCTGCGTGACATGTTTCTTTGCAATCCTAATCACATAGCTTACCATGAGAGATGGATTACAAAGGTTCCCCAGCTTAGGTCTCTTTTTACAAACTTTAATTGCAGATTCCCGTAAGTTAACACAGCATTCGTCGACGCCGCAATCACTTAACGTCTTGCACTGTTCAAAAAGTGTCTGAAAAATAAGATATTTGCAAAAGTTATATAGCAAGACTGGTAATTGAAAGTGGATTGGAAGTGACATCTGATCGATCAAGAGTTTTCCCTCTCTTTCTTTCTCTTTTCCCCCACTTTTTTTTTCCATTAGTTTTCATGGATGGGTCTCTGCTCGGAATACTGCGCGCGGAAGACGATGGGAAACCATTTCACTCATACGATAGCCTGGCATTCTTATGGGAAGCCAATTCAATGTTACTCATAAGATAACCATTTTTTAATTGGGAAGCCATTTCATTGCAAAATAAGACAGTAAAACTACAGTATATGGAAAACTTTGCTTTTCTCAAGAAATTACCCCAAAAAATCACATTTCTATATTCCACTTACCATTCTGGTGCTAATTTCTTCACCTTCAAATATAGGAGAACCACTAACATCAGTTATATATATCATTAAATACACGCTGATAGAAAAAGTAGCGAAAGAAGTCAAACTAGTGTACGAAGCCATGTCCAGTGAAAAATAAATAAGTCAGTCCAAGTTTGTGTGGAGTTTTTTGTTTCGACTATTCCAATTAAAGTATCTAGCAAATGCCAAGGTTGGTCGCTTTTATATCCATGTTTCGATCAAAAAAGCGTTGATTAAGATCAAACACTATCCATTGATGGTATTGGTGATTGACGCAAATAAACGCGAAGATACCTTATGAGAAAGTTTTTTATGGGCATACGTTTTGTGTTTTGTTAGATGTGATTGGTTCGCTTAATCGTATCGGATTCTCTGTGATATATATTTAGTTTGATTCTAAATATTTGTAAAAATCACATAAAACGCAGATGTGAGGAGATTTAATCTACAGCTTTATCTGATGGAACTTCAACGTTAGCTGTTGTAGAATTATTATCTGTACGTTACGCGGTATACTGATAAAATCTCTCGCAACAAATGGCAAAACCTTACTGTATTTTCATAATAATGGAATTGGACAGTGGATTCCACAGAGTGACTCTTTTTCCTTTGGATTCCAGTTGGAACTTAGAAGTTGATTTTCGCAGAGGGAAGAAAATTATGGAACACGGAGAAAAGCCCTCCGGGCGAAGCGCAGAGAGAACCACCTTGGTGAGAAATCGACGAGCGCTCTCATCGCATGGACACCACCCGCGGTTCCTAAAGAACCACGTGTCATTCTCTTGAGTATTATTGCGCTTTAGACACCTTTCACGTGACGTCAAAACAGCTCAATTTGTTGGGCAAAACAAAAGAATTCCGACGTACTGCAACCGGACTATATCACCTTGGGTATTTGTAATAGCGAATGGATGGTGAGAGTGACGTTATGTCTTGTATGACCGAGATAGTATCGGTGTTATGACTAGAATAGGAAATGCGCCATGGTTCTACAGCTGGCTGTGTGTAAAAGGAAGACAAAATAGGACTGATAGTTTAGAAAACTAATTTGGAAAAAGCAAGAATTGATGTGATAACAGAAATATAACGATAGGTTAACTCAAACATGGAAAGGTGGAGTGTTAGTTTGAAAATGAACACACAAATAAAAGAATAATATAAATAAATAAACGAGGGAGCTAGTGAGTGAAGAGTTGAATCAAAAATCACTTGATGAGTCAGTCAGTGAAACGATTGAATTCATAATTTATGGATGAGCAAATGAATGGGAAAGGGATGGATGGGTGAATAAATGAGTGAACGAGTGAAGGAGGGAAATAAGAGGATGATGGACGTTGAAAGGAGGGGTTGTTAAAACGAAAAAGGAAAAAAGACAGACACAAAAAGGAAAAAGAAAAAAATGGAAAATACAAAGAGTAAACCCATAGGAAAAGAATGAAGAAAAAGATAAAGTAAAGAAAGACAGAACAAAAAAGTGAGAAAGAATGTAGAAAAAAGAAGAAAGAAAGAGAAAAGAAAAAAAAGGAACCAACAAAAAAACAAAGGAAAGAGAAAAAATTAGGAAAGAAAGTGAGAAAGAAAGACAGGAAGAAAGAAAGAAACAAAGAAAAAATTAAAGAAGGAAAGAAGAAAGAAGGAAACAAAGAGAGAAAGAAAAAAGAAAGCATGAATGAATGAAAGGAAAGAAGGAAAGAAGGAAAGAAAGAAAGAAAGAAAGAAAGAAGGAAAGAAAGAAAGAAGGAAAGGAAGGAAGGAGGAAAGAAAGAAAAAAGGAAGGAGAGAAAGAAAGAATGAATGAATTTAAGAAAGAAAGAAAGAAAGAAAGCACAACAGGAAGATAATAAATAAATTCCAAGAAAAAATGAAGTTTTGTCAAAGATTTTACAGACAGTTTTCACAATATATTTACAAACAATTTTCATGCTGACATTTTGCTTATCACTGGATAAAAGGAGTGTACCAGTATAACATTACTCAGGTCAATAATACATAAATTTTACTGTGATTCTCAAGATCCTGTGAATCAGTAACTGCCTGTTGGAATTTGATTTTCACTGCAGTCAGTCAAAAATATAAAAGAAACTGATTGATTAGTTTTGAATCCAACAGTGAAAAAAACAAAAGCCATTGAAATGTCTGAGCTCACAGGATATTGAGAATCACAGTAACCTACATGTACTGTATGACGTAGGTTAATCCTGTGACCCTGTCATAAACATATTGTTATAAATACACAGCCATAATAAAAATCCAAATGTCTGGGCCAATCAAATTTCTATCCATCACAGTTAGTATTTTCCAAGTAATTTCAGACATTTTGGGTTCTATTTTTCATACAACATTATTTGTTGAATTAGTCAAATACTACTACAGACTCATTTACTCAGGGTTAGCCTCATTTCAGCATCAGAATATTCACAAATACCAACAGTAAAGTAAAGAATGCAGAACTTCAACAATACAAACACTTTGAAATTCCAAGGACCTTCACTGGAACACACGAATATTCAAGATGATTCCATACGGAAACAAGATTAACTCTGAGCAATATACATCTTTGTGTATAGAACTTGGTGTAAGGATTTTAAAATGAATAAGGAATATTGAATTATTCCTCAAATCCTATATATAATAGACCTCTTTAGCTAAGGCATAATGTTTTGCCCTTTTCAGACCATGTGTCATTCATTCCCTTGAGTATCATTTCTTTGTTTGGATGCAAATGAAACAAAGAATCCTATTCTCAAAGGAATGAGATTTGAAGATTAATTCAATATTCCTTATTCAATTCAAAATCCTTACACCATGTTCTATACACGCATCAAGCATTCCAGGCAGGCTACTGCTCTAAGCGCATGCTCAGGGGATTAAAAAGTGGGATAATATTTTGTAAAATATGCAATTTTTTTGGTATATTTGACTCAAAATTCGCTTAACGGTACGTGATCTTGAATATCTAATGAAAATTGTGTTTGACAAGAAAAATACAACTAAAATACAACATGTTTTACAAAATATTATCTCACTTTTTAATCCCCTGAGCATGCGCTTAGAGCAGTAGCACGGAATACTTGATGCGTGTATAAGAAAGTTATACGGAATAACTACTATTAAAATATACACTACGGGGTTACCATGCTAAGAAAAATGCAGTAAGAACATACTGTGATACAAAATACAGGGCTTCAAATAACAGCTTGTTGCTTGCTGGTTATTATGACTGGTGAAATGAGTTATAGCTTGCAGGATCATATCATATTTCTAGCTCAATACACGCATCAAGAGTTCCATGCTACTGCTCTAAGCGCATGCTCAGGGGATTAAAAAGTGGGATAATATTTTGTAAAATGTGCAATTTTTTGGTATATTTGATTTAGAATTTGCTTAACAGTACGCAATCTTGAATATTTAATGAAAGTTGTGCTTGACAAGAAAAATACAAAGTTCTAAAATATAGCATATTTTACAAAATATTATCCCACTTTTCAATCCCCTGAACATGCGTGTTTTACGGAACTCTTGACGCATGTAATGTTAATGGTCAAAATGACCGGCAAGGTAAAGATTTGACTGGACAAGTTTCAATTCTGGCCGGACATTGTCCCTTGACAAGCCCTCTAATGGGAAAAATTATTGCTACTTGGGGGGGTGGGGGGGGGGGATTATGGCTACACAGGATGAGGTAAATAGGCAATGCATTGATAGAATCAATAAATATTCATGTTTTCCTTCATAGAGGTTAACCTGTGTCTAGAATAACATAAATATTTAATAAGGATAAATATTATCCATTAGCTTGCAATAATTAATCATCAGGAGCCAGTTGTATAAAGTCCAAATAAATTATTTACCAGATAAGCAACATCCAGTGGATAAAAGTGTTATCCAGTGAATAGTTTTCAATGGGATGAAATCCATAAAACTCCTACTCGAATGTAGTGCAACTGAACCACATTAATTGGATAAATTTAAAAGCTTATCCACTGGAAGGTGCTTACAGTAGTGCCTTCTCTGGGCTCATATAACCTGCTCCACAGTCTAGACCACTACATCCACCCGGATGATCATTATACAAATATTGTCTCTTCGAGAAATATTGTTACTTCGAAAAAAAAAAAGACCACATAGTGCAAGTATAAGCAAATCTAAATACAAATACACTGTACAGAATTCATGATATTCAATATTATTTAGAAGGAATTAACTATTGCAAATTATTAGTCTCTTACCACCTTTATCCTTGGGATTCTCTGGTACTGTACTCTTGAGGGATTCCAAATCTGAAAAAAAGTGACCAAAAAAACTTACATTAGGTGAGTGGAAAATAAATATTGTATAAAAAAATGACAATAGAAAAACTCCTGGACTTTTTCCAAAACTGACCACTTTACTTTGGGGACCATTCATTATTCAACGGGGAGGGTGGTGGGATTTTGAAGAGGGGGTGATAAACAGGCTCAAGAACGGGGGCAGCAAAACAAAATCTGAGTCACGCAGCACTTTTACAATAAGTAGAATGAAAAACAAGGGAGGGGCTATTTGTTTCACCAGAATGAAATGTAGAGGTCAGATTTCTTGTATGGGTTACAAAGTAAATCTCACTCCCCCCCCCCCCCCCCTGTTCAAAAAAAAAATACCTGTCCCTTAAGGTGTACATGTGTGTGTGTCTGCTGGGATAGCAGGGGGGGGAGGTTGTAACCTGGAGATTCAACAGCCAACTTCAGATATCCTGGTTGAGTGATCAAGCACAAAGCAATTCACCCTTATCACACTATATTATGAGATAAAATATGAGATATTATGAGACATTTAATTTATCAGAAAAAGATAACAGTAAAAATGAATTGTTTTATTAACGACCTACTTGCCATTAGAGTCTCCAGCAGCTCAGTGGTAGAGCGTCCGACTAGCATATGGAGGGTCGTGGGTTTGATTCCCATCTGGGGCTCAGAATTTTTTCTGAGTCCATTCAGTATGGTACAATCATATTTCATATACGTACATTTGTTTGCAATAATGCTTAGTTTCAAAAATTCATATCGTCACCAATTTATGGGAATTATTTACGAAACTTTGCAATTTTACTGATATTCAGGTGACAAATTTGAGAGTAAACTTCTTTTTCTGATAAATTATATATCCTATAATGTCATGCAAACATGATAAAAGTCAATTCAAGATGAGGCTCCAAGGAAACAAAAAAATATATTAGGATTACACCATTGTTTTCACAGAGCCTCATCTTTAATAATTGCTTCGGGCATTATACAATACAATGCAATGAAGATTTATTCCAGATGCAACTAAGTAGATACATAAAAAATATAAAAGCTGAATAGAGCAGGCGAAACACTACAAAAATAACTAAAAAAGGGGGCATTTAGAAAGGAAGCTAAAAGGTTATCCCTATGTAAAAACTCCCTTAAATGACAAACAAATAGACGAGCAAAGCTACAAATATACGAATAAATGGATAATTACATAATAGAATGATAAGAAAATATATAAATAAATGGATATATCAGTCAATAAATAAATATATGAGTATGTACAGTAATATGTAAGTAGAGCAAACGCATTAAAACCATGAAATAAATGCAAAATGGACACAAACAAGCAGCAGCCATTTAGTGACAATTATCACTCATCCAGAACACCCATCACACAAAGAATAAAGTGAAATCACAAAGGGTCTCTTGTGTATTTGTCTTTGTGTAATGGATGCTCCGGCTGAGCGACAGTGACCAAATGGGTACTACTTGTAAGTATCAATTTCCAATTCATTCCACAGCTTCAATGCGCCTGCTCTAATATGTTCAGCTGAACTTAGTTTAAGCCTAGATAATTATCTAAATTACTCTTAAAGGCGGATAGGCTGCCTGCTTCTACTATATAAGCAGGAAGGTTGTTCCACTAGTTTTATCACTCAGTTGCGATCACTCAACCAGAATGTCAAAAGAGAAAAACTGCAAATTCCTGGGGGGAGGGGAAGGGAGGGGAGCAGAGGAGCAGAGAGAGGTGCACAAAATATTTAAAATGAATATACAATGATTCAATACCTGTACAAGATGAATGACGCACCCGTTTCCTATGCCAATTATCATTAAATAAGAGGGAAATCCATTTCACTTTCGCTTGGTATTTCCAGCTGATCCCAGTCGAAGAAGATGACAATAATAGTCATGTCATCACGGTACATTCTCACATCTGGAAAGGGAATACTCAAGGACGTACTCACAGACACATGATCATCACCACCTAAAGCCTCACGGATCAAACATGAAGCAGAGTTCAACATTTCACAGGGTAATTCTTGCTCATTATACGTAATCTCCATTGATGTTTTCTCGATTTGGGTCTCATTTTTCTTGTTTACATGTTGTTTTACATAATGAACTACCTCCTCGTTACTCAGCATATCCCACAATCCATCTGTTGCTAGGACTAAGAATTTATCAGAGCGTTGAAGTTGGTACGACGTCACTTCAGGTTCTGCTGTAAGGTAGGGAGGGGTATACAAATGTTCTTGTTCAGTAAAAAATCGAATAGAAGTGTTACTATTACTGTAAACTTTCTCCTGTGTTTTTGAGTCCCATTTGAAGCGTACATCGCCGAATGCTCGAAGTGGTGCAAGCCTATTGAGTAACCTTTCATACTGGATACATGTAGTGGCTTCCTCTAAAGGATGTTGGTTGACAATACGCTCTACTTCTCCTGGATTACCTACAATTACAAATATTACAAAATTAGGTGCTAGACTGGGTATGGATATACGTACACAAGAAACCATACTACAGTGTACAGGACCCATTTGTACGAAGACTGGATTGCACTATCCATGGGATAAATCCCTATACTCGCAATTTTGAGCTGCCAATATGGGTTGATATCAACAGCGTTGGAAGAAAATAATATTTCCGATTGGCCATAGTCTTCGCGACTATGAAGGTCAAATTAAGCATATATTTACTAACCGCCAATATAAGCCCATATTGGTAGCAAAAAAATAAATAAGTTATAAGTATTGGAATAACCTGTCACCTATCTCCTTTGGCTCTAACTAGGTGTATTTTGATATGCATTCAAAAAGTTCAAAGGTTTTTGTTTACCACATATACACAAAAGATAAATTTACAGTGAAAAATGGAAATGAATAGGTGGAGGGTGCAAGAGAGACAACCCAAAGGGTTAAACTATGAAGGTACTCTTGCACCCAGGACTAATTAACAAATAGTATAAAGCGTGGAGATTGCATTTGGCAATCAAGCTCTAAACAAAAGAGGTTTTCATGATTGATACATACAAGTCATACTATATTACAAGTTTACAATTCAATTAATTTTTTGGGGTTTTATTTATAAAGAAAGAAGTGAGGTTTTCATTTTTTTTCTTAAGAATAGTAAGGGATGAAGAATTTTTTATTTCTAGGGGAATGTCATTCCAGTTTCTGACTGCTGCATACTGCACACCAATATTAATATTGACCATCTAGTATTAGAAAAAACCTACTAATGGTCTATCACCAATCGAGCCCTGTGATGGGCTGAGCTACTACTATTGACTTGTAGACCATTCGGACTCGAGGACTAATTGTTAATTATACCGGTGTGAAAAATGTACATCATTAAAATAATTAGATGATGTAATTGGTAATAGATTTTTTAAATGTTTGGTCAGTTCAATGAGCTGTAATTTTACTATTTCAAAAATATTTAATATTTCAAGCTTTTGAAATAAAGGTCTACTCGGGGCTTTAGAATCAGAAAAAGTAATGATTCGGAGGACGCATTATTGCAATATGTGAATTGGTAAGATTCTTGATTTATAAGGGTTCGATAGGAAATATATGAATAGACAAGGTTATAGTATAAATTTTTCAGTATATCTAAGTTAACATAATGTCTAGCTCTATAGAGAACTCCTATTGACTTTGCAATTTTACGGCATAATAAGTCAACATGATTGCTCCAAGTTAAATTATCTAAAATAAGTCCAAGAAACTTTTTATAGGCTAGTTTTTTTTTATATTCACGAACCTGCTGTGTGGTCTGAAGAAAGCTGGATTGCCGACCAACTCTTGTCTTCATTCTCAACCCCAAGCACTGCTCTACAGTCTCCAGTATTAGCAATACACAATTCTGTGCCATTAATGTGTGCTACCAAGGCACAAGCTCCAGCATTAGCTGCCGCAAATGCATGTTGGTTAACTTCACCATCTTCATTAAACATTTGGGCTTCTGCAGAGAGATCTTCATCAAGGTTCAAAAAAGCATTACTTAATGCATTTGCTTTGAACGTTGATTGTAAGTCTTGGAATTCGGCCAAAGAAGTGAAAAGTCCTCTGGATGACCTTGGCTTTGAGTCTCTGTTGAACTTATAACCTTTAGAACTATACATTTGCCTAAGCTTCGTATAATAGTTATGTAAACTCTGACGACATATTGGATCATCCATGTAGTTATAACCGTCATGCTCCTGATCACTTGTCATTGTCAAGTATTCTCTAACTTCAGGTACATCTTGACTTAACTCCATTAAAATTTCTGGCGGCAAGAGAGCTAAGCCAATGTAATCAGCGAGTCTGTGACATACACTTTGTGCACAAGCATCACCTCCATGACCATCAAGAACCCCAAATAAATGCCCTCCATCTTCCTGAAGTAGGCCGACGACAAACTTGCGATCCTCAATAGGCTGGTTTGAAGCAAGTTGGTTGGTTTCATAACGGTTAATAATACCACGATTAACAGAAACTGCAGTCTCACATCTATTAATGAGAGAATTAACTTCGTTGTCTGAAATCATCCATGGTTCTTGGCGTTGCAGTCGTTGACTAGTTACAAATGTCCTTGAATTTAAACATTGCTGAGTCCTAAAAACTTGTGAAGGAACCTTTAAAAAGCTATCTTGAGATACTGAACTAGTTAAATACTGAGTTACATTTTTCCGATTTGTAGGCTTCCATTGAGCATTAATTTTTCTACTCGATAAACGTCTGTCTTGTAGAGTCTTGCAATAACCTTCCAAGTTAAATTTTCCCCGTGAAGATCCACTGTAGAAAGCTCTCTGGCCTCTCCTGCTGACAGACAGCCCCAAAATGCATAAATTCTTTCCAAAAAGGAATGAAGAATAACCATTTGAGTTTGCCATTTTTAAGAAAATATTCTCAACTCGGTTCAAAATGGACAATTTTTGATCACAAATTTCGGATCAAAATCCAACGTCAATCCGAGATATTTTAGTTTCATCTATAACTCATATGTCTAGTAATCCTATAACCGGTTTCTTTTTTTGGAAATATTTGAGTTTTTGATGACAAAAACTGGTATTTTTTGTCTGTTGTCTTAAAAATTGATTTTTTGATTTCCGCCATTACTCGACTCAGACTTCACGTCATCGATAGGCCGTGTTTACTGGGTATTAGTGAATACGTCAACATGACGTCATAGTGTCACGTACGTTGTTTTACCACAGGTAACCCAAGCACTCTACTTATGGCAGCATTGCAATGGTTTCATTGAAAAAAAAATGAAATTGCAATAATTTTGTAAATTCTGAATTAAGTGATCTGAAACTAGCAAAATTTTTTGTTCTCTTGATTCTTAACATTTCTACGAAATTTCAGATCGATTAAAAGAAGTTTACCATTTTTTCCTCCTCACCCATAATATAAGAAAAGACTTTTAAATTTGTTTTTAAAAATAAGAAAAACAAAAAGGAAGAAAAAAAGAGAAAAGAAAACTGAAAAAGAAGAATTAAAATTAGAAAAAAATTAACAAATCAGTCGCGGAATCAATGTTAAAGCCAAAAAACAATGCTGTTTCAGCCGCCTAACCACTCGACCACACAAGAATCAATTCAAATTGCAATTATCACATCATATACTTCGCGCAGTCAAATTCTTTCTAAAATCATATCTCAGGAATTAAACGAAAGAACGAAAAAAACGAAGAAAGAAATGATCAAAAGAAAGTAAAAAAGAAAAGGTTGAAAAGAAGAAGGAAAGAACAAAGGAGAGAACCAAACAAACAAAGAAAGGAAGGAAGGAAGAAGGAAGGAAGAAAAGGAAGAAAAATAAGCACAAAAACGAAGAAAGAAAAAATAAATAAAAAATAAAAAAACTAAACTACACAAACGCAAAAAAAAAATCAAAAAATCAAAAAAAAAATCGAAAATTGACGAAAGAAACAATGTCAAGAATTCTGTCACAGGCAAGAAACATTGTTGTACAAGCGATGTGTCCACTCGACCACAAGTGAATCTATCTCTAATTATTGAAACTATCACACCATATAATTGGGACCGTAACAATCTTTTTTTAAATATATTTTAGTAATTGAATAAGAGAGAGAAAGAAAGAAAGAACTGAGAAGAAAAGGAAGAAAGAAACAAACGAAGGAAGGAAGAAGAAAAAAAGAAGGAGGAAAAAAAGAAAGGAACCAAAACAAACAAACAAACAACAATTATACTTAACATAGACTAAACTAAACAAAAACAGAAGAAAAGAAAGAAAAAGAAAAGAAACACCAAAACTGAGAAAACAAAAAAAAAATGTCAAGAAAGTGGTTCGCAATGAACGTCAAAGGCAAAACTGAACAATGCGGGTCCAGCCACCAAGCCTCTCGACCACAAGCGAATCTATCTGTTATTTAATGAAATTATCACACCATATCAATCCCTGTACGCACAGCGACTTACGTATGTGCGCACAGAGACGGCTCGTGCTTTGGTAACTTTAAAAAAAAAAAATTATTTTAAATTATTATGCTTATAAAGTTTGAAAGTTCATAAAGATTAGTAAAAATTGTTGTAAGACTCTCAAGAATAAGAAAAAAAAATTTGTACGATAAATGTGCCGAGGGAAGGCTCGAACTCAAAGGCAAAAAAATGCATTCCTGACTCGTTCGACCAACGGTCAATTTTACAATTACGTTTCTAAATTAGCTGCTTTGTACATGGACCATTAGGTTTTAATTTTCTTCTAACGGTACACAATGAAAGAAAGGCTTTGAAATGTTAAGGCATTGAAGACTGGGAAACAATTGAAATAATAGTAGTAATTTATGAAAGAAAGAAAGAAAAAAAGAAAGAAAGAAAGAAAGAAAGAAAGAAAGAAAGACAGACAGACAGACAGACAGACCGACCGACCGACCGACCGACCGACCGACCGACCGACCGACCGACCAACAGACAGACAGACAGACAGACAGACAGACAGACAGACAGAAAGAACAATTGAACGAATGAAACAAACAAACAGAAACACACACAAAAGCAAGTAAACTAAACAAAAAGAAAAGAAAAAAGAAAAAGAAAAGTAAAAAAGAAGCATTAAAATTAGAAAAAATGTAAACCCCTCAGTTGCGCAATGAACGTCAAAGGCCAAAAAACAAAGCTATTCCAGCCACCTAACCACTAGCCCACTAGCATATTGACTACAATCATCATGAAGTTATCACCCATGTACTTTGAGCCGTAAAATTCTATTCCCAAAATGTTAACTCAATAATTGAACAAAAGAAAGAAAAACAAGCAAAGAAAAACACAAACTAAATACAACAAAACAACTATATAAACAGAAGAAAAAGAAAAAGAAAAAAAAAGAAACGTTAAAATTGAGGGGCGAAAAAATTGTTCAAATAGCATTTGCGCAATAAACATCAAAGGCCAAAAGCAAAGTTGCTCCAGCCGCCTGACCACTAACCCACTGGTTAATCTTTTAGAATTTTAGGAAATTATCACACCATATACTTGGGGCCGTAAAATCTCAGTAATTGAAGCAAAAGAAAAATAGAAACAAACAAACAAAGGAAGAAACAAAGAAACAAAGAAGTAAATGAGGAATGAAAGAACAAAAGAAAAAGAAAGAAAGAAAAAAAGGAAGACAAAAAAACAAAAACAAGCAAAGAAAACCACACACAAAATACTGGGGAAAAAACAATTAAACTATAAACTACACAAAAGAAAAAGAAAAGAGAAAAAGAAAAAGAAACATCAAAACTAAGGGAAGTAAAAATTTTTAAAAAGCAGTTGCGCAAAGAACAGCAAAACAGAAAACAAGACTGTTCCGACCCTCTATCCACTGGACCACAAAGGAAACGATATATAACGATTTGAAATTATCAAAACATATACATGGGACCGTAAAATTCTTTTTAAAAATCATATCTCAGGAATTGAAGGAAACAACTAAAGAACCGAGAAACAAACAAACAAACAAAGGAAGGAAGAAAGAAAGGAAAAAAGAAAGAAAAGTAGACAGGAAGAAAGAAAAAGGAAAAAAAAAGGAGGAAAGAAAGAAAGAAAGAAAAAAAACAAACAAACAACAATTATACTAAACATAGACTAAACTAAACAAAAGCAGAAGAAAAGAAAGGAAAAGAAAAGATAAAGAAACACCAAAACTTAGAAAAAAAGAAAAAAAAAATTCAAGAAAGTGGTTCCGCAATGAACGTCAAAAGCAAAACTGAACTATACGGTTCCAGCCACAAAGCCACTCGACCACAAGCGAATCTTTCTGTATACTTATGAAATTATCACAGCATATCAATCCCTGTAACTTTTAAAAAAAAATTATTTTAAATTATTATGCTTATAAAGTTTGAAAGTTCATAAAGATTAGTAAAAATTATTGTAAGACTCTCAAGAATAAGAAAAAAAAATACGATAAATATGCCGAAGGAAGGCTCGAACTCAGAGGCAAAAAAAATATTTCTGACTCGTTCGACCAACGGTTAATTTTACAATAACGTTACTAAATTAGCCTACTTTGTACATGGACCATTAGGTTTTAATTTTCTTCTAACTGTACACAATGAAAGAAAGGCTTTGAAATGTTACGGCATTGAAGACTGGGAAACAATTGCAATAATAGTAGTAATTTATGAAAGAAAGAAAGAAAGAAAGACAGACGACAGACAGACAGACAGACAGACAGACAGACAGACAGACAGAAACAAACAAACAAACAAACAAACAAACAAACAAACAAACAGAAACACACACAAAAACAACTAAACTTAACTAAACAAAAAGAAAAGAAAAAAGAAAAGTAAAAAGGAAGCATTAAAATTAGAAAAAATGTTAACAAATCAGTTGCATAATAAACGTCAAAGTCCAAAAGCTAACCTGTTCCATCCACCTAACCACTCGACCACAGGTGAATCGGTGCTGGAGTTCATTAGACTATCACACCATATACTTGGGGCGTATAATCTCAGTAACTGAACGAAACAAACAAACAAACAAACAAACAAACAAACAAACAAAACAAACAAACAAACAAAACAAACAAAGAAGCAAATGAGGAAAGAAAGAACAAAAGAAAAGAAAAGTAAGAGAGAAAAAGAAAGAGAAAAAAAGGAAGACAAACACGAAAACAAGCAAAGAAAACCACACAAAATACTGAGAAAAACAATTACCACTCGACCACTTGACCACTCGACCACAAGCAAATAGACTACAATCATCATAAAGTTATCACTAATATACTTTGAGCCGTAAAATTCTATTCCCAAAATGTTAACTCAATAATTGAACAAAAGGACGAGAGAAAGAAAGAAAAATAAGCAAAGAAAAACACAAACTAAATACAAAAAAAAATAAACTAAACAGAAGAAAAAGAAAAAGAAAAAAAAAGAAACGTTAAAATTGAGGGGCGAAAAAATTGTTGAAATAGCATTTGCGCAATAAACATCAAAGGCCAAAAGCAAAGTTGCTCCAGCCGCCTGACCACTAACCCACTGGTTAATCTTTTAGAATTTTAGGAAATTATCACACCATATACTTGGGGCCGTAAAATCTCAGTAATTGAAGCAAAAGAAAAATAGAAACAAACAAACAAAGGAAGAAACAAAGAAACAAAGAAGTAAATGAGGAATGAAAGAACAAAAGAAAAAGAAAGAAAGAAAAAAAGGAAGACAAAAAAACAAAAACAAGCAAAGAAAACCACACACAAAATACTGGGGAAAAAACAATTAAACTATAAACTACACAAAAGAAAAAGAAAAGAGAAAAAGAAAAAGAAACATCAAAACTAAGGGAAGTAAAAATTTTTAAAAAGCAGTTGCGCAAAGAACAGCAAAACAGAAAACAAGACTGTTCCGACCCTCTATCCACTGGACCACAAAGGAAACGATATATAACGATTTGAAATTATCAAAACATATACATGGGACCGTAAAATTCTTTTTAAAAATCATATCTCAGGAATTGAAGGAAACAACTAAAGAACCGAGAAACAAACAAACAAACAAAGGAAGGAAGAAAGAAAGGAAAAAAGAAAGAAAAGTAGACAGGAAGAAAGAAAAAGGAAAAAAAAAGGAGGAAAGAAAGAAAGAAAGAAAAAAAACAAACAAACAACAATTATACTAAACATAGACTAAACTAAACAAAAGCAGAAGAAAAGAAAGGAAAAGAAAAGATAAAGAAACACCAAAACTTAGAAAAAAAGAAAAAAAAAATTCAAGAAAGTGGTTCCGCAATGAACGTCAAAAGCAAAACTGAACTATACGGTTCCAGCCACAAAGCCACTCGACCACAAGCGAATCTTTCTGTATACTTATGAAATTATCACAGCATATCAATCCCTGTAACTTTTAAAAAAAAATTATTTTAAATTATTATGCTTATAAAGTTTGAAAGTTCATAAAGATTAGTAAAAATTATTGTAAGACTCTCAAGAATAAGAAAAAAAAATACGATAAATATGCCGAAGGAAGGCTCGAACTCAGAGGCAAAAAAAATATTTCTGACTCGTTCGACCAACGGTTAATTTTACAATAACGTTACTAAATTAGCCTACTTTGTACATGGACCATTAGGTTTTAATTTTCTTCTAACTGTACACAATGAAAGAAAGGCTTTGAAATGTTACGGCATTGAAGACTGGGAAACAATTGCAATAATAGTAGTAATTTATGAAAGAAAGAAAGAAAGAAAGACAGACGACAGACAGACAGACAGACAGACAGACAGACAGACAGAAACAAACAAACAAACAAACAAACAAACAAACAAACAAACAGAAACACACACAAAAACAACTAAACTTAACTAAACAAAAAGAAAAGAAAAAAGAAAAGTAAAAAGGAAGCATTAAAATTAGAAAAAATGTTAACAAATCAGTTGCATAATAAACGTCAAAGTCCAAAAGCTAACCTGTTCCATCCACCTAACCACTCGACCACAGGTGAATCGGTGCTGGAGTTCATTAGACTATCACACCATATACTTGGGGCGTATAATCTCAGTAACTGAACGAAACAAACAAACAAACAAACAAACAAACAAACAAACAAAACAAACAAACAAACAAAACAAACAAAGAAGCAAATGAGGAAAGAAAGAACAAAAGAAAAGAAAAGTAAGAGAGAAAAAGAAAGAGAAAAAAAGGAAGACAAACACGAAAACAAGCAAAGAAAACCACACAAAATACTGAGAAAAACAATTACCACTCGACCACTTGACCACTCGACCACAAGCAAATAGACTACAATCATCATAAAGTTATCACTAATATACTTTGAGCCGTAAAATTCTATTCCCAAAATGTTAACTCAATAATTGAACAAAAGGACGAGAGAAAGAAAGAAAAATAAGCAAAGAAAAACACAAACTAAATACAAAAAAAAATAAACTAAACAGAAGAAAAAGAAAAAGAAAAAAAAAGAAACGTTAAAATTGAGGGGCGAAAAAATTGTTGAAATAGCATTTGCGCAATAAACGTCAAAGGCCAAAAGCAAAGCTGCTCCAGCCGCCTAACCACTAACCCACTGGTTAATCTCTTTAGAATTTTAGGAAATTATCACACCATATACTTGGGGCCGTAAAATCTCAGTAATTGAAGCAAAAGAAAAATAGAAACAAACAAACAAAGGAAGAAACAAACAAAGGAAGAAACAAAGAAACAAAGAAGTAAATGAGGAATGAAAGAACAAAAGAAAAAGAAAAAGAAAAAGAGAAAGAAAGGAAGACAAAAAAAAAAAAAACAAGCAAAGAAAACCACACACAAAATACTGGGGAAAAAACAATTAAACTATAAACTACACAAAAGAAAAAGAAAAAAGAAAAAAGAAAAAAAAAGAAAAGAAAAAGAAAAAGAACCTTCAAAACTAAGGGAAGTAAAAATGTTAAAAAGCAGTTGCGCAAAGAACAGCAAAACAGAAAACAAGACTGTTCCGACCCTCTATCCACTGGACCACAAAGGAAACGATATATAACTACTTAAAATTATCAAAAAATATACATGGGACCATAAAATTCTTTTTAAAAATTATATCTCAGGAATTGAACGAAACAACTAAAGAACCGAGAAACAAACAAACAAACAAACAAACAAAGGAAGGAAGGAAGAGAGAAAGAAAAAAGAAAGAAAAGTAGACAGGAAGAAAGAAAAAGGAAAAAAAGGAGGAAAGAAAGAAAGAAAGAAAAACAAACAACAATTATACTAAACATAGACTAAACTAAATAAAAACAGAAGAAGAAAAAAAAGGAAAAAAAAAAAGAAAAAGAAACATCAAAAATGAGAAAAGAAAAAATGTCAAGAAAGCAGTTGCGCAACGAACGTCAAAGGCAAAACTGAACAATGCGGGTCTAGCCACCAAGCCACTCGACCACAAACGAATCTTTCAAAAATGTTCTGAAATTATGACAGCAATATCAATCGCTCTACACACAGCGACTTACATATGTGCGCACTGATAAGGTTCGTGATTTTGTAACTTTTTTTTTTTAATATTCTAAATTATTATGCTAATAACGTTTGAAAGTCCATAAAGATTAGTAAAAATTATTGTAAGACTCTCAAGAATAAGAAGAAAAAAACCGTACGATAAATATGCCGAGGAAAGGCTCGAACTCAAAGGCAAAAAAAAAAAAAACGATTCTGACTCGTTCGACCAACGGTCAACTTTTCAATAACGTTACTAAATTAGCCTACTTTGTACATGGACCAATACGTTATGATTTTCTTCTAACTGTACTCAATGAAAAGAAGCCTTTGAAATCTTACGGCATTGAAGACTGGCAAACAATTGAAATAATAGTAGTAATTTATGAAAGAAAGAAAGAAAAACAGAAACAATGCAAAGGAAGGAAAAAAGGAAGGAAACAGGAAGAAAGAAAGAATGCAAGAAAAGGAAGAAAAAAAGAAAAAAAGAAAAAAGAAAAAAGAAAAAAGAAAAAAAGAAAAAAAGAAAAAAAGAAAAAAAGAAAAAAAGAAAAAGAAAAGAGTTAAAGTAAAAAAAGAAAAACATGAAAACTGAGGGACGAAAAATTGTTCCAAAAGCAGTTGCGCAATGAACGTTAAAATCAAAACTGAACACTACGATGCTAGCCGCCAAGCCACTCGACCACCAGCGAATATTTTGTTTATCGTTTGAGATTATTACAGTAAAATCAATCCCTTTACACACAGCGACTTACGAATGTGCGCACAGACAAGGTTCGTGATTTGGTAACTTTTGAGTATTTTTTATTCTAAATTATTTTACTAATAAAGTTTGAAAGTTCATAAAGATTAGTAAAAATTATTGAAAGAATCTGTAAAAAGAAAGGAAGAAAGAACGAAAGGAAAGAAGACAAACACAAAAACAAGCAAAGAAAACCACACAAAATACTAAGAAAAAAACAATTAAACTATAAACTAAACAAAAGAAAAAGAAAAGAGCAGTTGCGCAATGAACGTTAAAGGCAAAACTGAACACTTCCAGCCGAAGTCTATCCACTCGACCACAACCGAATCGATCCATAACTTCTTGAAATTATCACACCATATACTTGAGACCGTAAAATTCTTTTTTAAATTATATCTCAGTAATTGAAAGAAAGAACGAAAGAACGAAAGAAAACAACAAAAACTAAACTAAAGAAAAGAAGAAAAAAAAGAAAAAATAGAAACATGAAATTAGAGAAAAAGAAAAATGTTAAGAAAGCAGTTGCGCAATAAAAGTTAAAACAGAAAACAAATCTATGCCAGCCGCCTAACCACTCGACCACAAGCGAATCGACATTCTAGTTCATGATATTATCACAATATATACTTGGGGCCGTCAAATTCTTTTCTAAATTTATATCTTTGTGATTGAACAAAAAAAGAAAGAAAAACAAAAGCAAAACAAACAATAAACAGAGGAAAAAGAAAAGAGAATAAAGAAACATGAAAAAAGGAAAGATAGCAGTGGCGCAATGAACGTCAAAACAGACGACAATGCTGTACTAACCGTCTATCCACTCGACCACAAGCGGATCGATCCATAAGATCTTGAAATTATCACACCATATACTTGGGGCCTTCCAACTATTTGAAGAAATATATCTCAGTTATTGAAATTGCAGACAGGATGTCTTACATTACTCTTCAAATTGCTTAATGTTTTTGCGGCTATATTTGTCAAAAAGGGTGAATCCCTTTACACACAGCGACTTGCACATGTGCGCATAGACACAGTTCGTGATATGGGTAACCGTACAAAAAATAAAATAAAATAATTTATTACGCTAAAATAGTTTAAAAGTCCATAACGATTATTAAAAATTATGTTAAGAGTCTGAAGAAAAAAGAAAAGAGAAAAGAAAAAGAAACATGAAAATAAGGAGAAGAAAAAATTTTAAGAAAGAAGTTCCGCAATGACCGTCAAAGGCCAAAAACAAAGTTAACGTTGTTCCTGTTTCCTTTCTACTCGACCACAAGCGAAACGATTGATAAGTTTATGAAATTATCATGGCACATACTTTGGGCCGTAAAATTCTATTCCCAAATTTTTTATCTCAGTAATTGAAAACAAGAAGGAAAAAAAGGAAAACAAGCAAAGAAAAAATACAACAACAAAAACTAAACTTGACTAAACTAAAAGGATAGGAAAGGTTCGTTGGTTCGCTCGCTCGTTGATTTGTTAATGCGTTGAGTCGTACGCTCACTCGCTCGCTCGTTGGTTCGCTCGCTCGCTTGTTCACCAGCTCGATCGTTCACTTGTTCGTTCATTGCTTGTTCACCAGCTCGATCGTTCACTTGTTCGTTCATTGCTTCGCACGCTCGCTCGCTCGCTGCTTCGTTGCTTCGCTCGCTCGCTACCTTGTTCGCTCGCTCATTTGTTTGTTGATTCGTTTGTTAGGTCGTTCGCTCGCTCGCTCGTTGTTTCGGTAGCTCGCTCGTTGGTTTGTTCATTCGTTGGGTCGGACGCTCACTCGCTCGCTCGTTTGTTCGTTCGCTCGCTAGCTTGTTCGCTGGCTAGCTTGTTCACTCGCTCGTTCGTTTGTTCGTTCGTTGCTACATTGGTTCGCTCGCTCGCTAGCTTCTTCACTCGTTAGTTCGTTGATTCGTTCGCTCGTTCGTTCGTTCGTTGGTTCGCTCACTCTTTCGCACGCTCATTCGTTGGTTCGCTCATTCGTGCGCTTGCTCGCTTGGTTTGCTCAATCGCTTGTTCACTCGCTCGCTCGCTCGTTTGTTGCTTAGTTTGTTCGCTATCTCGTTCGCTCCCTCGCACGTTGGTTCGCTAGCTCGTTCGCTCGCTCGATCATTGCTTCGTTGGTGCGCTCGCTTGCTCGCTCGTTTGTTTGCTCGCTCGTTCGTAAGTTCGTTGTTTCGCTCTCTCGTTCGTTCGTTCGTTGGTTCGCTCGCTCTTTTTGTCGCTCGCTCGCTCGTTTGGTAGGACGCTCGCGCGCTCGTTGGTTCGTTCGCTCGCTCGTTTGTTTGTTGATTCGTTTGGCCGGACACTCACTCGCTCGCTCGTTGGTTCATTCGTTTGCTAGCTTGTTCGCTCGATCACTCGTTGGTTCCCTCGCTCGTTCGTTTGTTGATTCGCTTGGTTTGCTCGCCCACTTGTTCGCTCGCTCGCTTGTTGGTTTGTTCTCTCGCTCGTTGGTTTCCTCGCTCGCTTTGGTTTCCTCGCTCGCTCGTTCGTGCGCTTGCATGCTCGCTTCGTTTGCTCGCTCGCTCGTTCGTTGCCTCGTTGATTCGCTCGCTCGCTTGGTTCCTTGCTCACTTGTTCGCTCGTTTGTTCGCTTATTCGTTCGTTCGCTCGTTCGTTGCTACGTTGGTTCGTTCGCTCGCTAGCTTCTACGCTCGCTCGCTCGTTCGTTAGTTCGTTGATTTGCTCGCTCGTTCGTTGGTTAGCTCACTCGTTCGCTCGCTCATTGGATGGCTCGCTCATTCGTGAGCTTCCTCGCTTGGTTTGCTCGCTCGCTCGTTCGTTGCTTCGCTCGCTCTTTGTGTCGCTCGCTCGCTCGTTTGGTCGGACGCGCGCTCGTTGGTTCGTTCGCTCGCTCGTTTGTTTGTTGATTCGTTTGGTCGGACGCTCACTCGTTCGCTCGTTGGTTCATTCGTTCGCTAGTTTGTTCGCTCGATCACTCGTTGGTTCCCTCGCTCGTTCGTTTGTTGATTCGCTTGGTTTGCTCTCCCACTTGTTCGCTCACCCGCTCGCTGCCTTGTTCGTTTGTTCGCTCGCTCGTTGGTTTGCTCGCTCGCTTTGGTTCCCTCGCTCGCTCGTTTGTGCGCTTCCTCGCTTCGTTTGCTCGCTCGCTCGTTGCCTCGTTGGTTCGCTCGCTCGCTTGGTTCCTCGCTCACTTGTTCGCTCGCTTGTTCGTTTGTTCGCTTATTCGTTCGCTCGCTCCTCTCGCTCCTCGCTCCTCGCTTCGTTTGCTCGCTCGCTCGTTGCCTCGTTGGTTCCTCGCTCACTTGTTCGCTCGCTTGTTCGTTTGTTCGCTTATTCGTTCGCTCGCTCGTTCGTTGTTACGTTGGTTTGCTCGCTCACTAGCTTCTACGCGCGCTCGTTCGTTCGTTAGTTCGTTGATTCGCTCCCGCGTTCGTTCGTTCGTTGGTTCGCTCACTCTTTCGCTCGCTCATTCGTTGGTTCGCTCATTCGTGCCCTTGCTCGCTTGGTTTGCTCAATCACTTGTTCACTCGCTCGCTCGTTTGTTGCTTCGTTTGTTCGCTCGCCCACTTGTTCGATCGCCCACTTGTTCGCTCACTCGCTTATTCGTTTGTTCGCTCACTCGTTCGTTCGTTGGTTTGCTCACTCGTACGCTCGCTCATTCGTTGGTTCGCTCATTCCTGTGCCCTCTCGCTTGGTTTGCTCGCTCGCTCGTTGCCTCGCTCGCTCGTTGGTTGGTTCGCACACTCGCTCGTTCATTATTTCGTTGGTTCGCTCGCTCGTTGGGTCACTCGCTCGTGAGCTGTTTTGTTGGTTTGCTCGCTTGCTTGTTTGCTCGATCGTTGCTTGTTCATTCACTGGCTCGATCGTTCGATGCTTCGTTCGCTCGCTATCTCGTTCGTACCATCGTTCGCTGGTTCTCTCACTCGCTTGTTCATTGCTTCTTTGGTTCGCTCGCTCTCTCGGTCATTGGTTCGCTCGATCGTTGTGTCGCTCGCTCGCTCGCTCCTTCGCTTGCTCGTTCGTTCGCTCGTTGGTTCGCTTGCTCGTTGGGTCACTCGCTCGTTGATGCGCTTCCTCGCTTAGTTTGCTTTCTCGCTCGCTCGTTTGCTTGGTTGGGTCGGACGCTCACTCGCTAGTTCGCTCGTTATCTCGTTCGTACCATCGTTCGCTCACTCGCTTGTTCGTTAGTTCTTTGGATCGCTTGCTCGTTCGTTGGTTCCCTCACTCGTTCGCTGGCTCATTCGTTGGTTCGCTGATTCGTGCGCTTGCCCACTTGGTTTGCTCGCTCTCTTGTTCACTCGCTGGCTCGCTCGTTCGATGCTTCGTTCGCTCGTTATCTCGTTCGTACTATCGTTCGCTGGTTCGATCACTCGCTCGTTCATTCCTTCGTTGGTTCGCTCGCACTCTCGGTCGTTGGTTCGCTCGATCGTTGTGTCGCTCGGTCGCTCATTCGTTTGCTCGTTGGTTGGTTCGCACACTCGCTCGTTCATTACTTCGTTGGTTTGCTCGCTCGTTGGGTCACTCGCTCGTTGGTGCGCTTGCTCTCTTGTTCGTTCGCTTGGTTGGGTCGGACGCTCACTCGCTCAATCGTTGTTTTGTTGGTTTGCTCGCTTCCTTGTTTGCTCGCTCGCTTGTTAACTTGATTCACTCGGTCGCTCGTTGGTTCACTCGCTCACAAGTTTGTTCGCTCGCTTGTTCGTTCGTTAGCCCACTTGTTCGCTCGCTCGTTCGGTCGCTCTCTCGCTCGCTACCCGTTTCGCTCGCTCGTTCGTTCGTTCGCTTGTTGATTTGTTGATTCGTCGGGTGGAACGATGACTCGCTCGCTCGTTCGTTCGTTGGTTCGCTCATTGGTTCGCTCGCTCGTTCTCTGGCTCGTTCGTTGGTTCGCTCGCTCGCTCGTTCGTTTGTTGGTTCGCTTACTCGTTTGCTTGCTCATTCGTTGGTTCGGTCGCTCTCTTGCTCGCTACCCTTTTAGCTCGCTCGTTCGTTCGTTCGCTTGTTGATTTGTTGGGTTGGATTCGTTGGCAACAACAACAGTAGAAGAAGAAAAAAAGAAGGAAAAACAAATACCCAAAACAAGAAAAAAAATCTAGGAACCATTGGGTTTGAACTCCCGTCCGCCGAAAGAGATTCAAAAAGTTAATTCCACGATGCCATGCCCCAGTGACATTCGAGGATGCAGAAACTCCTTCTGCTCTTGGTTCCGGTCGGTGTACGGATTATGCAGCATAATGATCTAGCCGAGGCATCAGGGGAGAGACTAGCCGGCCCCCAGACCATATCTACAGCTAATCCCTTGCACTATTTGCAACGCACGTTGATTTGAAGTGGAAAATAATCTATTCTATCTGGCGCATTGTTTTTGTGGCTATTGTTTAGCTAATTCCTTAAACTCGTGGCCTAGTGGAAAAATCTTGGGCTTCGAACAAGACTATAAGTCAAGCCCAATTGGGCTGGGTTAGTACCCGTATGGGTGACCTCAAACTCATACTTAGTAATTTTTATATGCTTTATTCTCATTTGGTAAATATCTCGACTACAGACTCATTTGCACAGGAAGTTTAGCCTGGTTTAATGGCAAATTGTGCCCTAAAGTCAACTGTCAAAGAACATTCAATATTTAAGAGGGCGTGTCTCTAAGAACGGACCACTGCCTCTCGGTTCCAGGAATAGATTTCTCTTATATTTTTACCATCGAAAGTACTATCTATCCTTACTACAGAACTGGACCTAGAATCGCGTTGTTAGGGTTGTTCGCTCGCTCGTTTGTTTGTTGATTCGTTCGGTCGGACGCTCACTCGCTCACTCGTTGTTTTGTTGGTTTACTCGCTCTCTTGTTTGCTCGCTCACCATTTCACTCGCTTCTTCACTCGCTCGCTCGCTGCTTCGTTGGATCGCTCGCTCGCTAGTTCATTCGTTCGCTTGCTCGGTCGCTCATTGCTTCGTTGGTTCGCTCGCTCGCTCGTTGGTTCGTTCGCTCCCTTGGTCGCTCGTTGCTTCGCTCGCTTGTTTGTTTGTTGATTCGCTTGGACGGACGCTCACTCGCTCGCTCATTTGTTCGTTCGCTCGCTAGCTCGTTGCTTCGTTGGTTCGCTGGCTCGTTTGTTTGTTAATGCGTTGGGTCTGACGCTCACTTGGTCGCTCATTGGTTCGCTCGCTCGCTTGTTCGCCCGCTCGGTCGTTCACTCGTTCGTTCGTTGCTTCATTCGCTCGTTCGTTGCTTCGCTCGCTCTCTCGTTGGTTCGCTCGCTCGTTCGTTGGTTTGCTCGCTCACTCGTTTGTTCGTTCGCTCGCTCGCTCGCTACCTTGTTCGCTCCCTCGTTTGTTTGTTGATTCGTTGGGTCGGACGCTCACTCGCTCGCTCGTTGGTTTGCTCGCTCGCTCGTTAGTCCGTTAGCTCGCTCGTTGGTTTGTTGATTCGTTGGGTCGGATGCTCACTCAGTCGCTCGCTCGCTTGTTTGCCCGCTCGATCGTTTACTTGTTCCTTCGTTCGCTCGTTAGCTTGTTCACTCACACGTTTGTTGGTTCGCTCGCTCGCTCGTTCGTTGGTTTGCTCGCTCACTCGTTGGTTCGTTCGCTCGTTGCTTCGTTGGTTCGCTCGCTCACTACCTCGTTGGTTTGCTGACTCGCTCATTGGTTCGTTAGCTCGCTCGTTGGTTTGTTGCTTCGTTGGTGCGCCGCCTCGTTAGTTTGTTAATGCGTTGGGTCGGACGCTCACTCCGTCACTTTAAATTAATTTGTAATCTATTTATTTGTTAATTATTGTCAGGCGCATTTGATCATATTCACATGAGAAATGCGCGATATAGATAATAAAGATTATTATTACATTGGAGCCAAACGACAGTTCATTTGTAACGTCATGCTTAATATATGTGATCTTGCAATAAGAAAATGCTGAACGTCTACAAGAAAAAAAATCAAACAACTAAGTAACAACAACAGTGGAAGAGAAAAAAAAAGAAGAAAAAACATAAACCAAAACAAGAACAAAATATATAGGCACGATTGGGTTTGAACTCACGTCCGCCGAAAGAGATTCAAAAAATTAATTGCACGATGCCATGCTCCAGAGACATCCGCGGAAGCAGAAACACCTTCTGCTCTTGGGTCGGTGTACGGATTATACAGCATAATGATCTAGCCGAGGCATCAGTGGAGAGACTAGCCGGCCCCCAGACCATATCTACAGCTAATCCCTTGCACTATTTGCTACGTACATTGATTTTAAGTGGAAAATAATCTAGTCTATCTTGCGCATTGTTTTTATGGCTATTGTTGTGCTAATTCTTTGAACTCGTGGCCTAGTGGAAAAATCTTGGGCTTCGAACAAGACTATAAGTCAAGCCCGATAGGGCTGGGTTAGTACCCGTATGGGTGATATGAAACTCATACTTAGTAATTTTTATATGCTTTATTCTCATTTAGTAAATATCTCGACTACAGACTCATTTGCACAAGAAGTTTAGACTGGTTTAATGGCAAATTGTGCCCTAAAGTCAACTGTCAAAGAACATTCAATATTTAAGAGGGCGTGTCTCTAAGAACGGACCACTGCCTTTCGGTTCCAGGAATAGATTTCTCTTATATTTTTACCATCGAAAGTACTATCTATCCGTACTACAGAACTGGACCTAGAATCATGTTGTTAGGGTTGTTCGCTCGCTCGTTGCTTCGTTGGTTCGCTCGCTCGCTACCTTGTTCGCTCGATCGTTTGGTTTTGTTGGTTTGCTCGCTTGCTTGTTTGCTCGATCGTTGCTTGTTCATTCACTGGCTCGATCGTTCGATGCTTCGTTCGCTCGCTATCTCGTTCGTACCATCGTTCGCTGGTTCTCTCACTCGCTTGTTCATTGCTTCTTTGGTTCGCTCGCTCTCTCGGTCATTGGTTCGCTCGATCGTTGTGTCGCTCGCTCGCTCGCTCCTTCGCTTGCTCGTTCGTTCGCTCGTTGGTTCGCTTGCTCGTTGGGTCACTCGCTCGTTGATGCGCTTCCTCGCTTAGTTTGCTTTCTCGCTCGCTCGTTTGCTTGGTTGGGTCGGACGCTCACTCGCTAGTTCGCTCGTTATCTCGTTCGTACCATCGTTCGCTCACTCGCTTGTTCGTTAGTTCTTTGGATCGCTTGCTCGTTCGTTGGTTCCCTCACTCGTTCGCTGGCTCATTCGTTGGTTCGCTGATTCGTGCGCTTGCCCACTTGGTTTGCTCGCTCTCTTGTTCACTCGCTGGCTCGCTCGTTCGATGCTTCGTTCGCTCGTTATCTCGTTCGTACTATCGTTCGCTGGTTCGATCACTCGCTCGTTCATTCCTTCGTTGGTTCGCTCGCACTCTCGGTCGTTGGTTCGCTCGATCGTTGTGTCGCTCGGTCGCTCATTCGTTTGCTCGTTGGTTGGTTCGCACACTCGCTCGTTCATTACTTCGTTGGTTTGCTCGCTCGTTGGGTCACTCGCTCGTTGGTGCGCTTGCTCTCTTGTTCGTTCGCTTGGTTGGGTCGGACGCTCACTCGCTCAATCGTTGTTTTGTTGGTTTGCTCGCTTCCTTGTTTGCTCGCTCGCTTGTTAACTTGATTCACTCGGTCGCTCGTTGGTTCACTCGCTCACAAGTTTGTTCGCTCGCTTGTTCGTTCGTTAGCCCACTTGTTCGCTCGCTCGTTCGGTCGCTCTCTCGCTCGCTACCCGTTTCGCTCGCTCGTTCGTTCGTTCGCTTGTTGATTTGTTGATTCGTCGGGTGGAACGATGACTCGCTCGCTCGTTCGTTCGTTGGTTCGCTCATTGGTTCGCTCGCTCGTTCTCTGGCTCGTTCGTTGGTTCGCTCGCTCGCTCGTTCGTTTGTTGGTTCGCTTACTCGTTTGCTTGCTCATTCGTTGGTTCGGTCGCTCTCTTGCTCGCTACCCTTTTAGCTCGCTCGTTCGTTCGTTCGCTTGTTGATTTGTTGGGTTGGATTCGTTGGCAACAACAACAGTAGAAGAAGAAAAAAAGAAGGAAAAACAAATACCCAAAACAAGAAAAAAAATCTAGGAACCATTGGGTTTGAACTCCCGTCCGCCGAAAGAGATTCAAAAAGTTAATTCCACGATGCCATGCCCCAGTGACATTCGAGGATGCAGAAACTCCTTCTGCTCTTGGTTCCGGTCGGTGTACGGATTATGCAGCATAATGATCTAGCCGAGGCATCAGGGGAGAGACTAGCCGGCCCCCAGACCATATCTACAGCTAATCCCTTGCACTATTTGCAACGCACGTTGATTTGAAGTGGAAAATAATCTATTCTATCTGGCGCATTGTTTTTGTGGCTATTGTTTAGCTAATTCCTTAAACTCGTGGCCTAGTGGAAAAATCTTGGGCTTCGAACAAGACTATAAGTCAAGCCCAATTGGGCTGGGTTAGTACCCGTATGGGTGACCTCAAACTCATACTTAGTAATTTTTATATGCTTTATTCTCATTTGGTAAATATCTCGACTACAGACTCATTTGCACAGGAAGTTTAGCCTGGTTTAATGGCAAATTGTGCCCTAAAGTCAACTGTCAAAGAACATTCAATATTTAAGAGGGCGTGTCTCTAAGAACGGACCACTGCCTCTCGGTTCCAGGAATAGATTTCTCTTATATTTTTACCATCGAAAGTACTATCTATCCTTACTACAGAACTGGACCTAGAATCGCGTTGTTAGGGTTGTTCGCTCGCTCGTTTGTTTGTTGATTCGTTCGGTCGGACGCTCACTCGCTCACTCGTTGTTTTGTTGGTTTACTCGCTCTCTTGTTTGCTCGCTCACCATTTCACTCGCTTCTTCACTCGCTCGCTCGCTGCTTCGTTGGATCGCTCGCTCGCTAGTTCATTCGTTCGCTTGCTCGGTCGCTCATTGCTTCGTTGGTTCGCTCGCTCGCTCGTTGGTTCGTTCGCTCCCTTGGTCGCTCGTTGCTTCGCTCGCTTGTTTGTTTGTTGATTCGCTTGGACGGACGCTCACTCGCTCGCTCATTTGTTCGTTCGCTCGCTAGCTCGTTGCTTCGTTGGTTCGCTGGCTCGTTTGTTTGTTAATGCGTTGGGTCTGACGCTCACTTGGTCGCTCATTGGTTCGCTCGCTCGCTTGTTCGCCCGCTCGGTCGTTCACTCGTTCGTTCGTTGCTTCATTCGCTCGTTCGTTGCTTCGCTCGCTCTCTCGTTGGTTCGCTCGCTCGTTCGTTGGTTTGCTCGCTCACTCGTTTGTTCGTTCGCTCGCTCGCTCGCTACCTTGTTCGCTCCCTCGTTTGTTTGTTGATTCGTTGGGTCGGACGCTCACTCGCTCGCTCGTTGGTTTGCTCGCTCGCTCGTTAGTCCGTTAGCTCGCTCGTTGGTTTGTTGATTCGTTGGGTCGGATGCTCACTCAGTCGCTCGCTCGCTTGTTTGCCCGCTCGATCGTTTACTTGTTCCTTCGTTCGCTCGTTAGCTTGTTCACTCACACGTTTGTTGGTTCGCTCGCTCGCTCGTTCGTTGGTTTGCTCGCTCACTCGTTGGTTCGTTCGCTCGTTGCTTCGTTGGTTCGCTCGCTCACTACCTCGTTGGTTTGCTGACTCGCTCATTGGTTCGTTAGCTCGCTCGTTGGTTTGTTGCTTCGTTGGTGCGCCGCCTCGTTAGTTTGTTAATGCGTTGGGTCGGACGCTCACTCCGTCACTTTAAATTAATTTGTAATCTATTTATTTGTTAATTATTGTCAGGCGCATTTGATCATATTCACATGAGAAATGCGCGATATAGATAATAAAGATTATTATTACATTGGAGCCAAACGACAGTTCATTTGTAACGTCATGCTTAATATATGTGATCTTGCAATAAGAAAATGCTGAACGTCTACAAGAAAAAAAATCAAACAACTAAGTAACAACAACAGTGGAAGAGAAAAAAAAAGAAGAAAAAACATAAACCAAAACAAGAACAAAATATATAGGCACGATTGGGTTTGAACTCACGTCCGCCGAAAGAGATTCAAAAAATTAATTGCACGATGCCATGCTCCAGAGACATCCGCGGAAGCAGAAACACCTTCTGCTCTTGGGTCGGTGTACGGATTATACAGCATAATGATCTAGCCGAGGCATCAGTGGAGAGACTAGCCGGCCCCCAGACCATATCTACAGCTAATCCCTTGCACTATTTGCTACGTACATTGATTTTAAGTGGAAAATAATCTAGTCTATCTTGCGCATTGTTTTTATGGCTATTGTTGTGCTAATTCTTTGAACTCGTGGCCTAGTGGAAAAATCTTGGGCTTCGAACAAGACTATAAGTCAAGCCCGATAGGGCTGGGTTAGTACCCGTATGGGTGATATGAAACTCATACTTAGTAATTTTTATATGCTTTATTCTCATTTAGTAAATATCTCGACTACAGACTCATTTGCACAAGAAGTTTAGACTGGTTTAATGGCAAATTGTGCCCTAAAGTCAACTGTCAAAGAACATTCAATATTTAAGAGGGCGTGTCTCTAAGAACGGACCACTGCCTTTCGGTTCCAGGAATAGATTTCTCTTATATTTTTACCATCGAAAGTACTATCTATCCGTACTACAGAACTGGACCTAGAATCATGTTGTTAGGGTTGTTCGCTCGCTCGTTGCTTCGTTGGTTCGCTCGCTCGCTACCTTGTTCGCTCGATCGTTTGTTTGTTGATTCGTTCGGTCGGACGCTCACTCGCTCACTCGTGGTTTTGTTGATTTACTCGCTCTCTTGTTTGCTCGCTGAACATTTCACTCGCTTCTTCACTCCCTCGCTCGCTGCTTCGTTGCTTCGCTCGCTCTCTCGTTGTTCGCTCGCTCGTTCGTTGGTTTTCTCGCTCCCTCGTTTGTTTGTTGATTCGTTGGGTCGGACGCTCACTCGCTCGCTCGTTGGTCCGTTAGCTCGCTCGTTGGTTTGTTGATTCGTTGGGTCGGATGCTTACTCAGTCGCTCGCTCGCTTGTTCGCCCGCTCGATCGTTTACTTGTTCGTTCGTTGCTTCGCTCGCTCGCTACCTTGTTCACTCGCTCGTTGGTTTGTTAATGCGTTGGGTCGGATGCTCACTCGGTCGCTCATTGGTTCGCTCGCTCGCTTGTTCGCCCGCTCGATCGTTCACTTGTTCGTTCCTTGCTTCGTTCGCTTCGTTGATGCGCTGGCTCGTTAGTTTGTTAATGCGTTGGGTCGGACTCTCACTTGGTCGCTCGTTGGTTGGCTCTGTCGCTCGTTCGTTGGTTTGCTCGCTCACTCGTTGGTTCGTTCGCTCGCTCGCTCGTTGGTTCGCTCGCTCGCTCGTTGGTTCGCTCGCTCGCTACCTTGTTCGTTCGCTCGCTACCTTGTTCGTTCGCTCGCTACCTTGTTCACTCGATCGTTTGTTTGTTGATTCGTTGGGTCGGACGGTCACTCGCTCGCTCGTTGGTTTGCTGACTCGCTCATTGGTTCGTTAGCTCGCTCGTTGGTTTGTTGCTTCGTTGGTGCGTTGCCTCGTTAGTTTGTTAATGCGTTGGGTCGGACGCTTTAAATTAATTTGTAATCTATTTATTTGTTAATTATTATCAGGCGCATTTGATCATATATTCACATGATAAATGCGCGATATAGATAATAAAGATTATTATTACATTGGAGCCAAACGACAGTTCATTTGTAACGTCATGCTTAATATATGCGATCTTGCAATAAAATAATGCTGAACGTCTGCAAGAAAAAAAAATCAAACAACTAAGTAACAACAACAGTGGAAGAGAAGAAAAAAAAGAAGAAAAAACATAAACCCAAAACAAGAACAAAATATATAGGCACGATTGGGTTTGAACTCACGTCCGTCGAAAGAGATTCAAAAAATGAATTCCACGATGCCATGCCCCATTGACATTCGAGGATGCAGAAACTCCTTCTGCTCTTGGTTCGGTTCGGTGTACGGATTATGCAGCATAATGTTCTAGCCGAGGCATCAGGGGAGAGACTAGCCGGCCCCCAGACCATATCTACAGCTAATCCCTTGCACTATTTGCAACGCACGTTGATTTGAAGTGGATAATAATCTAGTCTATCTGGCGCATGGTTTTTATGGCTATTATTGAGCTAATTCCTTGAACTCGTGGCCTAGTGGAAAAATCTTGGGCTTCGAACAAGACTATAAGTCAAGCCCGATAGGGCTGGGTTAGTACCCGTATGGGTGACCTGAAACTCATACTTAGTAATTTTTATATGCTTTATTCTCATTTGGTAAATATCTCGACTACACACGCATTTGCGCAGGAAGTTTAGCCTGGTTTACTGGCAAAGTGTGCCCTAAAGTCAACTGTCAAAGAACATTCAATATTGAAGAGGGCGTCTCTCTAAGAACGGACCACTGCCTCTCGGTTCCAGGAATGGATTTCTCTTATATTTTTACCATCGAAAGTACTATCTATCCTTACTACAGAACTGGACCTAGAATCGTGTTGTTAGGGTTGTTCGCTCGCTCGTTTGTTTGTTGATTCGTTCGGTCGGACGCTCACTCGCTCACTCGTTGTTTTGTTGGTTTACTCGCTCTCTTGTTTTCTCGCTCACCATTTCACTCGCTTCTTCACTCGCTCGCTCGCTGCTTCGTTGGTTCGCTCGCTCGCTAGTTCATTCGTTCGCTTGCTCGGTCGCTCATTGCTTCGTTGGTTCGCTCGCTCGCTCGTTGGTTCGTTCGCTCCCTTGGTCGCTCGTTGCTTCGCTCGCTTGTTTGTTTGTTGATTCGCTTGGACGGACGCTCACTCGCTCGCTCGTTGGTTTGCTCATTGTTTCGTTGGTTCCCTCGCTCGTTCGTTTGTTCGTTGGTTGGCTTGCTCGTTCGTTGGTTCGCTCACTCGTTTGCTGGCTCATTCGTTGGTTCACTCATTCGTGCGCTTGCCCACTTGGTTTGCTCGCTCGCTTGTTCACTCGCTGGCTCGCTCGTTCGATGCTTCGTTCGCTCGCTATCTCGTTCGCACCATCGTTCGCTGGTTCGTTCATTGCTTCGTTGGTTCACTCGCTTTCTCGCTCGTTGGTTCGCTCATTCGTGCGCTATCCCACTTGGTTTGCTCGCTCGCTTTTTCACTCGCTGGCTCGCTCGTTCGATGCTTCGTTCGCTCGTTCGTTGGTTGGTTCGCTCATTTGTTCGCTCGCTTGTTCGTTTGTTCGCTCGCTCGTTCGCTGGCTCGTTCGTTGGTTCGCTCGCTCGCTTGTTCGTTCGTTGGTTCGCTTACTCGTTCGCTCGCTCATTCGTTAGTTCGGTCGCTCTCTCGCTCGCTACCCTTTTCGCTCGCTCGTTCGTTCGTTCGCTTGTTGATTCGTTGGCAACAACAACAGTAGAAGAAGAAAAAAAGAAGAAAAAACAAATACCCAAAACAAGAAAAACAAATCTAGGCACGATTGGGTTTGAACTCACGTCCGTCGAAAGAGATTCAAAAAATTAATTCCACGATGCCATGCCCCATTGACATTCGAGGATGCAGAAACTCCTTCTGCTCTTGGTTCGGTTCGGTGTACGGATTATGCAGCATAATGTTCTAGCCGAGGCATCAGGGGAGAGACTAGCCGGCCCCCAGACCATATCTACAGCTAATCCCTTGCACTATTTGCAACGCACGTTGATTTGAAGTGGATAATAATCTAGTCTATCTGGCGCATTGTTTTTATGGCTATTGTTGTGCTAATTCCTTGAACTCGTGGCCTAGTGGAAAAATCTTGGGCTTCGAACAAGACTATAAGTCAAGCCCGATAGGGCTGGGTTAGTACCCGTATGGGTGACCTGAAACTCATACTTAGTAATTTTGATATGCTTTATTCTCATTTGGTAAATATCTCGACTACAGACTCATTTGCGCAGGAAGTTTAGCATGGTTTAATGGCAGAGTGTACCCTAAAGTCAACTGTCAAAGAACATACAATATTTAAGAGGGCGTCTCTCTAAAAACGGACCACTGCCTCTCGGTTCCAGGAATAGATTTCTCTTATACTTTTACCCGTACTATCTATCCTCACTACAGAACTGGACCTAGAATCGTGTTGTTAGGGTTGTTCGCTCGCTCGTTTGTTTGTTGATTCGTTCGGTCGGACGCTCACTCGCTCGCTCATTGTTTTGTTGGTTTCCTCGCTCGCTTGTTTGCTCGCTCGCCATTTCACTCGCTTCTTCACTCGGTCGCTGCTTCGTTGGTTCGCTCGCTCGCTCGTTGGTTCGCTCGCCCACTTGTTCGCTCGCTTGTTCGTTTGTTCGCTCACTCGTTCGCTCGCTCGCTCGTTGCTTCGTTGGTTCGCTCGCTCCCTAGCTTGTTTGCTCGCTCGCTCGTTAGTTAGTTCGCTCGCTTATCGTTCGTTCGTTGGTTCGCTCACTCGTTCGTTGGTTAGCTCATTCGTGCGCTTGCTCGCTTGGTTTGCTCGCTCGCTCGTTGGTTTGTTCATGCGCTATGTCTGACGCTCTGTCCCCGGATCACTCGCTCGCTCAATGGTTCGCTCGCCCACTTGTTCGCTCGCTTGTTCGTTTGTTCGCTCGCTCGATCGTTGCTTGGTTGGTTCGCTCGCTCCCTAGCTCGTTCGCTCGTTCGCTCGTTCGCTCGTTCGCTCGTTCGCTCGTTCGCTCGTTCGCTCGTTCGCTCGTTCGCTCGTTCGCTCGTTCGCTCGTTCGCTCGTTCGCTCGTTCGCTCGTTCGCTCGTTCGCTCGTTCGCTCGTTCGCTCGTTCGCTCGTTCGCTCGTTCGCTCGTTCGCTCGTTCGCTCGTTCGCTCGTTCGCTCGTTCGCTCGTTCGCTCGTTCGCTCGTTCGCTCGTTCGCTCGTTCGCTCGTTCGCTCGTTCGCTCGTTCGCTCGTTCGCTCGTTCGCTCGTTCGCTCGTTCGCTCGTTCGCTCGTTCGCTCGTTCGCTCGTTCGCTCGTTCGCTCGTTCGCTCGTTCGCTCGTTCGCTCGTTCGCTCGTTCGCTCGTTCGCTCGTTCGCTCGTTCGCTCGTTCGCTCGTTCGCTCGTTCGCTCGTTCGCTCGTTCGCTCGTTCGCTCGTTCGCTCGTTCGCTCGTTCGCTCGTTCGCTCGTTCGCTCGTTCGTCTGTCGTTCGTTGCTTCGTTCGCTCGCTATCTCCTTCACTCGCTCGGTCGTTGGTTCGCTCGCTCGCTCGTTGGTGCGCTCGCTCGCTCGTTGGTGCGCTCGCTCGCTCGTTGGTGCGCTCGCTCGCTCGTTGGTGCGCTCGCTCGCTCGCTCGTTGGTTCGCTCGCCCGCTCGCTCGTTCGTTGCTTCGCTCGCTCGCTATCTCGTTCACTCGCTCGTTCGTTGCTTCGCTCGGTCGTTGGTTTGTTATTGCGTTGGTTTGGACGCTCACTCGTTCGCTCGGTGGTTCGCTCGCTCACTTGTTCGCTCGCTCGATTCGTTGGTTCGTTCGCTCGTTCGTTGGCTCGCGAGCTTGTTAGGTCGGTCGGGTGCTCGCTCGTTGGTTCGCTCGTTCGTTCATTCGTCTGTCGTTCGTTGGTTCGCTCGCTCGTTCGTTCGCTCACTCGCTATCTCCTTCGCTCGCTCAGTCGTTGGTTCGCTCGCTCGGTCGTTGGTTCGCTCGGTCGTTGGTTCGCTCGTTGGGTCGCTCCCTCGATCACTCGTTCGCTCGCTTGCTTCGCTAGCTCGTTGGGTCAGTCGCTCTCTCGCTCGTTGGTTCGCTCGCTTGCTTGTTCCATCGCTCGTTCGTTCATTCGCTTTCTCGTTCACTCGCGCGTTCTATGGTTCCCTCGCTAGATTGATATCTCGCTCGCTCGTTGGTTCGTGCTCTCGCTCGTTGGTTCACTCCCTCGTTCGTTGGTTCGTAAGTTAGCTCGTTGGGTCGGACTCTCGCTTGCTCGCTCGTTGGTTCGTACCTGGAAGGTACTTGGAGACGTCAAATTCTTTTTAAAATTTATATCTAAGTGATTGAACATAAGAACAAAAAAAAAAAAAAAGGAAAACAAAAGTGAAACAAACAATAAACAAGCAAAGAAAAATACAAACAAAATACAAAAAAAAATTAAAAAATAAACAGAGAAAAAAGAAAGAGAAAAAAGAAACATGAAAAAAGGTAAGATAGCAGTGTCGCAATGAACGTCGAAACAGAAGACAATGCTGTACTAACCGTCTATCCACTCGACCACAAGCCGATCGATCCATAAGATCTTGAAATTATCACACCATATACTTGGGGCCTTCAAACTATTTGAAGAAATATATCTCAGTTATTGAAATCGCAGACAGGATGTCTTACATTACTCTTCAAATCACTTCTTTTTAAAACACGATGTGCAAAAAAAACCTGTATTAATTAGTTTAAAAGTCCATAACGATTATTAAAAATTATGTTAAGAGTCTGAAGAAAAAAGAAAAGAGAAAAGAAAAAGAAACATGAAAACTGGGGGAAGAAAAGATGTTAAAAAAGAAGTTGTGCAATGAACGTCAAAACAGAAAACAGGACAATTCAAACCCTCTATCCACTCGACCACAACCGATTCGACTTTTATGTTTTTGAAATTATCAAATCACATACTTGGGACCGTAAAATTCCTTCTTTTTTTTAACTTTATGTCTTGTATTACTCTTCAAATCAATTATTTCTAAAACACTGATGTGCAAAAACTTTCTTAATGTTTTTGCGGCTATACTTGTCTAACAGGGTCAATCCCTTTGCGCACATCGACTTGCAAATGTCAATTAGACACTGCTCGTGATTCTGTAACTTTACAAAAAATATATTTAAAAAAATAAATTATCATGCTTAAATAGCTTAAAAGTTCATAACGATTAGTAAAAAGTATTCTCAGAGTCTGAAGAAAAAGGGGTGGGGGGATAGTAACAAAAAAGAAAAAACTGAAAATGAAAAAGAAGAGAAAGTGTAAGATAGCAATGAACCCAAAACAAAACAAACCACTGTATTATCCTTCTATCCACTCGCCCACATGCGAAACGATGGAAAAAAATTAGAAATTTATAAATATATCTAAATAAATCAAAAGAGAAATAATTTTAAGGCCTTTATTTCTCTTCATTTAACAGAAAATAGAATTTGCATTCAAATATTACGCAGTGTCCTATGTATAAAGTCCTGAACCACCCCCTTCCCCCTTGGTTAGACTCTTGCCTTTGCACTGACCGTATTGCAGCCAGTGCGCACGTAACGCTTTGTGTGACGGGCAAAAATTCTTCTCGAACTTTGAAAAGTTGGTAAACTATGTCTTAAAACATCCTAGATTTTTAAAAGATTGCAAGATATTTCTTACAGTTTCATTATTTGATGTTCTTTATACTAAATGCATCAAAAAGGGACCACCCCTTGGCACACAGCGGCTTGCACATGTGCGCAGAAAGTGTTTTGTGAGTCTTGCAAAAAATCCTTAAAACATATCAGTGACCCATAAACCAAATTCAAAAATTTCCCAATCGCTCATTTTCTAAATTTCGGATGCAAGAAAAATATTTTTAATGTTTTTTTCGGCTATAATTGTCGAACAGGGTCAGTCCCTTTACACACAGCGGCTTGCACATGTGCGCAAAATTAATTTCGTGAGTCAAGCTAAAAAATCCTTAAAATATATCAGTGACCCTTAAACCAAACTCAAAAAAACTCAAAATTATCCCAATCGCTTATTTTTAAAATTTCAGTTTCAAAAAGTATATTTTAAATTTATTTTTGTGGCTATAACTGTCGAACAGAGTCAATCCCTTTACACACAGCGGCTTGCACTTGTGCGCAAACATATTTTCGTGAGTCAACCAAAAAAAAAACCCTAAAACATATCAGTGACCCTTAAACCATATTCAAAAATATCCCAATCGCTCATTTTTTAAATTTAGGATGTAAATAAAGATTATTTCATGTTTTTGTGGCTATCATCGTCAAACAGGGTCCATCCCTTTGCACACAGCGACTTGCACATGTGCGCAAAAAGTTTTTCGTGAGTCAACCAAAAAAATCCTTAAAACATATTTGTCCTTCTGAAACCAAATTCAAAAATATCTAAAACGCCAATTTTTTTAAATTTCGGGTGCAAGTAAAGATTATTTCATGTTTTTGTGGCTATGATTGTCAAATAGGGTCCATCCCTTTGCACACAGCGGCTTGCACATGTGCGCAAACATATTTTCGTGAGTCAAGCAAAAAATTATTTAAAACATATCAGTCATTCTTGAACCAAAATCAAAAATATCCCAACCGCTCGTTTTCTTAATTTCGGATGAATAAAAAGATTATTTCATGTTTTTGCGGTTATGATTGTCAAACAGGGTCCATCCCTTTGCACACAGCGGCTTGCAAATGTGCGCAGAAAGTATTTTCGTGAGTCAAGCAAAAAATTATTTAAAACATATCAGTCATTCTTGAACCAAAATCAAAAATATCCCAACCGCTCGTTTTCTTAATTTCGGATGAATAAAAAGATTAGTTCATGTTTTTGCGGCTATGATTGTCAAACAGGGTCCATCCCTTTGCACACAGCGACTTGCAAATGTGCGCAGAAAGTATTTTGCGAGTCTGGTTAAAAATTCCCTAAAACATATCAGTCATCCTTAAACCAATGCCAAGAATATCCCAGACGCTCATTTCTTTAATTTTGGATGCAAAAAAACATTATTTCATGTTTTTTTCGGCTATAATTGTCGAACAGGGTCAGTCCCTTTACACACAGCGGCTTGCACATGTGCGCAAAATAAATTTCGTGAGTCAAGCAAAAAAACCCCTAAAACATATCAGTGACCCTTAAACCATATTCAAAAATATCCCAATCGCTCATTTTTTTAAATTTAATGCAAATAAAGATTATTTAATGTTTTTGTGGCTACGATTGTCAAACAGGGTCCATCCCTTTGCATACAGAGACTTGCAAATGTGCGCAGAAAGTTTTTCGTGAGTCTTGCAAAAAAATCCTTAAGACATATTTGTCCTTCTGAAACCAAATTCAAAAATATCTCAAACGCTAATTTTTTTAATTTAGGATGCAAAAAAAGATTATTTCATGTTTTTGTGGCTATGATTATCAAAGAGGGTCCATCCCTTTGCACACACCGGCTTGCACATGTGCGCGAAACGTTTTTCGTGAGTCTAAAAAAAGATTATTTCATGTTTTTGTGGCTATGATTGTCAAACAGGGTCCATCCCTTTGCACACAGCGGCTTGGACATGTGCGCAAAAACATTTTCTTGAGTCATGCAAAAAAAATTCTTAAAACATATTTGTCCTTCTGAAACCAATTTTTAAAATATCCCAATCGCTCATTTTTTAAATTTCGAATCCAAAAAAAAGATTACTTCATGTTTTTGCGTCTATGATTGTCAAACAGGGTATATCCCTTTGCACATAGCGACTTGCAAATGTGCGCAAAAATATTTTCGTGAGTTAACTAAAAAATTCCTTAAAACATATCAGTGACCCTTAAACCATATTCAAAAATATCCCAATCGCTCATTTTTTAAATTTAGGATGTAAATAAAGATTATTTAATGCTTTTGCGTCTATGATTGTCAAACAGGGTCCATCCCTTTGCACACAGCGGCTTGGACATGTGCGCAAAACAATTTTCGTGAGTCAAGGGGAAAAAATCCTTAAAACCTATCAGTGATCCTTAAACCAAATTCAAAAATATCCCAATTGCTCATTTTTTTAGATTTTGAATGCAAAAAGTACATTTTTAAGTGCTTTTGTGGCTAAAACTGTCGAACAGGGCCCATCCCTTTGCACACAGCGGCTTGCACATGTGCGCAAAACGTTTTTCGTGAGTTATGCAAAAAAATCCTTAAAACATATTTGTCTTTCTGAAACCAAATTCAAGAATATCTAAAACACTAGTATTTTAAATTTCGGGTGCAAAAAAGGACTTTTTAATGTTTTTGTGGCTATAATCGTCAAACAGGGTCCATCCCTTTGCACATAGCGACTTGCAAATGTGCGCAGAAAGTTTTTCGTGAGTCAACCAAAAAATTCCTTAAAACATATCAGTCATCATAATAACTATATGTTACTTCAAACTTTCAATTTTATTGAATTTTGTCAATTTTATTGAATATTTCATAGAGATAAAGGAAGAACAATGCCACCTAGTTATTTATGTGTAATTAGCGAATAGTTTACCGCGTGCACGCTCATCACGTAGAATATCTTGAGCGCGCGCTTATTGTTATGTTGACGAATTACTAATTGTAACGTTCATTCAGTCCTGATGATGGCTCCCTGAGCCGAAAGCTCGACAAAATTCAATAAAATTGAAAGGTTGAAGTAACATATAGTTATTATGAGTCAAAAATCAGCCTACAAACAACTCTTTGATTTAATATCAGTCATCCTTAAACCAAATTCAAAAATATCCCAATCGCTCATTTTTTAAATTTAGGATCCAAAAAAAAGATTATTTCATGTTTTTGTGGCTATGATTGTCAAACAGGGTCCATCCCTTTGCACACAGCGGCTTGCACATGTGCGCAAAACGTTTTTCGTGAGTCAACCAAAAACATCCTTAAAACATATTTGTCCTTCTGAAACTAATTTTTTAAATTTAGGATGCAAATAAAGAAAGCAGTTGCGCAATAAAAGTCAAAACAGAAGACAATGCTGTACTAGCCATCTATCCAATCCACCACAAGCGAATCGATTTAAAACTATTTGAAATTATTACGCCATATACACCCTATGCATAAGGGCGTGGCCATGGAAATACCTTAGTTCATCAGTTATTGAAAAAACCATTGCTTTCATTGTAAAGAGTATATCGATTTTAGTAATCTTCAAAAATTGAACTGTTTGAAATTAGAAAGATTTGTATGGAAACAACAACCAAGGCCTGACCAGCCTCATTTTCATGTTTGTGGCACATTTCAAATGCTTATAACTTTGCAGTGATTTAATATATAACAACAGAACTCTACCAAATTACTAATTCAGACATGCTCTTTCTTGTAATCAAAATATTATGGTTTCATGGTGCTCGTTCCCAGTCTTTACTCTTTATGCATAGGGTGTATACTTGGGAACATACAATCTTGAAATTATCAATCCATATATTTGGGGCCGTAAAATTCCTGTTTTTAAATATATACTCTCAGTAATTGGAATGCGCAACAACAACAACAACTTAGAGGGGAAAAAGGAACAAAAAGAAGAAAAAAGAAACAATAGAGAAAAACAGAAATGTTAAGAAAGCAGTTGCGCAATAAAAGGCAAAACAGAAAACAAATCTATACCATCCGCCTGACCACTCGACCACAAGCGAATCGATATTCTAGTTCATGATATTATCACAATATATACTTGGGGCCGTCAAATTCTTTTCTAAATTTATATCTTTGTGATTGAACAAAAAAAAGAAAGAAAATCAAAAGCAAAACAAACAATAAACAGAGAAAAAAAGAAAAGAGAAAAAAGAAACATGAAAAAAGGTAAGATAGCAGTGGCGCAATGAACGTCAAAACAGAAGACAATGCTGTACTAACCGTCTATCCACTCGACCACAAGCGGATCGATCCATAAGATCTTGAAATTATCACACCATATACTTGGGGCCTTCAAACTATTTAAAGAAATATATCTCAGTTATTGAAATTGCAGACAGGATGTCTTACATTACTCTTCAAATCGCTTAATGCTTTTGCGGCTATATTTGTCAAACAGGGTGAATCCCTTTATACACAGCGACTTGCACATGTGCGCACAGACACAGTTCGTGATATGGGTAACTGTACAAAAAATAAAATAAAATAAAATAATTTATTACGCTTAAATAGTTTAAAAGTCCATCACGATTATTAAAAATCATGTTAAGAGTCTGAAGAAAAAAGAAAAGAGAAAAGAAAAAGAAACATGAAAACTGAAGGAAGAAAAAATTTTAAGAAAGAAGTTCCGCAATGACCGTCAAAGGCCAAAAACAAAGTTGTTCCTGTTTCCTTTCCACTCGACCACAAGCGAAACGATTGATAAGTTTATGAAATTATCATGCCACATACTTTGGGCCGTAAAATTCTATTCCCAAATTATTTATCTCAGTAATTGAAAACAAGAAGAAAAACAAGAAAAACAAGCAAAGAAAAAATACAACAACAAAAACTAAACTTGACTAAACTAAAAGGATAGGAAAGGTTCGTTGCTTCGTTGGTTCGCTCGCTCGTTCCTTGGTTCGCTCGCTCGTTGATTTGTTAATGCGTTGAGTCGTACGCTCACTCGCTCGCTCGTTGGTTCGCTCCCTCGTTGGTTCGTTCGCTCGTTCATTGCTTCGTTCGCTCGCTATCTCGCTCGCTCGTTGTGTCGGTCGCTCGCTCCCTCGCTCGTTGGTTCGATCACTCGTTGGTTTGTTAATGCGCTGTGTCGGACGCTCACTCGCTCGCTGGTTTGCTCGCCCACTTGTTCGCTCGCTTGTTCGTTTGTTCGCTCACTCGTTCGCTCGCTTGCTCGTTGCTACGTTGGTTCGCTCGCTTCCTAGCTTGTTCGCTCACTCGCTCGTTCGTTAGGTTTGCTCGCTCGCTTGGTTTGCTCGCTCGCTTGTTAACTCGATCGCTCGCTCGCTCGTTCATTGCTTCGCACGCTCGCTCGCTCGCTCGTTGCTTCGTTGCTTCGCTCGCTCGCTACCTTGTTCGCTCGCTCATTTGTTTGTTGATTCGTTTGTTAGGTCGTTCACTCGCTCGCTCGTTGTTTCGGTAGCTCGCTCGTTGGTTTGTTCATTCGTTGGGTCGGACGCTCACTCGCTCGCTCGTTTGTTCGTTCGCTCGCTAGCTTGTTCGCTGGCTAGCTTGTTCACTCGCTCGTTCGTTTGTTCGTTCGTTGCTACATTGGTTCGCTCGCTCGCTAGCTTCTTCACTCGTTAGTTCGTTGATTCGCTCGCTCGTTCGTTCGTTCGTTGGTTCGCTCACTCTTTCGCTCGCTCATTCGTTGGTTCGCTCATTCGTGCGCTTGCTCGCTTGGTTTGCTCAATCGCTTGTTCACTCGCTCGCTCGCAAGTTTGTTGCTTAGTTTGTTCGCTAGCTCGTTCGCTCGCTCGATCATTGCGTCGTTGGTGTGCTCGCTTGCTCGCTCGTTTGTTTGCTCGCTCGTTCGTTAGTTCGTTGTTTCGCTCGCTCGTTCGTTCGTTCGTTGGTTAGCTCACTCGTTCGCTCGCTCATTCGTTGGTTCGCTCATTTGTGCGCTTGCTCGCTTGGTTTGCTCGCTCGCTCGTTCGTTGCTTCGCTCGCTCTTTGTGTCGCTCGCTCGCTCGTTTGGTAGGACGCTCGCTCGCTCGTTTGGTAGGACGCTCGCTTGCTCGTTGGTTCGTTCGCTCGCTCGTTTGTTGATTCGTTTGGTCGGACGCTCACTCTATCGCTCGTTGGTTCATTCGTTCGCTAGTTTGTTCCCTCGATCACTTCTTGGTTCCCTCGCTCGTTCGTTTGTTGATTCGCTTGGTTTGCTCTCCCACTTGTTCGCTCACCCGCTCGCTGCCTTGTTCGTTTGTTCGCTCACTCGTTCGCTAGCTCGTTGGTTTGCTCGCTCGCTTTGGTTCCCTCGCTCGCTTTGGTTCCCTCGCTCGCTCGTTTGTGCGCTTCCTCGCTTCGTTTGCTCGCTCGCTCGTTGCCTCGTTGGTTCGCTCGCTCGCTTGGTTCCTCGCTCACTTGTTCGCTCGCTTGTTCGTTTGTTCGCTTATTCGTTCGCTCGCTCGTTCGTTGCTCCGTTGGTTTGCTCGCTCACTAGCTTGTACGCGCGCTCGTTCGTTCCTTAGTTCGTTGATTCGCTCCCGCGTTCGTTCGTTCGTTGGTTCGCTCACTCTTTCGCTCGCTCATTCGTTGGTTCGCTCATTCGTGCGCTTGCTCGCTTGGTTTGCTCAATCGCTTGTTCACTCGCTAGCTCGCTCGTTTGTTGCTTCGTTTGTTCGCTATCTCGTTCGCTCCCTCGCACGTTGGTTCGTTCGCTCGATCATTGCTTCGTTGGTTCGCTCGCTCGTTTGGTCGGACGCCTGCGCGCTCGTTTGTTCGTTCCCTCGCTCGTTTATTGTTGATTCGTTGGGTCCGACGCTCAAAAAAAAAAAACCCAAAACAAGAAAAAAAATCTAGGCACGATTGGGTTTGAACTCACGTCCGCCGAAAGAGATTCAAAAAATTAAATCCACGATGCCATGCCCCAGTGACATTCGAGGATGCAGAAACTCATTCTGCTCTTGGATCGGGTCGGTGTACGGATTATGCAGCATAATGATCTAGCCGAGGCATCAGGGGAGAGACTAGCCGGCCCCCAGACCATATCTACAGCTAATCCCTTGCACTATTTGCAACGCACGTTGATTTGAAGTGGAAAATAATCTAGTCTATCTGGCGCATTGTTTTTATGGCTATTGCTGTGCTAATTCCTTGAACTCGTGGCCTAGTGGAAAGATCTTGGGCTTCGAACAAGACTATAAGTCAAGCCCGATTGGGCTGGGTTAGTACCCGTATGGGTGACCTGAAACTCATACTTAGTAATTTTGATATGTTTTATTCTCATTTGGTAAATATCTCGACTACAGACTCATTTGCACAGGTTTAGCCTGGTTTAATGGCAAATTGTGCCTAAAGTCAACTGTCAAAGAACATTCAATATCTAAGAGGGCGTCTCTCTAAGAACGGACCACTGCCTCTCGGTTCCAGAAATAGATTTCTCTTATATTTTTACCATCGAAAGTACTATCTATCCTCACTACAGAACTGGACCTAGAATCGTGTTGTTAGGGTTGTTCGCTCGCTCGTTGTTTTGTTGGTTTGCTCGCTCCCATTTCACTCGCTTCTTCACTCGCTCGCTGCTTCGTTGGTTCGCTAGCTCGCTCGTTGGTTCGTTCGCTCCCTCGGTCGCTTCGTTCGGTTGTTTACTGTTGATTCGCTTGGTCTGACGCTCACTCGCTCGCTCGCTCGTTGCTTTGCTCATTGCTTCGTTGGTTCCCTCGCTCGTTCGTTCGTTGCTACGTTGGTTCGCTCGCTCGCTACCTGGTTCGCTCACACGCTCGTTTGTTGATTCGCTAGCCCGTTCGTTGGTTTGCTCACTCGTACGCTCGCTCATTCGTTGGTTCGCTCATTCGTGCGCTTGCTCGCTTGGTTTGCTCATTCGCTTGTTCACTCGCTCGCTCGTTGCCTCGTTGGTTCGCTCGCCCACTTGTTCGCTCGCTCGCTTGTTCGTTTGTTCGCTCACTCGTTCGCTCGCTCGTTCGTTGGTTCGCTCATTCGTGCGCTTGCCCACTTGGTTTGCTCGCTCCCTTGTTCACTCGCCTTCTCGCTCGTTCGATGCTTCGTTCGCTCGCTATCTCGTTCGTACCATCGTTCGCTGGTTCGCTCACTCGCTCGTTCATTGCTTCGTTGGTTCGCTCGCTCTCTCGGTCGTTGGTTCGCTCGATCGTTGTGTCGTTCGCTCGCTCGTTCGTTTGCTCGTTCGTTCGCTCGTTGGTTGGTTCGCACACTCGCTCGTTCGCTCGATCGTTCATTACTTCGTTGGTTCGCTCGCTCGTTGTGTCACTCGCTCGTTGGTTGGCTCGCTCACATGTTTGTTCGCTCGCTTGTTCGTTCGTTAGCTCACTCGTTCTCTCGCTCGTTCGTTTCTACGTTGGTTCGCTCGCTCGCTAGCTTGTTCGCTCGCTCGTTCTTACGTGCGTTGATTCGGTCGCTCGTTCGTTGGTTCGCTCACTCGTTCGTTGTTTCGGTCGCTCTCTCGCTCGTTACCCTTTTCGCTCGTTCGTACGTTCGTTCGTTCGCTTGTTGATTTGTTTGATCGTTGGGTCGAACGATCACTCGCTCGCTCGTTAGTTCGTTGGTTCGCTCATTTGTTCGCTCGCTCGTTCGTTGGTTCGCTCGCCCGTTCGTTCGTTCGTTGGTTCGATCGTTCGCTCGCTCGTTGTTTTGTTGGTTCGTTCGCTCGCTCGTTGGTTTGTTCGCTCGCTCGTTGGTTTGTTGAATTCAAATTCTTATTAAAATTTATATCATAGTGATTGAACATAAGAACAAAAAAAGAAAGAAAAATAAAAGTGAATCAAACAATAAACAAGCAAAGAAAAATACGCACAAAATACAAAAAAAAAATTAAACAGAGTAAAAAGAAAGAGAAAAAAGAAACATGAAAAAAGGAAAGATAGCAGTGGTGCAATGAACGTCAAAACAGAAGACAATATTGTACTAACCGTCTATCCACTCGACCACGAGCGGATCGATCCATAGGATCTTGAAATTACCACACCATATACTTGGGGCCTTCAAACTATTTGAAGAAATATATCTCAGTTATTGAAATCGCAGACAAGATGTCTTACATTACTCTTCAAATCGCTTAATTTTTTTCCGGCTATATTTGTCAAAAAGGGTGAATCCCTTTACACACAGCGACTTGCATATGTGCGCATAGACACAGTTCGTGATATGGGTAACTGTACAAAAAATAAAATAAAATAAAATAATTTATTACGCTAAAATAGTTTAAAAGTCCATAGCGGTTATTAAAAATCATGTTAAGAGTCTGAAGAAAAAAGAAAAGAGAGAAAAAAAAAGAAACATGAAAAAAAGGGGAAGAAAAAATGTTAAGAAAGAAGTTCCGCAATGACCGTCAAAGGCCAAAAACAAAGTTGTTCCTGTTTTCTCTCCACTCGACCACCAGCGAAACGATTGAAAAGTTTATGAAATTATCATGGCACATACTTTGGGCCGTAAAATTCTATTCCCAAATTTTTTATCTCAGTAATTGAAAACAAGAAGAAAAGAAAGAAAAACAAGCAAAGAAAAAATACAACAACAAAAACTAAACTTGACTAAACTAAAAGGATAGGAAAGGTTCGTTGCTTCGTTGGTTCGCTCGCTCGTTCCTTGGTTCGCTCGCTCGTTGATTTGTTAATGCGTTGAGTCGTACGCTCACTCGCTCGCTCGTTGGTTCGTTCGCTCGTTCATTGCTTCGTTGGTTCGTTCGCTCGCTATCTCGCTCGCTCGTTGTGTCGGTCGCTCGCTTGCTCGTTGGTTCGCTCGCTTGCTCGTTGGTTCGCTCGCTCCCTCGCTCGTTGGTTCGATCACTCGTTGGTTTGTTAATGCGCTGTGTCGGACGCTCACTCGCTCGCTGGTTTGCTCGCCCACTTGTTCGCTCGCTTGTTCGTTTGTTCGCTCACTCGCTCGTTCGTTAGGTTTGCTCGCTCGCTTGTTAACTCGATTGCTCGCTCGCTCGTTCATTGCTTCGCACGCTCGCTCGCTCGTTGCTTCGTTGGTTCGCTCGCTCGCTACCTTGTTCGCTCGCTCATTTGTTTGTTGATTCGTTTGTTAGGTCGTTCGCTCGCTCGCTCGTTGTTTCGGTAGCTCGCTCGTTGGTTTGTTCATTCGTTGGGTCGGACGCGCACTCGCTCGCTCGTTTGTTCGTTCGCTCGCTAGCTTGTTCGCTGGCTAGCTTGTTCACTCGCTCGTTCGTTCGTTCGTTGCTGCATTGGTTCGCTCGCTCGCTAGCTTCTTCACTCGTTAGTTCGTTGATTCGCTCGCTCGTTCGTTCGTTCGTTGGTTCGCTCACTCTTTCGCTCGCTCATTCGTTGGTTCGCTCATTCGTGCGCTTGCTCGCTTGGTTTGCTCAATCGCTTGTTTACTCGCTCGCTCGCTCGTTTGTTGCTTAGTTTGTTCGCTATCTCGTTCGCTCCCTCGCACGTTGGTTCGCTAGCTCGTTTGCCCGCTTGATTTGCTTTGTTGGTGCGCTCGCTTGCTCGCTCGTTTGTTTGCTCGCTCGTTCGTGAGTTCGTTGTTTCGCTCGCTCGTTCGTTCGTTGGTTAGCTCACTCGTTCGCTCGCTCATTCGTTGGTTCGCTCATTTGTGCGCTTGCTCGCTCGTTGCCTCGTTGGTTCGCTCGCTTGCTTGGTTCCTCGCTCACTTGTTCGCTCGCTTCTTCGTTTGTTCGCTTATTCGTTCGCTCGCTCGTTCGTTCGTTCGTTGGTTAGCTCACTCGTTCGTTCGTTCGTTGGTTAGCTCACTCGTTCGCTCGCTCATTCGTTGGTTCGCTCATTTGTGCGCTCGTTCGCTGCTTCGCTCGCTCTTTGTGTCGCTCGCTCGCTCGTTTGGTAGGACGCTCGCGCGCTCGTTGGTTCGTTCGCTCGCTCGTTTGTTTGTTGATTCGTTTGGTCGGACGCTCACTCTATCGCTCGTTCACTAGTTCATTCGTTCGCTAGTTTGTTCGCTCGATCACTCCTTGGTTCCCTCGCTCGTTCGTTTGTTGATTCGCTTGGTTTGCTCACTCGCTCGCTGCCTTGTTCGTTTGTTCGCTCACTCGTTCGCTCGCTCGTTGGTTTGCTCGCTCGCTTTGGTTCCCTCGCTCGCTCGTTTGTGCGCTTCCTCGCTTCGTTTGCTCGCTCGCTCGTTGCCTCGTTGGTTCGCTCGCTCGCTTGGTTCCTCGCTCACTTGTTCGCTCGCTCGTTCGTTGCTACGTTGGTTTCCTCGCTCACTAGCTTCTACGCGCGCTCGTTCGTTCGTTAGTTCGTTGATTCGCTCCCGCGTTCGTTGGTTCGCTCACTCTTTCGCACGCTCATTCGTTGGTTCGCTCATTCGTGCGCTTACTCGCTTGGTTTGCTCAATCGCTTTTTCACTCGCTCGCTCGCTCGTTTGTTGCTTCGTTTGTTCGCTATCTCGTTCGCTCCCTCGCACGTTGGTTCGTTCGCTCGATCATTGCTTCGTTGGTTCGCTCGCTCGTTTGGTCGGACGCCTGCGCGCTCGTTTGTTCGTTCCCTCGCTCGTTTGTTTGTTGATTCGTTGGGTCGGACGCTCACTCGCTCTCTCGTTGGTTGGTTTCTTCGTTCACTCGTTCGCTCGCTCAATCGTTGGTTCTCTCGCTTGCTCATTGCTTCGTTGGTAAGCTTTTTCGTTCGTTGCTTCGTTGGTGCGCTGGCTCGTTAGTTTGTTAATGCGTTGGGTAGGACGCTCACTCGGTCGCTCATTGGTTCGCTCGCTCGCCCGCTCGATCGTTCACTTGCTCGTTTGTTGGTTTGCTCGCTCACTCGTTGGTTCGTTCGCTCGCTCGCTACCTTGTTCACTCGCTCGTTGGTTTGTTAATGCGTTGGGTCGGACGCTCACTCGGTCGCTCATTGGTTCGCTCGCTCGCTTGTTCGCCCGCTCGATCGTTCACTTGCTCGTTCGTTGGTTTGCTCGCTCACTCGTTGGTTCGTTCGCTCGCTCGCTACCTTGTTCACTCGCTCGTTGGTTTGTTAATGCGTTGGGTCGGACTCTCACTCGGTCGCTCGTTGGTTCGCTCGGTCGCTCGTTGGTTCGCTCGCTCGCTTGTTCGCCCGCTCGATCGTTCACTCGTTCGTTCGTTGCTGCACTCGCTCGTTCGTTGCTTCGCTCGCTCGTTCGTTGGTTTGCTCGCTCACTCGTTTGTTCGTTCGCTCGCTCGCCACCTTGTTCGCTCCCTCGTTTGTTTGTTGATTCGTTGGGTCGGACGCTCACTCGCTCGCTCGTTGGTTTGCTCGCTCGCTCGTTGGTCCATTCGCTCGTTCGTTCGTTCGTTGGTTGGCTTGCTCATTCGTTGGTTTCCTCACTCATATGCTCGCTCATTCGTTGGTTCGCTCATTCGTGCGCTTGCCCACTTGGTTTGCTCGCTCGCTTGTTCACTCCCTGGCTCGCTCGTTCGATGCTTCGTTCGCTCGCTATCTCGTTCGTACCATCGTTCGCTGGTTCGCTCACTCGCTCGTTCATTGCTTCATTCGCTCTCTCGGTCGTTGGTTCGCTCGATCGTTGTGTCGCTCGCTCGCTGGTTCGCTTGCTCGTTCGTTCGCTAGTTGGTTGGTTCGCTCGCTCGTTCATTACTGCGTTGGTTCGCTCGCTCGTTGGGTCACTCGCTCGTTGGTGCGCTTGGTCGCTTAGTTTGCTTGCTCGCTTGTTCGTTCGCTTGGTTGGGTCGGATGCTCACCCGCTCGTTCGTTGTTTTGTTAGTTTGCTCGCTTCGCTTGCTTGTTTGCTCGCTCGCCTTTTCACTTGATTCGTTGGGTCGGACGCTCACTCGGTCGCTCGTTGGTTCGATCGCTCGATCGTATACTTGTTCGTTCGTTGCTTCGTTCGCTCGTTACCTTGTTCACTCACACGTTCGTTGGTTCGCTCGCTCGCTCGTTCGTTGATTTGCTCGCTCATTCGTTGGTTCGTTCCTTCGCTCGCTCGTTGCTTCGTTGGTTCGCTCGCTCGCTACCTTGTTCGTTCGCTCGCTACCTTGTTCGCTCGATCGTTTGTTTGTTGATTCGTTGGGTCGGACGCTCACTCGCTCGCTCGTTGGTCCATTCGCTCGTTCGTTCGTTCGTTGGTTGGCTTGCTCATTCGTTGGTTTCCTCACTCATAAAAAGAAGAAAAAACATAAACCCAAAACAAGAACAAAATATATAGGCACGATTGGGTTTGAACTCACGTCCGCCGAAAGAAATTCAAAAAATTAATTGCACGATGCCATGAGACATCAGCGGAAGCAGAAACACCTTCTGCTCTTGGGTCGGTGTACGGATTATACAGCATAATGATCTAGCCGAGGCATCAGGGGAGAGACTAGCCGGCCCCCAGACCATATCTACAGCTAATCCCTTGCACTATTTGCTACGTACATTGATTTTAAGTGGAAAATAATCTAGTCTATCTTGCGCATTGTTTTTATGGCTATTGTTGTGCTAATTCTTTGAACTCGTGGCCTAGTGGAAAAATCTTGGGCTTCGAAAAAGACTATAAGTCAAGCCCGATTGGGCTGGGTTATTACCCGTATGGGTGACCTCAAACTCATACTTAGTAATTTTTATATGCTTTATTCTCATTTGGTAAATATCTTGACTACAGACTCATTTGCACAGGAAGTTTAGCCTGGTTTAATGGCAAATTGTGCCCTAAAGTCAACTGTCAAAGAACATTCAATATTTAAGAGGGCGTGTCTCTAAGAACGGACCACTGCCTCTCGGTTCCAGGAATAGATTTCTCTTATATTTTTACCATCGAAAGTACTATCTATCCTTACTACAGAACTGGACCTAGAATCGTGTTGTTAGGGTTGTTCGCTCGCTCGTTTATTTGTTGATTCGTTCGGTCGGACGCTCACTCGCTCACTCGTTGTTTTGTTGGTTTACCCGCTCTCTTGTTTGCTCGCTCACCATTTCACTCGCTTCTTCACTCGCTCGCTCGCTGCTTCGTTGGTTCGCTCGCTCGCTAGTTCATTCGTTCGCTTGCTCGGTCGCTCATTGCTTCGTTGGTTCGCTCGCTCGCTCGTTGGTTCGTTCGTTCGCTCCTATGGTCGCTCGTTGCTTGGCTCGCTTGTTTGTTTGTTGATTCGCTTGGACGGACGCTCACTCGCTCGCTCCCTGGTTTTCTCATTGTTTCGTTGGTTCCCTCGCTCGTTCGTTAGTTCGTTGTTTGGCTTGCTCGTTCGTTGGTTTGCTCACTCGTTCGCTGGCTCATTCGTTGGTTCACTCATTCGTGCGCTTGCCCATTTGGTTTGCTCGCTCGCTTGTTCACTCGCTGGTTCGCTCGTTCGATGCTTCGTTCGTTCGCTCGTTGGTTGGTTCGCACAATCGCTCGTTCGCTCGCTCGTTCATTACTTCGTTGGTTCGCTCGCTCGTTGGGTCACTCGCTCGTTGGTGCGCTTGTTCGCTTAGTTTGCTTGCTCGCTTGTTCGTTCGCTTGGTTGGGTCGGACGCTCACTCGCTCGGTCGTTGTTTTGTTGGTTTCCTCGCTTGCTCGCTCGCGTGTTAACTTCATTTGTTGGGTCGGACGCTCTCTCGCTCGTTACCCTTTTCGCTCGCTCGTTCGTTGGTTCGCTCATTTGTTCGCTCGCTCGTTCGTTGGTTCGCTCGCTCGTTGGTTTGTTGAATTCAAATTCTTATTAAAATTTATATTTTAGAACATAAGAACAAAAAAGAAAGAAAAATAAAAGTGAAACAAACAATAAACACGTAAAGGAAAATACAAACAAAATACAAAAAGAAATTAAACAGAGGAAAAAGAAAAGAGAAAAAAGAAACATGAAAAAAGGTAAGATAGGAGTGGCGCAATGAACGTCAAAACAGAAGACAATGCTGTACTAACCGTCTATCCACTCGACCACAAGCCGATCGCTCCATAAGATCTTGAAATGATCACACTATATACTTGGGGCCTTCAAAGTATTTGAAGAAATATATCTCAGTTATTGAAATCGCAGACAGGATGTCTTACATTACTCTTCAAATCGATTATCTTTAAAACACGATGTACAAAAAAATTCATAATGTTTTTGCGGCTATATTTGAAAGAAAGAAAGAAAGAAGGCAAAAAAAAGGAAGAAAGAAGGCAAAAAAAGGAAGATAAAAGAAAATAGAAAAACAAACAAACAACAATTATACAGAGCCAAACAAAAGAAAAAGAATTAAAGTAAAAAAAGAAAAACATGAAAACTGAGGGACGAAAAATTGTTTCAAAAGCAGTTGCGCAATGAGCGTTAAAAGCAAAACTGAACACCACGATGGCAGCCGCCAAGCCACTCGACCACCAGCGAATCTATTCATTTTTTTTGAAATTATCACAGTACGATCAATCCGTTTACATACAGCGACTTACAAATGCGCGCACAGACAAGGTTCGTGATTTGGTAACTTTTAAATATTTTTTATTTTAAATTATTATGTTTATAAAGTTTGAAAGTTCATAAAGATTAGCAAAACTTATTGTAAGAATCTGAGGAATATGAAAAAAAATTAGTACGATAAATATGCCGGTTCAAGGCTTGAACTCAGTGGCAAAAAAATCCATTCCTGCCGCTCGTTCGACCAACAAGGTAAAAGAAAAGGAAGAAAAAGGAAAAAGAAAACTAAAAAAGAAGCATTAAAATTTAGACAAATCAGTTGCGCAATGAACGTAAGAGGCCAAAAACAAAGCTGGTCTAGCCACCTAACCACTCGACCACAAGCGAATAGACTTTTTAGTTCTGGACATTTTCACGTCATATACTTTGGGCCGTAAAATTCTATTTCCAACTGAATACTACGGTACCAACCACCTAGCAACTCGACCACCAGCGAATCTATCAATAATCGTTTGAGATTATCACAGCAATACCAATCCCTTTGCACACAGCGACTTGCAAATGTGCGCAGAATTTTTTTTTGCGAGTCAAGTACAAAATCCTTAAAACGTATTTATCATTCTTAAAACAAAGTAAAAAAAAAAAAAACACATTCCAATCGCTTATTTTTTAAATTTCTGGTTAAAAAAATATTTTTTGATGTTTTTGCAGCTATAATCGTCTAACAGGGTCCATCCCTTTGCACACAGCGACTTGCACATGTGCGCAAAAAGGTTTTCGTGAGTCAAGCAAAAAATTCCTTAAAACATATTTGTCCTTCTGAAACCAAATTCAAAAATATCTAAAACGCTAATTTTTAAAATTTTGGGTGCAAAAAGAGACTTTTTAATGTTTTTGTGGCTATGATTGTCAAACAGGGTCCATCCCTTTACACACAGCGACTTGCAAATGTGCGCAAAAAGTTTTTCGTGAGTCACGCAAAAAAAATTCTTAAAACATATCAGTCACTTTTAAACCAAATTAAGTCAAAAATATCCCAACTACTCATTTTTTAGTTGTGGGGTGCTAAAAAAAGACTATTAAATGTTTTTGCTGTTATTGTGAAACAAGGTCAATATAGCGGCTTGCAAATGTGTGCACAGACACAGTTCGTGATTTTGTAACTTTACAAAAAATATATTTAAATAAAATAAATTATCGCCCGAAATTTTTTTTCCGTCGTTTTGATTGGTCGAGAGAACTGCAAATAACTGACTACAATTAATGTTCTGCTCATGCGCATTACGATGCAAAGCCGTTTTGCTGGAAATAATGGTCTGCTCATGCGCAGTAATGTTGCATTTGTTGCTACTCTGAGCTGTCAGAAAATTACTTGGCATATTTGATAGAAAACAAAACAGCCAAAACACAAAAAAATAATTTGAATGATAAAACAATTATTGAACTCGGTTATCACAAAATATCGTGATTTGTTAGTGTCTTGCAACAATTATTTACCTCTGCCTTCGACATATATCTTCAAATAATTGTTTGCTCGCCACTAACAAATCACGATATTTTGTGATAACCGAGTTCAATAATTGCTTATTATTATGCTTAAATAGTTTAAAAGTCCCCAAAAAATTATTAAAAATTATTTCGAGAGTCTGAAAATAAAAAAAAATTAACGAAAAAAAACGCTGGGGGAAGGCTTGAACAAAGTGACAAAAAACCATATGCTTCGAGAAAAGTACCCTGCTTGTCAGAGGTTTTCTTATTTCTCTATTACAGGTACGAGAAAAGGTTAGTTAATTTTAAAATTTGACGATTAGAATGACTAGAAAACTTAAAATCTTTCTTCAGTAATTTTCTTCTTGAATTTTCTCACTGCCGACTTGTCTGAATGTTGAGGTATTTATCGTAACTTTTCAACTTCTAAAGTCCTCAAAAGGCAATAGAAATGCATTCAAAATATTCCAAATAGAAAAAGGGATCATATTCTAGTATTTAACCATTCATAATTATAAATAAAAGTTCTTTTTTACCTGTTTTTAGCCTTTTACTTGCTGACTTTGTTTGGGTTCCTTCTCTTGCAGTTAGGAGAAGCTGTGCTTTTTTTGTTAAGAATCCTTCTTTTCCAAGCAGTTTGTTATTGTTTCTTGAAACATTTCCCTTTTACTGGTAAATTTAAGGACAATTTGTTATAGAAAAATGCATTCTAATTTTCAAAAACGTTTCTTAACTCTTTCGTTAAAGAAACCACGAGCTTTAGTACTTCTGACTTGAAGCATCAACTTTCATGTAGATGAATAAATTATCTCTGTGATTGACGTTGAAGCCACTAAAATGTTGCAAAGCTCACTTCAGATAAATGAATTTTTTTCTCATAGAAAATCTTAATTCTTTCCCGTAGTTCATAGCCAACTAGTTTTAGAAAATTATATTCTAATTTTCTAAGCCATTTTTTCAACTTTTTTATCAAACAAAACGCGAGTTTTAGCACTTTGAACTTGAAGCTCTTGAATTCGGTTCAACTTTCATGTAGATGAATAAATTATCTCTGTGATTGACGTTCAAGCCACTAAAATGTTTCAAAGCTCACTTCAGATAAATAAATTTTTTTCTCATAGAAAATCTTAATTTTCTTCACTTGTTTAACGACAATTAGTTTGAGAAAATTACATTCTAATTTTGTGAACCATTTCTTTACTTTTTCGAAAAAGAAAATTTGTGCTTTATCTTATCACTACAGGACTCATAGAGCTGTTAAGTTGTGACGTATTTCCGGGTCCAACTGCTCACAAAAACCGATAAAATAAAGCGAAAATTGTTCTCAATAAACTAACCTCCACCTGAAACAATCTGGACTTTGGACAGTTAGTCCCGTCATGAAAAAAAAAGTAAGAAAAATCTTTCTAAAACTGCTTTCGTTTTGGATCTTTTTCGACCCGGAAGTTGTTTTTCTATATGAGTGACGTCACGCATAACAGCCCTTAAGTTTAACATTTTCCCATTTCAGAATTCAAACCCTAGCAATTACCTTAAAAATTCAGCTTCGGTTAAACAACCCGTAACGGTGAGGAATGATATAAACTCTTGATTCTGGTAATATTTTATGATTTTTTTTTTTTAATCAAATTAATGAATATCAAGGACTTTGAGATGAGTTCACTGCGCCTGCGGGAACAAGTAAATTTGCATCCATTCATAGTGTTCATAAATATCCCACATTAGTAAGGGACCGCTACTTATTCATAAAGGATTTTTTTATTATATTAATTTTTCACGTATGACCGGCCAGCTTCTATCAAGGTATGGAAGTTACTTCATTCTAAAGTATTTTTTATCAGTATTTTTACAGATTTAACTTCCATAAAATTCCAGTAACAAACTCACGCAACGTTTGCGAATCAAAGTTCTCTAGTCTATATATAGTAGAAAACTAAGTAAAGAATTGTTTTCAAAGCTAAAACTGAACATAATGTAGAGAGTAACGTTCGTTGGTTCGTTGGTTCGTTGGTTCGTTGGTTCGTTGGTTCGTTGGTTCGTTGGTTCGTTGGTTCGTTGGTTCGTTGGTTCGTTGGTTCGTTGGTTCGTTGGTTCGTTGGTTCGTTGGTTCGTTGGTTCGTTGGTTCGTTGGTTCGTTGGTTCGTTGGTTCGTTGGTTCGTTGGTTCGTTGGTTCGTTGGTTCGTTGGTTCGTTGGTTCGTTGGTTCGTTGGTTCGTTGGTTCGTTGGTTCGTTGGTTCGTTGGTTCGTTGGTTCGTTGGTTCGTTGGTTCGTTGGTTCGTTGGTTCGTTGGTTCGTTGGTTCGTTGGTTCGTTGGTTCGTTGGTTCGTTGGTTCGTTGGTTCGTTGGTTCGTTGGTTCGTTGGTTCGTTGGTTCGTTGGTTCGTTGGTTCGTTGGTTCGTTGGTTCGTTGGTTCGTTGGTTCGTTGGTTCGTTGGTTCGTTGGTTCGTTGGTTCGTTGGTTCGTTGGTTCGTTGGTTCGTTGGTTCGTTGGTTCGTTGGTTCGTTGGTTCGTTGGTTCGTTGGTTCGTTGGTTCGTTGGTTCGTTGGTTCGTTGGTTCGTTGGTTCGTTGGTTCGTTGGTTCGTTGGTTCGTTGGTTCGTTGGTTCGTTGGTTCGTTGGTTCGTTGGTTCGTTGGTTCGTTGGTTCGTTGGTTCGTTGGTTCGTTGGTTCGTTGGTTCGTTGGTTCGTTGGTTCGTTGGTTCGTTGGTTCGTTGGTTCGTTGGTTCGTTGGTTCGTTGGTTCGTTGGTTCGTTGGTTCGTTGGTTCGTTGGTTCGTTGGTTCGTTGGTTCGTTGGTTCGTTGGTTCGTTGGTTCGTTGGTTCGTTGGTTCGTTGGTTCGTTGGTTCGTTGGTTCGTTGGTTCGTTGGTTCGTTGGTTCGTTGGTTCGTTGGTTCGTTGGTTCGTTGGTTCTTTTGCTCGCTCGCTCGTTCTTTCGTCCGTTCGTTATTAATTTTCTTTATTCCCTTTCTATCCCCACCTTTTCGTTAGTCCGAAAACCTGTATCAAACAGAGTTTTTTCCAGTTCTTTTTAAGAAATATCTATGTTCTTAAAAAAAAACCGTACCATGTACGACGTTCCCACCTTTCGCCATTAATAAGATTTTTTTGTTGTAGAAATGCTAGTGAGTTCACTACTCAACGAATTTGGAATCTACTGATGTTTTGGAGGTTTAATGCAATTTTAGAGCCGCAGTATCGTGCTAGAATTATAATATCTTGAATGTAACCCATTAACTTTTACATATTTATAACGATGTTAGTTAAACATGTTAGTTAAACATCGTTGTCAAGACTAAATCCTTTCTTAATTGGCAATTATTTTAGAATGACAATTGTTTCAAAGGGCTTAAGATATGTTCTTGTCACTCATTATCCTTTTGATGTCAGCGAATTATACACTTATAATTAAACATTCCACACTTGTTAGGGCAACTTAAGTATTGTCTTTTCTGGAGTTGTTGTCATTACTTCGAGAACAAAGATTAATGACAAAAAAGCGCCTTTGTTCAGCTTATAACACAAAGAGATGCTTTAGAGATTAACAGAAAACCACTCGCTATTGATATTTTAATAAACTTCGGTGGTAAAAACGCACGTAGCGTCGCACTCGATACTTGATTTGAGAAGCCTAACTCAGAACACCAAACGACGTGACAACTCACCAAAATATTGACACTAAACTGCATATAATTTTGACGTTTCTTGATTCATGTATGCTTTCCTGGACTTGATAAGACAATTCAGTTCTTCTGTTATGACCAAAAATGGAGTTTTTATGTCAGTTTGAGGTGAGAGAGATCCTTGGAAAAGGCTCCTTCAGTGAGGTCAAACGATGCATCGATAAAAGAACAAAAGCCGATTATGCAGTAAAAGAACTGCGATATAAAAACAAGACAGACAAGAGAAAAATAACGAATGAAGTTGAGGTAAATATGCACAGACACAACAAGATTATATCGCATTTTTATTATGTTAGAACTGCATGATGTACTTGTAAAAATTTGGTCGAAAATTTGTAAGAAGTTTTTCTGTTGTCTTCTCTGCTTCTTGATCTTCACATGTACATAACTTTTGTACATTTCTAATTTTTTGCATTATAGTAACCCCCTCCGGGGCTGTAGGAAGCCATTACAATGTTACAACATTGATGACTAGGAAGCCATTGGAATATAATTATACTATATGGAAGGCTAGGAAGCCAGTTAAGTGTTGCAACATTGAAAGTTAGCTAGGAAGCCATTGAAATGTTACATGCAAGATTGAATCCTGGGAAGCCATTGAAATGTTACGACATTGAAGGCTGGGAAGGTATCAAAGCGTTAGATTATTGAAGGTTGGCTAGAAAGCCATTGAAATGTTACAGCATTGAAGGCTGAGAAGTCATTGGAATGTTAAATCATTGATGGCTGTGAAGCCACTGAAATGTTACGATCTAAAAACAGTTTCGGCCTTTTATTTCGTGACATCGCAACATAATACACCTTAGAGCCGGATTTTTATATTTTCTTCCCATTTTCCATAGATTCTTGAGGGACTCGACCATCATAACATAATCCGTCTCCACTACACGTACCCTGGTCAGCAGTCATACTACTTAGTATTGGAGCATGCGTCAGGTGGAGACCTGTTAAACGATATTGTGTGCCGAAGCACATTTACAGAGCAGACTGCGCGGGAGATTTTCATCCAGATTCTAGATGCAGTACAGTATCTACATGAAAAACACATTGTTCACAGGGTAAATTTTCACAGTGCTTCTAAATAGCACACATGGAATCGTACCATTTGCCGTGGAAACACAATAAGGAACGTCAATCAAAGTGTTTCAATGACATTATCGGTAAACAAAAAGTTTTCAAGGGCATGTGCCTATGGAAACGAATGGATTGACGTCTTTCAAAAGCTACTTCGTGGCGACAACGATTTCACGCGTGATATTGAGAAACACTCTAATTAACCTGTCTAGAAACTTTAGGCAAAATTTTATGGGTTTCTACCAATCACAATGTTAGGACACGACACGATCACGCACACGTCACGGACACGGCCACGTCACGTCACGTACAAGTCACAATCGCTGTCACGGTAACGTTCATGCACACGTCACAGTATATCTACACAAGCGGTTTCCTCAATCACGTGAGATTTCACTAATAATATTTAATCGTTTCTATTCAGAATATCAGACCTGAAAAGTTTGTATTAGCCTGGAAGTCAGTCAACGACCAGCCATTTCCTCCAATCAAATTGACTGGTTTTGGAATTGCGCGACGATTATCAGGTAAGTGATATATATAATGACACAGAAACCAAGCTTGGGCTCCCTGTGTCTTCACTAATGTTTGATTCTGATGCACAGATGAGTATGACACGATAAAATGTCAAGTAGAAGGCTCTCCACTGTACCTAGCCCCAGAGACGGTTACAAATCAACCAATTGGCACCCCCGTTGATATATGGGCGTGTGGAGTTATGCTTTATATTCTGTTGGTAATTATTTAAAAAATTTTTATAAATTTTGCTTTCTGATTGGTTGATAGCGCGTGCATTATGAGAGCACACAGCACGCGCACCCATTTTTATTTTATAAAAGAAATAAAAAACTTCCTTGCTGTGCTCTGTGAGGTTAAAAAGCACGTGGAGATTGGCAGAACTCTTGAGAAGTGTTGAGAAGCATTCCACTACTCGCTCACATATGTCTCTATCATTGGAAGTCACATGAGTCTTGCTTCGATGCAAAGGCAAGACTACCGGTTTCAAGATGGCGCAGAGAATTGTAAAGGGAACTATGTGAGTTAGCCATGCCTTGTCTTAGATCAGCACAGAGGTTGTTTCAGTGTTCGATCTGTGAGTTAGCCATGCCCTGACTTAGATCAGCCCAGAGGTTGTTTCAGGGTTCGATCTGTGAGTTAGCCATGCCCTGACTTAGATCAGATCAGAGGTTTTTCGAAGCCGTGGTAATTTGAAAATAAAACTGAATAAGTTAAAATATAATCCATATTTTTTTCATCAGGCTGGTTATCCACCATTCTGGAGCACTCAACGTGTAGAATTGTTTAAACTAATTACAAATGGTCAAATACAATTCCCACAATCTGAGTGGAAAGACATCTCGCCTGAAGCGATGAACCTTTTGTCCAAAATGGTAAGGCAGCATACATAGGTAGATCCCGAAAACCCTGTCTAATAAGAGAAAACCTGAATAAAACTCCAAAATCGAGGATTCACTTTTTTTCTTCTTTCTCAGCTGAACGTGGAAGAAAAAGGCCGCATTACCGCTGCCCAGTCCAAGATAGAACCGTGGATTGTTAGCGAAAAAGTACCCACAATTCATCGCAAAAATACTTTAGAAAGATTAGCGGACTTTAATGCGAAGAGAAAGTTAAAAGGTGCAGTTTTGACCGTATTTGCAATGAGAAGAATGCAAGAATGCGCAAGTCCATAAATAAATCACAGATATTGAAAAAGGATATACAGTAGAGTTTAGTAGGGTAGAGTAAGGTAGGGTATCCAGGGTCTAGAGTAGGGGGTCCAGGGTAGGGGTTTAGGGTAGGGGGTCTAGGGTAGGGGGTCTAGTGTAGAGGGTCTAACGTGGGGGTCTAGGGTTGGGCGTCTAGGTAGGGGTTCTAGGGTAAGGGGTCTAGGGTAAGGGGTCTAGGGTAGGGGGTCTAGAGTAGGGGGTCTAGGGTAGGGGGTCTAGGGTAGGGGGTCTAGGGTAGAATTCTAGAGAAAGGGGTCTAGGGTGGGGGTCTAGGGTAGGGGGTCTAGGGTAGGGGGTCTAGGGTAAGGTTCTAGGGTAAGGGGTCTAGGGTAGGGGTCTAGGGTAGGGGGTCTAAGGTAAGGTTCTAGGGTAAGGGGTCTAGGGTAGGGGTTCTAGGGTAGGGGGTCTGGGTCAGGCCATCTACGGTAGGAGGTCTAGGGTAGGGGGTCTAGGGTAGGGGGTCTACGGGTTGGGGGCCTAGGGTAGGGGGTCTACGGTGGGGGGTCTAGGGTAGGGGTCTAAAGTGGAGGGTCAAGGGTAGGGGGTGTAGGGTAGGGGGTCTAGTGTAGGGGTCTAGAATAGGGGGTCTAGGGTAGAAGGTGTAGGGTAGGGGGTCTAGGGGTAGGGGGTCTAAGGGGTAGGGGTTAGGGGCTACGAACTATGGGCTATGGGCTTTAGGGTCTAAGGGGGGTGGTCTAGGGTGGGGTGTCTAGGGTTGGGGTCTAAGGAGGAGGGTCTAGGGTAGGGGGTCTAGGTTAGGGGGTCTAGGTAGGGGGTCTAGGTTAGGTGGTCTAGGGTAGGGGGTCTAGAGTAGGGAGTCTGGGGTAGGGGGTCTAGGGTAGGGGGTCTAGGGTAGAAGGTCTAGGGTAGAAGGTCTAGGTTAGGGGGTCTAGGGTGGGGGTCTAGGGAGGAGGGTCTAGAGTAGGGGGTCTAGGTTAGGGGGTCTAGGGAAGGGGGTCTAGAGTAGGGGTTCTAGGGTAGGGGGTCTGGAGTAGGGGGTTTAGGGTAGGGGTCTAGGGTAGGGGGTCTAGGGTAGGGGGTCTAGGGTAGAATTCTAGGGAAAGGGGTCTAGGGTGGGGGTCTAGGGTAGGGGGTCTAGGGTAGGGGGTCTAGGGTGGGGGTCTAGGGTAGGGGTTCTAGGGTAGGGGGTCTAGGGTAAGGTTCTAGGGTAAGGGGTCTAGGTTGGGGGTCTAGGGTAAGGGGTCTAGGGTAGTGGGTCTAGGGTAAGGGGTCTAGGGTAGGTGGTCTAGGGTAAGGTTCTAGGGTAAGGGGTCTAGGGTAGGGGTTCTAGGGTAGGGGGTCTGGGTCAGGCCATCTAGGGTAGGAGGTCTAGGGTAGGATGTCTAGGGTAGGTGGTCTACGGGTTGGGGGCCTAGGGTAGGGGGTCTACGGTGGGGGTCTAGGGTGGGGGTCTAAAGTTGAGGGTCAGGGGTAGGGGGTGTAGGGTAGGGTGTCTAGGGTAGGGGTCTAGATTAGGGGGTCTAGGGTAGAAGGTGCAGGGTAGGGGGTCTAAAGGTAGGGGGTCTAAGGGGTAGGGGTCTAGAATAGAGGGTCTAGGGTAGAAGGGGTAGGGTAGGGGGTCTAGGGGTACGGGGTCTAAGGGGTAGGGGGTAGGGTCTACGAACTGTGGGCTATGGGCTTTAGGGTCTAAGGGGGGTGGTCTAGGGTGGGGTGTCGAGGATTGGGGTCTAAGGAGGAGGGTCTAGGGTAGGGGGTCTAGGTTAGGGGGTCTAGGTAGGGGGTCTAGGTTAGGTGGTCTAGGGTAGGGGGTCTAGAGTAGGGGGTCTGGGGTAGGGGGTTTAGGGTAGGGGGTTTAGGGTAGAAGGTCTAGGTTAGGGGGTCTAGGGTGGGGGTCTAGGGAGGAGGGTCTAGAGTAGGGGGTCTAGGTTAGGGGGTCTAGGGAAGGGGGTCTAGAGTAGGGGTTCTAGGGTAGGGGGTCTGGAGTAGGGGGTTTAGGATAGGGGTCTAGGGTAGGGGGTCTAGGGTAGGGGGTCTAGGGTAAGGTTCTAGGGTAAGGGGTATAGGGTGGGGGTCTAGTGTAGGGGGTCTAGTGTAAGGGGGCTAGGGTAAGGGGCTAGGGTAAGGTTCTAGGGTAAGGGGTCTAGGGTAAGGGGTCTAGGGTAGGGGGTCTAGGGTAAGGTTCTAGGGTAAGGGGTTCAGGGTAGAGGTCTAGAGTAGGGGGTCTAGTGTAGGGGTCTAGGAGAGGGGGTCTAGGGGGTAGGGCGTCTAAGGGGTATGGCGTAGGGGCTATGAACTATGGGCTATGGGCTATAAGGTCTATGATGGGGGTCTTGGGTAAGGGGTCTAGGGTAGGGGGTCTAGGGTAGAAGATCTAGTTTAGGGGATCTAGGGTAGAATTCTAGGGAAAGGGGTCTAGGGTGGGGGTCTAGGGTAGGGGTCTAGGGAAGGGGGTCTAGGGTAAGGTTCTACGGTAAGGGGTCCAGGGTCGGGTCTAGGGTATGGGGTCTAGGGTAAGGTTCTAGGGTAAGGGGTCTAGGGTAGGGGGTCTAGGGTAGGGGGTCTAGGGTGGGGGGTCTAGGGTAAGGTGTCTAGGGTAGAATTCTAGGGAAAGGGGTCTATGGTGGGGATCTAGGGTAGGGGGTCTACGGTGGGGGATCTAGGGTGGGGGTCTAAAGTTGAGGGTCAAGGGTAGGGGGTGTAGGGTAAGGGTCTAGTGTAGGGGTCTAGATTAGGGGGTCTAGGGTAGAAGGTGCAGGGTAGGGGGTCTAAAGGTAGGGGGTCTAAGGGGTAGGGGTCTAGAATAGAAGGTCTAGGGTAGAAGGGGTAGGGTAGAGGGTCTAGTGGTACGGGGTCTAAGGGGTAGGGGGTAGGGGCTACGAACTGTGGGCTATGGGCTTTAGGGTCTAAGGGGGGTGGTCTAGGGTGGGGTGTCTAGGGTTGGGGTCTAGGTAGGGGGTCTAGGTTAGGTGGTCTAGGGTAGGGGGTCTAGAGTAGGGGTCTGGGGTAGGGGGTCTAGGGTAGGGGGTCTAGGGTAGAAGGTCTAGGGTAGAAGGTCTAGGTTAGGGGGTGTAGGGTAGGTGGTCTAGGGTAAGGTTCTAGGGTAAGGTGTCTAGGGTAGGGGTTCTAGGGTAGGGGGTCTGGGTCAGACCATCTAGGGTAGGAGGTCTAGGGTAGGATGTCTAGGGTAGGTGGTCTACGGGTTAGGGGCCTAGGGTAGGGGGTCCACGGTGGGGGGTCTAGGGTGGGGGTCTAAAGTTGAGGGTCAAGGGTATGGGGTGTAGGTTAGGGTGTCTAGTGTAGGGGTCTAGATTAGGGGATCTAGGGTAGAAGGTGCAGGGTAGGGGGTCTAAAGGTAGGGGGTCTAAGGGGTAGGGGTCTAGAATAGAGGGTCTAGGGTAGAAGGGGAAGAGTAGGGGGTCTAGGTGTACGGGGTCTAAGGGGTAGGGGGTAGGGGCTACGAACTGTGGGCTATAGGCTTTAGGGTCTAAGGGGGGTGGTCTAGGGTTGGGTGTCTAAGGTTGGGGTCTATGGAGGAGGGTCTAGGGTAGGGGGTCTAGGTTAGGGGGTCTAGGTAGGGGGTCTAGGTTAGGTGGTCTAGGGTAGGGGGTCTAGAGTAGGGGGTCTGGGGTAGGGGGTCTAGGGTAGGGGGTGTAGAGTAGGGGGTCTAGGGTAGGGGGTCTAGGGTAGGGGGTCTAGGGAAGGGGGTCTAGAGTAGGGGTTCTAGGGTAGGGGGTCTGGAGTAGGGGGTTTAGGGTAGGGGTCAAGGGTAGGGGGTCTAGGGTAGGGGGTCTAGGGTAGAATTCTAGGGAAAGGGGTCTAGGGTGGGGGTCTAGGGTAGGGGGTCTAGGGTAGGGGGTCTAGGGTAAGGTTCTAGGGTAAGGGGTATAGGGTGGGGGTCTAGGGTAGGGGGTCTAGTGTAAGGGGGCTAGGGTAAGGTTCTAGGGTAAGGGGTCTAGGGTAAGGGGTCTAGGGTAGGGGGTCTAGGGTAAGGTTCTAGGGTAAGGGGTTCAGGGTAGAGGTCTAGAGTAGGCGGTCTAGTGTAGGGGTCTAGGAGAGGGGGTCTAGGGGGTAGGGCGTCTAAGGGGTATGGCGTAGGGGCTATGAACTATGGGCTATGGGCTATAAGGTCTATGATGGGGGTCTTGGGTAAGGGGTCTAGGGTAGGGGGTGTAGGGTAGAAGATCTAGTTTAAGGGATCTAGGGTAGAATTCTAGGGAAAGGGGTCTAGGGTGGGGGTCTAGGTTAGGGGTCTAGGGAAGGGGGTCTAGGGTAAGGTTCTACGGTAAGGGGTCCAGGGTCGGGTCTAGGGTATGGGGTCTAGGGTAAGGTTCTAGGGTAAGGGGTCTAGGGTAGGGGTCTAGGGTAGGGGGTCTAGGGTGGGGGGTCTAGGGTAGGGTGTCTAGGGTAGAATTCTAGGGAAAGGGGTCTATGGTGGGGATCTAGGGTAGGGGGTCTACGGTGGGGGATCTAGGGTGGGGGTCTAAAGTTGAGGGTCAAGGGTAGGGGGTGTAGGGTAAGGGGTCTAGTGTAGGGGTCTAGATTAGGGGGTCTAGGGTAGAAGGTGCAGGGTAGGGGGTCTAAAGGTAGGGGGTCTAAGGGGTAGGGGTCTAGAATAGAAGGTCTAGGGTAGAAGGGGTAGGGTAGAGGGTCTAGTGGTACGGGGTCTAAGGGGTAGGGGGTAGGGGCTACGAACTGTGGGCTATGGGCTTTAGGGTCTAAGGGGGGTGGTCTAGGGTGGGGTGTCTAGGGTTGGGGTCTATGGAGGAGGGTCTAGGTTAGGTGGTCTAGGTTAGGGGGTCTAGGGAAGGGGGTCTAGAGTAGGGGTTCTAGGGTAGGGGGTCCGGAGTAGGGGGTTTAGGGTAGGGGTCTAGGGTAGGGGGTCTAGGGTAGGGGGTCTAGAGTAGGGGGTCTAGGGTAGAAGGTCTAGGTTAGGGGGTCTAGGGTAGGGGGTCTAGGGTAGGGGGTCTAGGGTAGAAGGTCTAGGTTAGGGGGTCTAGGGTTGGGGGTCTGGGGTAGGGGGTCTAGTGTAGGGGATCTAGCGTGTGGGTCTAGGGTATGGGGTCTAGGGTAGGGGGTCTAGGGTATGGGGTCTAGTGTAGGGGGTCTAGGATAGAGGGTCTAGAGTAGAAGGTCTGGGGTAGGGGGTCTTTGGGGTAGGGGGTGTTGAGGGTAACTGGTTGGGGCTATGGACTATCGGCTATGGGCTATAGGGTCTATGGTGGGGGTCTAGTGTGTCAGGTCTAGGATGGGGGTCTAGGGTGGGGTCTATGGGGGTCTAGGATGCAAGGTCTAGGATAGGGGTCTAGTTTGGGGAGTCTAGGGGGTCTTGGGTTGGTGGCCTGGGGTTGGGGGTCTTGGGAGGGGTGTCTAGGGTGGGTGGTCTAGGATGGGGTGTCTAGGGTGGGGGTCTAGGGAGGAGGGTCTAGAGTAGGGGGTCTAGGTTAGGGGGTCTAGGGAAGGGGGTCTAGAGTAGGGGTTCTAGGGTAGGGGGTCTGGAGTAGGGGGTTTAGGGTAGGGGTCTAGGGTAGGGGGTCTAGGGTAGGGGGTCTAGGGTAGAATTCTAAGGAAAGGGGTCTAGGGTGGGGGTCTAGGGTAGGGGGTCTAGGGTAGGGGGTCTAGGGTAAGGTTCTAGGGTAAGGGGTATAGGGTGGGGGTCTAGGGTAGGGGGTCTAGGGTAAGGGGGCTAGGGTAAGGTTCTAGGGTAAGGAGTCTAGGGTAAGGGGTCTAGGGTAGGGGGTCTAGGGTAAGGCTCTAGGGTAAGGGGTCTAGGGTAGAGGTCTAGAGTAGGGGGTCTAGTGTAGGGGTCTAGGACAGGGGGTCTAGGGGGTAGGGCGTCTAAGGGGTATGGCGTAGGGGCTATGAACTATGGGCTATGGGCTATAAGGTCTATGATGGGGGTCTTGGGTAAGGGGTCTAGGGTAGGGGGTCTAGGGTAAGGTTCTAGGGTAAGGGGTCTAGGGTAGAGGTCTAGAGTAGGGGGTCTAGTGTAGGGGTCTAGGACAGGGGGTCTAGGGGGTAGGGCGTCTAAGGGGTATGGCGTAGGGGCTATGAACTATGGGCTATGGGCTATAAGGTCTATGATGGGGGTCTTGGGTAAGGGGTCTAGGGTAGAGGTCTAAAGTAGGGGGTCTAGTGTAGGCGTCTAGGAGAGGGGGTCTAGGGGGTAGGGCGTCTAAGGGGTATGGCGTAGGGGCTATGAACTATGGGCTATGGGCTATAAGGTCTATGATGGGGGTCTTGGGTAAGGGGTCTAGGGTAGGGGTTCTAGGGTAGAAGATCTAGGGTAAGGGGTCTAGGTTAGAATTCTAGGGAAAGGGGTCTAGGGTGGGGGTCTAGGGTAGGGGTCTAGGGGAGGGGGTCTAGGGTAAGGTTCTAGGGTAAGGGGTCTAGGGTAGGGGTCTAGGGTATGGGGTCTAGGGTAAGGTTCTAGGGTAAGGGGTCTAGGGAAGGGGGTCTAGGGTAGGGGTTCAAGAGTAGGGGGTCTAGGGTAGGGGGTCTAGGGTAGGGTGTCTAGGGTAGGGGTTCTAGGGTAGGGGGTCTGGGTCAGGCCATCTGGGGTAGGAGGTCTAGGGTAGGGGGTCTAGGGTAGGTGGTCTACGGGTTGGGGGCCTAGGGTAGGGGGTCTACCGTGGGGGGTCTAGGGTGGGGGTCTAAAGTTGAGGGTCAAGGGTAGGGGGTGTAGGGTAGGGGGTCTAGGGTATGGGGTCTAGTGTAGGGGGTCTAGGATAGAGGGTCTAGAGTAGAAGATCTGGGGTAGGGGGTCTTTGGGGTAGGGGGTGTAGAGGGTATCTGGTTGGGGCTATGGACTATCGGCTATGGGCTATAGGGTCTATGGTGGGGGTCTAGTGTGTCAGGTCTAGGATGGGGGTCTAGGGTGGGGTCTATGGGGTCTAGGGTAGGGGGTCTAGGGTAGGGGGTCTAGAGTAGCGGGTCTAGGGTAGGGGGTCTAGGGTAGGGGGTCTAGGGTAGAATTCTAGGGAAAGGGGTCTAGGGTGGGGGTCTAGGGTAGGGGGTCTAGGGTAGGGGGTCTAGGGTAAGGTTCTAGTGTAAGGGGTCTAGGGTGGGGGTCTAGGGTAAGGGGTCTAGGGTAGGGGGTCTAGTGTAAGGGGTCTAGGGTAGTGGGTCTAGGGTAAGGTTCTAGCGTAAGGGGTCTAGGGTAGGGGTTCTAGGGTAGGGGGTCTGGGTCAGGCCATCTGGGGTAGGAGGTCTAGGGTAGGTGGTCTAGGGTAGGTGGTCTACGGGTTGGGGGCCTAGGGTAGGGGGTCTACGGTGGGGGGTCTAGGGTGGGGGTCTAAAGTTGAGGGTCAAGGGTAGGGGGTGTAGGGTAGGGGGTCTAGTGTAGGGGGTCTAGGGTAAGGTTCTAGGGTATGGGGTCTAGAGTAAGGTTCTAGGGTAAGGGGTCTAGGGTAGGGGGTCTAGAGTAGGGGGTCTAGAGTAGGGGGTCTAGGGTAGGGGGTCTAGGGTAGAATTCTAGGGAAAGGGGTCTAGGGTGGGGGTCTAGGGAAGGGAGTCTACGGTGGGGGGTCTAGTGTGGGGGTCTAAAGTGGAGGGTCAAGGGTAGGGGGTGTAGGGTAGGGGGTCTAGTGTAGGGGTTTACAATAGGTGGTCTAGGGTAGAAGGTGTAGGGTACGGGGTCTAAAGGTAAGGGGTCTAAGGGGTTGGGGGTAGGGGCTATGAACTATGGGCTATGGGCTATAGGGTCTAGGGGGGGTGGTCTAGGGTGGGGTGTCTAGGTTTGGGGTCTTGGGAGGAGGGTCTAAGGTAGGGGGTCTTGGTTAGGGGGTCTAGGTAGGGGGTCTAGGTTAGGGGGTCTAGGGTAGGGGGTCTAGAGTAGGGGGTCTAGGGTAGGGGGTATAGGTATAGGTTGGGTTATTGGGTAGGGGTATGGGGTATGGGGTAGGGCTATGGGGTATAGGCTATCGGGTAGCGGCTATAGCTATTGGCTATGGGCTATGGGCTATGGGCTATAGGGTAAAGGGTATAGGGTATAGGGTTTAGGGTAGGGGGTATAGGGTATAGGGTATAGGGTTTAGGGTAGGGGTTATAGGGAAGGGGTATAGGGTAGGGGTTATAGGGAAGGGGTATAGGGTAGGGGGAATAGGACAGGGAGTATATGTATAGGGTAGGGGGTATAGGGTATATGTATATGGTACAAGGGGTGTAGGGTATATGTATAGGGTACAAGGGGTGTAGGGTGTAGGGTGTAGGGTACAAGGGGTGTAGGGTGTAGGGTGTAGGGTACAAGGGGTGTAGGGCGTAGGGTGTAGGGTGTAGGGCGTAGGGTGTAGGGCGTAGGGTGTAGGGCGTAGGGTGTAAAGCGTAGGGTGTAGGGCGTAGGGTGTAGGGTGTAGGGCGTAGGGCGTAGGGTGTAGGGCGTATGGTGTAGGGTGTAGGGTGTAGGGTGTAGGGCGTAGGGTGTAGGGCGTAGGGCGTAGGGCGTAGGGTGTAGGGCGTAGGGTGTAGGGCGTAGGGTGTAGGGCGTAGGGTGTAGGATGTAAGGCGTAGGGTAGGGTGTAGGGCGTAGGGTGTAGGGCGTAGGGCGTAGGGTTTAGGGTGTAAGGCGTAGGGTAGGGTGTAGGGCGTAGGGCGTAGGGCGTAGGGCGTAGGGCGTAGGGTGTAGGGTGTAGGGCGTAGGGTTTAGGGTTTAGGGTGTAGGGTGTAGGGCGTAGGGTTTAGGGTGTAGGGTGTAGGGCGTAGGGTGTAGGGTGTAGGGTGTAGGGCTTAGGGCGTAGGGTGTTGGAAGTAGGGCGTAGGGTGTAGGGTATATAGGATAGGGAAGGGTAGGGTATGAGATTGAGGCGGTTACCCAGAGCTCCTCGGTCTCGTATAACGGCCGTTTTTTGCTTGATTCTTATTGGTCCAATTAGCTGCGCATGCGCGAGCAGCTCAAGGAATTAATGCTAAAAGCTGATTCGTGATTGGATTATTCTATTTGGTGCTCAGAAAGTTTTTGTTTTGAAATGCTCACGCATAAAGACAGCTGACTAATTTTCCCGAAGGCTCAGCTAATCATAATTTCAAAAGGCGGATAAGGTAAACATTCCAGGAAGAATTTTAGCCACAGAAATCCAAATATCTTCCTTTTTACTTGCCAGAGGATGCTAGACAGTGCTCTGTGGAATACTTCAAGCATTTTCAGGTATATTTTCGAAGGTTTACGTCTCTGAGCTTGAGTTTTGTGTGTGTTTTCAACTCGAAAACTTTGATTTTTTGTGTAGGTGGAAGCTTGCTTTAAAGCTAAAATATAACTTCACTTTCGTTTGCTGTTTGCTACTAAACTGTAGTATCAAACAAAATAAAACTGAATGGCTTACATATGAGTTGTTTCTCTTAATGCTTTGCTTATCTATATTTCCTCTAAGATTATCAGCTGATTTATATTGAACCAAGCTGTTGTGTTAATTATCATCATTCACAAATAACCTTGAAACACTGTTAACTTAATGTTTGTTTCAATTGAGAACTAGTTTTGCAAAAACCAAAATTAAGCTCATTGTTAATTCTTGTTTTTATTATCAATCCGGGCATTAATGATTGTTCAAAATGCATTTAATTACAGTGCATAAGTTAATGTAAACTGCCCCCCCCCCCATCCTAGTATCAAGTGGAGATTTGTGAAATAATAGCATATGAATTCCTTTGACCTATTTGGGGACTGCATTTTGTGAGTAAAACATTTTCCTAGAATACTTATTTCTCAGTCCATAAATTTCAAATTCATTCTTAGTTATTTTTGACCATTTTCAACTGAATATATAAAGTAGCTGTAGACAGTTTTTGAAAATCAAATGAGCATCTTGAGTTATAAATGCATAATATATATATGTGTTTGGTCATCTATAAAATTCATGAAGAGATGATAACTAGCAGAAAGCTAGTGTGGGCTGCGTCGGTGTTTCTAATGAAACAGTTGTGATAAAAAATTTTACACTGTAAGAAATAAGAAAGATCACTTACTGACGTTTCAGATGCTAGTCATTCGTGGGAGTAAGGACGAAGGACTAGTGTCCAAAACGTCAGTAAGTGATCTTATTTTTTATGGTGTAAAATTTAATTTTTTATCACAACTATAACATTCATGGATCTACACCACAAAGTACTCACCTCTCCTTCAGATAACATGTGCTGATTGAAATATCAATTGATAAGATGAACTAGTGACTGCATGTGCAACAACAGGCTCATAGCGAATCCCAGACTATTATATATGAGTACCCCTGGGATATCTAAGTCGTCCAATCCCTAACTCCTGAAAATTTTTTTTTTTTTTTTTTTTTAGCAATAGATATAATCATATTTTCTGCAATAAACAACTGTCAAGATATTTTAAACTGCAAACACAAATTTGTAACAATCTCAAGAAAGTCAAATGACAAAGACATGGCAGCCATGTTAAAGGTATTAACAGTGAGTCCTCTAATGAGAAATCTTTTATCAATTGCCACCAACATGATTGACATAGCATGCAAACGAAGAAAATTTAAGTTAATTAAAAATATCTTTATTTTAAAGACCTCTTTCTATTCGTAAGAAAAGAAAAGAAAAGAAGAGAGGAGAAGAGAAAAGGAAAGAAAAGAAAAGAAAAGAAAAGGAAAGGAAAGAAAAGAAAAGAAAAGAAAAGAAAAGAAAAGAAAAGAAAAGAAAAGAAAAGAAAAGAAAAGAAAAGAAAAGAAAAGAAAAGAAAAGAAAAGAAAAGAAAAGAAAAGATTATATGTTCAGTTTTGGGCTTCCTGTGTTTTATGCGTGCGCAGAAGGCATCACCATGACAACGCATGTACACTAAACAGGATTCCAGAACACATTTAGAGTTTTCAACTCCAAACAAGACCTCAAAACAACCTTAAAATCTACAAATCAAGACTTATTATCATGAATGTGGATTCGTGGTGCTCCGTAGAACTCCATTCTAAACAAGACTGGACCAGATCGAACAGAAAACACAATCCAAACGCATTTTCCAGCTCAGTTTTTAAAGGCGACTCGAATCAGCATCAAGAAAGTCGTTTGGACCTCAACAATTGTGCCCCAAAACAACACAGAGAAAGACGGCATTTTCCTGAAAAAAGTAAGCTATTATTGACATTAAATGGCTTTTCTATATCTTAACGTGAGATAGACGAAGATAGACGGCTTGAAAGATTCAATTATTTCAATTATTTGTTTAGGAAAATTTGCCAATAAAAATAAGCTTACTTTAACTCTTTTCCTAATAGGAATTATGTAGAGACAGAATTATATTTATTCAGAGCCTACTTATTAAACGTTTTCTATGCCATAATTATTATTTTTCTTCGTGATTGTTGGTGCATTTTAAGTTGAAATTCAGTCCATATGGATATTACTCTCTATTGGGATTAAGCTTAGTTGGCATTCTAAAATTTGATTCTTTCAAAACTAGTAAGATACTGTAGATCAAACTTTTTCATAGTATGATCCCTTTATATCTGGCATAGTTAGTAGACTACTAACTATGATATCTGGGAACTTGCTACGATGCCATAAGATTGGAATGGCGCCTATAAGAATGCTTATCGTATGAGTGGGGGAACATACGGTACTGACTTACAGCACATACACAGTGCTGTAACATTGAAATGGCTTCCCATAAGAATCGTTATAATAATAATAATAATAATAATAATAATAATAATAATAATAATAATAATAATAATAATAATAATAATTTAGTAATTGATATAGCGTAAATTACATGGAATACGCTTTACAATAATCATGATAAAATAAGCAATGATAATGAAAAATACATCAATAATTGATTAATTATAATTTATTTTATAATTCTACGTTTCATTAATTACTAGATAAGATTAATAAAGCCTTAAAAAGCTACTATATATATTAAAAAATATATATACTCATAACTAGCCATAAGATTGCCTAAAAAGATATTTCTTAAGATGTTATTTAAATGTTTCAATACACTGGATAATTTAGGAGCGGCAAATGCAAAGGCCCTATCACCTAATGTCAGCTTAGATCGAACAGAAGGAACACTCAGAAGGAGCGTATTTGAAGATTTAAGGCTATAAGTAAAAGACTTTATCGTTAACAGATTGCTTAAATATAATGGAGCTGAACCATGCCTTAAATGTAATCTAAAGGATTTTAAAACTGATTCTATAACTTTTAGGTAGCCAATGTAATTCTTGTAATAGTGGTGTGACATGACTATATTTTTGTGCAAGGCAGATCAGTCTTGTAGTGGCGTTCAGCACGCATTGTAGCTTAATCAGTTGACAATCAGGAAGACCATATAATAAGCTATTGCAATAATCTATCCTACTTGTAATAAAAGCATGTACTAGAATTTGTGTAATCTTGAACGACAAATACTTGCGTATGCGCCAAATATTATGCAGATGGTAAAATGCTGAGCTACAAGTTTTACTAATATGACTAGACATTGAAAGATTAGAGTCAAACCAGGATCCAAGGTTCTGGATGACAGACTCAGGGCGGATCTCAGATGATCCAACAACAATGTGACTAGTATCAACTTTAGTTAATTACTGCCTTGTACCTATTACTAAGAGTTCAGTTTTCTTATCATTGATCATAAGCCTGTCTTCAATCATCGACTTCTGTATGGCTTTGATACAATTAGTACATCGATAGAACAGCTTCTTCTGTTCCACATTCCTCATTTGGGCTGAAAGATAGGTAGATCGAGTTGCGTGTCATCTGCATAGCAGTGAATATAGGGTTATCCTATGAGTGGGGAAATGTAGGGCACAGACTTACAGCGCATACATGGTACGACATGCTGTAACATTGAAATGGCTTCCCATTGTCTCCCAGTAATTCATCCCATCCCAATGGTACATTTATTTGTTGTCACACTTGCATTCTAACATTTTTCTATTTTTTTTCCAGGTAGGTCAATTCTCGCAGGACAGGTCTCAAAGGACAACAATGGCTCACAAAGAAATTAACAATCAAATATCATTCTATCACAATAACATTTTATAAAATTCTCTTTCAAGAATAATTTATTAATTGTTTACTTAGAATTATTTTAACTACAGAACATTTTGTATTAATTTCTGATCTGATAAGCAATTGTGACAGCAGCAATAATATTTATGATGTCAAGTACTTTTCTACTGTTTTTTCTAAAGAAGATTTAAAAAAAATTTTATTAATATTGTCAAATTTTGTAACATAAATGATGCATTGACCTTGAGTTTATACCTAGTGAGTTAAATTTGAAAAATCTACAACTTATTTAAGGTATTAGTTAAATTCTTGTGAATTCTTGTGTTAGGGGTGAAAATACTGTGCAAGCGATATAGCTCTAAGACTGAGGTATAGACCCCTTGCAGAATGTCGGAATGCTGCTCAATTTGGAGGACAAAACAATAGGTTCTAATTCTTAGGAGATTTGTTTGTTTTGTCCTTCAAATTGAGCTGCTTTGATGTCACATGCAAAGGGTCTATGAGAGAAGGAAAGAGAGCTATCCAGGCCTAGGGGGAGGGTTGTAATTCCAAACTCTGCTTCTCCATGCCACAATAATGTCCAAACAAGTGTAAGGTTTACAAGGGAATGTATGGGAGCTGATAAAGATATATAACAAAATGCTTCACTGTAAAAAGGTAAGTAATAATCAGTGGATTTGGAAAAAGCCCACTAATTAATGGCCTCAAATCCTACTGAAACTTTGTCAACAGATCAACTGGACAACTTATCCATTACGCATATTGTTATCTCTGAGCCTATCCCACATGGCCTAGTGCCTTAACTCTCATCAAGTGGACAACTTATCCATTGTGCATATTATCATCTCTGAGCCTATCCCACATGGCCTAGTGCCTTAACTCTCTATTCAACTGGAAAACTTATCCATTAAGCATATTGTTATCTCTGAGCCTATCCCACATGGCCTAGTGCCTTAACTCTCTATTCAAGTGGACAACTTATCCATTACGCATATTGTTATCTCTGAGCCTATCCCACATGGCCTAGTGCCTTAACTCTCTATTCAAGTGGACAACTTATCCATTACGCATATTGTTATCTCTGAGCCTATCCCACATGGCCTAGTGCCTTAACTCTCTATTCAACTGGACAACTTACCATTACGCATATCTGATCTCTGAGCATATCCCACATGGCCTAGTGCCTTAACTCTCTATTCAACTGGACAACTTATCCATTACGCATATTGTTATCTCTGAGCCTATCCCACATGGCCTAGTGCCTTAACTCTCTATTCAACTGGACAACTTATCCATTATGCATATTGTTATCTCTGAGCACATCCCACATGGCCTAGTGCCTTAACTGTCTATTCAACTGGACAACTTATCCATTACGCATATCTGATCTCTGATCCTATCCCACATGGCCTAGTGCCTTAACTCTCTATTCAACTGGACAACTTACCAATACGCATATTGTTATCTCTGAGCATATCCCACATGGCCTAGTGCCTTAACTCTATATTCAACTGGACAACTTATCCATTCTGCATATTGTTATATCTGAGCCTATCCCACATGGCCTAGTGCCTTAACTCTCATCAAGTGGACAACTTATCCATTGTGAATATTATCATCTCTGATCTTATCCCACATGGCCTAGTGCCTTAACTCTCATCAAGTGGACAACTTATCCATTATGCATATTGTTATCTCTGATCCTATCCCACATGGCCTAGTGCCTTAACTCTCTATTCAAGTGGACAACTTATCCATTACGCATATTGTTATCTCTGAGCATATCCCACATGGCGTAGTGACTTAATTCTCTATTCAACTGGACAACTTATCCATTAAGCATATTGTTATCTCTGAGCCTATCCCACATGGCCTAGTGACTTAACTCTCATCAAGTGGACAACTTATCCATTACGCATATTGTTATCTCTGATCCTATCCCACATGGCCTAGTGCCTTAACTCTCTATTCAACTGGACAACTTATCCATTACGCATATTGTTATCTCTGAGCACATCCCACATGGCCTAGTGCCTTAACTCTCATCAAGTGGACAACTTATCCATTATGCATATTGTTATCTCTGATCCTATCCCACATGGCCTAGTGCCTTAACTCTCTATTCAAGTGGACAACTTATCCATTACGCATATTGTTATCTCTGAGCATATCCCACATGGCGTAGTGACTTAATTCTCTATTCAACTGGACAACTTATCCATTAAGCATATTGTTATCTCTGAGCCTATCCCACGTGGCCTAGTGCCTTAACTCTCATCAAGTGGACAACTTATCCATGGTGAATATTATCATCTCTGATCTTATCCCACATGGCCTAGTGACTTAACTCTCTATTCAACTGGACAACTTATCCATTACGCATATTGTTATCTCTGAGCATATCCCACATGGCCTAGTGACTTAACTCTCATCAACTGGACAACTTATCCATTAGGCATATTGTTATCTCTGATCCTATCCCACATGGCGTAGTGACTTAACTCTCTATTCAACTGGACAACTTATCCATTACGCATTTTGTTATCTCTGAGCACATCCCACATGGCCTAGTGCCTTAACTGTCTATTCAACTGGTCAACTTATCCATTACGCTTATTGTTATCTCTGAGCATATCCCACATGGCCTAGTGCCTTAACTCTCTATTCAACTGGACAACTTATCCATTACGCATATTGTTATCTCTGAGCATATCCCACATGGCCTAGTGCCTTAACTCTCTATTCAACTGGACAACTTATCCATTACGCATATTGTTATCTCTGAGCCTATCCCACATGGCCTAGTGCCTTAACTCTCTATTCAACTGGACAACTTATCCATTACGCTATTGTTATCTCTGAGCCTATCCCACATGGCCTAGTGCCTTACTCTCATCAACTGGACAACAGTAGTGATAACCATGCACAATTAAATATTCAGCTCTTTGAAAGGTTGTTTTTCCATGTTCAAATTACACCAGCTACTTTTTGTTTTTCTCAGCATCAGGCATGTCACAACGGGTGGTTCAAAGATGTAATGCACATAAACCCTAGCCTGCGTCTCATCTGGACAATTGTACAGATGTGACACAGGCTAATAAAACCTTTCTTCCTCTCTTTTTGACATTACTTCAACCGTAAAATGGAAGACGTAAAATCCTTATTCCTGGTGAAATGCTTGGATATATCAAGGGACAGTTCATATTTTGTCAGGGAAGGGAGTGGTAGTGAGAATTGTTTGAACCCATACAAAAAGCCTGAACCCCCTTCTGTTGTTGACAAATTCTTGAATTCTTTTGTGTCCTGACAGCTGGAAATCTGAGCCTATCCTCTTAAAAGCCTGCTTTTTTATGAATTCCCTCTCCGCTAAAAAATTAACAGTCCCTTTACTAAACCATAAATGATCTTGCAGTCGTTGGCACATTTTTAATGTATTTTAATCCTTTCTTTCAAGCCTGACACGGAAACAAGCACTTTCAGAAGGACTGGATACATCTTCAAGATAAAAAACTGTTTCTTTTTAACTTTCGATTTATCTAATTTTACTGGTATTTTTTCATGCCCACGGGATCCCTGTGTTCTAGCGTGCTCATAATCCAATTTAAGCCCACCTCGATTAGTAATCATTGTCCTTGACTACGGTGGTTAAGGACGCCTAGGGTACCAAAACAAAGAAATTAAATCCTAAAAATGGTCGTTTTTATTACTATTAAATTCAAAATCTAATGCTATATATCTACATGATTTGATTATAGTTTTACTTTGCTTAAAATAAATGGTATTCTATAATAAGTTGATTTGTATTTCCACATATCCAACAGCATAAATGTAGCGAGCGCTGTACAGTTTGTGTTCAATTTTTGTACGATTGATTTCCTTATCGTCTTATCAATATAACTTGAGTATAACGCTTCCAATACAATCTAAAATAGCAAAACATTGCTCTAAAATATTACTTTTTCATATAAATGTATTCCTACCGCACCGGTTTCTTGTAGTTTTTAGACTTTGTGCCATAGTTGGTAGTGCTTAGGCCCTCTTTCTTTGTCGTAAGTGTATTCCAAAGCAGCCCTTCGGCTCGTTGGATAATTCCCCATATAATCCCTTGATGATCTCTCCCGAGGCAAAAACTGGTCCTGTGCTTCGGTAGGATAGTGAAAAAACGGGACAGTGTGTTCATATAACGTCTGGCTTTCATCTCTATACTGTTGACGATGTTGGAAGACCATGTTTCCGATTTGATCGCGATCGCGTTCTCTATCAGGGACCCGGTTGAATAGATGATAGTTGGGTCGGTTTAAAATGGCTTCTCGTCTTAATTTTCTATTCCCTAAAACCCGATCAGGGCTATCAGAGAATGTTGTAGGTCGGATTGGAGGAGGATTCATGGAGAGTTGACCATTCCGCAAAGTCTTTTCTGCAATAGTAGAGCGTCGGTAATCATGAAACCATTTTTCTCGTCCAACTCCGTGATCCTGTGTATATCCGAAGCTTGGGAAGTGATTTGGAGTGTAATATCTGTGTTCTGTCATATTTATAGGTTCGATGTAAGTCTCTTTGGTCCATGTTGAGAATTTGGGCATAAGATGGTTAGCCATGATGTTGTACGACCCAATTTGAGGCTTCTTTATGAAAACAAATGTTTCCTTATGTTTACGTAGAGTCATGGGAACTACTACTAATAGATTCTCCCTTGGGGGTACTAGAGCGGAGAATTGGTCTTTAAATGGCTTTCAATGACATTGAATTGGCTTTCAGTAACTTTGACACCTAACTGGCTTCCCAGCTTTAAACTTTTTAGTTTTCTTTATTTTCCCTGCATTTTTTCGTTCTTTATTACTTGAAAGGTTGAAATTTTGGAAAAATGGGCTTTGCTATTTTCAGTGGAGGGGAAAAACATTAAAAAAAATATTCTCCCTTCCTATTGTTTATGCCATTGTTCTCCCACTTATCTAATTCTTTTGCCCTCTTTCCTTCTCCATTTTGTTTGCTTGCTCTCCCTTCTTATTTTTCAGTTGTTTTTCCTTCTCCCTGTAGTTTCTCCCACCTCCCTGATCTGTTCCTCTCTGCTCTTTTTTAGCATGAAATTTTTGCAGAAAATTTGTCATGCATTTTTATTTATTATTAGGTAATAATAGTCCATAAGTCAAATCCATAATATTCCCCTTCCCAGTTCCCTGCCCCATCTTGAAAGGCAGCTGTATCTCTTCTCTGTAGAAGCAAAACAAATGGATAGTTTGCAATTATAGAGACATGTGAATAATCATGTGTCTATCATTGCAGGATCTGAGGTGACACTGTTCATATTGCTTCTATGCAGAGGTACAGATTGTGCAGGGAACTGTGAAGGGGACTATTGTGCCTGAAACATTCATACCTCCCCCCATGGGGCTATGGGAATATGCTATGAACATACATTTTCTGAGACTTGGCTTGTGAACTATAACAATGAAAATAATGGCTTTTATAAGGAACTTTGTACAGTGACATTAATATTGAAGCAACATCCTCATTTCTATCAACAAACTAATAGTATGAACTGAGTTTTATTACCATTTTAAACAAAGATGTACAGGCTCTTTTCACAGTTTTGTACAAACAAAAGACTGTAGAAATATGACTATGATTTGAATAGACATCTGAGGACTCAAGCTACACAAAATAGTAAAAAATAAACATAAAGCTTTAGTGCAAACTAAACTAAACATTCTCTTTACATTTCTGTATGAACAAAAGATAAACAGTAGTGATTTCTACGAACTGTGAGTGTAAATGTTTTCAAAGATGCTTCTAATTCCCTTAACAGTTTTGTACCAAAAGAAACCAGATAAACTGCTGCGATTCATGTGAAGATGTGAATGTCATTTTAAAGAAAGATGCTTAGGTCCTTTTCACGGCTTTGTTCAAACAAAAGACATGTTAACTGCTGCTATTTGTATGGAAATATGACTGTGATTTCATTCAAAAATACTTAAGACTACTTGTCAGAGTTATGGCTACTTCTGTGCAAGTTTTGTACAGTTGAAATTAGGTAGATTCATTCATATTGGAATTCCTGTGAGCCCATGATTCCAGCTCCAGTAACTTGCATGGCTTTTATCTGCTAGATAATAAGTTACCTGCTTAGAGTTTGGTTGATACACAAAGCATATTTAATACTAAAAGTGGTGGTTAAGGTTTTATCTATTGAACGTCTCCCTTTAGCTGTCTATCTGTTAAGGCAATCTTTTCTCCTGGTTTGAATGCTGGCATTCCTAAGTAAGGGCAAGATGCACATCTGAACGCATCACCAAGGTAACACTGAAAACAAATTGAACAGTGAGAGTCAGTATTCAGATGCTGGGGCAGGTCAGGTTCAGGGGTTCGTAAACCTCCTAAACTACAATCCACCCCAAAATGACAACTACAAACCCCCTAGTTAAAAAATATTCAAATACAAATTAGTTTTTCTTTTTTTGTTTTTGTGCAGTGTGTTATCTTTTTTGTTTATAAGCAACCGGTTGGCTCAGTTGATTGAGCATCAGACTATTGTGCAGGACGTCATGGAGTCATGCTCTGGCTGGACCAACACTCAGGGTCTTAAAATAACTAAGGAGAAGGTGCTGCCTTTGTAATAATATTTGCAAATGAATAGACCTTCATGTTGCTTGGATGATCATGATCATGGTGGCCCTGTCCCTTTCAACTTAAGAGATGTTAAAAGAGTTCTACCCTCTATAGCAAAGGTTGATTTATTTTATTTTCTTGATATTTTTTTGGTTCCGCAGTTTCAAACTCTAACCCCCCTTGCCAAAATACCTGGATCCCCTGATCATCAGATGGAAGCTCACTAAACACTACGCCACCCTTTGGGGCTCGACCCTTCCCAAAGACAATCAAAAAGCAAGATTTATTAATAATAGTTTTATCATACTGTGAGTTAAACATAAACAGACTGCCTGGGTAAAATAGTTTCATGTCTTTAACCAAAAAGCCTGGAAATACAGGAGGAAGAATTTAACTTTAAACTCCCATGAATTACAATCAACCTCTTTATCTTGGCTATAATGTCTTTCCATTTCAATCCACGATTCATTTCCTTGAGTATCATTTCTTTATTCAGCAGCTGTGCATGGTCATGAGAAGACACATGAATATGAATACCACTCAAAGTAAGAATCTAGATCTCTAGGGAATGACATGTGGTCTGAAATGGGAAAACATTACACCCAAGGTGGTCTATAAAACTCACACTTCCACAAGATGAGGTGACAGTTTTCTTGGGTGCAGGTGTTTCTGGATCAAGATCTGCCAAACCACAGGTACTAAAAAGAGTGTAATGCATATCATGAAGTAAGTTAAATAAAACATTATAGGGAGGGTATAAAAATGAAGAATGAAGGTCCATGTGTGACATACCAGTTCTTACAAGCCTTCTTTTTCCCACTCTTGGGTCCACAACCTTATGAAACAAAGCAAAAAAAGATTTTACCAAAAAAGAAACCTTAAATTGCATTACTGTCCAGGTTGAATTCAGATATGAGTTTTGGCCTACTGTAGGTGCTTGGATATTTATGGGAAGGGCCCAGCTACAAAAGCAAGCGGTAACCACAGTAACCCTGTCACAACCTACCAAGCAACTGCCACACTGACAAGTCAGTTCAGACAGTCGCTATAAATTATTTAGTAAATGTGTTCTTTACGATCATTAAGCTGACATTGCTGACTTACAGTATCAACACTCAGCTGACTGTTCATTTGGTTGATCACTGGCCAAAAGATTGATTGACAGATGACCATTGATCAGCCGACAAATATCAATCATTGATTGACCTAGAGTCTGCTAAGTGTCAATCAACACATGTTGGCTAAACACAATGAATCACTTTAGTGTAGAAGCACTCACTTTTCAGAGACTCAGGGTCTGGTTTCTTCAGATCATCTTCATCTAACAGTGTATCTGAATCCAGGATTTCCTTCAAAAAGATAACATTTTAATGCTTAACAATAGCCAACTTAGTAAATTTATTTAGTAAATACTAAGCCATGATTGTGTTGTAATCATACAGTATTGTATGAAGGCTAACTTACTCACTTTAGTTACTTACTTAGGCCCTTGGCCCACTTGACCATTTAATAAACTTATTAATAATTAGGATTTAAAAAAACCCAGATGCTAATTGTTTAAAAATTAGGATCATGACAAACAGCAAAAGAAATTCTAAAAGGAATGAAAAACTAAAACTTTATTTAAGAAAATGAAAGTCCTAGCTCCCATTTGATATAGAAATATCTTTAATTCATTTTAAATTACTTTTATTTTATTTTATCATATTTTATTTTTTCCCATTGATTTGCTTTACTTACCACATCTTCATCATCGATGTCTTGTGTAGATAATGTCCATATCTTAGCAACATTCTCATCAACCTTGGGCTGAGCTACATGCAAGAATAACATCTTAATGTTAATAACTATTGAAGAAATAAAGAAATGATTGCTTGCTGGTAGTACATAGTCTGCTGTTTGCAGTATAGTACTTGTGGATTGACAGAGAGCTTGAGAAGTGTTAACAAGCACTCTCACTGACAGACTATGAATTAGCCTTTTTTGATGAGTGTTCTGACTTGTGCTTTCATAAAGAAAGATACTGTATGCCTTAAAATTGCAAGAAAAGTTCCTGCAAGGGTGGTATCCTTTGCAATGGCATTGCCAGCTGCTGCAATTCATTATGAAATATAGAAATGGGTTAATTTAAGCCTGGTTTTCACTAGGGCACAAGCACAAGTGCAAGTATCAAAAAATTTGTGTAAATTTATATTATAATGAATAACGAAGGTAAATGTCCTTGCAGACTCCTGAGACTCACTGAGGACAATGCAGCACAAACTGTTGGTCAATAACATAATAAGGCTTGAAATATTATGACCAGCCAAATAAGTTTTAGCTTGATCAGGCATAACTTGTTCTGGGATAATGTTACAAGTTAGTGAAAATACTGGCAAGGCAAAAATTTGACTGCACAAGTTCAAATTCTGGCTGGACATTGTCCAATGATCAGCCATTATTTCAAGCCCTGACATTAAAATAGGGCTTTTCCAAGCTGTATGTTGCTAGTGGCTCAGCCATCATCTATGCATGCTCTAGTAAGTTAGAGTAGTATCATTGACTTTAAGGGGACAGTGTAATTTCTTAGGGAGAAATACTAAAATTAAATAGGTTTTTTAGGCTGCTACATTGCTGTGCACTGCCCGAATGGAGTGTTTAGTGCATTGGTGAAGAACTCCTACAAGACTTATTTTTAATAACAAATCTATCTTTAAGTTGTTGTCAAGTTCATGCAAAGTTACCTGGTTTGGAAGCAAAAGACAGAGTCAGCTGAGAACTTGCTCCAACTTCAAAGTTTGGTTTTTGACAAGTGACCTGTGATTACAGCAAATACAACAACTGTAATAAATATAATGATCCGTGGTGCAAATTAATCCTACACAGGATCCTGTAGGATCCTTGAAGATCCTAATATAACATTGCAATGATCCTATCATGTAACTGCCTCACTTGTTCGTTGTGGGAGAGGCTGTGGTTCAAGCCTCTGCTATCAGACCAACACTCAGGGTCTTAAAATATCTGAGTCAATTAATAAAGTGCAGCCTTTGCTCTAAAAATGTCTACAAATGGTTACACCTTTGCCGTGGCTCGGATAACCACATAAAATGACTGTCCCATCTCACTTAGAGATGTTAAACAGAGGGCTACAAGCTTACAGTGTATAACAGTGCTGACTTGGCAAATTCCTAGACTTGAAACCATTGTTTGAAGGCAACTGAGTGTAACTCGGATATCTGCTATTGTACAGTATATTGTATTTACCTTGACTACAGATGAAGTACCTTCAACTTTTTGTTCCTGAAATTTTGTCAAAAATAAAATGCTTTCAATTGGTTAATATTTCAATCTGTTATCTTTTTACTGAATACTGACGACTACAGTCATACTGTACTGTATAATAATAATAATAATAATAATAATAATAATAATAATAATAATAATAATAATAATAATTAAAAAAATTTAATAACTGGATGTTACATACCTCTGACACATCCACAAAGCCTGACAGTTTTAATGAGGAAATTATTTTCTCTGGAAGCCTTAGTCCACCTGAGGATCCTGTGGAAAGAAATTATAATAATCATTACTTGACACAAATGTTTTGGAGCTACATACCAGTATTCTGGGTTCCAGAGGAATTATTTCATAGATTTCATAAAGAGGGTAGTCAGAGTTAATTATGTCAAGTGGCAAAGCCAGCTTGTGTCCTCTGACTGACGTAATAAGGCAAGTGTTGAAAAAAAATACCTTTGGCACCCAGGGTAGAAACTGGAGAAAAACCTTAAAGCACAGGAGAGAATCAACAAGCAGCTCCACTCACATGGTAACGACACCGAGACTGGCAGGACTCAAACCCAGGTTGCATTGCTTTTATTGCTTTTCTGGTAATGCTTGAGGCTTGATACAATGATATGGTTGAAACTATAAGCTCACTCCCCACCACCCCACAGCTCTGAGACTCTACACTAGTCCCAATTAAGTCCCTCCATCCCACCCTCATGTACATCTAGTACTGTAAGCTAATGTCAAAAGTCCCACCAGTAGGTTCCTTAAGAATAAGCCTGCCACTTGGTTTCAGGATTCTTGCTATCTCAGTCAGAAGTTCCATGGTATGAATGTGTGATGTTCCACTTAGTATACCAGAGAGAATCACATCAAAATATGAAGCAGTGTAGGATGCTAGAAGAAAGAATTATATACAAAATAAGTTCAATTATTATTATCCACACTCATGATGAGGTTAGAAATTGATGAGTAATGCTTTTTATAGCATCAACGTAACTTGATGCTGAGTGGAATTTGCGATCTTTTGCCGAAAAGGTGAATAATAAGTTAACACAAGAAGAATTTATTTGCATAAGGAAAAGTATTTCTACTGCATTATTTATTTAAAAAAAGCACAGCAATTCCGCAATGCCGTGGTCTAATAAAAATACTGGTGCAGCGCTTGTGTTATGGCATGGTCATAAGTATTTTTATTTGCTGAGAAGTGATCTTGCAATCTTTGATTGGCTCATGTTCTATTATCAACCCCATATATACCATTAGGCCTTTTCTGAGTTTGATCAACATGATGCATTGTGGTCTAGCTTGGGTTACAATAAACAAAACTATATAAGGCATGGTGTCAACAAATTAAAAGAACTACATGTATAGACCACAATGAACCATTTGCTTGCCAACTCCAGGAATGTAAATGACAGTGCTGTATGCCATGTTAGTCATAGTGACGTAATACCCATGCCAATCATAACTAATTTATGTCAAGCATGACCAGTAACTCAAGTGTTTTGATTGGAGTTTCGGCAGCTTTGTTTGAAATTCTCAACCTTGGTGCCTAACTATGATCAAAACACTGGTAACTCAAATTACTTGAAAATAAAGATTCACAGCGTATAGTTACACTGTACAGCTATGGTAAGATACAGTACGACTGCAGTAAAGATTTGTCGTGTTGTTTACCACTCATATTAAAGAACATTGACTGCTTCATGAATGAAGTAAGCTAATATATTATGAAGTACAAATTGGCTGGTACCCCTTGAAAATGATTTTAAAACTCACTGTAAACAATTTTTTAATTCGGATCAGCGAACAAAATAACCAAAGCTTCTTTATAAATGGTTTTTATAACAAATTCCATCAAAATAAATAGATATAAAAGATATATTTACCCATGTGTACGCGATCTGCATGTTCCAAGGAGATTTTACCCTCACTGCCAACCATTTTGTTCAAATGACCCACAACTCCTTCGATTTCCTTGGGAGGCTGCGATCCAGACCAGATCACAAGCACAATTTGTTTTTCTTTCAATTCTATGTCCATACCGAAAGAATAAGCTTAATATTCGGGAGAAAAGGTAAGGAAGTTTTGGAGAATTTTTAGGAAAAACGTGACTCAGTGAAAATAAAGGATACACCACAGGAAGCCCGCGTAGAGAAAATAGTAAGCTTGTGTTCAAAACGAGGCTATTAGTTACCAGTTTTTCCACAGGTAGCCCAAGCCTTAAAATGATCGCCTTAAAATGAAACCAAACCGTCAGGAAACCACAAAACATGCATATAACATAAAACATTGATATACCTGTAAAGAAACAATAAAATATGAAATTTATTTTATTTTAAAGAAAGTTTTTGATCTGCCATACATTCTCTCTATATATATTCAGAACCATAGCTTGGGCTACCTGTGGTTTTTCTCGAAGGAAGTTAAAAAATTCAAAATGGCGGACGAAGTAAAGAAAAAGTTTGAGAAAGAAAACCTCAAAATACATACAATAAAAAGCAGTTACAGGACGAGAAAGAATAATAAATAAGAAGTTGATAAAGTGAGGATATGGAAACTGAGTAAAGAAGTAAAGAAATGGTAAGGGAATTTACGATAATTTTCATTTTATATGATAAATATTTGCGCGCGCTTTTCGCGCGGGTTGGCGGGGGTACTTTTGCTCCTGCTAATGCCCATGTTTTTTGCTTTTTTAAATCACCTTTGGTCTGCAATTTTACTCCACATCGTGGCTAAACATCCAAGGTTTGTTTTTTTGAGGAAGTACGTACTTAGAAAATGTTCAAAACAAGGTATGACAAACTTCAAACTTGGTATTAAAAACGTTTTGGTACTGTTTGGATATGCCATCAAGTGGATTGCATTATAGAGCGGTTTTCGTATGATTGGGAAACATATGGTACTGGCTTACAGCATGTTCACGGTATACAACATGCTGTAACATTGAAATGGTTTCCCATTGTTTTCATCCAATCAGAATGCGTAGTTATGGTTACGGATACAGTATGGTTACAATACAGCTACAAATCTGCCGTACCATTTCCCACTCACACGAAAACCGCTCTATAATGACTTTCTCATTCAACCGCCACTGCGCACACTAAAGACTCAATCTACAAAAAGATCTAGTATGCGCATGGAGTGCACAACTTGCTACATACAACTTATTGGAAAAGATTTGTCAGTAAAATACTTCTCGCTGCACTTTCATTCTTCTCCTCCCCTGTATTGGCTGACTAGATCCTTTTACAGACTTATAACTCTTCAGAACTATTCAACTTCCTTATCAAAAACAACTGTCAATGCTCATTTTCATTTTCAATGCTCATTCAATTGACATTTTCATTTTCATAATAACCCACATGCATACAATAGTAATTGCTGAAGGGCCCACAGTAATTGGTGAAAGCTCTTGTGGTTTCCCCACCATTCAATTCACTATTTCTTGTTTTCATTTTTTCCCTCCCAGTTACGCGCCTACTAAACTGATTACTGATTTCATTTTTAAAAGGCAAAGTTAAATAAATACTAAATACTAGAGAAATTCTGTTTCGTACACTGTGTGATTAAGAAAGAATGAATGAATGACTGACTGACTGACTGACTGACCCACTGACTGACTGACCCACTGACTGACCCACTGACTTTCTGACCCACTGACTGACTGACCCACTGACTGACCCACTGACTGACTGACCCACTGACTGACCAACTGACTGACCAACTGACTGATCAACTGACTGACCAACTTACTGACCAACTGACTGACCAGCTTACTGACTGACCAACTGACTGACTGACTGACCAGCTTACTGACTGACCAACTGACTGACCAACTTATTGACTGACCAACTTATTGACTGACCAACTGACTGACCAGCTTACTGACTGACCAACTGACTGACCAACTGACTGACCAACTTACTGACTGACCAACTGACTGACCAACTGACTGACCAACTGACTGACCAACTTACTGACTGACCAACTGACTGACCAACTTTCTGACTGACCAACTGACTGACTTACTGACTAATCAACTGACTGACCAACTGACTTACCCACTGACTGACCAACCCGCTGATTGACTGACCCACTGACCAACTTATTGACTGACAAACCAACCAGGGGTTTCAATAATATTTGAAGTAGACGGATGGGATTCAAATGTAGGCGTCTGTGTCCAATCATTTTACTTCTTATTTATTGAGACTGATTCGTAAAATAGCCGGCAGTATAAAGTTAAATACCCGGTGATTGACCGCCGGTAGCCGCCTTCTATTGAAACCCCTGACCAACTGACTGACCCACTAACTGACTGACCAACTGACTGACCAACTTTCTGACTGACCAACTGACTGACCAACTTTCTGACTGACCAACTGACTGACTTACTGACTAATCAACTGACTGACCAACTGACTTACCCACTGACTGACCAACCCGCTGATTGACTGACCCACTGACTGACTAACCAACTGACTGACTGACCCACCCGCTGACTGACGCACTCACCGTTTGTCTTCGATGCAAATGCAATTCTACCTTTCAAGATGGCGCAGGGAACTGTTAAGGGGACTATTATGAAAAAAATTTACTGTACATTTTTTAAGCTTCTAATAGATAACTTTGGATATTCTGGTTGAGCTAGTGATCACGCACAAAGTGAATCAAGATCAGGCTCTAGGGAAATAATGGAGTAATCCTAATATATTCTTTTGTTTCCCCAGAGTCTCATCTTGAATAGCCCTTTATCAAATTCGTAAAATACCACTGTGTTCATTGACTACAGATTCATTTACTCAGGGTTAGCCTCATTTCAGTGTCAAAGCATTCACAAATACCAACAGTAAAGTAAAGAATGCAAAACTTTGAAATTCCAAGGATCTTAACATTGGACGCATGATAATTCTACACAAAATCGAGGCTAACCCTGCGTAAATGAATTTGTAGTCAAGGAAGGTAGCAGTTTTTAGGAATTCAAGAAAGGGTTATTGCTTTGTGTATGATCACTCAACCAGAATATCGAAAGTGGGCTATTCAAAAAAGTGATAATGTGCAACAGACCATTTGTAACATCATCAAAATAATAATTTAGTTGCAGTATTGCAGAAAAAATAGGACTACTTTTTTTTGACCAATTCCATTCATTTTAACCCTATTTCATTCTTGTTTTGTTGACACAGAGAAGCTGAAGACTTCACTAGGTACAGAGACCAAAGCTTGGTGCATAGCATTTTGTGGTAACTGTAACATCAAATAAGGTACTGAGATGGAAGAGATATTTGCCTTCCTGGTGGACATGACCAAGAGACTCAGTCGACCTATGAAAGACCTTGATGATATCAGGCTGGCAATGAATGCACTGAAAGAAATAAGAGAGAAAGAAATAAAGGTTGATAAGAGTTTGGCACCTATCGAGGTAAGCACGCTGCTTGATAAAAGACAAAAATACAGTCTCACTGATGATGTTACCATTGTTGAGGCTCCTTCTCTTGTTTCTGCTGTTGCTTTTGCTGTTGTTTCTGCTGTTGTTTCTGCTGTTGTTTCTGCTGTTGTTTCTGCTGTTGTTTCTGCTGTTGTTTCTGCTGTTGTTTCTGCTGTTGTTTCTGCTGTTGTTTCTGCTGTTGTTTCTGCGGCTGTTTCTGCGGCTGTTGTTTCTGCGGCTGTTGTTTCTGCGGCTGTTGTTTCTGCGGCTGTTGTTTCTGCTGTTGTTTCTGCTGTTGTTTCTACTGTTGTTTCTGCTGTTGTTTCTGCTGTTGTTTCTGCTGTTGTTTCTGCTGTTGTTTCTGCGGCTGTTGTTTCTGCGGCTGTTGATTCTGCGGCTGTTGTTTCTGCTGTTGTTTCTGCTGTTGTTTCTGCTGTTGTTTCTGCTGTTGTTTCTGCGGCTGTTGTTTCTGCGGCTGTTGTTTCTGCGGCTGTTGTTTCTGCTGTTGTTTCTGCTGTTGTTTCTGCTGTTGTTTCTGCTGTTGTTTCTGCTGTTGTTTCTGCTGTTGTTTCTGCTGTTGTTTCTGCTGTTGTTTCTGCTGTTGTTTCTGCTGTTGTTTCTGCTGTTGTTTCTGCTGTTGTTTCTGATGTTGTTTCTGCGGCTGTTGTTTCTACTGTTGTTTCTGCTGTTGTTTCTGCGGCTGTTGTTTCTGCGGCTGTTGTTTCTGCTGTTATTTGTGCTGCTGTTGTTTGTGCTGTTGTTTTTGCTGTTGTTTCTACGGCTGTTGTTTCTGCTGTTGTTTCTGCGGCTGTTATTTATGCGGATGTTGTTTCTGCTGTCATTTCTGCGGCTGTTGTTTCTGCTGTTGTTTCTGCGGCTGTTGTTTCTGCGGTTGTTTCTGTGGCTGTTGTTTCTGCGGTTGTTTCTGCGGCTGTTGTTTCTGCTGTTGTTTCTGCGGCTGTTGTTTGTGCTATTGTTTCTGCGTCTGTTGTTTGTGCTGTTGTTTCTGCGGCTGTTATTTTGTGCTGTTATTTCTGCGGCTTTTGTTAGTGGGGTTTTTTTCCGCGGCTGTTGTTTCTGCTGTTATTTGTGCTGCTGTTGTTTGTGCTGCTGTTGTTTGTGCTGTTGTTTTTGCTGTTGTATCTGCGGCTGTTGTTTCTGCTGTTGTTTCGGCGGCTGTGGTTTCTGCTGTTGTTTCTGCTGCAGCTTCTGCGGCTGTTGTTTCTCTTTTTGTTTCTGCTGCTATTGTTTCTGCGGCTGTTGTTTCTCTTTTTATTTCTGCTGCTGTTGTTTCTGCTGTTGTTGTTTCTGCTGTTGTTGTTTCTGCTGTTGTTGTTTCTGCGGCTGTTGTTTCTGCTGTTGTTTCTGCGGCTGTTGTTTCTGCTGTTGTTTGTGCTGTTGTTTCTGCTGCTTCTGTTTTTTCTGCTGTTGTTTCTGCTGCTGTTATTTCTGCTGTTGTTGTTTCTGCTGCTGTTGTTTCTGCTGCTGTTGTTTCTTCTGCTGTTGTTTCTGCTGCTGTTGTTTCTGCTGTTGTTTCTGCTGCTGTGGTTTCTGCTGTTGTTTCTGCTGCTGTTGTTTCTGCTGTTGTTTCTGCTGTTGTTTCTGCTGCTGTTGTTTCTGCTGTTGTTTCTGCTGCTGTTGTTTCTGCTGTTGTTGTTTCTGCTGCTGTTGTTTCTGCTGTTGTTGTTTCTGCTTCTGTTGTTTCTGCTGTTGTTGTTTCTGCTGTTGTTGTTTCTGCTGTTGTTGTTTCTGCTGTTGTTGTTTCTGCTGTTGTTGTTTCTGCTGTTGTTGTTTCTGCTGTTGTTGTTTCTGCTGTTGTTGTTTCTGCTGTTGTTGTTTCTGCTGTTGTTGTTTCTGCTGTTGTTGTTTCTGCTGCTGTTGTTTCTGCTGTTGTTGTTTCTGCTTCTGTTGTTTCTGCTGTTGTTGTTTCTGCTGTTGTTGTTTCTGCTGTTGTTGTTTCTGCTGTTGTTGTTTCTGCTGTGTTGTTTCTGCTGTTGTTGTTTCTGCTGTTGTTGTTTCTGCTGTTGTTTCTGCTGTTGTTGTTTCTGCTGTTGTTGTTTCTGCTGTTGTTGTTTCTGCTGTTGTTTCTGCTGCTGTTGTTTCTGCTGTTGTTGTTTCTGCTGTTGTTGTTTCTGCTGCTGTTGTTTCTGCTGTTGTGGTTTCTGCTGCTGTTGTTTCTGCTGCTGTTGTTTCTGCTGTTGTTTCTGCGGCTGTTGTTTGTGCGGCTTTTGTTTGTGCGGCTGTTGTTTGTGCGGCTGTTGTTTGTGCGGCTGTTGTTTGTGCGGCTGTTGTTTGTGCGGCTGTTGTTTGTGCTGTTGTTTGTGCTGTTGTTTGTGCTGTTGTTTCTGCAGTTTTTTCTGCTGTTGTTTCTGATGTTGTTTCTGAGGCTGTTGTTTCTGCTGTTGTTTCTGCTGTTGTTTCTGCTGCTGTTGTTTCTGCTGTTGTTTCTGCTGTGGTTTCTGCGGCTGTTGTTTGTGCTGTTGTTTGTGCAGCTGTTGTTTGTGCGGCTGTTGTTTGTGCTGTAGTTTGTGCTGTTGTTTCTGCTGCTGTTGTTTCTGCTGCTGTTGTTTCTGCTGCTGTTGTTTCTGCTGTTGTTGTTTCTGCTGCTGTTGTTTCTGCTGTTGTTTCTGCTGCTGTTGTTTCTGCTGTTGTTGTTTCTGCTGTTGTTGTTTCTGCTGTTGTTGTTTCTGCTGTTGTTGTTTCTGCTGTTGTTGTTTCTGCTGTTGTTGTTTCTGCTGCTGTTGTTTCTGCTGTTGTTGTTTCTGCTTCTGTTGTTTCTGCTGTTGTTGTTTCTGCTGTTGTTGTTTCTGTTGTTGTTTCTGCTGTTGTTGTTTCTGTTGTTGTTTCTGCTGTTGTTGTTTTTGCGGCTGTTGTTTCTGCTGTTGTTGTTTCTGCTGTTGTTGTTTCTGCTGTTGTTGTTTCTGCTATTGTTGTTTCTGCTGTTGTTGTTTCTGCTGTTGTTGTTTCTGTTGTTGTTTCTGCTGTTGTTGTTTCTGTTGTTGTTTCTGCTGTTGTTGTTTTTGCGGCTGTTGTTTTTGCGGCTGTTGTTTCTGCGATGGTTGCTTTTGCGGTTATTTCTTCTGTTGTTGTTTCTGCTGTTGTTGTTTCTGCTGCTGTTGTTTCTGCTGCTGTTGTTTCTGCTGTTGTTTCTGCCGTGTTGTTTCTGCTGCTGTTGTTTCTGCTGTTGTTTCTGCGTTTGTTTGTGCGGCTTTTGTTTGTGCGGCTGTTGTTTGTGCGGCTGTTGTTTGTGCGGCTGTTGTTTGTGCTGTTGTTTGTGCTGTTGTTTGTGCTGTATTTTCTGCGGCTGTTGTTTGTGCTGTTGTTTGTGCGGCTGTTGTTTGTGCGGCTGTTGTTTGTGCGGTTGTTTGTGCTGTTGTTTCTGCAGTTTTTTCTGCTGTTGTTTCTGAGGCTGTTGTTTCTGCTGTTGTTTCTGCTGTTGTTTCTGCTGCTGTTGTTTGTGCGGCTGTTGTTTGTGCGGCTGTTGTTTGTGCGGCTGTTGTTTGTGCGGCTGTTGTTTGTGCGGCTGTTGTTTGTGCGGCTGTTGTTTGTGCGGCTGTTGTTTGTGCTGTTGTTTGTGCTGTTGTTTCTGCTGTATTTTCTGCGGCTGTTGTTTGTGCTGTTGTTTGTGCTGTTGTTTGTGCGGCTGTTGTTTGTGCGGCTGTTGTTTGTGCTGTTGTTTGTGCTGTTGTTTCTGCAGTTTTTTCTGCTGTTGTTTCTGATGTTGTTTCTGAGGCTGTTGTTTGTGCTGTTGTTTCTGCTGTTGTTTCTGCTGCTGTTGTTTCTGCTGTTGTTTCTGCTGTGGTTTCTGCTGTGGTTTCTGCGGCTGTTGTTTGTGCTGTTGTTTGTGCGGCTGTTGTTTGTGCGGCTGTTGTTTGTGCTGTTGTTTGTGCTATTGTTTCTGCTGTTTTTTCTGGTGTTGTTTCTGATGTTGTTTCTGAGGCTGTTGTTTCTGCTGTTGTTTCTGCTGTTGTTTCTGCTGTTGTTTCTGCTGTTGTTTCTGCTGCTGTTGTTTCTGCGGCTGTTGTTTGTGCTGTGGTTTGTGTGGTTGTTGTTTCTACGGTTTTTTGTGCTGTTTTTTCTGCTGCTGTTGTTTCTACCCTTTTTTTTTGTGTTGTTTCTGCGGCTGTTGTTTCTGCTGTTGTTTCTGCTGTTGTTTCTGCTGTATTTCTGCGGCTGTTGTTTCTGCTGGTGTTGTTTCTGTTGTTGTTTATGCTGCTGTTGTTTCTGCTGTCTTTTCTGCGACGGTTGTTTGTGCTGATGTTATTTCTGCTGCTGTTGTTTCTGCTGTCTTTTCTGCGACTGTTTTTTCTGCTGCTCTTGTTTCTGCTGTTGTTTCTGCTGCTGTTGTTTCTGCTGCTGTTGTTTCTGCTGCTGTTGTTTCTGCATTTGTTTCTGCTGTTGTTGTTTCTGCTGTTGTTTCTGCTGTTGTTGTTTCTGCAGTTGTTGTTTCTGTTGTTGTTTCTGCTGTTGTTTCTGCTGTTGTTGTTTCTGCAGTTGTTGTTTCTGCATTTGTTTCTGCTGTTGTTGTTTCTGCTGCTGTTTCTGCAGTTGTTGTTTCTGCTGTTGTTTCTGCTGTTGTTTCTGCTGTTGTTTCTGCTGTTGTTTCTGCTGCTGTTGTTTCTGCAGTTGTTTTTTCTGCTGTTGTTGTTTCTATTGTTGTTGTTTCTGTGGCTGTTGTATCTGCTGCTCTTGTTTCTGCTGTTGTTTCTGCTGCTGTTGTTTCTGCTGCTGTTGTTTCTGCTGCTGTTGTTTCTGGTGTTGTTTCTGCTGTTGTGGTTTCTGCAGTTGTTGTTTCTGCTGTTGTTTCTGCTGTTGTTTCTGCTGTTGTTGTTTCTGCTGCTGTTGTTTCTGCTGCAGTTGTTTCTGCTGCTGTTGTTTCTGCTGCTGTTGTTTCTGCTGCTGTTGTTTCTGCTGTTGTTGTTTCTGCTGCTGTTGTTTCTGCTGCTGTTGTTTCTGCTGCAGTTGTTTCTGCTGCTGTTGTTTCTGCTGTTGTTGTTTCTGCTGCTGTTGTTTCTGCTGTTGTTGTTTCTGCTGTTGTTGTTTCTGCTGCTGTTGTTTCTGCTGCTGTTGTTTCTGCTGCTGTTGTTTCTGTTGTTGTTTCTGCTGTTGTTTCTGCTGTTGTTGTTTCTGCAGTTGTTGTTTCTGCATTTGTTTCTGCTGTTGTTGTTTCTCCTGCTGTTTCTGCAGTTGTTGTTTCTGCTGTTGTTTCTGCTGTTGTTTCTCCTGTTGTTTCTGCTGTTGTTGTTTCTGCTGTTGTTTCTGCTGTTGTTTCTGCTGTTGTTTCTGCTGTTGTTTCTGCTGTTGTTTCTGCTGCTGTTTCTGCTGCTGTTTCTGCTGTTGTTTCTGCTGTTGTTTCTGCGGTTGTTTCTGCGGCTGTTGTTTCTGCTGTTGTTTCTGCGGCTGTTGTTTGTGCTATTGTTTCTGCGTCTGTTGTTTGTGCTGTTGTTTCTGCGGCTGTTATTTTGTGCTGTTATTTCTGCGGCTTTTGTTAGTGGGGTTTTTTCCCGCGGCTGTTGTTTCTGCTGTTATTTGTGCTGCTGTTGTTTGTGCGGTTGTTTTTGCTGTTGTATCTGCGGCTGTTGTTTCTGCTGTTGTTTCGGCGGCTGTTGTTTCTGCTGTTGTTTCTGCTGCAGTTTCTGCGGCTGTTGTTTCTCTTTTTGTTTCTGCTGCTGTAGTTTCTGCGGCTGTTGTTTTTGCTGTTGTTTTTCCGGCTATTGTTTCTGCGGCTGTTGTTTCTCTTTTTGTTTCTGCTGCTGTTGTTTCTGCGGCTGTTGTTTCTGCTGTTGTTTCTGCGGCTGTTGTTTCTGCTGTTGTTTCTGCTGCTGTTGTTTCTGCTGTTGTTGTTTCTGCTGCTGTTGTTTCTGCTGTTGTTTCTGCTGCTGTTGTTTCTGCTGTTGTTGTTTCTGCTGTTGTTGTTTCTGCTGTTGTTGTTTCTGCTGTTGTTGTTTCTGCTGTTGTTGTTTCTGCTGTTGTTGTTTCTGCTGTTGTTGTTTCTGCTGCTGTTGTTTCTGCTGCTGTTGTTTCTGCTGCTGTTGTTTCTGCTGTTGTTGTTTCTGCTGTTGTTGTTTCTGCTGTTGTTGTTTCTGCTGTTGTTGTTTCTGCTGTTGTTGTTTCTGCTGTTGTTGTTTCTGCTGTTGTTGTTTCTGCTGTTGTTGTTTCTGCTGCTGTTGTTTCTGCTGTTGTTTCTGCTGCTGTTGTTTCTGCTTCTGTTGTTTCTGCTGCTGTTGTTTCTGCTGCTGTTGTTTCTGCTGCTGTTGTTTCTGCTGCTGTTGTTTCTGCTGCTGTTGTTTCTGCTGCAGTTGTTTGTGCGACTGTTTTTTCTGCTGCTGTTGTTTCTGCTGTTGTTTCTGCTGCTGTTGTTTCTGCTGTTGTTTCTGCTGCTGTTGTTTCTGCTTCTGTTGTTTCTGCTGTTGTTGTTTCTGCTGCTGTTGTTTCTGCTGCTGTTGTTTCTGCTGCTGTTGTTTCTGCTGCAGTTGTTTCTGCTGCTGTTGTTTCTGCTGCTGTTGTTTCTGCTGCAGTTGTTTCTGCTGCTGTTGTTTCTGCTGCAGTTGTTTCTGCTGCTGTTGTTTCTGCTGCTGTTGTTTCTGCTGCTGTTGTTTCTGCTGTTGTTGTTTCTGCTGCTGTTGTTTCTGCTGCTGTTGTTTCTGCTGCAGTTGTTTCTGCTGCTGTTGTTTCTGCTGTTGTTGTTTCTGCTGCTGTTGTTTCTGCTGCTGTTGTTTCTGCTGCTGTTGTTTCTGCTGCAGTTGTTTCTGCTGCTGTTGTTTCTGCTGCTGTTGTTTCTGCTGCTGTTGTTTCTGCTGCAGTTGTTTCTGCTGCTGTTGTTTCTGCTGCAGTTGTTTCTGCTGCTGTTGTTTCTGCTGCTGTTGTTTCTGCTGCTGTTGTTTCTGCTGTTGTTGTTTCTGCTGCTGTTGTTTCTGCTGCTGTTGTTTCTGCTGCAGTTGTTTCTGCTGCTGTTGTTTCTGCTGTTGTTGTTTCTGCTGCTGTTGTTTCTGCTGTTGTTGTTTCTGCTGTTGTTGTTTCTGCTGCTGTTGTTTCTGCTGCTGTTGTTTCTGCTGCTGTTGTTTCTGCTGTTGTTGTTTCTGCTGCTGTTGTTTCTGCTGCTGTTGTTTCTGCTGCTGTTGTTTCTGCTGCAGTTGTTTCTGCTGCTGTTGTTTCTGCTGCAGTTGTTTCTGCTGCTGTTGTTTCTGCTGGTGTTGTTTCTGCTGTTGTTGTTTCTGCTGTTGTTGTTTCTGCTGTTGTTGTTTCTGCTGCTGTTGTTTCTGCTGTTGTTGTTTCTGCTGTTGTTGTTTCTGCTGCTGTTGTTTCTGCTGCTGTTGTTTCTGCTGTTGTTTCTGCTGTTGTTTCTGCTGCTGTTATTTCTGCTGTTGTTGTTTCTGCTGCTGTTGTTTCTGCTGCTGTTGTTTCTGCTGTTGTTTCTGCTGCTGTTGTTTCTGCTGCTGTTGTTTCTGCTGCTGTTGTTTCTGCTGTTGTTGTTTCTGCTGTTGTTGTTTCTGCTGCTGTTGTTTCTGCTGCTGTTGTTTCTGCTGTTGTTTCTGCTTCTGTTGTTTCTGCTGTTGTTGTTTCTGCTGCTGTTGTTTCTGCTGCTGTTGTTTCTGCTGTTGTTGTTTCTGCTGTTGTTGTTTCTGCTGTTGTTGTTTCTGCTGTTGTTGTTTCTGCTGTTGTTGTTTCTGCTGTTGTTGTTTCTGCTGTTGTTGTTTCTGCTGCTGTTGTTTCTGCTGCTGTTGTTTCTGCTGCTGTTGTTTCTGCTGTTGTTGTTTCTGCTGTTGTTGTTTCTGCTGTTGTTGTTTCTGCGGTTGTTGTTTCTGCTGTTGTTGTTTCTGCTGTTGTTGTTTCTGCTGTTGTTGTTTCTGCTGCTGTTGTTTCTACTGCTGTTGTTTCTGCTGTTGTTGTTTCTGCTGTTGTTGTTTCTGCTGCTGTTGTTTCTGCTGTTGTTGTTTCTGCTGTTGTTGTTTTTGCGGCTGTTGTTTCTGCTGCTGTTGTTTCTGCTGTTGTTTTTTCTGCTGTTGTTGTTTCTGCTGCTGTTGTTTCTGCTGCTGTTGTTTCTGCTGTTGTTGTTTCTGCTGCTGTTGTTTCTGCTGCTGTTGTTTCTGCTGTTGTTTCTGCGGCTGTTGTTTGTGCGGCTGTTGTTTGTGCGGCTGTTGTTTGTGCGGCTGTTGTTTGTGCGGCTGTTGTTTGTGCGGCTGTTGTTTGTGCGGCTGTTGTTTGTGCGGCTGTTGTTTGTGCGGCTGTTGTTTGTGCTGTTGTTTGTGCTGTTGTTTGTGCTGTTGTTTCTGCTGTATTTTCTGCGGCTGTTGTTTGTGCTGTTGTTTGTGCTGTTGTTTGTGCGGCTGTTGTTTGTGCGGCTGTTGTTTGTGCTGTTGTTTGTGCTGTTGTTTCTGCAGTTTTTTCTGCTGTTGTTTCTGATGTTGTTTCTGAGGCTGTTGTTTGTGCTGTTGTTTGTGCTGTTGTTTCTGCTGCTGTTGTTTCTGCTGTTGTTGTTTCTGCTGTGGTTTCTGCTGTGGTTTCTGCGGCTGTTGTTTGTGCTGTTGTTTGTGCGGCTGTTGTTTGTGCGGCTGTTGTTTGTGCTGTTGTTTGTGCTATTGTTTCTGCTGTTTTTTCTGGTGTTGTTTCTGATGTTGTTTCTGCTGTTGTTTCTGCTGTTGTTTCTGCTGTTGTTTCTGCTGCTGTTGTTTCTGCGGCTGTTGTTTGTGCTGTGGTTTGTGTGGTTGTTGTTTCTACGGTTTTTTGTGCTGTTTTTTCTGCTGCTGTTGTTTCTACCCTTTTTTTTTGTGTTGTTTCTGCGGCTGTTGTTTCTGCTGTTGTTTCTGCTGTTGTTTCTGCTGTATTTCTGCGGCTGTTGTTTCTGCTGGTGTTGTTTCTGTTGTTGTTTATGCTGCTGTTGTTTCTGCTGTCTTTTCTGCGACGGTTGTTTGTGCTGATGTTATTTCTGCTGCTGTTGTTTCTGCTGTCTTTTCTGCGACTGTTTTTTCTGCTGCTCTTGTTTCTGCTGTTGTTTCTGCTGCTGTTGTTTCTGCTGCTGTTGTTTCTGCTGCTGATGTTTCTGGTGTTGTTTCTGCTGTTGTGGTTTCTGCAGTTGTTGTTTCTGCTGTTGTTTCTGCTGTTGTTGTTTCTGCAGTTGTTGTTTCTGTTGTTGTTTCTGCTGTTGTTTCTGCTGTTGTTGTTTCTGCAGTTGTTGTTTCTGCATTTGTTTCTGCTGTTGTTGTTTCTGCTGCTGTTTCTGCAGTTGTTATTTCTGCTGTTGTTTCTGCTGTTGTTTCTGCTGCTGTTGTTTCTGCAGTTGTTTTTTCTGCTGTTGTTGTTTCTGCTGCTGTTTCTGCTGCTCTTGTTTCTGCTGTTGTTTCTGCTGCTGTTGTTTCTGCTGCTGTTGTTTCTGCTGCTGTTGTTTCTGGTGTTGTTTCTGCTGTTGTGGTTTCTGCAGTTGTTGTTTCTGCTGTTGTTTCTGCTGTTGTTTCTGCTGTTGTTGTTTCTGCAGTTGTTGTTTCTGTTGTTGTTTCTGCTGTTGTTTCTGCTGTTGTTGTTTCTGCAGTTGTTGTTTCTGCATTTGTTTCTGCTGTTGTTGTTTCTGCTGCTGTTTCTGCAGTTGTTGTTTCTGCTGTTGTTTCTGCTGTTGTTTCTGCTGTTGTTTCTGCTGTTGTTGTTTCTGCTGTTGTTTCTGCTGTTGTTGTTTCTGCTGTTGTTTCTGCTGCTGTTGTTTCTGCAGTTGTTTTTTCTGCTGTTGTTTCTGCTGTTGTTTCTGCTGTTGTTGTTTCTGCTGTTGTTGTTTCTGCTGCTGTTTCTGCTGCTCTTGTTTCTGCTGATGTTTCTGCTGCTGTTGTTTCTGCTGCTGTTGTTTCTGCTGCTGTTGTTTCTGGTGTTTTTTGCTGCTGTTGTGGTTTCTGCAGTTGTTGTTTCTGCTGTTGTTTCTGCTGTTGTTTCTGCTGTTGTTGTTTCTGCAGTTGTTGTTTCTGTTGTTGTTTCTGCTGTTGTTTCTGCTGTTGTTGTTTCTGCAGTTGTTGTTTCTGCATTTGTTTCTGCTGTTGTTGTTTCTGCTGCTGTTTCTGCAGTTGTTGTTTCTGCTGTTGTTTCTGCTGTTGTTTCTGCTGTTGTTTCTGCTGTTGTTGTTTCTGCTGTTGTTTCTGCTGTTGTTGTTTCTGCTGTTGTTTCTGCTGCTGTTGTTTCTGCAGTTGTTGTTTCTGCTGTTGTTTCTGCTGTTGTTTCTGCTGTTGTTTCTGCTGTTGTTTCTGCTGTTGTTTCTGCTGTTGTTTCTGCTGTTGTTTCTGCTGTTGTTTCTGCTGTTGTTTCTGCTGCTGTTTCTGCTGTTGTTTCTGCTGTTGTTTCTGCGGCTGTTGTTTCTGCTGTTGTTTCTGCTGCTGTTGTTTCTGATGTTGTTGTTTCTGCGGCTGTTGTTTGTGCTATTGTTTCTGCGTCTGTTGTTTGTGCTGTTGTTTCTGCGGCTGTTATTTTGTGCTGTTATTTCTGCGGCTGTTGTTTCTGCTGTTGTTGTTTCTGCTGTTGTTGTTTCTGCTGTTGTTGTTTCTGTTGTTGTTTCTGCTGTTGTTTCTGCTGCTGTTGTTTCTGCTGCTGTTGTTTCTGCTGTTGTTTCTGCTGCTGTTGTTTCTGCTGTTGTTGTTTCTGCTGTTGTTGTTTCTGCTGTTGTTGTTTCTGTTGTTGTTTCTGCTGTTGTTTCTGCTGCTGTTGTTTCTGCTGTTGTTGTTTCTGCTGTTGTTGTTTCTGCTGTTGTTGTTTCTGTTGTTGTTTCTGCTGTTGTTTCTGCTGCTGTTGTTTCTGCTGTTGTTTCTGCTGTTGTTGTTTCTGCTGCTGTTGTTTCTGCTGTTGTTTCTGCTGCTGTTGTTTCTGCTGCTGTTGTTTCTGCTGCTGTTGTTTCTGCTGCTGTTTCTGCTGCTGTTGTTTCTGCTGCTGTTGTTTCTGCTGCAGTTTCTGCGGCTGTTGTTTCTCTTTTTGTTTCTGCTGCTGTTGTTTCTGCGGCTGTTGTTTTTGCTGTTGTTTTTCCGGCTATTGTTTCTGCGGCTGTTGTTTCTCTTTTTGTTTCTGCTGCTGTTGTTTCTGCGGCTGTTGTTTCTGCTGTTGTTTCTGCGGCTGTTGTTTCTGCTGTTGTTTCTGCTGCTGTTGTTTCTGCTGCTTCTGTTTTTTCTGCTGTTGTTTCTGCTGTTGTTGTTTCTGCTGCTGTTGTTTCTGCTGTTGTTGTTTCTTCTGCTGTTGTTTCTGCTGTTGTTTCTGCTGTTGTTTCTGCTGTTGTTGTTTCTGCAGTTGTTGTTTCTGTTGTTGTTTCTGCTGTTGTTTCTGCTGTTGTTGTTTCTGCAGTTGTTGTTTCTGCATTTGTTTCTGCTGTTGTTGTTTCTGCTGCTGTTTCTGCAGTTGTTGTTTCTGCTGTTGTTTCTGCTGTTGTTTCTGCTGTTGTTTCTGCTGTTGTTGTTTCTGCTGTTGTTTCTGCTGTTGTTGTTTCTGCTGTTGTTTCTGCTGCTGTTGTTTCTGCAGTTGTTTTTTCTGCTGTTGTTTCTGCTGTTGTTGTTTCTGCTGTTGTTTCTGCTGTTGTTGTTTCTGCTGTTGTTTCTGCTGCTGTTGTTTCTGCAGTTGTTGTTTCTGTTGTTGTTTCTGCTGTTGTTTCTGCTGTTGTTTCTGTTGTTGTTTCTGCTGTTGTTTCTGCTGTTGTTTCTGCTGTTGTTTCTGCTGCTGTTTCTGCTGTTGTTTCTGCTGTTGTTTCTGCTGTTGTTTCTGCGGTTGTTTCTGCGGCTGTTGTTTCTGCTGTTGTTTCTGCGGCTGTTGTTTGTGCTATTGTTTCTGCGTCTGTTGTTTGTGCTGTTGTTTCTGCGGCTGTTATTTTGTGCTGTTATTTCTGCGGCTTTTGTTAGTGCGGTTTTTTCCCGCGGCTGTTGTTTCTGCTGTTATTTGTGCTGCTGTTGTTTGTGCGGTTGTTTTTGCTGTTGTATCTGCGGCTGTTGTTTCTGCTGTTGTTTCGGCGGCTGTTGTTTCTGCTGTTGTTTCTGCTGCAGTTTCTGCGGCTGTTGTTTCTCTTTTTGTTTCTGCTGCTGTTGTTTCTGCGGCTGTTGTTTTTGCTGTTGTTTTTCCGGCTATTGTTTCTGCGGCTGTTGTTTCTCTTTTTGTTTCTGCTGCTGTTGTTTCTGCGGCTGTTGTTTCTGCTGTTGTTTCTGCGGCTGTTGTTTCTGCTGCTTCTGTTTTTTCTGCTGTTGTTTCTGCTGCTTCTGTTTTTTCTGTTGTTGTTTCTGCTGCTGTTGTTTCTTCTGTTGTTGTTTCTGCTGTTGTTGTTTCTGCTGTTGTTGTTTCTGCTGTTGTTTCTGCTGCTGTTGTTTTTTCTGCTGTTGTTTCTGCTGGTGTTGTTTCTGCTGTTGTTGTTTCTGCTGTTGTTGTTTCTGCTGTTGTTGTTTCTGCTGTTGTTGTTTCTGCTGGTGTTGTTTCTGCTGCTGTTGTTTCTGCTGTTGTTGTTTCTGCTGTTGTTGTTTCTGCTGCTGTTGTTTCTGCTGCTGTTGTTTCTGCTGCTGTTGTTTCTGCTGCTGTTGTTTCTGCTGTTGTTGTTTCTGCTGTTGTTGTTTCTGCTGTTGTTGTTTCTGTTGTTGTTTCTGCTGTTGTTTCTGCTGCTGTTGTTTCTGCTGCTGTTGTTTCTGCTGTTGTTTCTGCTGCTGTTGTTTCTGCTGTTGTTGTTTCTGCTGTTGTTGTTTCTGCTGTTGTTGTTTCTGTTGTTGTTTCTGCTGTTGTTTCTGCTGCTGTTGTTTCTGCTGTTGTTGTTTCTGCTGTTGTTGTTTCTGCTGTTGTTGTTTCTGTTGTTGTTTCTGCTGTTGTTTCTGCTGCTGTTGTTTCTGCTGTTGTTTCTGCTGTTGTTGTTTCTGCTGCTGTTGTTTCTGCTGTTGTTTCTGCTGCTGTTGTTTCTGCTGCTGTTGTTTCTGCTGCTGTTGTTTCTGCTGCTGTTTCTGCTGCTGTTGTTTCTGCTGCTGTTGTTTCTGCTGCTGTTTCTGCTGCTGTTGTTTCTGCTGCTGTTGTTTCTGCTGCTGTTGTTTCTGCTGCTGTTGTTTCTGCTGCTGTTGTTTCTGCTGCTGTTGTTTCTGCTGCTGTTTCTGCTGCTGTTGTTTCTGCTGTTGTTGTTTCTGCTGCTGTTGTTTCTGCTGCTGTTGTTTCTGCTGCTGTTTCTGCTGCTGTTGTTTCTGCTGTTGTTGTTTCTGCTGTTGTTTCTGCTGCTGTTGTTTCTGCTGCTGTTGTTTCTGCTGCTGTTGTTTCTGCTGCTGTTGTTTCTGCTGCTGTTTCTGCTGCTGTTGTTTCTTCTGTTGTTGTTTCTGCTGCTGTTTCTGCTGCTGTTGTTTCTGCTGCTGTTGTTTCTGCTGCTGTTGTTTCTGCTGCTGTTGTTTCTGCTGCTGTTGTTTCTGTTGTTGTTGTTTCTGCTGCTGTTGTTTCTGTTGTTGTTTCTGCTGTTGTTTCTGCTGTTGTTTCTGCTGTTGTTGTTTCTGCTGTTGTTGTTTCTGCTGTTGTTGTTTCTGCTGCTGTTGTTTCTGCTGTTGTTGTTTCTGCTGCTGTTGTTTCTGTTGTTGTTTCTGCTGTTGTTTCTGCTGTTGTTGTTTCTGTTGTTGTTTCTGCTGTTGTTTCTGCTGCTGTTGTTTCTGCTGCTGTTGTTTCTGCTGTTGTTTCTGCTGCTGTTGTTTCTGCTGTTGTTTCTGCTGCTGTTGTTTCTGCTGCTGTTGTTTTTTGCTGTTGTTTCTGCTGCTGTTGTTTTTTGCTGTTGTTGTTTCTGCTGCTGTTGTTTCTGCTGTTGTTTCTGCTGCTGTTGTTTGTGCTGCTGTTGTTTCTGCTGCTGTTGTTTCTGCTGCTGTTGTTTCTGCTGCTGTTGTTTCTGCTGTCTTTTCTGCGACTGTTTTTTCTGCTGCTGTTGTTTCTGCTGCTGTTGTTTCTGCTGTTGTTGTTTCTGCTGCTGTTGTTTCTGCTGCTGTTGTTTCTGCTGCTGTTGTTTCTGCTGTTGTTGTTTCTGCTGTTGTTGTTTCTGCTGCTGTTGTTTCTGCTGTTGTTGTTTCTGCTGCTGTTGTTTCTGCTGCTGTTGTTTCTGCTGCTGTTGTTTCTGCTGTTGTTGTTTCTGCTGTTGTTGTTTCTGCTGTTGTTGTTTCTGCTGTTGTTGTTTCTGCTGTTGTTTCTGCTGCTGTTGTTTCTGCTGCTGTTGTTTCTGCTGCTGTTGTTTCTGCTGTTGTTGTTTCTGCTGTTGTTGTTTCTGCTGTTGTTGTTTCTGCTGTTGTTGTTTCTGCTGTTGTTGTTTCTGTTGTTGTTGTTTCTGCTGCTGTTGTTTCTGCTGCTGTTGTTGTTTCTGCTGTTGTTGTTTCTGCTGTTGTTTCTGCTGCTGTTGTTTTTTGCTGTTGTTTCTGCGGCTGTTGTTTTTTGCTGTTGTTTCTGCTGCTGTTGTTTCTGCTGTTGTTTCTGCTGCTGTTGTTTCTGCTGTTGTTGTTTCTGCTGTTGTTGTTTCTGCTGTTGTTGTTTCTGCTGTTGTTGTTTCTGCTGCTGTTGTTTCTGCTGTTGTTGTTTCTGCTGTTGTTGTTTCTGCTGTTGTTGTTTCTGCTGTTGTTGTTTCTGCTGTTGTTGTTTCTGCTGTTGTTGTTTCTGCTGCTGTTGTTTTTTGCTGTTATTTCTACTGCTGTTGTTTCTGCTGTTGTTGTTTCTGCTGTTGTTGTTTCTGCTGTTGTTGTTTCTGCTGTTGTTGTTTCTGCTGTTGTTGTTTCTGCTGTTGTTGTTTCTGCTGTTGTTGTTTCTGCTGTTGTTGTTTCTGCTGTTGTTGTTTCTGCTGTTGTTGTTTCTGCTGCTGTTGTTTCTACTGTTGTTGTTTCTGCTGTTGTTGTTTCTGCTGCTGTTGTTTTTTGCTGTTATTTCTACTGCTGTTGTTTCTGCTGTTGTTGTTTCTGCTGTTGTTGTTTCTCCTGTTGTTGTTTCTGCTGTTGTTGTTTCTGCTGTTGTTGTTTCTGCTGTTGTTGTTTCTGCTGTTGTTGTTTCTGCTGTTGTTGTTTCTGCTGTTGTTGTTTCTGCTGTTGTTGTTTCTGCTGTTGTTGTTTCTGCTGTTGTTGTTTCTGCTGTTGTTGTTTCTGCTGTTGTTGTTTCTGCTGTTGTTGTTTCTGCTGTTGTTGTTTCTCCTGTTGTTGTTTCTGCTGTTGTTGTTTCTGCTGTTGTTGTTTCTGCTGTTGTTGTTTCTGCTGTTGTTGTTTCTGCTGCGGTTGTTTCTGCTGTTGTTGTTTCTGCTGTTGTTGTTTCTGCTGTTGTTGTTTCTGCTGTTGTTTCTGCTGTTGTTGTTTCTGCTGTTGTTGTTTCTGCTGTTGTTTCTGCTGTTGTTGTTTCTGTTGTTGTTTCTGCTGTTGTTGTTTTTGCGGCTGTTGTTTCTGCGATGGTTGCTTTTGCTGTTATTTCTGCTGTTGTTGTTTCTGTTGTTGTTTCTGCTGCAGTTGTTTCTGTTGGTGTTTCTGCTGTTGTTGTTTTTGCGGCTGTTGTTTCTGTTGGTGTTTCTGCTGCTGTTGTTTCTGTTGGTGTTTCTGCTGTTGTTGTTTCTGCTGTTGTTGTTTCTGCTGCTGTTTTTTCTGCTGTTGTTTCTGCCGTGTTGTTTCTGCTGCTGTTGTTTCTGCTGTTGTTTCTGCTGTGGTTTCTGCGGCTGTTGTTTGTGCTGTTGTTTGTGCGGCTGTTGTTTGTGCTGTTGTTTCTGCAGTTTTTTCTGCTGTTGTTTCTGATGTTGTTTCTGAGGCTGTTGTTTCTGCTGTTGTTTCTACTGTTGTTTCTGCTGCTGTTGTTTCTGCTGTTGTTTCTGCTGTGGTTTCTGCGGCTGTTGTTTGTGCTGTTGTTTGTGCAGCTGTTGTTTGTGCGGCTGTTGTTTGTGCTGTAGTTTGTGCTGTTGTTTCTGCTGTTTTTTCTGCTGTTGTTTCTGATGTTGTTTCTGAAGCTGTTGTTTCTGCTGTTGTTTCTGCTGCTGTTGTTTCTGGTGTTGTTTCTGCTGTGGTTTCTGCGGCGGTTGTTTCTGCGGCGGTTGTTTCTGCTGCTTTTGTTTGTGCTGTTGTTCGTGCTATTGTTTGTGCTGCTGTTGTATCTACGGTTGTTTTTGCGGTTGTTTCTGCGGCTGTTGTTCGTGCTGTTGTTTCTGCGGCTGTTGTTTGTGCTGTTGTTTCTGCGGCTGTTGTTTGTGCTGTTGTTTCTGCGGTTGTTGTTTCTACGGTTTTTTGTGCTGTTTTTTCTGCTGCTGTTGTTTCTACCCTTTTTTTTGTGTTGTTTCTGCGGCTGTTGTTTCTGCTGTTGTTTCTGCTGTTGTTTCTGCTGTATTTCTGCGGCTGTTGTTTCTGCTGGTGTTGTTTCGGTTGTTGTTTCTGCTGCTGTTTTTTCTGCTGTCTTTTCTGCGACTGTTTTTTCTGCTGCTGTTGTTTCTGCTGTTGTTTCTGCTGCTGTTGTTTCTGCTGCTGTTGTTTCTGCTGTTGTTGTTTCTGGTGTTGTTTCTGGTGCTGTTGTTTCTGCTGTTGTTTCTGCTGCTGTTGTTTCTGCTGTTGTTTCTGCTGTTGTTTCTGCTGCTGTTGTTTCTTCTGCTGTTGTTTCTGCTGCTGTTGTTTCTGCTGCTGTTGTTTCTGCTGCTGTTGTTTCTGCTGCTGTTGTTTCTGCTGTTGTTCTTTCTGCTGTTGTTGTTTCTGCTGCTGTTGTTTCTGCTGCAGTTTTTTCTGCTGCTGTTGTTTCTGCTGGTGTTGTTTTTTCTGCTGTTGTTTCTGATGTTGTTTCTGAGGCTGTTGTTTCTGCTGTTGTTTCTGCTGCTGTTGTTTCTGGTGTTGTTTCTGCTGTGGTTTCTGCGGCGGTTGTTTCTGCGGCGGTTGTTTCTGCTGCTTTTGTTTGTGCTGTTGTTTGTGCTATTGTTTGTGCTGCTGTTGTATCTACGGTTGTTTTTGCGGTTGTTTCTGCGGCTGTTGTTCGTGCTGTTGTTTCTGCGGCTGTTGTTTGTGCTGTTGTTTCTGCGGCTGTTGTTTGTGCTGTTGTTTCTGCGGTTGTTGTTTCTACGGTTTTTTGTGCTGTTTTTTCTCCTGCTGTTGTTTCTACCCTTTTTTTTGTGTTGTTTCTGCGGCTGTTGTTTCTGCTGTTGTTTCTGCTGTTGTTTCTGCTGTATTTCTGCGGCTGTTGTTTCTGCTGGTGTTGTTTCGGTTGTTGTTTCTGCTGCTGTTTTTTCTGCTGTCTTTTCTGCGACTGTTTTTTCTTCTGCTGTTGTTTCGGTTGTTGTTTCTGCTGCTGTTGTTTCTGCTGCTGTTGTTTCTCCTGCAGTTGTTTCTGCTGTTGTTGTTTCTGGTGTTGTTGTTTCTGCTGTTGTTGTTTCTGGTGTTGTTTCTGCTGCTGTTGTTTCTGCTGTTGTTGTTTCTGCTGCTGTTGTTTCTGCTGTTGTTGTTTCTGCTGCTGTTGTTTCTGCTGCTGTTGTTTCTGCTGCTGTTGTTTCTGCTGCTGTTGTTTCTGGTGTTGTTTCTGCTGCTGTTGTTTCTGCTGTTGTTGTTTCTGCTGTTGTTTCTGCTGCTGTTGTTTCTGCTGCTGTTGTTTCTGGTGTTGTTTCTGCAGTTGTTGTTTCTGCTGCTGTTGTTTCTGCTGTTGTTGTTTCTGGTGTTGTTTCTGCTGCTGTTGTTTCTGCTGTTGTTTCTGCTGCTGTTGTTTCTCCTGCAGTTGTTTCTGCTGCTGTTGTTTCTGCTGCTGTTGTTTCTGCTGCTGTTGTTTCTCCTGCAGTTGTTTCTGCTGCTGTTGTTTCTGCTGCAGTTGTTTCTGCTGCGGTTGTTTCTGCTGCTGTTGTTTCTGCTGCTGTTGTTTCTTCTGCTGTTGTTTCTGCTGTTGTTGTTTCTGCTGTTGTTGTTTCTGCTGCAGTTGTTTCTGCTGCTGTTGTTTCTTCTGCTGTTGTTTCTGCTGTTGTTGTTTCTGCTTCTGTTGTTTCTGCTGTTGTTGTTTCTGCTGTTGTTGTTTCTGCTGCTGTTGTTTCTGCTGCAGTTGTTTCTGCTGCTGTTGTTTCTGCTGCAGTTGTTTCTGCTGCTGTTGTTTCTGCTGCTGTTGTTTCTTCTGCTGTTGTTTCTGCTGTTGTTGTTTCTGCTTCTGTTGTTTCTGCTGTTGTTGTTTCTGCTGTTGTTGTTTCTGCTGCTGTTGTTTCTGCTGCAGTTTTTTCTGCTGCTGTTGTTTCTGCTGCTGTTGTTTCTGCTGTTGTTGTTTCTGCTGTTGTTGTTTCTGCTGCTGTTGTTTCTGCTGCAGTTGTTTCTGCTGCTGTTGTTTCTGCTGCTGTTGTTTCTGCTGTTGTTGTTTCTGCTGCTGTTGTTTCTGCTGCTGTTGTTTCTGCTGCTGTTGTTTCTGCTGTTGTTGTTTCTGCTGCTGTAGTTTCTTCTGCTGTTGTTTCTGCTGCTGTTGTTTCTGCTGTTGTTTCTGCTGCTGTTGTTTCTGCTGCTGTTGTATCTGCTGTTTTTGTTTCTGCTGCTGTTGTTTCTGCTGTTGTTTCTGCTGCTGTTGTTTCTTCTGTTGTTGTTTCTGCTGTTGTTGTTTCTGCTGTTGTTGTTTCTGCTGTTGTTTCTGCTGTTGTTGTATCTGCTGTTTTTGTTTCTGCTGCTGTTGTTTCTGCTGTTGTTTCTGCTGCTGTTGTTTCTTCTGTTGTTGTTTCTGCTGTTGTTGTTTCTGCTGTTGTTGTTTCTGCTGTTGGTTCTGCTGTTGTTGTTTCTGCTGTTGTTTCTGCTGTTGTTGTTTCTGCTGTTGTTGTTTCTGCTGTTGTTTCTGCTGTTGTTTCTGCTGTTGTTTCTGCTGTTGTTTCTGCTGTTGTTGTTTCTGCAGTTGTTGTTTCTGTTGTTGTTTCTGCTGTTGTTTCTGCTGTTGTTGTTTCTGCGGCTGGTGTTCGTGCTGTTGTTTCTGCGGCTGTTGTTTGTGCTGTTGTTTCTGCGGCTGTTGTTTGTGCTGTTGTTTCTGCGGTTGTTGTTTCTACGGTTTTTTGTGCTGTTTTTTCTGCTGCTGTTGTTTCTACCCTTTTTTTTGTGTTGTTTCTGCGGCTGTTGTTTCTGCTGTTGTTTCTGCTGTTGTTTCTGCTGTATTTCTGCGGCTGTTGTTTCTGCTGGTGTTGTTTCTGTTGTTGTTTCTGCTGCTGTTTTTTCTGCTGTCTTTTCTGCGACTGTTTTTTTCTGCTTCTGTTGTTTCTGCTGCTGTTGTTTCTGCTGTTCTTTCTGCTGTTGTTGTTTCTGGTGTTGTTTCTGCTGCTGTTGTTTCTGCTGTTGTTGTTTCTGCTGCTGTTTCTGCAGTTGTTGTTTCTGCTGTTGTTTCTGCTGTGGTTTCTGCTGTTGTTTCTGCTGTTGTTGTTTCTGCAGTTGTTTTTTCTGCTGTTGTTTTTTCTGCTGTTGTTGTTTCTGCTGTTGTTGTTTCTATTGTTTTTGTTTCTGCGGCTGTTGTATCTGGTACTGTTGTTTCTGCTTTTATTTCTGCGGATGTTGTTTCTGCTGTCATTTCTGCGGCTGTTGTTTCTGCTGTTGTTTGTGCGGCTGTTGTTTCTGCTGTTGTTTCTGCGGCTGTTGTATGTGCTGTTGTTTCTGCGGCTGTTATTTCTGCTGTTATTTCTGCGGCTTTTGTTTTTGCGGTTTTTTCCCGCGGCTGTTGTTTCTGCTGTTGTTTGTGCGGCTGTTGTTTCTGCTGTTGTTTCTGCGGCTGTTGTATGTGCTGTTGTTTCTGCGGCTGTTATTTCTGCTGTTATTTCTGCGGCTTTTGTTTTTGCGGTTTTTTCCCGCGGTTTTTTCCCGCGGCCCGCGGTTTCTGCTGTTATTTGTGCTGCATTTTCTGCGGCTGTTGTTTCTGCTGCAGTTTTTTCTGCTGCTGTTGTTTCTGCGGCTGTTGTTTTTGCTGTTGTTTTTCCGGCTATTGTTTCTGCGGCTGTTATTTCTGCGGCTGTTGTTGCTGCTGTTGTTTCTCCGGCTATTATTTCTGCGGCTGTTATTTCTGCAGCTGTTGTTTCTGCTGTTGTTTCTGCTGTTGTTTCTGCTGGTGCTGTTTTTTCTGCTGTTGTTTCTGCTGTTGTTGTTTCTGCTGCGGTTGTTTCTGCTGTTGTTGTTTCTGCTTTTGTTGTTTCTGCTGCTGTTGTTTCTGCTGCAGTTTTTTCTTCTGCTGTTGTTTCTGCTGCTGTTGTTTCTGCTGCAGTTGTTTCTGCTGCTGTTGTTTCTGCTGCTGTTGTTTCTGCACAGTTGTTTCTGCTGCTGTTGTTTCTGTTGTTGTTTCTGCTGCTGCTGTTTCTGCGGTTGTTTCTCCTGTTGTTTTTCCTGCTGTTGTTTCTGCGGTTTTTTCTGCTGTTGTTGTTTCTGCTTTTTTTGCTGCTGCTGCTGTTGTTGTTACGGTTGCTGTTGTTGTTGTTTCTGCTGCTGTTGTTTCTGCTGCAGTTGTTTCTGCTGCTGTTGTTTCTGCTGCTGTTGTTTCTGCACAGTTGTTTCTGCTGCTGTTGTTTCTGTTGTTGTTTCTGCTGCTGCTGTTTCTGCGGTTGTTTCTCCTGTTGTTTTCCTGCTGTTGTTTCTGCGGTTTTTTCTGCTGTTGTTGTTTCTGCTTTTTTTGCTGCTGCTGCTGTTGTTGTTACGGTTGCTGTTGTTGTTGTTGCTGCTGTTGCTTCTTGGGTTTTTGCTATTGTTTCTGTTGATGTTATCATTCCTTTCTCCTAAGTTCCCTTCTCCCCACTCCTCATATTTTGCCGCACTTCACATATATATCCTGAGGCATGGTACAGAATTCATTAACCAATCCTTACATCATCTACAGACCACCTGACTAACGTTTGTTCTGATAACCTACAGGAATCCTACCAAATGTTGTCTCGTTATGAGCTTCCAGTGGCACGCGAGGAGTCTGAACAAGTAGACACCATGAGATATTCGTGACAAAAGCTGCAGGTACTCGCGGTATGATGTCATGATTTTAATGATTATAATATTTATAACTTATTGCGATTTTGAGCCGTCAATACGGGTTTATATTGGCGGCTAGTTGGGAGGAAATATATTCCGTATTGGCCTTAGTCGCGAAGATTTGTACCGCGATTTTCTTATCACGCTGTAATTCTGAGCCGAGATCAAATATCATGTCGACTAACATATCGACCACGGTCGCAGACCCCTTGGATTTACAAACTACAGCTTGGATCGTTTTCAATTCTCCGCTGAACTTTCTAATACTTGACATCATTCACCGTAGTTGCTGGTAATACCAGTTTTACGATATCACGAAAATATTTTTCCACGTTTTCTAAATGTTTTAATTTAAAAAATCGCTCGATGAAACGTAAACATCAGAATCCTGGAGAAGACAACATCACGACAACTCACGGTATTCTGGAGGAGAATTATGCGTTTTTTGCTGCTTTTTGGTCTTCTTTCTTTCACTGGTAAGTATTATAGTTACTTAGCTAAGGATTTTATTATCAAATTAATTACAATGTTATGTTAATATGTCGTCTTTGTTGGTTAACAAACCTGTATCCTTGTTGCGTAATTGAATTAGAATTTGAAAGTAAGAAAGTTAGTTTTTGAGGGAGGAAAACGGGAGAAATTGGGGGAAAATCCTCGAAGCACAGGAGAGAAAAATGAAGCAACTCAGCTTACATATGGTTGTAATAACGTGAGAAGATTACAAATAATTACGATAATTTTAATCATTCTTACAGCTTGTCTCCATATCTTTCACTGCAAAATAATTTCTTTAAATATTATTATTTCGGTAACGATAATTTTCGATATTTAATTTCAAGGTTTGTTTGACTGTTCCCCTCAAAATGTGCCAAAACAGAAAGGTAAATAACTATTGTTATATTTATTGATATAATTTTAAGAAACAAAACGATAACCTTTAGTGTAAACATGTTTCGGTGACATCGCTCGCCATCGTCAGTGAGTTTTAATGAAGATGTGAACTGTATATAAGTAAAAAGGAATTGACATTGACAATTAACAATTGAAAAATTATTCCAGTGGGAAATAAACTACACTTTAAGCGTGATCTTAGAGTGGTATACAGTAATTGTTGATTTAGAAAGGGGCTGACCCACTTAATGTGCAACGCCTCCTTCAGTTTCAACTGGTATTTTGAGACCGCAGTGTCTACAATAGAAAAACAATTTTTGTCACAAGCGGTTCTACAAACGGCAGAAGCTTCTAGATGTTTAAACATATGTGAGGATTTGTCCCAGAGAAGTGTTCGTTTATTGATATCAATTCAAGCTACCTTCTTGGTTCAAGGAGAGAAAAGGAACAAGACATTTATATTGTATCATCAGCTTTGAATATTTTTTATAGCCACCAGTTCAAAAATCAACTGCTGAATTCTAAACTCCGTTTATTATTATTATTAATATTATTATTATTATTATTATTATTTTGTCTTCAGTGAAGAAAGAGCTTATATTTTCATGATATCTTTAACATTACCTAATTACATGGTATCATTTTCGCGACACTTTAATTTCGCGATTTCGAAAAAAATGTGGAATACTCCAGTTTCACATTCGGTGGAAACCGCTGTTTTTGAAGAACACAGACTCATTTGCACAGGCAAAATATAATGGCGCGAAAATTAAGGCGCGAAGTTGCAAGATGGTTTAAACGGTGCAACAGAGATGCAATCGTGGCCAAAAGTAGAAACGATTTCTACTTTTCGCAACGAGTGCTGCAACTTGTCTCGCATCATTTTTCAAATTGCACTGTAGGTTACACGCCGCAATGCTGCACGCAACTTGTGTCGCAACGCCTTGTGCGACACAAGTTGCAGAGAAAATTGCTTCTTGTAATCGCGCCTTAAAGCGACCCTCAATTTTTGAAAAAGTAAGAAATTTAATGGATATTCCGGCAAAAGCATGTATAAAAGACGTTGTTACTGAGAACCAAGTACTAGCGCCTATTGATCCTGATCAACAATGAATGATTGCAACAAGTATGTGAATATTCTAAAGTCAAAACCAAGGAACTAGTGGGTTTTCTAAAGAAAATCGTGGAAATTTGGAAACAAATTATGAATACTTTATTCAATATAATCGTGAATTAAAGTGATCAAGCGGCGTATAATATTTTCTCAAAATCGGGAAATTATCGTGTCATCGCATGTGATAAGGTATTATATAAGCCTCTTGTACCATTTACGTGATGATCATGATGATGGTGACAATGATAATGCTTTGTTGGAGATGGTAATGATTATAGTTGATAGTTAGATAGATGTTGATGATGGTGATGTTGATGGCGAGGATGGTAATGATATTGAGAGTGATGATGATGATGATGATAGCAATGTTGACAACAATGCTGCTGTCATAATATGTTTTGGTGTGAAAAACCTAATCTATTCTTTCTGACCCGCAGGTACTATTGCTCCTAAGATGACATTTCCAAACAAAATACATGAAGTCAATATTGGCAGTAACTTGGTTATGACTTGTAAAGCCACAGGTAACCCACAGCCTACATTATCCTGGACTAAAAGACAGACAAAAAATTACGCAAGTGTCATAAAGATGCCACGAACCATCAGACAACAGAATACCACTAAAGGGCTTCAACTGGTATTCAGGAATATTTCGAGGGAACACGAAGGAATGTATGTGTGTGTAGCGAGCAATAGGGCTGGCACAGATCGAATGGTGTCTTATGTCAGATTATTGAGTAAGTATTTCAGGATGGGTGGGGGATGTATATATAGAACACTCGCCTTACGGACACCCCGATATTATGGACACTTCTGTATAATGTACAGGAGCAAAATCCAAGAAACATTACGTCTAAAGTAGAGAGGTCTACTGGCTGAATGACGCAAACAAAAACGTGCAGACATTCGCGGGATTGTTCGCGCGCATCTGTTCTGCGCATATAGCGTGACCTATGTTTCTCCAGATCAACCTCCGTCACGCTCGTTGCGAAAACGATTTCAGTCTGCTATATTTCTTAATATTTAAAAAAAAGTTACATAAGTTTTCAGTGTTCCGAATTTGAAGGAAAAAAATATGGGAAAATCATAATTAAAACACGTATTTGGATGAAAACTTCAATCTACATTACGGTCAAAGGGTCAAGGTGATCCCCATTTCTTATTTGCTCATCTAGACTTCTATGATGGTCTTATTTCACCATGTGAATTGAAGGGGAAAAAACATGGAAAACACTGTGTCACATGTCATAAATTGAAACAATCACCAATAATATCTTACCAGACCCTGTTTTATTCTCTTAACAGTTCCTTCCATGCTTCCAATATTGACTCCATTTCAAGACTCGGTAAGGGTAAGACTGGGTGATGCAGCCATGATCTTTATTTTTATGCAGCATACCCCAAAAGGAACGACTGTCAAGTGGATGTTACCACCAACCATCAAACTACCTGACAAAAGACTTTCGAAAGAGGAGTTTTTCCTTACGCAGAAAAAAATCATAAATCATCTTCAGCACGAGAGCCTTGAAGGACGAGCATACATGATTATTAGAAACGTAACGAAACGAGATGCTGGGATGTATAGATGTCGCGTGGTAACGCCCGGGGGATTAACAACCACTCGTGCCGTTAAACTCGTAGTTGGTAATGCAAGTAAGCAGTATAAGAAGTATAAGTCTATCCCATCCATCCATCCATCCATCCATCCATCCATCCATCCATCCATCCATCCCCATCCATCCATCCATCCATCCATCCATCCATCCATCCATCCATCCATCCATCCATCCATCCATCCATCCATCCATCCATCCATCCATCCATCCATCCATCCATCCATCCATCCATCCATCCATCCATCCATCCATCCATCCACCCATCCATCCATTTATTTACCCGATAATTTATTCCTTTGTTTCTTTTTTCATTTTCAGAATAAAACTAATAACCAAGCCTGTTTCCTTGGTGACAATAAAACACGTAGCAGTAGAATTATATGTCATGTAAATCGATGTTACGGTTGGAAAAAAGGCCGATGGAAAATAAAATATCGAAACTTACAGAAGATTGAGATTGATTACTCAACATGATTTACTTGTCACCATTTTGACAAACATGAGCTCAGAAAACGATCACTATACTGTCCACTATACTGTCGCAAACGGCTTCTGAGTGGATAAAGAATAATTCCTTGCCTGGGGATTGGGTAATCATTTGAGAATTTTGAAAAAAACCTGAGTCACGATCTGATGAAGCAAATACGACGATCTCTTAACGAATCCAGTTGCTAATACTCCAGAATCGAATTCTCTGTTGTTTGAGTGTATCCACCATTATATACAAAATACTCGTGTTTTTGAGTGTAGGCCCGTGAATCCCCACGTCTGTTCCCTCAAGGAAGTTAAACATCAGGGACGAGATTTTATCACAATCCAACTGCCACAGTCTATAAACTCGTACACCGTTATTAAAATAGTAATTTATTTTAGAACAACTAAACCATAATACAAAGCTTATTTTACTGTTTTTATTATTTCAAAACTAAAGTCGAACAGTTTAAATATAATGGGATAAGATTTACTATCGTCGTTTAAAAAATATTAAATAAAATTTTGATAAATTAATGCAGATTAGGTTCGCATTTGGGAAGTTTGCTTCTCTTTTGCCGATAAAATGGATCTAAGAAATATTGCGCATGACTGAATATTATTAATCTGCACTGCGCATGACTGCATATTACTGATCTGCATTGCGCATGACTGGATATTACTCATCTGCATTGCGCATGACTGGATATTACTCATCTGCATTGCGCATGACTGGATATTACTCATCTGCATTGCGCATGACTGGATATTACTCATCTGCATTGCGCATGACTGGATATTACTCATCTGCATTGCGCATGACTGCATATTACTGATCTGCATTGCGCATGACTGCATATTACTGATCTGCATTGCGCATGACTGCATATTACTGATCTGCATTGCGCATGACTGCATATTACTGATCTGCATTGCGCATGACTGCATATTACTCAACTAATATAAATTCAAATAAAATGATAAAAAATCGAATATTTTATAAGGATTTAGATATGAAAATCCACTGGATGGCAAAAGCTTGGCTGTCCAATACATTTTCTACACAAATCCCTATAAAATATTAATAGCTAATGATATAAAGCGTTTGTGAGACAAGATCTCATCCATCTATAATCCCTGCGTACAATAAATTCCTAAACTTTCTTGGGTGGGGTTTGTTTAGACTGTACAAGACATATCTAAAAACCCACACATGATCAACAATAGAGGGTCACATCTGTGTAAGGCGAACAACGCGGTATATGCTTTTCTATTGGTCGTCATGGATAGCTGTCCATTATTATTCGTAGACAAATACTTATTGTTTGCTCTCGATTGAACAGAGACGCAGTCGTTACACCCAGGAGTGAATGTTGATTTCAGGATGAACCTGTGATTATCGGATGTCGAGGAACCACCTTTCTGTTGAAAGAATAACATGTTTGAGATAAGAGACGTACGGTTTGATATGGAGCGATTTAGGTATGAGTTGCAAACGATGCGCCAAACCCGTAGCCATACTGTAGCCGTGTATCTTTCCGTAAATTCTTATGGGAAGCCATTTCAATGTTACGGCATGTCGTACCGTGTACGTGCTGTAAGTCAGTAATGTATGTTTCCCACTCATACGATAACTATTCTGTTGGGAAACCATTTCAATGTTACAGCATGTCGTACCGTGTACGTGCTGTAAGTCAGTAACGTATGTTTCTCACTCATACGATAACCATTCTTATGGGAAGCCAATTCAATGTTACGGCATGTCGTACCGTGTACGTGCTGTAAGTCAGTAACGTATGTTTCTCACTCATACGATAACCATTCTTATGGGAAGCCATTTCAATGTTAGGGCATGTCGTACCGTGTACGTGCTGTAAGTCAGTAACGTATGTTTCTCACTCATACGATAACCATTCTTATGGGAAGCCATTTCAATGTTAGGGCATGTCGTACCGTGTACGTGCTGTAAGTCATTACCGTATGTTTCTCACTCATACGATAACCATTCTTATGGGAAGCCATTTCAATGTTAGACCCACCATCATATGTAAGTAGAGTAGACTAAGGTGCTTCAAGGTTTTTTTCTGGATTCGAATCTCCGTGGTTTTCCTTGATCATCTGACATTTACAGCCCTTTTCTTCTTTCCTCATTCAATCGCGCGCAACATTTTTGATTCACTCAGAAAACCTTACATCTTGTTAACTATCTGACCTCGTTAACGTACCTCAAGAGATAACTTGTCTGTTGTAGTCTTTACAGTTAAATAATATCTTGTGTCGTTTAACCATTGGAAAGTTGATTCGAGTCCTCGGTTTGTCGCATATAGGAGCACTTTAAAATCTATAGAAAACAAAAAAGATGTTCAATACACGTTTTATGTTTAAGCGCTGCAGATGTAAGCGCGTAAGTAAATATCAACAGAGCCAAGCACCGCGCTTTTAAAATCACGTGCGCGCAAACCATTTCATGGATACAATTTGTTCTGGGAAGAAATGGGAACAAATTATTCTGAAAATTCTTAACAGGAGATTTCTATTTCTTTTCCCTGGCTCATTTATTCTGGGCTCGACATCGCATGTGACTAGAGTTTGTTCCAGGTTACGTCTCTCCCTTCATTCGAGGGGTTTTCTCCGAGTTCTCTGGTTTTCCTATGCGGTCCTCAAAACCGAATAGCCCTAAATTCAAATTCAATGCGCGAGTTAGCCTTGCCCTTAGTTTGATCAACGCAGAGGTTCTTTAACATTTTATATTTCGTCTATTTTGGTATCTTTTAGGGGTTATTTTCAAAATTTCCGACGAGCATCCCCGCACCTCTTTATATTGGATCCCGCCCCCCCCCCCCCCCCCCCGGGCGTCCAATACGTGTATCTGTATTGTAGTTTGTTCATAGCGCGCTCAATCGATCGCCAGGAACTGACTAGAATTACTGCCACTGTTCCTGGTTTTCCTTTCTCAAATATCTGACAAAAGATGCACACGTGAATGAAACTTAGTTCTTTAGTTTGACGATGATGATAGTTACATGACCGCAACACCAAATCATCTCATTACACGCTTTCATTAATTGTGATTTCAGAGCAAGTGTTTCTGTAATGCGATCAGAATTTCAATCATGGCAGTATTGAGGAGGGGATTTATTTCTGAGATGACCTATCATAACGCCTAAAGGACCTCAATGGTGAGTATTTACATATATTTACTTTTTCATCACCAGAAAAAAATAGATACCCAGTTTTTGGAAGATTATAGCTGTTATGTATTATTAGGTATTCTTTGATATTGATTGCCTTATTACATCGGATATTGCGGTTTTTTACGATTAGATTTGTTGCGGTCAGAGGTAATTGAAGATCAAAGCGGATTTAGGTCATGAATTGTTTACAAGTCATTTAGAACACAAGTACTGTACTTAGGAAATACTTAAACTCGATGAAAACTCTTTCTTAAACTCGATGAAAACTCAGGATGTTTTGAGTAAATAGGGTCACGTCACGGTCCCGCAATGGTCACGCATAGGTCACGCATAGGTCCTTAATATGTAATCCTATTCCTACTTTAGTCTTATGTCAGATATGCATAGTCTAGGTATTTTGTAAAGTCGTAAAATCAAAGTCAGTCCTAGAATATAAGGGACTTTGAGATTTACAACATTTTCGATAGCAACGTCAAACGGAAGTGTAAATAATTTCCCATGGGGTTCTGTTCATTGGGGATTTCATTCAAAACACTGTCAGTAAAGTCAACTCATCCACAGGGAAGACAGACTTTGAAGGCGCGAAACCCTAGAGTGAAATTATTTACACTTCCGGTTGATGGCACCGTCGTAGATTTTGCAAATCTCAAAGTTCCTAATGAATCAATTCGATCCCTGGACCGAGCACATTAGAACAGAGTTTCTTTGATGGTCTACCTGTGTGTTCCTTGTTCTCACAACAATGTCCCTTGACAGACACTCCATTTGGCTCTCCTTTGCTGTTCAGGTACACTTTGAGCAAGTTACAGTCTGTTGATTGCAACTTGAATTTATAAATGGATCGTAGAGTATAAACTCTGTTGTCTGCCACGGAGTAATGATAGGATATCACAGAAGACAAGAAAATAACCTAGTATAAAGAGTAAAATAATACAGTTATTATCACGAAGAAGAGGTAATCATATGTTGAAATAAATGAGCGCGGGTTCCCTGTGGAATTTCACAAGGAACGCCTGGATATTATTGTTATATTCGATATATTTTTTGATCATATTAAATCAAATGCGCATCGTCTTTATTGTAGATATTTTTTTAAGTTTTATCAAGGAATCAAGGAGGAAGGTCCTTTGTTAGTGTCTTGCCTAAGATTTCGAGAATTTATCGGAAAAATCCACAGATTTTCGCTGTATGATAAGGATACTACTACTACTGCTGCTGCTGCTACTAATACTACTAATATTAATAATAATATCTTTCGTTAACCTCAGAGGGTTAAGCTATGATTACAACTGACATTCAATTCAATAGCATTGACAACTTTTAAAACGTTTAGATTAACAGAAATCTTGCTATGAAGCTCAACTCTTATTTTGTATAATTTGTTCTGACATATTTTAGGATTTTTTGGTTTGCACGCGTTCAGTTTTATCAGTAACAATGATCACAATTTCTGCGCGAAATGAAAAACAATCGAAGAGTCGTGTCTACTACGCGCAGCTCTAAAATCTCATAACATTGATCACTATTCAATGATAAGTTGATGTGGTTGTAAAAAGGATATCGCGAATTTAAGCGCGACTTTCTTTTTTCCTAAAGTAATATCTTTCGATATGATTTTGAGGAAAAACTCGAGACTTCGTTAAAGATACTAATGGTTCAACATGTACTTCGCTTATCCTCAGTCAAAAAAATATCATTAAAATCTATAAATATATATTGTTTTAACAATGTATCAGTATAAGCAGATAAAGGCGCACAAGTATTTTTTAGGTCAGGATCAAGTGTGCTACACAAACTAATGCTAAACTGCAAATCTAAAAAGTCTTAAATTCATAATATCTCAAAAGCAAAAGAAAAAAATAAATAAATGAAAAGGATAATGCAGAAATCGAAAACCGCTAACTAATGAGAAATCGTTAAAAAAAACATACTAGAAACATAGACGTTTTTAGTGTTAACTCACTTACCAATATTGATAGCTTCCCTAAGTACATCGTGATTTTCTTTTCTTGACCAAAAACTTCTAATACACAACTTGAAAAACTCGTCGAGTTGAATCTTTTTATCTTAACATTTTTGAACACCAAAAACTCCCTTAAATATATTTTTTGAAAATTCGATCGGAAATTCGTAGAGGAAGCTATTCCGCAACTTTGAAACACAGTAGTTCTGTTCGCCCACATTATTGGAACCACGATTATAAGACTTCAAACGAAAAGAGGAACCAAACAGGATGTGAAAATATCCCGATACGAATTGATCAGTATACCACACATACAAACCACAATATCCCTTACTGTTTCTGGAAAAATTACAAAATATTTTTACTCATTGAACTGTGTTTGACTAACGCACTTGTTGAGGTTTCAAAGTCTTTTGAGTTTTTTGAGTTAAGTAGGTATTTCTTAAATGATATTGTAAGTAAATATTTTAGCTATATATTGCTTGATTTTTCCTATTCTATATATAGTTATTTGTGGTGTTGATGTTAGAGCCGAACACGATGGGCGTCACCATGCCCCCTTTCATCTACACCCTTGTTTAGTGGGTGGATGAGGTTATGGTGGGTTGTTTCAAAAACCTGCGTGACTTGAAAAGCCGTTTATGTCATGATCAATAATATTCTGAGAGTAACAACGATTCTTTGTGTATTTCGAATTAATAATTATTTGGATAAATGAAATTCTGCATGAGATTTTAGGAAAATAAAAAAATTCAAGAAGTTAAAAAAAATAATGATTCGTATTACAAATAATTTTGATATGAAAATTAGGTTATGATAATATTCCGCTGTTAGTGGTGAATGAAGATATTTAGCGGTATGAATTTTATGTTGAATCTGTTTTCAATTTGGCCTACTTTCACACACACTCACTGTCGCTACATTCGATGTTCTATGTTCACAACTCTCAACTCGTGTTGAATTTTTGTGGACGGAAATTGGACTGAGAACCCGGACAAAACTCTCGACGTAACTAGAGAACCAACAGGCAATTCAAACTAAAGAATGAACCCACGAACACAGTCATGAGAGGCGGTGCATTAGCAGCGAACACCACCCGTGCGTCAGGACCGCCTGATAGGTCCCATCTAACATTACATTATATGACATTCTTGTAAATGCACTTTAATATAGAATGCCATGACTCAAAGGATCATTTGACTTAAAGTATTTTATGATGTTCAAGATTCAGTAAACTATACTCGAATAGCTGTTTTTTTGTAAACTACGAAAGTAGTGGTTTTACTTGATCCCTCAAAAAGCAGTGAACATAGTACTAGAGAAAACAATATCTATGTTAGATCATACGTTTCATTGTGATTGGAAAATGTTTTTTCTATTTAGGCTTTCCAGCACCAATTCTGCTTTGATTCGAAAATGCCTGGAAATGATCTATTATAGAGCTAGAAGAGCAAAAAAACGATAAGAAAAGAAAAGAAGAGAAGAGAAGAGAAGAGAAAAAAGAAGGAAATAGGAATGACACTACATTTAAAATGGTTCGTCTCTGACATAAAAATTGCAGAAGTTTTTGCAGAGTTTCTTTCTTTCAGCAAAGAATTGATGATTTGATGAAACTCTTTGCTGAAAGACGGAAACATCTGCAAAAACCTCTGTGATCTTTATAAGTCAGAGACAAACTTTTTTAAATGTTTTATGGAAAATGAGTGTAATTTTCAAGTACTTAACTAACGATGACATTATTTTAGCTCATACAGTAAAAGTTTTACCTTTTTTACTCAGATTAATGCATTTATAAAATAAGTGAGGCTGTGTAGATTTGACTCTGCATCTAATGCCACCCTCCCTCCCCTCCCTTAGCCACAAATATCAGAAATTTCTATAACCTCTTTGGCCTGCGCCGACGTCAATAATACTTCCGTCCGTCCGGCTTGAATACGGAAGGGTGAAGGAAGAGATCATCTATTAATCCTGATACAAAAAGCTTGGCAAATCAAATTGTCGCCTGGTGTTACGAGACGTACAATGTGTGGGCTTCAAAAAACGTAGATTAAAAAAATTGTTAGAAAAAAAAATGTGCTATTGATAACTAGTTCCAAGATGTTACTAGAAAATATATAGCGTTAGCTTTTAGCTTGATTTTCGAACAGTTTTTCGTCTTCGTGAAAGATACAAGATACAATATATAGACAATAGACGAATTGCAGCGTTTGTTTTCGTTACATGCTGATAGATTCTCCTTTTCTTTTGCTTTCGCTGGTTCGGCATTCGCGAGGGAGCCTCTACCAGCAGGGAATCGTTTTCGGTTCCTTTCCAGACGAAAGACAGGGTCATATCACTTAACATTTATTTTATATAATATTTCAATTATATTATAATGTCTTGTAAAGAGATACGAGAAAAAGGATAAAATGGAATCAATATTCAAGGACTGAAAGTGATACTAGACGAGATTCATTATGCTAGGAACAAAATTACAAGAAAGAACATCGGAAAAAATTATCGGAAAAATAAGTTACGAAGCAGAAAACTATTTGAGTCCCGAGAGGTTAGTTCAGTTTCAAGTTGATTCAAGGTCGCGAAGCAATGACTAGTAGATACCGTGGACTATGGACTTGCCAAGACAAAAAAAAAACCCACACTGCTGAGCCGACTAGACCAGCTGTTAAAGGGCTCTTTATTCGACATTAGTAAAATATATTAGAATAAAAAACAGGAAAAGATCACGGCGCGTGCGACTATCATTCGGACTCGAAGTCTACCCTCATCAATGGACTTGAACCGGAAGTGATATTTAAGATATTTGATTTCCGGTGGCGTACTGTTCGTCACGTAAGCTATAAAACTTGATGTTTAAGAAAAAAGGATTTGTTCTCGATTAATATGAAATTTGTGCATATTTATATATCAACAAAAAGCTAAATTCTTAGGGAAGACTTTATTTGTCGTTAGAACACAAGGTAGTTTGAAGAGAAAAGCAGTTCAATGCACCAGGGAGACCGGAAGTATTATGTTCACTTCCGCTCAACGGGCGTTCACTCGGTTACTAAACCCGAGAAACTCGATTTTAATTCTTTTTTCTTATCTTGTGTTTAGTGTAAAAAGATAGTGCTGCATATTTAAAACAAATCTGATAAGTGTGTCGATAAAATCAATAATAATTTTGTTTTCTCCTCGGCGTTAAATTTGACTAAGTGAAAAGTATTCCAGTATTATGCACTCGTCTCCATGCATCTCTATAGTCCCGCATGGGAGGTTGCTGGATCTCGCCCTTGAGTCGAGGGTTTTCAACGAATTCTCTAGCTTTTCTCCCTCAGTGCGAAAATTATGATCAATCAAAATTTTATTTCGATCTTTGAGTTAGCCATGCCCTGACTTAGATCAACCCAGAGGTTGTTTCAGTGTTCGATCTGTGAGTTAGCCATGCCCTGACTTAGATCAACCCAGAGGTTGTTTCAGTGTTCGATCTGTGAGTTAGCCATGCCCTGACTTAGATCAACCCAGAGGTTATTTCAGTGTTCGATCTGTGAGTTAGCCATGCCCTGACTTAGATCAACCCAGAGGTTGTTTCAGTGTTCGATCTGTGAGTTAGCCATGCCCTGACTTAGATCAACCCAGAGGTTGTTTCAGTGTTCGATCTGTGAGTTAGCCATGCCCTGACTTAGATCAACCCAGAGGTTGTTTCAGTGTTCGATCTGTGAGTTAGCCATGCCCTGACTTAGATCAACCCAGAGGTTATTTCAGTATTCGATCTGTGAGTTAGCCATGCCCTGACTTAGATCAGCCCAGGGGTTGTTTAAGGGTTCGATTTGTGAGTTAGGCATGCCCTGGTTGTTTCAGGGTTTGTAAAAAAAATGAAGGCTTTTAAGAAGAACAAGGAACTTCACTTTTTAGTTTTTTTTTTTTTTCTTTTACTATAAACTATTTCATTCTTTCTCATCGTATCATCATTTCGTTCTGAAGCGACATTTGATACTAGTAGAAAACCTTCCTGTATATCCCTGTGATATATACTCAAGTATATGACACTCGCTAATGTTAAATATAAAAAGTTTGTAGAAGAATCACATTATAAAACTAATATGTAATAAACTGTTTGACAGTTTTGCGTGGGAATTGAAGTCGACTTGTGATCCCTGGTATTGTGAACTATCTTGTATGGTTTTGTAACTAGTATAGATTGTTTTGAAGGAAGATAATGTTCTTGACCATGACTTGTGCAGCCCATCGCACACTCGACCAGGATGGTCTGGGGGTGGCTTCCTGAACATCATGGATGGTGTTGTTGTTTAAAGAAACCTAGAAAAAAGATACAATAAGAGTCAGTCAGTTTATATTATGGAGCTAGTGTTAGTGATGCACAACCACATTCTACTGGATAGATCTTGTGGGTCTTATTATTTGGATAGTCGACTGTGTTGATGATGCGCAACCACATTCTACTGGATAGATCTTGTGGGTCTTATTATTTGGATAGTAGACTGTATTGATGATGCGCAACCACATTCTACTCGATAGATCTTGTGGGTGTTATTATTTGGATAGGTGACTGTATTGATGATGCGCAACCACATTCTACTCGATAGATCTTGTGGGTGTTATTATTTGGATAAGTGACTGTATTGATGATGCGCAACCACATTCTATCGATAGATCTTGTGGGTGTTATTATTTGGATAGGTGACTGTATTGATGATGCGCAACCACATTCTACTCGATAGATCTTGTGGGTGTTATTATTTGGATAGGTGACTGTGTTGATGATGCGCAACCACATTCTACTCGATAGATCTTGTGGGTGTTATTTTTTGGATAGTTGACTGTGTTGATGATGCGGAACCACATTCTACTCGATAGATCTTGTCGGTCTTATTATTTGGATAGTTGACTGTGTTGATGATGCGCAACCACATTCTACTCGATAGATCTTGTGGGTGTTATTATTTGGATAGTTGACTGTGTTGATGATGCGCAACCACATTCTACTCGATAGATCTTGTGGGTGTTATTATTTGGATAGGTGACTGTGTTGATGATGCGCAACCATATTCTACTCGATAGATCTTGTGGGTCTTATTATTTGGATAGCTGACTGTGTTGATGATGCGCAACCACATTCTACTCGATAGATCTTGTGGGTGTTATTATTTGGATAGTTGACTGTGTTGATGATGCGCAACCACATTCTACTCGATAGATCTTGTGGGTCTTATTATTTGGATAGTTGACTGTGTTGATGATGCGCAACCACATTCTACTCGATAGATCTTGTGGGTGTTATTATTTGGATAGTTGACTGTGTTGATGATGCGCAACCACATTCTACTCGATAGATCTTGTGGGTGTTATTATTTGGATAGTTGACTGTGTTGATGATGCGCAACCACATTCTACTCGATAGATCTTGTGGGTCTTATTATTTGGATAGTTGACTGTGTTGATGATGCGCAACTTCGTTCTTCTCGATGGACCCCCCTTGCATGGTGATCTATATTCGCGTTCAACACTGTTAAACAATAATTACAAAACTAACTGTTTTCTACTCCCTTACCTTCTCAGTACTGTTTGATTTCTCAAATTCATCTTTGTAATCTTGAATAATTCTATCGAAAACAACATATGGTTGGTCTAAAAATTTTGTTGTTGCTGTTGCGGTTGCTGTTGTTCTGCTGCTGTTGCTGTTCTTGCTGCTGTTGTTGTAGTTACTGTTGGTGAGGCTGTTGTTGCTATTAGTAGTGATAATACTGTTGCTGTTGTTGCTGCAGTGTTTGTTGCTACTATTGGTGATGCTGCTGTTGTTGTTTTTTTGCTGTTGCTGTTGTTGTTACTGCTGTCTGGTGTGGTTGCTGTTGTTATTGTTATTGCTGCTGCTGTTACTGCTGCTGTTTCATTATTTTACAACCATACATTTTTATCCAACATGTTTCCACTTACGTTTCTCTGTCGTGTAGCTCGTGTTTAAGATCTTCTATTATTCTACCAAAAACATTTTGAATTATTATTTTAGAATATATTCAAATCATATCTTTCTACTACATCTTACTGGGATTTTATCTCTACAGTTATCAGAAAGTTTGCTTTACGTACTGGTCTTTTTCTTGTAGTTCATCCTCTAATTCCAGCATACTCTCCTTGAAAATAGATTAGAAATTTATAAACTGATATTCATAGACGTCTGTAGCACTATATCATTTGCACAATCATTTCCTGGGATCCCTGTGTACCTAGCATCGTACAGCACAACGTCAGTGAGTTATATATACCTTAGCATCCATCAAGCAGCTGTCTCTTTTGGTAATACATGCTCGATTCCTGGTAAAATAATATTTGAATGAAAGAAAATTGTTAATGAGGCTTTTTGCAAAAATACATATCTTAGACTGTCAAATATAAAGTCGGTCAGTCGGTCAGTCGGTCAGTCGGTCAGTCGGTCAGTCGGTCAGTCGGTCAGTCGGTCAGTCGGTCAGTCGGTCAGTCGGTCAGTCGGTCAGTCGGTCAGTCGGTCAGTCGGTCAGTCGGTCAGTCGGTCAGTCGGTCAGTCGGTCAGTCGGTCAGTCGGTCAGTCGGTCAGTCGGTCAGTCGGTCAGTCGGTCAGTACCCTATAGGTATTCATGATCAACTGTTACCTTTGCTGTCTTGCTTCTAAGTCTTGTATCTGTATTTTGATTTGTTCCATTTCCGTCTTGTACCTTCAAATCATCACCAACAAGAATGATTATAATAATACTGGATTGTTGCAGTACTCACTCTAATATGACCAACCTTTTATCTTTTTCTTTGGTCTGCTCAGAAAAGTCTTTCAAATCCTGCAAAATATTTAAATTGCGCAGTATAAAAAGCAATAATAGTTATGATAGAAGTTATGTGTATTGTAGTAGTTTGTACAAACCTCTATTTTTTCCGTCAATTCCCACTTTGTCACCGTCAAGGAGTGCTCTAAGCTTTGAAATCAATGTTAAAACAGAGTTAAAACGGTTAACAATTGTATGGGGTATTGAGGGATGATTGTGTAGGTAGATAGGAGAATACACAATGAAGGGAGAAAAATATCTCTGTGCAACTAATGGAAGAGGATGGGATGGATGGTTGGATGAAAGAACGGGACAGAAGTGATTATAATTGATTGACTGACTGACTGACTGATTGATTGATAGCATGGGATGGGATGGGATGGGATGGGATGGTGGTTTCTCTTCTACTAAAGTACTTACCTCATGGAGTTTTTCCTTTCGTCTCTGAAATCATTCATCAATATCTGAATAAACATTTTCCAATAGTTAGTATTCTCATTGCTATAATTTTAGACTTGAATATAGATTTTCACGCGGTGTGATTGGTTGAGCGACCAGTGATTATAAGACAATATTTACTTAACTTTCGGTGAATTATTGTTAATTATTTTACGTCTTGCTTATTTCTTCATAGAATATAGTTTACCTCAATCAGGTCCTGTTGTTCTTCTACTTCGGTTTCTCTTATCAATATCGACTGTGAAGCACGTAACAAAGCTATAATTTATTTCACCTTATTTTTTTGGCGCGTTGAAAAGACATTACACGTTGTAAGTTCTATTTGTAGATATTTTCCTCCTTTTTATCTTGATTTCTGTAGTTTGCATTTGGGACTAAGTTAGTGTGTTGAATACGACAAGTGAATGAGAAGGAAGCTTAAACATTGTGTGAGCTAGAGCAGTTTTCGTATGACTAAGAAAAAACTTATGACACGGACCGCTCCTTGCCGTGACCGTGTCAGTGCTGTGTCCGCGTCGCACCGTAACCGTGCCGTGTGCCGTAATTTTCAAACTCATACACAATAATCTGCTCTAGTACAGTTACAAAGTTTCCTTGTTATTCACTTGCTTTTGAATTAGTTTTCACATAACTTTGAATTAGGTCTACGCTTTCGTTTTTTATCCCCTCTTTTCCTATCCCACGGTTCCCTATTGTTAGTGTTCGGTTTTTTCTTACCTGCAAATGTTTGTTTTCCAGTTTCAGTCTGTAACAAAAATTGTCTGATTTACTACTTACAGTAATATGTAGTTCACTGTGGGAAGCATGGGTGGTGTGTGTTGCTAATGCGTCGGCTCTAACCAATACGACTCGCCTCCGAGTCCCGCCAATCTCGCTGTTGTATGTGAGCAGAGTTGCTTGTTGGGTCTCTCCTGTGTTTCGAGGTATTTTTTATCCGGGTTCTCTGGCTTTCCTCCCTGCACAAAAATCTGCTTCCAAATTTCAAATATACTTCATCAATTTTTCCTTTCGTTCATTCGTTCATCCATTTACCATACAATCAATCTATCAAACAATCAATTACTTTTTAGACAAGCAGAACGAACGAACGAACGAACGAACGAACGAACGAACGAACGAACGAACGAACGAACGAACGAACGAACGAACGAACGAACGAACGAACGAACGAACGAACGAACGAACGAACGAACGAACGAACGAACGAACGAACGAACGAACGAACGAACGAACGAACGAACGAACGAACGAACGAACGAACGAACGAACGAACGAACGAACGAACGAAAGAAAGAAAGAAAGAAAGAAAGAAAGAAAGAAAGAAAGAAAGAAAGAAAGAAAGAAAGAAAGAAAGAAAGAAAGAAAGAAAGAAAGAAAGAAAGAAAGAAAGAAAGAAAGAAAGAAAGAACGAACGAGCTACGAACGAACGAACGAGCGAGCGAGCGAATGAACGAACGAGCGAGCGAGCGAATGAATGAACGAACGAGCGAGCGAAAGAGCTACGAACGAGCTACGAACGAACGAACGAGCGAGCGAGCGAATGAACGAACGAGCGAGCGAGCGAATGAATGAACGAACGAGCGAGCGAAAGAGCTACGAACGAACTACGAACGAACGAGCGAGAGCGCTACGAACGAACGAACGAACGAACGGACGGACGGACGGACGGACGGACGGACGGACGGACGGACGGACGGACGGACGGACGGACGGACGGACGGACGGACGGACGGACGGACGGACGGACGGACGGACGGACGGACGGACGGACGGACGGACGGACGGACGGACGGACGGACGGACGGACGGACGGACGGACGGACGGACGGACGGACGGACGGACGGACGGACGGACGGACGGACGGACGGACGGACGGACGGACGGACGGACGGACGGACGGACGGACGGACGGACGGACGGACGGACGGACGGACGGACGAGCGAGCGAGCGGGCGAGCGAGCGAGCGAGCGGGCGAGCGAGCCACGAAGGAGCTACGAACGAACAAACGAACGAGCGAGCGAGCTATGAACGAACGAACGAACGAATGAACGAATGAATGAATGAATGAATGAATGAATGAATGAATGAATGAATGAATGAATGAATGAATGAATGAATGAATGAATGAATGAATGAATGAATGAATGAATGAATGAATGAATGAATGAATGAATGAATGAATGAATGAATGAATGAATGAATGAATGAATGAATGAATGAATGGATTGATGAATAATTAATGGCATCTGACAGTGTTATTTGTACAGTGTAGCTCTTCGTCCAATAAATTCGAAAGAACCAGGAGAAAAACCCTTGAAGCACAGAAGATAACCAACAAACAACTCTACTCACATACAACACCGAGCACGCTGGCGAGAGGCGAGTGCGCTCACTTCTATGCCATTCGTGCTTCCTGTTTTTTTAATTCTTTTAATTTTTTTTAAAGTTTTAAAGTAAACGTTAAAGGATAGAAATAGCTTACCTTCGGATCTCGTTGTTCAATTCATTGATTTGTTCCTTCAAAAATATAAGGGTTAGAGTATTAATGAGCTTCATAGAAAGATAACGACACTACTATAGAACTGTTACAATATAACTAGATTCTGTACACAGGCTTTACGCCTTGTGTTTGCGGTTAACCAATAGATGCAATGTTTCCATTTCAGACCACGTGTCATTTTCGTGAGAATAAGAATCTTAGTTTGAGTTGCATCCATATTCATGTGTCTTCGCATGTTCAGCCGTTAAACAATGAAATGATACTCTGGGGAATGACATGTGGTCTGAAAATTGAAAACATAACGCACAGGCCGAAAAGATGACGACACTCTATGAAAAAATGGCTTCCGGGTCCAAAACGAAAAGCTGTTCTATCTATAAAGATTTTTCTTTCTTTTTCTTTATGACAGGATTTGTTGTCTAAAATTCTAACTGTTTGAGGTGAAGGTGAAATCATTGAGTACGTTTTCCGCTTTATTTTAGTGGTATTTTTGAGCAGTTGAACCCGGAAATACGTCACGACTTAACAGTTCTATATCTCATTCAGTTTCATTTCTTGTATTTGTGACATTTTTTCTTACCCTTTGGGACTGCAGGTTCCGCTTGGCTTTCTCCAGTCGTGTAGCCTGCACGCTCAAAAGTTTTTTGTACTCCTCAATAAAAAAAAAAAACAGTATTCTTTTAGTAAAAAACATCGCATGAGATACGATAACCAACTTGTTTTTTTCTTCTAATACCAACTTAATTATTTTCAGTAATTTTGATATTTTATCGCAAGAATTGTTTGTTTTTACCTTTTTAATCTTTTCGATTAACTGGCTTTTGCTCAGGGATTCTGAAATGATACAAAAAAATTAAACTTTACGAAAATGGAAAAAAAGAGAAGGAAAAAAAGCTTCTTGGTTTGTCTGAAAATATCTCGTGACGGTATCAGAAATGATCACATGATTGTGGTTGATTGCAGTTCTATCAATTATTCTACTCACCAAGATTCGTTAAACCCCTCTTTTGTTCCATTTCTAACAAGTAACTCGAAAAATAAAAATAATTTTTTTTTTCAGAAAACAATCCTTAAAGACAAATATCTGTAAAGGTTACCAGAATTTGGTCGCGAGGATTTTATCTTGAGAGAAAACATAATTGTTGTTCGTGCGTCTCTCTGCTCAAGATTCCCTACGACAAATTAATTAGCGATTGTGATGTCATCAGTGACGTAATATGAGAAGCGTGCGCTCTATAATAACCGCTGTACAGTAGATTCTATTTTAATTTTTTTTGTTTTCATTTGAACTACAATGTTTTACCTGCAAAACCACATTGTTTAACACTCGCTTCAAATAGTTTATACTAGTAAACCCGCAGTCATTAATAAAATATTAGTTTTCAAGTGATACCGCTTAAAATAACTGTATCGATAGACTAAAGTATTTTCTGTTTGTATTTGAGGATTTGCAGATTATTTAATTATTTTTATTTCTAGAATAAATTTATTACCATCAAGATATTCTCGTTCTATTCGTCATTTCCTTCCTGCTTTTAGAACCGTTTAAAATAACTGTAACGAAAGACCCAAGTATTTTCTGTTTGTATTTGAGGATTTGCAGATTATTTAATTATTTTTATTTCTAGAACAAATTTATTGCCATCAAGATATTCTCGTTGTATTCGTCATTTCCTTCCTGCTTTTAGAACCGTTTAAAATAACTGTAACGAAAGACCCAAGTATTTTCTCTTTGTATTTGATGTTTTGCAGATTATTTCATTATTTTTATTTCTAGGATAAATTTCTTACCGCTAAGATTTTCTCGTTCTATCCATCATTTCCTTCCTGCTTTTAAAGATTTGTAGAGTTTTTCCTCTGGTTTGTTTCTTCTGTTTTTCAGTGTCGTATGCAGCGGTTCATTATGACGTTTTCCTTGAGTTTGAAAACTAAAACTTAAAATTCAGTATTAAAAAAAAATCGCTAAAAAATATCGCAGAAAAACGATCATACCGATTCAGTACTTTGAAGTTTTTCACAAGTTGATGCAACTCAGATTTCAGTTGACAAGTTCACGTGCTACGAAATGTTAGGCTCTAAGTGACGTGACGTGCGAACTGTATTGTATAAGTTAATTGGATAATTGGCATGTGATGTCATCAATCACGACTACGGGTCGGGAATACTGCAGCACTTCAATGGCTTTAATGACTGCTTGGCCTAAAATATAGGATTTTTTCTGATAACGTAAGAGGAAGAGTTTTGGCTTTTTTATATTTTTGCAGACAGGTTCATAGCTGACATTGTGTTTTGTCAAGTTCGACCTTGATATGGAAGCATTATTAACTCGAACGTAATATCATGTGATGTCATCAATCACGTCGACCACGGGTCGGGAATGCCGCAGCACTTCAATGGCTTTAATGACTGCTTGACCTAGAATAAAGGATATTTTTGATAACGCAAGAAAAAGAGCTTTGGATTTTTTTTTTATTCTTGAAGACAGGTTCGTAGCTGACACTGTATTTTATCAAGTATAACTGAGATAATTCTAGTGAGAGTAAATGGTTTGAACCTAGGTGTAGTAGTTGAGTGAGTAATGTGATCGTCCGGGTGAATGTAGTCTTGAGAAAGACTGTTGTTGGTAGATACTGACGTTCCGACAACCTTAGTGGAAGTCATCTTCAGAGTACAGTGGGGAATGAAAGACAGTAGATGGTATTTATAGCTCTGGTGCTGCAGTCGAAATCGTGAACAGTAATTAGTCGGTATTGCGTATAGTCGCGTCGGGATAGTCGCAAGTAGTGGTCTTTTGTTCTAGGTAACTAAGGTGTTATCACAAAGTGACAGTTCTTCAGTAGCGTCATCGAGAGAGATGATAACTAGCGGTAAGCTAGTGTGGGCTGCGTCGGTGTTTCTAATGAAACAGTTGTGATAAAAAGTTAAATTTTACACCGTAAAAAATTATAAGAAAGATCACTTACTGACGTTTCGGACGCTAGTCCTTCGTCGGAGTAAAAGAGAGAATAAGAGTGGAAGGTAGTGTAAAGATAGAACATAGATAACCAATGAGAGCAAGGTAGGCAAGGTTACAAGAAAAAAACAATGAAAAATAATAAAAAGACAAAAGAATAGATTAATTAAAAGCGAAGCCTTGGTTATCTATTTTCTATCTTTATCATATATACACTACGTTCCACTCTTATTCTCTCTTTTACTCCGACGAAGGACTAACGTCCGAAACGTCAGTAAGTGATCTCTCTTTTTATTTTTTACGGTGTAAAATTTAACTTTTTATCACAACGGTATTGCGTATAGTCGCGTCGGTATAATTAGTCCTCGAGTCCGAATGTTCTACGAGTCAATAGTCCATGAGGCCGAAGGCCGAATTGGCTATTGACTCGTAGGCCATGAGGGTGAGAGGTCTAATTGTTTTAGTAAAAACCTACTAATCGGTCCAATAAAAGGATGCAAAAAGTTTTGGATTTTGCTTTAAATATATATTTTTTGGTTTTCAAAACCGGCGCTTTTCGCTACTAGAGGTCTATCACTAATAGACCCCTCCATTGCTAGTAGCTCAGCCAATCACAGGGCTCAATTGGTGATAGACCATTAGTAGGTTTTTCCTAATCGCAAGTAGTGGTCTTTTGTTCTAGATAACGTAGGTGTTATCACAAAGTGATAGTCTATTGTTCTTCAGTAGCGTCATCGGTCTGTTTGAGGTCATGGATGAGTCTTTTGTAGGGTGCCGGTAGAGTCTGGCTGCGGTTAAGCGGTTCTTGTTCTAAGCTGGTGAACCCTCAAGTTCAAGTTCATAATTCTAGTGTCGCGAAATTACAGTAAGCTGCACGAAAATCTCATGTAATAAGGTAGTAGAACCTCTATCGTTTAAGCGGCCAACCTCTATTTAGCGGTCACTTGATAATTCCCCGAGGATGGCCGCTAATAGAGGTTCTACTAAACATTTTAGTCCAAATTCCCGATTCCTTGAGTCCATTATTTGGATTTTTCAATTCAGCTGTCCCGTCATGCTTATCGGTCATAATTCAAGAAAAACAAAATGGCGGGTCAACGGTTCGTCAAAGCTGATGAAAAAACCTCCCGATTTCTATCGTTAAAAGGTAAGAACTAGCTTAAAAACATCATGATAGCTAGATATTAGTTTAATCTTCATATTTTTGGCATAAAAAGAGTTCTTGAACGTCAATCTTGTTAAAATCTGGCGATCGTTTCTCAAACCTGAAATCTGAGCTGTTTTGAAGTGTGAGCTGAGTTATCGAAGTATTTTAACTTCGAGTTGAACTTATTTGCAGCGTTTGTATCGTTCTAGTTATTAGTTTCTGTTGTTAGTAGTTGTGAGTAGGTCTCGAGGTCTAGCCGTGCCCTGAGTAAGATCAGCCCAGAGGTTGTTTCAGTGTTCGATCTGTGAATTAGCCATGCCCTGACTTAGATCAGCCCAGAGGTTGTTTCAGGGTTTGATCCGTGAGTTAGCCATGCTTTGTCTTAGATCAGCCCAGAGGTTGTTTCAGGGTTTGATCCGTGAGTTAGCCATGCTTTGTCTTAGATCAGCCCAGAGGTTGTTTCAGGGTTTGATCTGTGAGTTAGCCATGCCCTGACTTAGATCAGCCAAGAGGTTGTTTCAGGGTTTGATCCGTGAGCTAGCCATGCTTTGTCTTAGATCAGCCCAGAGGTTGTTTCAGGGTTTGATCTGTGAGTTAGCCAAGCCCTGACTTAGATCAGCCCAGAGGTTGTTTCAGGGTTCAATCTGTGAGTTAGCCATGCCCTGACTTAGATCAGCCCAGAGGTTGTTTCAGGGTTCGATCCGTGAGTTAGCCATGCCCTGACTTAGATCAGCCTAGAGGTTGTTTCAGGGTTTGATCTGTGAGTTAGCCGTGCCCTGACTTAGATCAGCCTAGAGGTTGTTTAAGGGTTTGATCTGTGAGTTAGCCATGCCCTGACTTAGATTAGCCTAGAGGTTGTTTAAGGGTTTGATCTGTGAGTTAGCCATACCCTGACTTAGATCAGCTGAGAGGTTGTTTCAGGGTTTGATCTGTGAGTTAGCGATGCCCTGACTTAGATCAGCCCAGAGGTTTTTTCAGGGTTTGATCTGTGAGTTAGCCATGCCCTGAATTAGATCAGCCCAGAGGTTGTTTCATAGTTCGATAAAAGTTTAAAGGTTTTTGTAAAGGGTAACTATTCTGTATTCTTTTTTCCTGTTCTTCTTGTTTTATCATTTCTCTATTGTTGCATTCTATTTACTTTTTATCTGTTTTTGTGAGGACTATTTATGTGTCTGTTTTGATTTTACCCAGTATTTTGTTCTGTGGTTTTTAACAACTTTCTAAATCAAGTTTTAGACTGTAATTTGATCTAGAATAGCATCCTGTGTAGCTGCTGTGTGGGATTTCTGTTTCCTGTCATTATCCCACAAGTGTTTACTCAAACTCAAACAACATTCCTTTCTAGGAATTTGACCAATCAGAGAGAGCCCCACAAAAGCTTGACGGTAGATTTACATGCTTAGAGCAATATTATTAGTGAATAAGCGCTATATAAATAAAGTTTATTATTATTTAGATTTAGAAGTGCCTAGATGAGAATTACTCTGCATATTTTTTGTTATTCTACCAAACTGTGTATTTAATTTTTTTCTTAATTTTTTAAATATTATATTTATAACCATCATTTCATGTAATGTGCTTTTCTGTAAGGTCGATTCCACACACGCCACCACTGACTACGTTCACTATTAACTTTTACCCAACGCTAGACTTAAATGTTGATTTTATGGAGGAATGAAAACTGGAGAAACTGAGGAAAATTTCTTAAAGCAAAGGAGAGAACACCACCTCAAACAAACTCAACACACATGTGATTGTGTTTACAATCAAACCCACGACTCCAGGCATGAACTTTGCAGCCATCCATAGCAGCACATGTCACCCAAGGTTGCGTTCTTGACCCTAGAGCCCTAGCATTCTTCTGTACATGTTCAATGAAATGCCAGAGATTCTGTTAAAATCCTAGAGATTTTGATGCTTTTCTCTTGCTGTAGCTGTTTGACATTTATTGATCCTTTTCTATTGATTGACATGTAAAATATTTTCAATCTTGCAGACAGGCATTATATAGAAGGATGAACTTTTACAGCTGTAGGAGCAGACTATCATAATTGTAAGTATAGCATAGCTATAATACACCATCAAGATGCATTATCAGCCTCAATCTAATTCTCCTGACATATTAACAAAAAGCAATTAACTAAAGTTAATATTAGTCACGTTGTTGGATCATCTGAGATCGGCCATGAGTCTGTCATCCGGAACCTTGGATCCTGGTTTGACTCTAATCTTTCAATGTCTAGTCATATTAGTAAAACTTGCAGCTCAGCATTTTTCTATCTGCATAATATTTGGCACATAGGCAAGTATTTGTCGTTCAAGATTACACAAATTTTAGTACATGCTTTTATTACAAGTATGATAGATTATTGCAATAGCCTATTAAATGGCATTCCTGATTGTGTGCTGAACGCCGCTGCAAGACTGCATGTGGCATTTTGGCACTTTAAATTATCACCAAAAACCACAGGAAACCCAAGCTCAGTTTAAATGAATTACTGCCTACTTTTAAGCCAAAGATGAGTGTCCACACAAAATCAGCTGAATAAAATACGAAATCTTATTGAGGAACCATACACATTCAAATTTTGCATGGGACTCTATACTTTTTTAAAGCTTAATTGAACGAACTTCTAAAAATCTACGTTATATCAAATTTTTTAGAAGAGTTTTTCTAATGCAGGAAAAAAAATTCGTATGAACTTTTGTTTGACTTTAGGGATCGGTCAAAAATTAGCCGGGGGGGGAGATGAAGATTTGAAATTGAGTGCCGAATATGATGTGGCCCTCCCTTGCAATGGAAATGAAATTTCCTGACCCTCCCCATGGGGTACATAAGCACCAGATATATAAAGATACATTGGAATTTGTAATGAGGCAGAGTCTTAGTTTCAGTTTCAGTTTTTTATTAATATCTAGAAGATTTTTGTTTTGATTTCTGGCTTCGATTTTGACACAACTGCTATAGCAATTGACCTGCTAGTTCATTAGGATCTTATTTAGGATTCTATCAATTCTGACCGTTTAGTTTGTATTTTTTTTGCAGTAACATATTTAATTGCAGATTCTTAAATGACCATATAACATTCTTTTTCTTTCTTTCAGGCATCACAGACCCTTACATCTTATGATAATCCACTACTGTTTGGAGTTCAGGTCATGAATCACAAGGTTTATGGTATGTTTGTATAAATTCAAAGATTATGGTATGATTCCAGTTTGATGTTGTTTGAAAAAAATCCATTAATGAACAATTCCAAATTATAAATTGCCATAATTGTTTTTGTAAATATCTATGCTTTATTCTACGAACATGCTAACAAGCCACAGGGCTTTACAACAATCCTGGATGTAGACACAGGGAGCCCACATCATTACAGTTTTATGTACCTTTTAGTAGTTTGTCATTTATGTTTTTGAAATCTCCCATTAATGGGAAGTATTAGCCTGGTGGCACTAGACTCAAAGCAAAATGTTGACTCTGTAACTAAAACTTGAAAAGTATTTGATGGATGTTCTAAAAATCTGCTACCATTGCAGATTTAAGGTTGTATAATGGAGTCCAGATAATGTGTCAACAGTCTATTCGATTTGTCTGTCTGTCACATTACCTGTGTTATGTTATGTAGTCATGAATCAGACATCTTGCTTGGCACTTGTGGCAAATTTTGCGCTGACTGGTAGGATGTGTAGTAACTTCTATGAACTTGATTGGTGCGAAACTTGCTGTATGTATTTTTCTATGCCTTTACACCGGCTAAATGAAATATGAAAAAAAAATATCTTGGATTTTTGGATTTATAAGCATTATTTCTCAAAAAGCCAGTTTTTAAAATCGTCAATATCTCGAAATATTTAACCCAATTTAGAGAAACACAATTACTGGTACATAGTTGAAGGTGTAGGTAATGTCGATGTTGATGTCTATATCAAGGAGATGAAGCAATTTATACACTTATTTATTTATGTCTTGGATTAAGGCTCACTATAGTACAATGAATACAAATGATTTGTTAGAATAACAAGCCTGGATTACGATGGGTAAATATGAAGATACATGAAAATTCAATACTTACATCTGGTGGTGATTTCGGGGTTTCTTGGATATCAAAATTATGTCAGAAGCAATATAAAACGCTATGGTCTAATGTTGTGTAAAGAATATCGTGTTGCTAAATTGGACTGAATAATATGACCACCTTTTCTGCAGTTTGTTGTCTTTCTGGTGCCTTTTTCTTTTGGTCAAGTCAAGGCTTGTAGTTCTTCATCTGTGGTTATGAAGTCAAAATGCAGTTGTATTGATATTTGTGTTATCACAAGGATTGCACCAATTTACACTGTCCTTCTAGCTTTTACTTACCTGTACATGTGGGTGGACATATTGGTGTTTGTATCTCTTTCCTACTTTTATATCTATTTATGACTTCCTCTGTTTCTTCTTTATCTAACATAGTATGCATAGGAGGAGGGACAGTTTGCTCTAGCTCTTCTTTTGTTTGTTTGAGTTCTGCTCTGGGTGTTTCGATGAGGGTATTGTATATATCATGCACATAATCTAAAACCACTAAAATATATCAAGATAAAATCTCCCACTATTATTATATATATATATTTTTCCGTATTGATTATAAAAAAAGAAGAGGAAGGATTCTTAGCAGCCAGCAGCTGAAACTGAATGAAAACTGTGAAAAAGGGAATGCATATTCTACATGTACTTACAACTTTAGGTAGTCTTTCCCCCCTTTGTCCATAAAGTACATGTAAATAACTTTGCACATCGGGCACTTTCTCATTTTGTGGTGGCCCATCGTTATAAGTGCAACAATCTCGTTACACTTGGAGCATTTGCCCGGTCTGTAGGAACACTCTTTTTCATGCCCAGCGATGCTGTTTCTTGGCACAGACACAATGCAACCTGCTGTCTGGTTAACACAGTATTTGCAATGGATCAAATGGTGTTTGTATTCACCAACTTTCCCAGTCCAAGAACACCCATCATTGGTGTATTTGGACAACTTTGACAACAACAGTCAAGGGTTCCATTTAACAAATAGGCCGTCGCAATGACCCTACCAAACCTACTATAGTAGTTAATATCACCATCAAACACTGAAAAATGGATAAATTTGTCTCCATCCATTACTGGAACAAGACAGTGTGTGGGCTTCTTGGGCTTTTGGTTTCAGCCCTCTAGACTCTAGAAAAGGGTTGCAGCCCTCTAGAAAAATCCTGTATTCACTGTCAGAGGAAAGATCCTCTAAGGCAACCAATAAAAGAGATATGTATTCAGGAAAATAGGGGCATTTACCGAATTCTTGGACATGGCGACATTCAGCTGTTGTAATCCCGCTTCTTCAACCAGCCCTCATGAAATCCATGCATTCTGTAATCTCACATCCAACTCCAGCATTCTTGCTGTCCATGACCTTTTGAACATTTGTTGGGTACATCATGCCACCCTTAGGACTATGTCTAATCAAGAAAATTCCTTCTTTTTCGTCAACACAAGTGGCCATATTTGATTGTGTTGATCATGTATGTCCCTGCAATTGGGACCTATAATTTTAGGATGCATGGTGTTTCACCAGAGACTTGATATGCTACAGTTTCTGAACCCACATTTATTTTTTTATCATAACGTATTAAGGTACTAGTACAGGTTCAAAATCTAAGAACAGATAATATACAAAAAATCTAATAACAAACTTACGAAAACGAAAACTTACCTAATAGCGCATCTGGATCTAAGTGCCTATCTGGAGAATGAATGATTATGATTCTAATGCATATCTTATATGTTTTACTTGTGTATGGATTACGTAATACCTTAGTACTTAAGATCGGCGTCTGTGATAAAGTGTTAACATACTGTGTTACATAGTGTTAATTTACAATATGTAAATTTCATGTGAAAGACTCCCCATTTAGCAAAAATCACTATGTAAATATTAATTTCTATCTATTTTATTTTATATTCATTTATGTACAATACATTGCGTAGTCCATCATCATGTACCCTATGTGATCCTCCGATTTGGGCTTTAACTTTTCATTGGGATGCAGTTCTATTATCTTGGCATACACCTGTTGAACAAGGAGGCTTTCAACTGGATATTTGGTTGTAGCCTTCTGTAGCTCTATCATTTCCTTGTCTTGCCTTCCCTGGTGTTCATTTGCTTTCTTCTCTCAAGCAAAGCATTTGGAGCATTGCCATAGGGGATCGCAAAATCTCCTTGTTCGCAGCTGCTATGGTACCAATTTTGACAAGTGCTACACTGAACCATGTCCTGGCCATTATTGGGCATCAAACAGTGGCGATATGCTCGACAGTTCCACTCGTACAAAACACGAGTCTTTTTGGTCAGACAAGATGACTGCATTAACATACCTTACTATGTCTTTAGCTTCGAAAGCATATTCTATTTTGACCTTTTGTTTCTTGACTTCATGAGAGCAGTCCTCCTCTCCATGAAAACTCCTCTTGAGGCTTTCATGCTTCCCGTTATTGGTAATTATCTGTGCCAACTTACCCACTATCTTTTTTTAAGGTGTGCTTGAAGGAATATTGTAGACCATCTTTTAGTTGAGGATTAATCTTTTCGTTATGAATGTCTATATTTGATCAAAAGAGAAAAATGTGATTTACAGGCTTCATGTTGTTCAGATACCTGCGTTTGTGGTTGTGGTTGTGTCAAAGCAAATAAACCAATATAACCTATATAAGAGGGAATTGTTCCTGCTCTATATCTATGGATTAAGTTCCCTATAAGTACACTTTTAACATGGAAGAGCTCAAGACTTGGAAATTTTATCTGATGCTGAATGAACCGTTAATCACGTGTTGAATTTGAAGAGACTCGAAAAAATATATCCTTGCATCACTTTCTGCGCGCAATACAAAATTCAAAGCGTAAATTACACCATGAGGGCATGCCAGACAACCAACCACCTGAGCAATCCCATAGCTTGTTAAAGGCTTTTTTTAATTTGTTGTCGTTCTTGGCAATGGCATTCTTGATTTGGACTATTTGATCGAGTTTTTACCCTTTGCTCTCACAACCAAGAGAATGTGCAAATGATTGCACCTCTTTAAATGTTGAATTAGTCAGAAGTTCAATAAGAGGTTCTTCTGTAATTTCGTGGCAAAAATTTTCTAGCTCTCCACTGTGTCACCCGACCTTTCAATGTTCCGTAAAGTAGTGAGCTTTTCCTGCCTTGCCTTCCTATGTATGGTGCCAAATGCAAAAGATTTGGTTTCACATCAAGAGCTGGAACTTTTTGACTGGAAAGACTTCTTAACAACATTGTCATTTCAACCCTCAAGTCATCTGAGTCAACCAGATTGGCCTCGCACTTGTATTCTTCTGGCAAATGGAGATCCGACACCGGACAATCAAACAAACCTTCTTGTTTAGGTGGATGATAAGTACCATTGGATGATAACCATACAGTGCACAATAAAAAATCATAGGAATGCATACTAAGGCTGTCAAAATATAAGTATGCATTCAACACAATTTGTGAATTTAGGGTGGTTTGTAGTTGGCTTTCCAAGACATTAACCAAGCTTCCTATTGGTAAATGTTGCTGAAGGCACTTGCACATAAACAAACACAGATCAATACTAATAATAAAATAATAATAATAATAATAATAATAATAATAATAATAATAATAATAGTTTATTAAACACCAATATTGCAGTTAAAACTGAATTACATTGGTATGACAATAAAATTGATAATATAATATAATATAATTTATTTATTTATTACAAATTACGGATTGATGCTGGAATAAATGAATTTCTAAAACGATCAGTTTTGTATCTAGGTTCTCAGAAAGGACGTTTGTTTCTTAAAAAATATTTACAGTTAACATTGAATGCTGGGAGTAGGCAATAAAGTTTATGGTTCGGATCATTAGCAATGTTCTTAAAGAGTTTATCACACGATGCCTGTCTAAAGGAATAAAGGAATAGTTGAAATTATGCAAGCCGCTGTCATGCTCCTGGTGCCTATAACACTATAACCTAATACGTCTCTACATTCTCTATCACTTTGCTTATTGTAAGTACTGTGGCCCTATTCCTAATACGGATGGGATTAGTGATGGATTCCTTGCAATAGTAGCAAGTCATTTCCTTTGGTATCAGTTTCTGTAACAAAACCAGCTTTGGGCCATCATTCCAGCTATTGTTCAATGTAATCCTTTTCTCTTTGAGAATGTACTCACACATTTTTGTCAATACGTGCTTATCAGTTAAAGGTTAAACCAGTTCTGCTGCTTCTTCTCCTTTTTGGCTGATGTCTTTTTACTAATGGTGCCTTGTTTGTTTCTTCTTCAACTGTCAAGTTGTTTGGTCTCACTAAAGTACCACAGACACATTTTTTTGTGGTTACAAGTAATCTTCCTTGGACAGCAACGACAGTCAAGGGTTCCATTTAACAAATCGGCCGTCACAAGACCCTACCAAACATACTATAGTAGTTAATGTCACCATCAAACACTGAAAAAATGTCCTGTAATCGTAAAATAAACAACTGCAATAAGCTTAAGTAAAAAAAAAAAATTTCTCAGCTTTTTTTCATCAATCAGTCTTTAATCAAGCAAAAAAATAGAGATAATCTTACACAACAAAAATTCACTGAACCACAAAATAGTGGTAAGCTTACAACAACCTATGAAGAACAAAAAATTAAATTTTCAGAGTTTTACAGCGTATTATAAGCACAGTCAAAATTATTTTTTTTATTCGTCTTAGTATTGTATACTTCTGTCTCACACTGCCAATCACCCTCTCCACATGTATTCTTACATTGGCAATTGATCTCTTAGTTTCAATCTCGACAGGTGATAGTTGAGGTTTACCTCTGGTAAAAAATGGATTTTTTAGACGTGCACAGAAAAGTCCACAGCTGTCTTTAATGTCAAAGACATGGTCTGCCAAAACACGGTCTCCAGGAACTAAGTTGTTTAATAGTCCACAGTGTTCAGTAATAAACTTGCCTTAAGCCCTGACTCCCCATGCTTTCGAGATGAATGATACAGTTCCTTGAGGTGTGATTCCAATTAAAAACTTGGCAGCTTCATTGTGGTTCTTGTATGATGACCCAGGTTTGAGCTCGGGCTAATAAGTCTGAGGGGCAGTCTACGAAGACCTCAAAACAGTCAATGATGGCTGCACAAGATGAAACACATTGGCAAAAATTTCAGTTCCTCTCTATCAGGCCAGTGAATCAGAAATCCCATGTTTGAGTACATGACTTGGATGCAGCTTTGGAATACTCTTGATACAGTAGAGGCAAGACAAATTCAATTGAAGGCGCATAAGAGTTAGCAAAAGCCGCTGGAATTTGCTCAAGGAACTTCGATACAACAGTCCAGGACTAATTAAATCAAGTACTGCAATGAAAACTGCCATTGGAATCTCACTATCTTGGCTAGTATTTTGCAAAGATAAAGAATGTCCGAAGGCAGATGATTGAAAGCTTTAGAGGTGCAGTCTTGAAACGTTCCTTTAAAGTGAGGAATGGTAAAATTAACATTGCTGCTTGATCTCAAGATACATGTTGGGTTAGATCTTTCAATACTAGTATAGGGTGGCCAGTGTGGATTGTATAATGCCTTGATAGTGGCTTTGAGTAGGTGGAATTTCCGGCGCTGCACAACGGGCAACCATCCCATTTTAATGCAATCATTGGTGGTAGCATATCTTCCCAGCATGAAGCTAGCAGTTGCGTTTTGCACGCGTTGTAAACGTTACATTAGGTGTTGCTGCACTGGTTCAAATACAATATCATTGTAGTCAAGTTTAGAGAGTACAAGTGATTCTGCTTAGTGCTTTGGTAGATTGAAGTTAGTAAAGTTACATATTTTCTCGAGTGTATGTAATGTACAAAAACATGACAAAAATGATCATTGCCTTTAAAGGAGGAAAATATCTTTTCCTTATTTGATGGCCATGAATTAGAATGGAAAATTCCAATTAATCTTTTATTATCGCCACCAGGCTTGTATATTAAATAATTGGCAACTGTTGCAATATCATTTAAAGTGTTACAAAACACAATTGTTTTGGTGATTGGACTTTCCTGACGTCTTCATAATGTTGACGAGGCAGTCTAAATGTTTCAGTTGGTTCTTCTTCTTTGTTTTCTTTACTAAAAACCATAGGTTTTTTCTGGGACTCAGATAGATCTCTAGGCAATTTGTTTGCAAACACAATGACTTTTTGATAGCTTCTTTTGTCCTCGTGTCTGCAGTCCCAGTAACAGCTCCTATGGGAGAATCTTAAAATAAGCAGAAATAAAATTAATATGAAATATAGCCTGCATTTTTCAGCCCACACCATAGAAAATACAGCAATTATGCAATGCTTTCGAGTGGCACACCATTGAAAATCTTACCTGTCACTTGTTTAATTTTTCTTTATATACACATAGAAAATAAAAGGGACCATAGAATATTCCATGGTATGCCACTCGAAAGTATAAGTTCTCAAGGAGTACTGCCCCGTGGAAACTTCTAACTGTGGGCCATTGAGTTTAGATAAATCCGCCATGCTAGGTTTCCTGTTGCTGTTCCACTGCTTTCTTTTTTATGCCAGGCAAACTCCTTTTGAAAACGGACTGCTTTTCCATATGATAGACTGTATTTCACTGCTTAAAATAGGCTGAGAACAGACAAGTCCAAACAAGCTCAACCTGAAAAAAGTTACAAATAGTACATAAACATTTAAACTATAAAGAAAACATAATAATACTATATCTAAATATAAATACAGAGGTAAAACTTATGTTAATACATAGTTAGTACATATGCCATAAATCTAATATAATAATATAAACATGTAAATAATGTAAATACTGCATTTGGTAGATTGGCTGAGTAAAATCTTTGAGCTTGTTTCAGTGACGATCACAGAAATCTTTTGAACGCTTCCAACTAGAGCAAAATAAAATAATGAATGCAAAATTTATGTGAATCCGCAGACATCAGGATGGTTTAATAAATAACATTTTTTTAAAAAGCAATATACATGTACACAATCAGGCTACAGTAAAAATCAAAAGTGTTGATACACTACCTCATAATGTTGGAAAATTTTAGCATGCAGTGTAATAAAAAGCGCTTTAAAAATTGTATATAAACTAAATCCCCCCCTCCCCCATTCAATGTTGTTCCTTGAGAATGTGGCTAGCTCACGGTACCCAACTTTGGCCATTTAGACAACATTGCAAGGGGAGGGGAGGGGGAACGTACAGTGGACATCGGTCATTTCACGAAGCCAATTTTGGGAGCATTATAGGGGTAGTGTATCAACACATTTCGATTTTTACTGTCTGAAAATGTCTTTCGTTTATATAGCAAGCTAGAGTTATTTTTAAGCAATCGAACACTGCAGTTTTACTAAGAAAATGATTTCATTCCCTCGTAGAGTACAGAAGACTCATGATGATTCAAAATATTTAGGGAAAATGTATTGTAAATAGAACATACCGTACAGCATTCGAATCCATATTGGAAAATAAATTGTATGAGCTAATTGTAAACGCGCGCGAACATGATTTTTAAAGGCAAGATTTCTCCGAACAAGATTACCGCTATAAAATGTCCTCAGTAAGAAAAACAATCATGATTTCTTAAACATATGTGCAATTAATAGGTTACCTATGATGTATATAACATATTAACTAACACATGAATAGCTTTGCTTTTTCCATGCATAAATGTGTTCTTATCAATTTTGAGGACGAAATTTCAACGTCATTCGGTTAAAAAAATACTGAAGAATGTTCAGAAAGACGCTAGACTTATTCCTATACATGTATCTTAGACTACGAACGGTCTACCAACTTCCAACGGTCTACCACAATAGGTTTAAAGAAAACAATGCCAAGTCTTCTTAAATTTCTTGGTAGACCGTGGTAGACCGTTCATATGAATGGTTCAAATTTCATTTGTCATCATAGCGTGATTCTGTTTGCGTCGTAGTTAATATTAACTCTGAAAAACATTCAGGGCATGAAATGATTGATTTTAGTCCTTCCTCTGGTATATTTGATTTGTAAAATCAATAGTGGTATTCTTCGAATTGTGCTCTTCAACTTCTATAACCGATAAGGTGTATATGATACACGGGGTCTGCCTCTTCCAAACAGTAATGCAACCCTTACTATAGGAATTTGTTGAGCTTCCAAATATAAGCAAAAACACTTCTATAGTAACTTTTGGATTACTAGTATTATTTTCACTTTATGCAGATGCATGTGGGCAACAAATCACTAAAGATTCTAGTGTAGGCTTCAATTTATACCAGTTTTTGATGTGTATCACGCACGCACCAAGAATAAATAACATCAAGTAACGCTCGTTCTGTACTATACACTTCACCTTTAATGTCAAAAATGTCGTGATGTTAAAACGTAATGTGAACCAAAAACTCAAGTATATGTAGCACTTAGCCTAACGTATTCAAAAAGTCATTTTCTTATGTAAGAAACAGTAATTCGAATTTTTTTTAGCTTTGCAATTGACACATGGCACGCAAATGCGATTTCCGAAGGTTAAAGAAGAAATGCGCCCAATGCACTAAATTCAACGTCACTACGAATATTTCTATTAACAAAAAGTGATAATCCATGTTTATGACTTTGTTATTATCCTCACTTATATACCAATAGAATAAACAATACAAACTTATTCCAGATCAGCGTTATTAACAGTAAGACAGCAAACAGTTTTCAGACAGTAAAAATCAAAAGTGTTGATACACTACCTCATAATGTTGGAAAATTTTAGCATGCAGTGTAATAAAAAGCGCTTTAAAAATTGTATATAAACTAAATCCCCCCCTCCCCCATTCAATGTTGTTCCTTGAGAATGTGGCTAGCTCACGGTACCCAACTTTGGCCATTTAGACAACATTGCAAGGGGAGGGGAGGGGGAACGTACAGTGGACATCGGTCATTTCACGAAGCCAATTTTGGGAGCATTATAGGGGTAGTGTATCAACACATTTCGATTTTTACTGTAGCATATTCCACATGTATATTGACTCTTCTTCCACTGGACATCGAAATGGAAGTTGAGAAAGTTTAAGAGGGTGGAAACTGGAGAATTTAACTCAGAGCGAGAACAACCTTGAAGCAGCAGGGTACCAATAAGTCTCAACTGAAATAATATGTAAATGCATTGTGCAAGAATCATTTGTGACCACTACCATATATGGCTAAAGTGTGACATTTGTCACGATTCTTTTTTAAAATAATTGTTTTAATTAACTTTTCTAGAGGTTCCCTTGTTGGTACATACTTAACCAATTATTCACCTCATGGTCAGTGAATATTTACCTTAGTGTCACTTTAATTGGTAAATATTCGTAAATATTTGCTCAACAGTACCTTTCCTGCTGCAAGCAAGATCAGTGCATAGTTCAACTGACTACACATATCAAGTTTTGTATCATTCATTCTTTGAAGATATCAATCTCCCTCATGCCTTGAAATGCTGTCCTCAGCTCTGCAAAGGTTCCTATGCTCAGAACTGCCTTCTCCAGCAATGGATGCAGCTTTGCTTTTAAGTCCAGGCATGATTCCAGAGTTTGAACTTGACTTATAGGGTTAAATGGTATTACAGCAATCCGTGAAAAACACCTTTAGGAAATACAAATTCAGATCAGTGCATAGTTCAACTGACTACGCATATCAAGTTTTGTATCATTCATTCTTTGAAGATATCAATCTCCCTCCTTGAAATGCTGTTCTCAGCTCTGCCATGGTTCCTATGCTCAGAACTGCTTTCTCCAGCAATGGATGCAGCTTTGCCTTTAAGTCCAGGCATGATTCCAGAGTTTGAACTTGACTCATAGGGTTAAATGGTATTACAGCAATCCCTGAAAACTCCCTTAGGAAATACAAATTAAAAACAATGTTAATAGATTGAATGTTTAAGATTCAATTTGGCAATTATAATCCTGTCATTGTATACATATTGAATTGGAGGAATGATTGAGGGGGACAGTGGAGATAATGATTTTATATTGTTAATTATGTAACTAATTGTTGCATAAATCATAGACCTTTTTGCTGATATGGCAGGCATCCTGAATTCTATTGTTTTAAGTAAGACATGGGATGATGACCGGGCAATTATTGGAAATATTTATAAAGCATAGAGTGGCTTTCTCAAAAAAATTTACACTTTCGTGTTTCACATATTACTTTAACTACCAGCAAATCTAATTCATAATTTTTTTAGACTGAAACGCATTCCAGTGCACAACCAAACAAAACTTACACCTATTGTGGTAATTGCCAAACTCATTCAGCAGAAACGTATTTTTTTAGACTGAAACGCATTCCAGTGCACAGCCAAACAAAACGTCAACCTATTGTGCTAATTGCCGAACTCATTCAGAAGAAACATATTTTTTTTAGACTGAAACGCATTCCAGTGCACAGCCAAACAAAACTTAAGCTTAAATATTATACAACGAATGCCAAACATATGCAACGAAATCTTTGCTTAACACTTCCAGGATACTAAACTAAACGTACCACTTGTATGGTAAAAACCGGAAAAACACAAATTCACTAAAACTCCTTGAAATATGCAACTAAACGTTGGTGCATCTTAAATCCTTGAAAAAACCGAACATATGCATAAATAAACATTTTTAACTCATCCATTTCAATACGCAGCCCACGTGAGTTGACTGTATTACAATCTACTGAATATGAAATCTAACTAGAAAAACCAAATAAACGCAAGGAACGAATAATACCTCAAGTCCAACCTGAATCTGTGGTTGTATACATGTGCTCCAGGGCCAGGAGGTGGAACATGGACCACTGGCGTAGGCAGTTGAATGACAGACGGAGGCAGTTGAATGATAGGTGGAGGCAGTTGAATACAGGCAGAGGCAGTTGAACAACAGGCAGAGGCACTTGGACCACAGGCGGAGGACCTTTAGGTGGATTGGCCGGCAAAATTGGCCTTGAGACATTTTCAGTTCAAGTACTTTGGAAAGCAAAAAACTACTAGCTAAGATCCTTTTGGTTTGAGCAATTGAGAATGACCTGACTCTAGGTTTTCCTTTATATAGTCTTGCATATCATTAAAATCATCAACGAGGTACAACGCGTAGCAGCAGGAATCAACATTGGTTTGATTAGACAATTGTTAAGATAAGATAATTTATTTAACGTCAGTAACACAGGGAGTGGTTACCCAGTCTCCCGAGCCCGAGGCTCATGGTAAAAGTGTTTGACAAACAAAGGATATCTAAAATATATATATATCTAACTATTAAGAAAATAGGAAAAAATAAATAAACAAAATAAAAAATGTGACTATCGTACTAAAGGGAAATAAGATAAAAAAAATATCTATAGATATAATATACTATTTGGAAATACAATATATAGTAATATATAATAAATAAATGTGAAAATGGTTTTTTTAGGCTAATAATTTGGAAGCAAGAAGAATGACAAGAAGCCCCTCAATCAATACATCCCGGACGAAACCCACCGCCCATTATCAGTTGATGGACGATGGATCCTGTCCGAAATATATCGGCCAAGAAATCCCCCGTCCCTCCCCTTGCCCACAATAAATAAAGAAATTACATAAATTTATAATAGAAACTACTAAATGACAGCTGTGGTCCAGTGAAGTCGGCGAAATTAGCGTAAACGGCGAAAAGTAGTCATTTTGAAGTATTAAGTGTCTAATATTTGGATTTAGTTGAGTAGAATAGCAATATCTTCCATAACCTTGTACTGTTGGAATAGTTCTAACCAGTGTCCCATTGCTTAATTGTTTAATTTTGAGAATAGTGTTAAATGAAGTACTGTTCGTTGAAGTGTAAGGATGAATATTTAATATGTTTCCGTATCTGATGGCGTTTCTTGAAGCAAAGATGTTCTGATTATTTACCTTTCGAGCTGAAGTAATAATAGTTTGAACTGGTGTTGTGTTGCTTTTTCTTCGATAATTACCTCCATGTTGTCCTCTTTTCGAAGCCACCAAATTGAGGGATTTAAGCTCCTTCCAAACATCACCATAAGCAGTACGAAGTTTATTTGAGTGGCTCACTGTTTTCCTTTACTGATGTCAAATTTAAACCCTTGTATAGTTATTGAATTTTTCTTGATTAAGGTGGCTCGAAAGAGTTATTTTTGAGTCACACTTCCCTCTTAGTCTGTCCTTCATGATTTCTGAATACCATATAATACTTACCTGATTGAAGGTCTGGGCTGTCAATGCCTCTAAACCTCCAAAATCAGAAACGTCGTCTAACCAAAAAAGGAAGCGTTCTTGTGCCTGCCTTTTCTAAGACACCTGCCTGTGTGCATTCTAGTAAAACACACAAGATTAGTGATGTGGAAAACAAAAGGCAATTTAAAAAGTATCTTTATAATCGTAATTATAATTACTGGTGGTTTTCAAAATGCTTATCATGCATTTGATGTCTTATTAGGGACATGTCATTTTTTTCCATGTAGGTGAAAGAAGGGGGGTCATTTTGATTTGTGCAAGGACTCACCAAAATAATCATGTTGACACATGTGTGTTGTGTAGAGAATACATATATCGTTCAGAAGCATGACTGTGATAAATTAAACTGGTATAAATGTGTTGGAGTTGGTGAAAGAAAGAAGATAAAATTCGCAGTATTAAATTTAAATCAAATTAAATAAGTATATCAATTTCATTTATTACCTCCAATTCTCTTTGATTCTCCAATTAAGGACATTGCTACTTCCACTGCCAAGGACTTCCCAGAGACTGGAAGCCAATATGCCATGACTAATGACACACCATCAAACATGGTCCTTATGTCTTCGTAATGGATGCCCACACCCATCCCTCCTAGAATCAGAAGGGCAGGTGGAAAATTCTTGCCCATCAAACTAGTCTCCATCTCTATAATTTCTCGAAGGGCAAGTCAAGCTATTCACTTCTTTGCACAGGGTTAAGAAGAAGTGTATATACGAAGGTACGGGTTTAAGAAAGAAAAACAAATAGTTTTAACTAAATCATACTAATATGTGTGCTAGGGGCTCATGTCATTGCCTTGAGATAGAGATAGTGTGTAGGGTTTTATGCTTAGTCTTTGACGAAAATCAATTCTCTGTATGTATACATACCAAACATGTAATAATGTTATGTATGGTTTTTATACTTTTGCAAACCTGTCACATACTTACAATAATACTGTGTATAAAGTAAGGTATTCCTGCTACTCGTTCTTTTTAACCTGCTATCACAGTTTGAACATGTTTTGTAGCCCTCCAGCGCAACTGGGCAGCTTTCTTTTGGGTTTACCCCGTTAACCAAATCCCTTTGCCAGGTAGAGAGAGAAGTCGATTTTCCTGTACGACTTCCCTACCATACAGTTGTCCCTATTAAGAGGAACAGTGTTGCCAACTCTCTGGCAACTCGTAGACAAAGTCCGCGCAATTGTCCTCTTTTCTAAAGGTGTTGACTGCAAAGCATGCTTATTATGGCTGCAGGTTAAGCATTTTGAGAGACCATTTCTTGACAATGCCAGTAATGGCCAAGAGCCACCTGGTGGCGTGACACAGATGGTGGTGCTGTTGACAGGTGCAAAGGAGTATGTGCTCTCGTTGCCATCTTCTAAAACAATTTAAGAGCAATTTATATATTACAGCAGTAGACTAAACAATGAAGCAATAGTATGATATACATTTATGTGTAAGTTCTCTAATATCAGCTTCTAAATAATACACAAAAAGTTAAAACATGTAAAACTCAATGAAAGCATGCATGCTTACATATGCTGATTTCATCGTCATCATCTTCATTGCCTACAACAGTATCTGGAAACCATGTTTAATTTCATTTTAATTAGAAAGAGAATTAAATGTACGCTCGAAAGAGAGGTACAACAGCTCTAGGAAAGTGTTCTTTTGACACTATTATGAATTTCCATGGAACCATATTTGTAGGACTGATAGAAATTAGAATTAGCTGTTTTGAAAGCAGTTGATATTTCTCTTTTCTCTAACTTTACATGGATTCAGTTTACACTTCCAAAGAGGATCTTTACATTCTTGACACTATTACTTGTGTCGTAGTGCCCAGTTTTGTTTCTTTATGCATGAAAAGCTGCAAATCGTCATGTGAAAGAAAAGAGGAGGTTATGAAAGATTTTGCTGTGGTGTAAATGCATATGCATTTCAAAGCAATCTCTTTTCAAATCTTTTTAAGGCCAAAGACATCTTCATGCCTTACTGGTTCTTAACCACATTTTGCAGTTGTCCAGAATTTGTAAAGATAATTCAAGAGTTGTCCTAGGTAGTCCTTATTCATTTCAACAACAAAAACTTCTGTTCCAATACGATACCACACAATGCAATGAATACAATAATATTTATTTATACCAAAAAAGCTGTACAAAAAATTAGTAATAATTATATATCTATATTTACAAAATTATAGAGTAACTAAGGATCTAATGACAATACATATGAACTGCAATAATAATAATGTTAATCCAAGATAGCACAATTAACCAAAAGGTATGCAATCTCGTACCCAGAGCCCGCGTTTCTCCTGGCCAGCGCCGAAAAACGAGAGACTCTGGGGAAACGGAATTTTTTGAGGTTTTTGATTGGTTCTCTAATAAACAATAGAGAAACCGGAAATGAGCGGACTGAAGTACTTTCATTGGATAACCGGAAAAGGACTTTCCCTGACATAATAATAAAAATTTTACGGGATATCTAGGGACTTCTGCTCTCAATTAGCTTTTTTTAAATAAAGTATAATTTATATTATAGCTTAAGGATTGATTGATTTATTTTAGTCTTGCATAAGAGTTAAATGCAATAAATTCAGCTCTTAAATCCGAAGTTGTTTGCATTCACGTTCGAACTTGCCTTGGCGTGAAAGTTTAGTACGTCCAAGAAACACATACTTGTAAACATGAAGTGCCGAATATTTGATTAATTTTTAAAACTCAGTACATTTGTTTGGGAAAAAAGCCTTGAGTGAAGCCATAGGCGAAGCAGATATAACCAAAATTACACTATTTTCAGCACAATTATCCAAGCGATCAAAAGCGTGAGGCAGAAGCTGGAAAATTAAGGATTTGCCATATCCAGTTGGCAGTACTGCAATCGTTTCATTTCCCTTTAGAACTGATGTAATGCACTCTCGCTGTTCATTTTTTAAAGAGAATTTTATACTTCTTTTCTTCATTAAAAACACTATCGCTGTGTCAAATTCTCGAGCAAGAACTTTGGACGCCATCTTTAGATTATGCTTAAACGCATGCGCATTAAGAGAACCGGTTATCCAAAATCAGATAAAAATTCCATTTCCCCAGAGTCTCGGCGCTGGCCAGGAGAAACGTGGGCTCTGGGTACGAGGTATGTAATTGGACATAATTTATTCTTACATATATACACATTTATATTCATATTTATACATAAAAAGACTGTCTGAAGATCGCGTAAGCGTGAAACTCCGAGTAACAGCAAAAGTTATGTCTTGTCTTTGATCTATCTACAATCTATACATATATGTACATATATTTACAAAAGCAAGCACACAAGCGAAGAAAAATGATTATTCAAGTAGAATCTGATGGAGAGTAAGTAGAAAAAAGACCTACTCCAAATTACTACACCTCTGTATCTTAAATTAAATTTGCCATAGTTTTAATTTTAGGAACACAATAAGATAATGATGTAAGATCATTTGGAAGCAAATTCCTGTTTCTTGTACATATGATTTTGGCTTTTTGGTAGAAGACGTATGATGAAGTTACTAGACGACACTCTTCATTGATGGAACCCCATTTCATAGCTAAATTAGATTTATCTGGATCAAATTAAGCTATTCCTAGAACGTCATTATGCAATTTGTTCCAATACTCAAGCAAATCTCCTTTACCATACCATCCTAGTGCTTTTGCAGGATTACTTCCATTTATTTTAGATTTTCTGGCTTTCAACCAATTATCTTCACGTTGGTTCGGAGGTATCCACAGTATTCAATGGTGTGTACCAATGATTGAGATCTAGAACTGTCAGTGTGCACAGTAATTTTGTTAAGAAGATGGCTGGATGGTACCAAAAAGTTTTTTTTTTTTTTTTTTTTTTTTACAGACGGTGGCTTATTAGCAATTGTTTTGTTATACTTAGCTACCCTTTTTTGCTTTGTGGGACAGTTAGCTTTTTTAAAAATGTCCACACTGGCCACACTGGAAACAAGTTTGTTTTGCAACCCAGTCAGGTTCATAATAATAATAATAATATCTTTATTTTATATAGCGGCAATTATATAGGAACTCAACACCGCTTTACATGTAACTATAGAAAAAATAAATAAAAATATAATTTATAAGATTATATACATAGTGAATCAAGCTAATTCTATATAAATAAAAATGTATTAAAAAGGAAAACAAATGCAAATATAAACAAATTACTAAATCCCACATGGTTCAAAGATAAAAATGTATAGACATATGGAAATAATTCAAAATGAAAAACAACTAAAATGACAAATAAAAACAGCTATAAAAATTACTAAATATTCCATGGGTTATTCTTAATTAATTAAAACAGGATATGCTTGCTTGAAGAGCCAGGTTTTAAGTAGGGTCTTAAAAGTAGTAAGGTCAGTGCAGGATCGAATATCATAAGGCATAGAGTTCCACAGCTCAGGAGCCGCGTAGGAAAAGGCCCTCTTACCATAAGAATTTAGGTTGTAAGAGGGCTTAGACAGAAGATTAAGGCCAGAAGATCTTAAGGTTCTAGCAGGTTTGTAAACTTGAAGTAGGTCAGAAAGATACGAAGGAGCACAGTTATTGAGAGCTTTGAAAGTAAGTAGTAAAATCTTGTACTGTATGCGTTGTTCTATGGGTAACCAATGAAGGCTACGCAGGCTACGGTTCATGTCCTAGTGGACAGTCTTGTGCCCAGTGACCAGGCTGTTTACACCTGAGGCAGATGTCTGAGTCAAAGATATTTTGAAGTGTTTCTTTAAATATTGGCAGTTTTCTTTTAGTAATCAAATCGTTTCAGCATTTCTCTTACAGCAGATTCATCAGAATCATGTAATGGGGAACTGCAAGGTAAAGAAGATAATGTGTTTTAGAAAACTTTAAGACCAAGGCAGACATAACGTGAACAGAAAGACTAGAGATTCAGAAATGTTGATTTGACTTAAAAGGTTGGTCCATCCATGACATAGAGCATAATCTTTCTTAAGACTCAAGTGCTTCTATAAGTGCTGAAGAATTCCACTTTGCAGTGAAAAAGTGTTTCATCAAGCAGTAATCAAGTCTTCTGGCAAATGAGAGAACATGTTTGTGGTTTGAATCAGATGGTAAAGCAGTTAGAATAGGTTGTGACGTTTGTACAATTGTTGTAGGAGAGAATAGGTCTATATATTCAGTTGTCTCTTCAACATGTCTAGAAAGTTGCTGTTAGTCTGCATTGTCATGATGTGTGGTATCATAGTCCCAATCGGTCCCCTTTTCATCTTTGCAAAGGTACCATCCTTTTATGTTGACTGCACTTGCATCTTTTTTGCCTCTGTTTTTATTTGACAATGGAAGAGTGAGTAGATTAGGAAGGGATGCCATATCATAACCAGATGTGTCCTTGATGTCTTCCTTGATGTCTTTCATTGCTGCACTAATCAGTAATTCATTAGCCAATGAGGCAGATGACTCAAAGTACTGGAGGGTAGTAGGTTTACCACCTGGTACTCTAACTGTTTGCAAATAGCATGAAATGCATCGCATCCTTTGGGGATTGGCATCTTTGACCAGAACCAGGAAAAAATGAATGTCAATCAATCAATCAATTTATTAAGGTCATAGCGTGGGACTAGGTACCCTAATTGTTGGAGCCAGAGGCTCATGTGTAAGAAAGGAATTATGGTAAAACTTGTTATTAATAATAATATTTTATTTCTTAAAAACGCATATTCACATAAAAATCTCAATGCTTTTTACAATAAAAATCGTGAAAAATGATATATATAAAAAAGTGATATATATAAAGAAAAAATTATCCCCCCCCCCCCCCAAATACATATACGAAGGCTGTATTAAATTGTGAGCACCATTTCTTAGATGATAATGAGTCCTATGCTGTTCAAAAATATTAGTGATATACTTGGGGCCATTACCCTTAATACTTTTAAATAGCAAAACAAGAGAACTATGATACCTTCTGTAATGAAGAGAATGCAAATTAGCCATAGACAATATAGAATCATAATCAAGATTATTTCCTAAATTAGGAAGAATTCTTTTAAAAAACATATTTATTGGCAGATTCAAGTTTAGAGTTCAAAGTTTTGTTGATACCAAGAAGAAGTGGGCTGCAGTACTCCAGGTGGGGCAGCATGTAAGCCTTGTATAGCAAGAGGTAGGAAGGCCTGATGCAAATGCATTCATTGGTTCATGTCAAACATCCAGATTCTGAATGTTTATCTGTTTGGACAATTAACAAAAGAAAATTATACTGGAAATAAAAATCTACAATTGCAATACCTAAGCGGACATTTTGATTTTATCAAACAACACGTTTCGTACTTCACTCGAAATATGACAATTTCTGTACTCACTGTTTTGTTTATTAACAGCAGTGAAACTAAAGTGAAAATTACAAAAGTATAAGTCATTTTCCTTGAATTTCTGGATATTACAAACTGAAAGATGTTGTGAAATAAAATACTTACAATTCTGTGCCGTTATTCGTTCTTGAAAATTAATACTGCTTGGGGTTTATCCGAAGTAACTGTGCGACTCATTGATTGTATATGCAAAACTGGCTCCTAAATAGTGTTCTCTTGAGACTTGCTATTAATCCTAAGTTATGTAACTAATTTTTTATCTTTTGTTTTGGCACGTTAGAATTTATGTTAGTCATCAAAAAATCTCTGTAGTCGATGTCTAGAATGTTACTTTTGAAATTCTGCAGCCAAGGGTAGCTTTCACTTCCTGGGGTTTATTCAAACATTACCCTGTATTAGATCATTTGATATGGACTGTACAGTCTCTATGTTTGTTCTGTTTCCATGGTAGCAACGTCGATGGGATTTGTCACCCTCCTGGTATACTGTGTCCATTACCTTGTTCATCACAGTCATACTTCTTCTAGCGCATCTCTGAGCTGTACTTGTGTTATCTCCCCCCCCCCCCCCCCACATTGTTTGAAACAGGTTCTTCACATCAAGGTTGAGATGCTCCATGTGGAGGTCTAGGGGAATGTTCCCTCCCTTTGACCCTTTGGAGTTCAGAAAGCGATTACGCACAAGTAAATATGCCTCCTCAGGTAATAAAGCATTTTTTTTTTGTTTTTTTTTTTTTTTGCAAAAAAACAAGCAAAGCATATGCATATTTGGTGTGATTGAATTTGTACTCGAACCACAGGACAATCTTGTAAGTTCGCACAAGCCTTTCCCCATCACCTTCCTTGATGGCATCCATAATATTTAAAAATATGAGACCACACTGCAATCTAGCATTATGATACTTAAAAATGCAGTCCTCTTTAGATATGGGTTTTTATCTGTGGGGGTATTATCTGGACTTTCATTCTCATTTTTGTGTAGTACTCTTTCATTTCTGCCATAAAAAAGGAAAAAAAGATGTTTTTTTAAATAAGATCCTTATTTAATATAATAACATAATATAATACATTTATATAGCGCCATTTGCAGCAGTTCAATGGCGCTGTATGCAGTATAAATGGTTCTTATTTTCCGATCTTTTCAAATGCATCACGAAAAAGTAAGGTTTTGATGCCTTCTTTAAATGTTCCAATGCTTTTTAGTCTTTTAATGTCTACTAAATTAAATTAATAATAAATTCATATCTACCTAGAAATAACTATTTCACTTACAAATTTTACTTGTTACTCAATACATATTTTGATTGCTTGTATTCGATCAGATAGTTTTTACCTCTTTCGTGTGGCATCAGTGGTAAAGATCGAAGAACAGTCATGGTTTCGGCACTTGTAGTATCCCAGGCTATCTCTGTTATAGTCACCACCAATTCCAATAAATTTCTGCTCCTCGCTTGTAGTTCAGAGTGATGTTTGGGTATCGTTGCAACTGCACAACCATTCCCTGAAGTCGGAGTGGTGCTGCATGTAAGGGCTTCTTTGTGATTGACTCTAATGGTTTATGAGCTCATAATGTTATACTAAATATTGTATTACATTAAATAGAGGTCATTGTCCATGATAGATTTTGTATTCACAAAAGGGAGAGATGTATATTAAAAATGTATGTTTACAAAGGCTGACTGACTAAAGTTTAAGAAAACAGAGGTGATTAAGAAAACGAGATTTATCTACAAGCATTATATGTCATTATATGTCAACCATTAATTATATCACTCAACTACATACTTTAAATTACCTCCGGTGGCTGTGCCAACTGTTGTATTGCCGGTTCTTGGTCTTCGGCTGGTGCGGCGTCAGCGTTTTCGATAGGTGGTGGATCTGGTGCAGCCACCGGCAAGACGACAATGTTGTCGGGAACTTGGTCATCCATACTAGTTCTGGAAGCTCGTTTAACAAACTGGCCTCGATTGTGTGCGCCCATATTTATACCCCTGTTATGCATGGTTGCATTTGGAATATAATAACTATTTACAATTATTTCTTTAAACATGATGGAATGTTGTCCTTTGGGAAGGGGAGGCAGGTGAAGCAGGGAGCAAGAGGGATAAAATGAAAGAAAAGAAAATAGAAGTAAAACAAAACAGAACAAAACAAAAAAGACCATGTTTTTTCCACCTTTTAGCTCAATTTAGAGCTACAGAACAAAGTTGAGTTACAATTTGAGCAGGAATCAAAGGCAACAAACTCACCAGCTGACAACCATGAGACTACATGACTGATACAAGGCAAACCAAACAGAGCAGTCCAGTTATTGTGGTCCATGATAGGTTTGACTCTCACTCTCAACAACTGGGCTCTTGATGGTATAGAAGTGAACACACTCATACAAAACCAATATCACTAAACCCTCAAACATACTGAAAGAAATTAAGAAATTAATTATTGAGGATTGATGGAAATCTCATTTACACTGCATATGGATATTTATTCTGTGGCTCTTCTTGTTGATCTCTTTACCACTTTTTATTCCATATTCAAGTAAAGATAATTTTGAACTTATAAACTGATAGATATATTATATTGTATGACCCCGGTATCCATGGAGATACAGGATAAATGTGTTTCAAAACAGTTCATCTAGTGAGAAGGCAAAGTTGTAGTGATTACAATTTTAAGGTGAAAGCAGAATATTTAGATCCAATGAGCACTTAAGTGAGTTAAACAAGTGAAAAAATAACATACAGAACTTAAGGAAAAGGAATAAGAAAGCTGCTTATATTGAAATAATATGCTTAAAAAGAGAAAAAATATTGTGATGTGAAGAAAACATGAACATGTAACTGCATGTTATATGAACTTACTCTGAAATGATTAAAACAAAACGGAAATAGAAAACGAAATTTGAAGAAATTTAAAGCACAAAATGTTGAGTTTACGAGTAATTGGAAATAAAAAAGTAGCAAAAAATGGATTATTTTTTGTTAAAATTGAAATGTTAAATCGAAAAGATGAACTTTCTAACAATTTCAGTACTGAAATTCACTAGCCGTACTTGTATCTCATGCATTTGCGACAAGTAAATGAATAAAAAATACTCTACTATGCCTGACCAGCCAGGGAAGGAAAAAAAAACTCTAATACTTATTGTGTACTATACCTGAAATGCACCTCTCTAAATTCTATATATTTAAGAAATGTTGATTTTGAATTACGGCATTCTATATTGTATTCAAGCGATACCTTGGACCCCTCAGTAAAATAGTGAAATCTACAACACGTCCTTAAAGCATAACGTTTTACTTTTGTCCTGTCTTCGTGTCTAGTCGTTCTGTTTAGTACTGTTTTACTTAGGCATCTTTCATTGATTGAGTATATAACTTCGTTTAAAAATGTTGCTACAACAAATAACTGTGGAATGACAGAAAACCGACACTGGAAAATAACTCATGAATGTTTACAAGGAAGAATTGACTATTTAGAAGGACACAGCATGAAAACAGAGATTTAATCAGGCTTAATGGCATCATAAAGCTGGGTATAAATTAGGAATTTGTACTCCTTTAGTGCATAATTAAGAAACTTAAAGTCCACCTTTAAGCAAGCTTTATATCTCAAATTACACGAGTATAAAGAGACTACGAGCTTTATGCTGCCGTAAATGATAACTTAAAGTATCCGAGAATTACTGTAAATGTGCATATATATGTGCTTAAATGTACTTAAACACAGGATACACAATAAGAAATATCAGTCAAGTTGTAGTCTTTTTCCTTTAATCCCTCTTTTTGTACCACTTGAATTGGTTTGTTTTCTCCTCCCTCTTTCTTGTCATAAACTATGACAAACACCTTTTCTCGTTCAGAAGTTTCATTGAAAGTTTAATATCATTATCCTTATTTTCTTAGTTACATTTCTTTATTTCTTTTTGCCTCAAATTCGAACCTTAATTTTCAATTACACTAAAAGTTAGATTTTACAATTTTATTATTTATAAAGTGTCAATAAATGTGGAAATTGATATTTATTGCAATTAATTAAATCTTCATTATATCAATTAAATAAATATGACTTATAGAATTTATAAAAAACAATATGAACAGCTTTCCAGCAGCTTTCTTAAAAATGCATGATGAACATTAACATTTCAATAACTATGATAAAAATTATGCCCGATTTAATAATAAATAATATCAATTGAGGTTAAACAAAGACTTTTTAGAGCAGTCTTTCATGTAATAATTATATAAATATAGTCTTTAGCATTCCCTAAAGAAGCATGATGAACATTAACAGTTTTATAAAAATAATAATATAAAAAATTCTCAATTTGATAATAAATAATGGTTCGTACAACTTTATCAACTAAAAAAATAAGGACTTTTCGAGGATTTTTCAAGGCAAATTTTGCAATTTTCAAGGACAATAAAAATATTGTACAAACAAAGAAAAAAACAGTCCTGTTCTATATAATGTTCAATTTCTGTGTCACAGTAAGTTTATTTCTTAATTAAGCTGAACAATTCTTCAGTTCATCAAGTTTTGAACGAGGCTTTGAACGCCATCTTGGATTTTTCACTCAGCACTGCTTAAATGACAGAATATACCGGGCGGACAAACACTATTTTAGCCAAAAAAAAACACACAAAAACACAGAGATAAGCATAATTAAGGACCCTTTATCACATCATAAGGACTTTTGCCTCATATTCAAGGACTTCTCAAAGCCAACGCTAATATTTAAGGACTTTCAAGACTGTACGAACCATGTAATAGATAATAGAATAATAGAATAAAATAAATAATAGAATTAATTGAAGTTTAAAATACTGTTCTCTAGAGCAGTCTTTCATGTGATCTAGCCTTATATTAACTGTACATATTTTCATGTATGCGAACAAGTAACCTGGCTCAAGTACTTTTATCTTTTGTAAGACTTTATCTACATTTCTCTTAATTCTTGGCAGTTTACCTCAACAGCAGCACAGGATTCCTTTGGTGTAAATCAAGCATTCTACTGCTGCTAATATCAGGAAAACAGTAGCGGATTAAATTCTAGTTAGTGTAACACATTCGTTTAGTAACTTTTGTTCCAATAGGTTGAATTTTAATCAGCTATCCGGTTACGTGATATTAGCGGCAGGAGAAGGTTCCATTTACAGCAAAGGACTCCTGTGGTGCTTATATCTCTGATTTTTACTGCTATTAAGGTAAACAGCCAAAAAGAGAAATGAATATACAGTATAGTCTTACAAAATGTACAGATACTTGAGCCGGGTTCCTTGTGGTATGCTGTAGATGCATGCCACACAGAAAGGAATTACAGCACAAAGATACAGTGCTGCATATGAATCATAAGTGAAACCCAATTTAAATTCATGTACAGTACTGATATAATTTGGCTATTGATTTGTCAAAGATAACATAATATATAATCACATGAATACTGCTCTAAAGAACAGATGGCCTCTAGTATTAGTTATTTCTAGTATTATTTGGTGTTGACTGGTGCAGTGGGGCTTCCACCGGCTCTCTCACTGCCCAGTCAACTGGATTGTCAGGAATCTTCCTTTTCGACACGAGTGCATTTCTTCTCCTTGGCAAAATTCCTTGCCTTGATCTGGCAGGAAGGCTCTCCAAATGTTTTTTATCAAGTTGCTCCTTTACCTTTCTGAGGGCAGTCCTTTCCCAGGGTGTGTATCGTTGTGTTCTGTCCGTGAACTGCCTGGTGGTACCCTCAGATTCAGCTAATAGCTAGAATCTATTCTTAACTAGAATACGATATACAAGGACCTACGGATCTTCTATTTCATGAGTATCCTCAGCAGTGTCAAGAGTTGCACTTGTGGAGATGTTATTAGTTGGCATGACGAGTTTCTCCTTAAGCTCTGCTAGATTATGTGAGACAGTCCCTAGTAATACTTCCACTTAATCGAGGGTTGTCCAATACTGTCGACCTGATACGGATCGTCAGTGCAGTTCACGATCCGTACGGTTCATGAAACTCATTTGTATGCATAAAACAAACATTATTATCTATTACGATGTACGAAGTTTTACAGTAATGCTGTGTAAAGTGTTTATGGTCACCCTGTGGTAATTCCGATTATCCCTAACACACACTCCATCCTTTGTACTAAAGACCTTACTTACACATTACTATAGCCAGGAATGATAAAGGTTGAAGTTTTTGACTTTAACAAATTAAAGTGATGAAAGATGTAAGATGATCACGATTCTTGTGTTGATATTCGAGCGAGGACTATTACGATAGATTAGCTTTTGAAAACGACGCAATTCATATATACTTGTAGCCTGTGGCTACGGCTACAGGTCAAAAGTAATATATCGATCTCCCTGTGTCTAAGTAGAACGAAGTATGACTATGAAGTGGCTACGCGGCTAAGGGTGCTACAGGTCAAAATTAATATAATAAAACGAAGTATCTTTATGAAGTGGCTACGCGGCTACGGGTGCTACAGGTCAAAAGTAATATATCGGTCTTCCTGTGTCTTAATAGAACGAATACTTCGCTTTTCACGAAACGCGTAGGCATCTTATGGCTTTCCTGTTACTTATTAATTTAATTTGTATAAGTAAATCATATTTGATTTAAATGCTGCTATATTTTGCAAAGAAAAATCAATTAAAGCATATAGCTACAATAAAGTATGAGTATTGCACATTTAAAACTTACAATAATGTTTATTTAAATTCCAAAGAACAATTAATTAAAGCATATATTTACAAACAAAGTATGAGTATTGTGTATTTAAACTTAGAAATATAAAGCAAATATGTATCTGCATACAGAGGCTCATTGCAAATAAGTGAAAAATTATTAATAATTTGTTTTTTGAAGTGAAAATATTAATATGGAATGGTCGGTTATGCTTGGCTTTGTATTGTCTTTCCTATTGTAATTTTTCTAGAAAACTATTGATCACAATGTTCTACTCAACTCACAGAAACAAATCGCAAAAATAAGTTTACATATTGAAAATTTCTTGTGGAACATGACCGGCTGTAACCAGTTGATTTCTTATTCGTACAGTTACTGAACTGTGTACAGGGAGGCTGTACTTAGCGACGTACTGTTGTTGCTGACAGCATGGGTGTTCTCGGTCCCAGTCAATTGTTTGTGGATCATTCTTGATGAAAACTGCTGTTGCTTTTGACGATCTTGGAACGCGTTCTGTCACCAGATTTCCATAGGCGTTTAGTTGGCCTGCTGCCTGTTTGAACTCTTCCTCTGTGATGGATCGCAAGCTCCTTGGCGCGTACTGTTTGAAAGATCTGCATGACACAACGGGTCCAGGGAAGGTGACGATGGCGGCTTTTTGGTCGTCTAATGTCGGCTGCCTGGCTTCTTTCTCTGTACAATCACTCACAATGCTGTTGATAAACTGAAAAAAATAAATAATACAAAGCATTTAGAATTGCTAGTGAAATTGGGTATTAAACTTTGCCGTAAAGATATAAATCTACCAGTGTTTAAAAATATTGAAGACATTTTATACATTTTATTTTTTTCCAAAGCGGCTTAATAATTTTGATATTGACATTTGCAAAAAAAAAAACACAAGTTCTCAGTAGCGATATGCTTCTGCGTGTTCGCATATTGTAGAATCTTTTGGGCTCCCTCGACGGACGCTTTCATGATGCGTTGTGGTGTTGGTGGTGGCTTGCATCCATTCAACAGTTGGCCCGCCATATGGTTGAATATATGTAAGCAACCAGCCAGTCGTTTTATCAAGTCGCACTTCTTGCACTTAGGTACTGGCGTGCCTTCTTTAAGAGCATCGTTGATCTCTTCGATCTCTTGTTTGCTAAGTTTGTGCAAAAGTTCTTGTGCTTCGTCGTCAAACTTGTAGTTAGTTTTCAGCATGTTTTCCTCCATTTCAACAAATATGTCGGTCAAGGAGTCAACATTCTGACTTTCCAGCCACGTGATGGAAGTGTCTGTGTCCTCCACACTTGGCCGATAGCAGGGGGGGACAGGAATAGAAATCTGTCAAGTAGCCCATGTCCTTGATCCATTCTGGCGATCAATCTTGCAGCAAATGGAACTTGTGTTGCTCCGACAATAGAAAACGGCACATTTGCCTCGATTTCTCTCGTACGTTCTGTGGCGTATCGATATGTCACACGTTCTCCTGAGAACAACTCACATAGTAGTTGAGCGTCGCCAGTTGCGTTTTCATCATCTGATTTCAGCAGTTTGTTTAATAAGTCAAATAGTTCCGGTGAGACGACAAAGCCTAGTTTGTTTTGCGCGACAGTTTTTGCCAGCCCTGAAGAAGTACACTTGTCGAGAAGGAAATTTGTTAAGTCCTGGTTCTCGATAATGGTAGACATTGGCAAATGCGCAGCATGTTTTAGGGCTTGTGATTTTCCGGTGGATGGAGGTCCAACGAAGAGAATGAAGAGATTAAAGGGCATATCGTGGTTCTTGTGGCTTATCAGGCTGTGTTTACTGGCGAGGAAAGCTGTACTTGCTAGGATGGAAGGCACCAAGTAACCAGCGCTCGTACTCAACGATGAAGCTGTATTCGTCAGGAACGCCCATACGTTTTCTTGAAATACCTCTCCAAAGTCGAAAGAGATTCCCATTAAACGTTTGTGGAGTAGACTCCAAGTTCATTCGTGTTGGCGCGTTATTTCCGTAAGTTTAGAAGAAGACATTGTAAACTTTGTATCTCAGCTAGTGACAAGTGGTAAATGGGAGTACCGGTAAATGCTGCGCTGTGGTAGTTTATGAAATTACTCCTGAGGGAATTGTAGTCATAGTTACAAAGTAAACAAAACTTTTCAACAGGATAATGGCTGCGAAATTTGATTATAGATGTGATAGTGATTTTTTTCTCAAGTGTTTTGTTTTGTTTTGTTTTGTGTAGGAAACTAGTCTTTTGTTGCACTCTATTATTCACTGGATAGAGGTGATAACTAGTGGTAAGGTAGTGTGAGCTGCGTTGGTGTTTCTAATGAAACAGTTGTTTATTGGATAATTCTATCTAGGGTTAGTTTAATTTACGAATGATAGAACAAAGGAAGGTAGTGCCGCTTAAGACACCGCCAAACGTGTAGTGACTAGAGAGGAGAATGCGACACTGTAGTGTGAAGGTGGGCACTAAATTTATCCAATGCTAGGGATTAAGTCTTTTGTTATACTTTTGTTTAGAATCACTAAAGCGGTATTATGGTATTTATAAAGTTGCAACGAGAAAGTAAGTGATACGTAACTCTAGAGGATTTCAAATAGATTCAGAGTGCTAAAAGACACGTACTAGAAGAAATAACAGTGATAGAAGTAATGGATTTGAGCATGATATTACAATACGCGAGGAATATGACAAACTTAACAAGACATGGAATTGTTCGCGAAAGGAGGCTCCTATTTAATTTAATGAATGGGGACGTGTTTTACGGAACCAAAGTGTGGCCATTATGGATTAAGAAGTTGTTTTGGAAGAAACCGCTTAGTGACATGGAAACATTGAAGGTGTTTCTTTTTTTTATTGGAAATGGATGTCCACCAACAGTTATCGTGAAATGGATATTGACAAGTGTATATTGGAAAATTGATGACAAAACATTGGATAAAAGAGCAAGGCAACTTCGATTTCTATTGGATAACATTAAAAGAAAAGAAAGCACCTGGTTTTATTATGACTTGCATAATGAACGAGTGTTATTCTTAGACGGTAGCAAGAGAGTAGGAGTAAGAAAATCGACAGAAAATCAAGTGAAACGAAAAAGAAGCATTGGAATTGTAGCGGGAGATACGAGATATGAATGTAAAGATGCTTGGACACAGCATTAATTTTTAGTCATTTTACGTGGAAAAGAAGAAAAATTGTAACAAATCGAAATATGTAAATCTGTAAAGTATGCTATCATTAAGTGAGCATTACTAGTAATAAATCGTCGTTGGATATAAAATACATTCAATAGCTTTATTTACAATTAAACATTTTATGGTTGAACTAATACAATGCATTAATACCTTTGTCTCTTGAAAACAGCATGTGCTATTTGAAGGTAGTTTTAGCACTAGATTGTGTGCTGTTTTTAAATGATATTTAGAAAGTATACCCTGTAAATAATTTGTGAGTTTTATATTGTTATAGTTCTATTTGTATAACTTATGTGAAAATAAATGTTTTTAAAAATTGATACTCATACGGGCTTGTGATTATTACTCGAGTATTTATTTGCAGTTAAGGATTCGAACATAAAAATAAAACTGATTTTTTTTGCTATTTTGAGTTAGGACTAATTTTTTCCATTGAATATTCATTTGAGAAGTAAGTGAGCCATCAATAACTTACAACACAGAAATAATATTATACAGAAACAACGATTGACGTTTTACGGTTTTGGTATCCCTGTGTATCATAACACGTAGCCGTAGCCAACTGGCTACACAGTAATATGGTATCCCTGTGTACTTCTGTCCTCTGAATATTTTTTTTTTTTTTTTTTACAACTTTTTATTAAGCAAATAAGATGTATATTACAATGACATACGGGTATACATGTAAAGTTAAACAACACAATTACAGTTAACGAGAAAAATTAAATAAAAGAAAAAAGAAAAAAAAAAACTTGAATAAATTCAAAAAAATTCAAGGAGTTTGTTCCATTTATTATAATGAAATCCTAGTTTTTCCTTTTCAGTAGCTATCCTTAACTCAATATGATAAATCATTTTAATTTTATTTAAGAAGGCAACGTAGGACAATTTTAAGTTTGTTAAACTACTTTGATATATATAATATTTTGCTAATAAAAGTAAATGATTAATTAAATCTTGGTCGCATATTTGATCTGTGATACCAAGAATAATGTCCAATTCCTTAAATTCAGTATACTGAATTTTTGATTTTCTAAATAGATTTTCCTTAACAGATGACCAAAATAATTGGACCTCAGGACAATGATAAAACAGATGTTCAATAGTTTCTTCTCGAAACTGGCAGAAGGAGCACAAGGGAGAGTTACTCTTTCCTATTTTGAAAAGTAATTGTTTTGTAAATAAAATTCTGTGAAAAATTTTGAATTGAAATTCACGTGTTTTTGTATCAAGTGCACATCTAAATGGAATCGTGTAAATCTTTTGCCAATTAATTTCGTTAACTATAGTTTGCTTCGAATTTTTTTTGCGCTGTTGGAGGGGATATTTTCTTTGACAACAAGATACAATAAACTTTCCTGGAAGTTAATTTTTCGATTTTAAGCCTTTGTCCTACGTGAGTATAAATTTCAACTTCACTTATTTGGAAAGGTTTTAAACAAGTCTTGTTAGCTGCATAATTTTCTTTGATTATTTTACGCCAGGCTGTCGGAATAGCATGTAAGATTTGTCTGAGATTGAATATTTCCAATGGGCCTAAATGTACCATTTTTTCAAAATTCAGGCTGTTATCATCGTAAAGATCGCCTATTTTACAAATTCCACTCGAGTAAATATTTTTTATAAAAACTGATTTATCATTGATGCAGACAAATTTATTATTCCAAATAACTTGGTTAATTACATCCTCTAGAGAATCGGGTGTCTTATGAGGGTTAAATAGTGACCAAGATTTCAAACATTCCTGATAGTAATTAGGAAGTTTTAGTGTTAATTTTTTAAAATCAAAGTTACAATGGAAAAGTAATTTTCCACCTGATTTTTCTAAGTAATAATTTAAAAAATATTTCCAGCTACAAGGATAATCTGCCAAAAATCTTTTGATACACATAATTCGTTGAGCATGCATTAAGGATTCTATATCTAACATCTTCAGCCCCCCAAGCTCAATATCATTTACGAGGGCTGAACGTTTCACTTTGTCCTTACCATTCCAAATAAAGTTATACAATAAGTGATTTATTTCCTTAATGGTTTCATTGTCTACTGAAATTAATGATAAACAATAGAGTATTTTAGGGATAGAGAATGTTTTGATTATTTGAATTTTTCCAATTATGGTTAAGCCTCTCCATTTCCATAATGCAAACGTTGATTTTAACGAAGTTTTTATTTCGTCGAAGTTTAATTTTCTAAAAAGAACTTTGTCATAAGTAAAGAAGATACCTAAAATTTTGACTGCAGTTTTAATTTCTTCAATACCCAAATCTTGAGCTGTTGTATTAGTAGAACCAAGGCACATGACTTCTGTCTTATCGTCATTGACTTTTAAACCGGAGAAACCGCTGAACTTTTTTAATACATTGAAAAGTCTACTAAATGAATATTTATCATGGACAAACACCGTGAGGTCGTCTGCAAACAAGTTTAGCTTTATACTCTGTTCGTTTATTGTCATTCCTATTATATTTTTGTCATTCCGTATATATATTGCTAGGGTTTCAACTACTAAAATAAATAAATATGGAGATAGAGGGTCGCCCTGGCGAACACCACGCGAGATGTTGAAAAAAGGAGTAGCGATCCCATTGTTTATCACACAGCTAGATATATTCTTATAAAAAGTCTTGACCCATGCCATGAATGACGGTCCAAAATTGAATTCTTCTAAAACTCTATATAAACAATTCCAGTTTAAGGAATCGAAAGCTTTTTCAAAATCAACTGCAACTAGTAGTGCTTCAATGTTTTTACATCTAGTGAAATCCAAAACGTCATCTATTGTACGGACGGCATCAAAAATGGTTCTTCCTTTTACAAAAGCGTGCTGATTATGGTGTATAATGTGAGGCAGTATCTTTTCTAACCTTCGTGCTATTGTTTTCGAACCAATCTTGACATCCACATTTATAAGTGAAATGGGTCTCCAATTCTTGATGAAGCGTCTATCTTTTCCTTTTTTTTCAATCAGTGTAATTACAGCCTGTTTCTGAGAGGTCGTAAGCTCCCCATTCTTATAGCAACAGTTTAGACATTCTACTAAGATAGGCCCAACTAGGGGCCAAAATGTTTGATAGAATTCAGCTGTGAGACCATCGTTACCTGGGGTTTTATTTTTTTGAAATGTATTTAGAACATCAAAGCATTCCGTAATAGTGAGTTCTCCTTCACAGAGAGTCCTCTGTTCGGGTGATAGTTTCGGTATTTTACTTGATAGGAATTCACCTGGGTTTCGTTCATCATTAATACTAACTTTTTCTTCATAAAGATCATGATAAAAGTTTTCTATGTCTTTTAATATGATGTCGGGATCCGAAATGACCTGTTCATCTTTAGATATAAGCTGTCGGACAGATGTTTTCTTTTTTCTCCAATTTTCCAGATTCAAAAAATATTTGTTGTTTTTCTCTCCATTTTCGTGCCAATTTACTCGAGATCTAATGATCGAACCTCTAGTTATATAGTCATATTCAAATTCATATTCATCTTTTAGTAATTGTAATTCTTCTATGCTTTCTTTACTTTGAGTTTCATCGCATTTTTTTTCTGCAACTTTTATCTTGGTTTCAAGAGTGTCTAGTTTTTGTCTTCTCTTTTTTGCCTTTTGCTTACTGTAGGTTATTGTCTCCTGTCTGATTTTGTACTTAAGCCATTCCCATGTGATTCTTATATCATTTTCGTTACTAACTTGTTGGAGCCAATCAGAGGATTTATCGTTAATCATGTCTATGTAAACCTTATCTTGGAGTAAACTATTGTTCATTTTCCAAAAAGAAGGGCCATGTTTTTTGTCAGGTATACTATTTATATTCAAAAGTACAGCGGAATGATCAGACTTGATAGAACACACAATATCTACTTTGTCAACATCTTCTTGCAAGGAATCACTTAGAAACCAATAGTCTAATCTCCTTTGTATAAACGGAGTTTTTTGTCTCCATGTGAATCGTTTTTCTGTTGGATTTCGAGTTCGCCAGATATCTATGAGGTCATGTTTTAAAAGAATATTTTGCAATTCATTAACTGAATCTTTAACAGAAGGAGTTCCTCCTGAGCCATCAAGTTTTAGGTCAAATACGACATTGAAATCTCCCCCCAGTATAATATCATGCTCGATATGGACCATAGATTCTAGAACGTCCAATAAATTTCGAAAAAAAAGGCTTTGCTCCTTTACTTTTGTTGGAGCATAAACATTAGCAATGAGGAACGGAGTATTTTGTATTAATAGGTCTAATATAATAAATCTTCCTTCAGAGTCAATAGACATATTTTTACAGTCAAAATCAAGTGTACCTCGAATGAGAATAAGAGTTCCTTTACTATGATTTGTACCGTGAGAAAAGAAAAGATCCCCCTTCCATTCCTTCCTCCATTGATTTACAATTTCTTCTGTACTATAAGTTTCTTGAAGAAAGTAAATATCTGCCTTTTGCTTATTCAACCAGTTAAACAAACATTTTCGTTTTTCAAAGTTACGTATCCCTCGTACGTTTAAGGATAGCATTTTGAATTGGACATTATTCTGGCTCATTCCAAGAAAGAAAAAAGATTAGCAATAAAATAATGGTAATTGAACAAACTCCCTTTTCATCAGAATAAGGAAAATCTCCAAAAACAGAAATAAATATTAACATTATACGACACTCAAACAAATACAATGTATATAAACATATCAAAACATAGCCAGAAAACACTGTTGAGCTATTACTGAAAGGGCCTAGCATATAAAACGCACTTAGATGGTCTAGAAGCGTCAAGCTCCCGAGTAATTAGTTCTATTTCATTTTCCCGTCCACAGGGGGATTGTAGTGCCACTAAGCAACAATTACATTGCATTATTACATTTTTGTAAACTAAGTAAACTAATTAAGATTCAAGATCAAGCTAGAATATTTAAGTTTTCTATAAAGAAAAAAATAAATAATTGCATGTATATACTTATCTAGCTAGCCAGTTCGCCATCAATAAAGAGTTTATATGGTTCAGACTTGCTGAAAGATGCCTTTCGACCATTTTTCCTCGCCTCCAGCATTTTTGGGATTAGCGTTTTCCTGATTTCTATGACTTGTGGAGGAAGATCAACCCCAACTCCGTATCCATCTTCTTTGTTAAGTTTTGAACGGCTTTCGAAGACGCGCTCTCGATCTTGAAAGCGAAGGAAGCGTGCAATAATGGGCCTTGGTTGTCCATGTTTACGGCGTCCGGTCCTGTGAATCCTTTGAAATTCTATGCCATCTGGGTGGCTAACCTTAAGTTGGTTTTCAATGAAATCATATAAGGTATTCTCGGCATTCTCGTCGTTGCTCTCTGGTATACCATAGAAACGGAGGTTTTCACGGCGGGTATATGTTTCATGTTTGAGAAGTTGCAGATTAAGCTTGGATATTTCTTCTTTGTATGATTCGTTTATTTCTTCTACTTTCTGCTTCTCTTCGTCTATGGTCTTGCCAAAAAAGTTCAAACTCTTCTCTAGATCGTTGGTTTTGTTCGCTGTCCTTGCTGTTTCGAGTTTAAGCGTACTGATTTCTTGCTGCATCTTCTGCACAGTGACATTAGTTTGGTTAACGGAGTCTTGAAGTGAATTAAGCTGGGTTTCTATATTGTCAAGTTTACCTAGTTTCTCCATGATCAAGTCAATTTTCGAAGCAAATTTCTGCGCAAAATCTAGAGCAAATAGAACTTCGTCTGTGGTGGCTTTCTCTTTGCCGGTAGGCGTTTGCTCTTTCTGCTTCTTCATTTCTGGAGACATTGTCTCAGAATCCATTGAACTTGTGGAGTCTGCACTTCCTCTAGCTTTTCTTTTCGAAAAGTTTGCTGATAACATTCTTAGTGGAGGGAAATTGGCATAATTCAAGTAATTTTTCGGGAGCTCTTCAACTTCGTGCCTCACTCCTTCATCGCTCGACCCAGTCCCACCATGTAATGGATTTGAGCATGATATTACAATACGCGAGGAATATGACAAACTTAACAAGACATGGAATTGTTCGCGAAAGGAGGCTCCTATTTAATTTAATGAATGGGGACGTGTTTTACGGAACCAAAGTGTGGCCATTATGGATTAAGAAGTTGTTTTGGAAGAAACCGCTTAGTGACATGGAAACATTGAAGGTGTTTCTTTTTTTTATTGGAAATGGATGTCCACCAACAGTTATCGTGAAATGGATATTGACAAGTGTATATTGGAAAATTGATGACAAAACATTGGATAAAAGAGCAAGGCAACTTCGATTTCTATTGGATAACATTAAAAGAAAAGAAAGCACCTGGTTTTATTATGACTTGCATAATGAACGAGTGTTATTCTTAGACGGTAGCAAGAGAGTAGGAGTAAGAAAATCGACAGAAAATCAAGTGAAACGAAAAAGAAGCATTGGAATTGTAGCGGGAGATACGAGATATGAATGTAAAGATGCTTGGACACAGCATTAATTTTTAGTCATTTTACGTGGAAAAGAAGAAAAATTGTAACAAATCGAAATATGTAAATCTGTAAAGTATGCTATCATTAAGTGAGCATTACTAGTAATAAATCGTCGTTGGATATAAAATACACTCAATAGCTTTATTTACAATTAAACATTTTATGGTTGAACTAATACAATGCATTAATACCTTTGTCTCTTGAAAACAGCATGTGCTATTTGAAGGTAGTTTTAGCACTAGATTGTGTGCTGTTTTTAAATGATATTTAGAAAGTATACCCTGTAAATAATTTGTGAGTTTTATATTGTTATAGTTCTATTTGTATAACTTATGTGAAAATAAATGTTTTTAAAAATTGATACTCATACGGGCTTGTGATTATTACTCGAGTATTTATTTGCAGTTAAGGATTCGAACATAAAAATAAAACTGATTTTTTTTGCTATTTTGAGTTAGGACTAATTTTTTCCATTGAATATTCATTTGAGAAGTAAGTGAGCCATCAATAACTTACAACACAGAAATAATATTATACAGAAACAACGATTGACGTTTTACGGTTTTGGTATCCCTGTGTATCATAACACGTAGCCGTAGCCAACTGGCTACACAGTAATATGGTATCCCTGTGTACTTCTGTCCTCTGAATATTGAGTACATATGGTATCCCTGTGTACTGAATACTGTTATGGGATCCCTGTGTATCATAACCCGTAGCCGTAGCCACAGGCTACAAGTATATACCGGTATGTAGAGTGGCGGGGTATTCTATAGTTGTACCGATATTCGAGCGAGTTCTATAACGATAGATTAGTTTTTGAAAACGACGCAATTCATATATTATTTTGAATGGTTTCTCCTGATTTTGATGTGAGATGATCACGATTCTTACCGAATGATTCACGGATTGCACGAAAAGTACGGAATGATAATTAGATGCACGGATCGTACGATCGGTACGGATCGTACGATCAGTACGGATCGTACGAATGGTGAACGATATGTGATGGGGGAGATAGGGATCATCTGATTTACCACGGGGTGACCATAAACACTTTACACAGGATTACCGTAAAACGTTGTACATAGTTATCGATAATGATATGCTTGTTTTATGCATACAAATGAGTTTGACGAACCGTACGGATCGTGAACTGCACTGATGATCTGTATCAGGTCGACAGTATTGGACATGACTGACTTAATCCTGAGTACTAGTTTACTGTGTCGGGATAAAGTTGTCATCAGTCATATTATATCCTGATGGCGTGTAATTTACTGCGTTTTGGCTAAAAATCCATCAGCTCCCCTCTCTATAAAGTGCCCCCCCCTCCAATAAGCCCCCTCTCTCAAACGTGCCTGAAATAAATAAGCCCCCCCCCCCCCCCCCCCCCCCCGGGGGACTTAACAGAGGATTTATGGTAAATCAATTTACCAAAAGAAAGCCTGATACCATGTCGTTTATAGAATACAAATGACATATTTCCAATCACCAGCACTAATAATGACGATCACATTCCAATTTTGATTTGATTACCTTGGCTATTTGTAGATTAACTCCCCTTTCAGGTTTTCCTTTACCATCTAGTGGATGCTGACACTTTCTTGAGGCCCTGAACTTGATAACTAATTCATCTCGGTGTTTTTGGCAGATTGTTAAGTGTCATCTTCATCAAATAAGCCTACTCCAGCAAGTATTAGCTCCTTTTCAGAGGAAATGTTTCCTTGGGCAACTTTCAATTGTCTAAGATGAGGATTCATGTTGCTAGAACATGAAATCAAAGGGCGAAGCTCATTTCGTTCTCGACGATACTAGATGAAAGACGGCATTGAATAGTACTATGCCTTGCAAATGATCATAACAGTTGAGACATTGATTAATGTATTAAGCTCAACTCACATGTTTTCCCTATAACAGAGCGATTTTTATGCACATTGACTGGCACATTGTGACGTCAGCTGACCTTAGACTCAGTAAATTTGGACATGTGGTCTGTAAGTATAAAAACTTTTATTGATTGATACGTAGTTGATCCAAGGGAACAGCTTCCATTTTACTGAAGTAATCCACTATACAATTTTAGAAAGCTGTTCTTGATATTGTTATGCGAAGCCAAACACCATCAAAATGCATAATGTCAACATTGTCAGATAGTGTAACTAAACGGTTGTCACCTTGCCCTACGTGCCTTAAAGCCTTTCCTCAAAGTAATGAACATGCACAACTTAACTGGTATAAAACGAAATTTATTATCATGAATCCCATAAGCAACCCACTTGATTTGAAACAATCTTAAACTTAGACTAAATACGAAACTCATTCGTAACTTTTAAAAGCGAATTTAACTTAACTTAAAGATTTAAATGAATTTTACTTAATAATTACTTAAATGAAGTGTATGAAGAGGTCTCGCTTTTTCCGTTTTGCAGGGTGAATTTTTGGAGATTTTTGGCAAAAAAGCAGGGGGTGCTCTAACTCCCTCCGGATAACTCCAAATTCCTAAATATTTTGGCATATTGAGTTTTTGAGTGAAGCCTTTCTGTGTGCCAAGTTTCATTGAAATCAGAGAGATGACATGTATCACGTCTGTCTGGTCCTCTCATGGACAGTAATGATTGTACACCAATCAAAGTTCCCTATAAATTTCATACATAAAGTGTTACATACCATACCATCATGATTAAAAATGGCCTCCATCTTGTTTGAAAGCCCATAGTTTTCGAAAGGTTTCAAGCTTTTCCAACCTAAATCTCAACCAGTTGCTATGTTGTCACCTTCAAAGGTAATGTTGCTTGCCTCATACCTGCATTGTCAAGACGTAAATCTTGGGGAAAGCAATCAGGCTCAAATTTGAACTCAAACCTTTATAATTGACGATCAAATTTACAAGACTCAAAGCAACCTATAAATATAATTCCTTCTCTAAACTAAATATCGTTCATTTTACTGTCCTTTTTTCCTTGTCTTGTCTTCTTTATTTCTTTGTTTCTTCCTTTAATTCTTTAGTCGTCTTCAAGCTCTGTGGTGGTCCTTCGCTGCTGTTCTTTCTTGTTTTCTTGTCCTTATGCTGCGTCCATCTTGAGTCTAACTGCCTCTGTTAATTTAGTTCATTTTACTCATACTTATGGCCTAGTATTGTTTTATTTAGTGATGTAACGTTTCTTTTGTATTTCATTATGTTCATTGAATTCTCTAATCCTCGTATAATCCTTTTACGAAATATTGAATAAATCAACTTTACTGTCTAGAGTTCTTATTTTTCTATTATTAATGTTCGTTCTGGAGTTCTTCTTTTGTTGCAATCAGGCAGAGCTTGTGGATTGGTCTATCATACTCTCCGTTTGCTGTCTTGATCTTTACTTTCCTTATTCGACCATCTTTTCCAGGGTAGACGTCGACTATGATAGCCATTTTCCAATTTCTTCTGTGTCTTTGATCCAATTCTGAGACGAGGTCTCCGATCTGGATGTTATCCCTTGTCTTGAACCATTTATTTCGTGGCAGTAGATTCGGTACGAAGTACTTGATCCAAGTTTCCCAGAAGTCTTGAATGGTCTTTTGGACATTTCGTAGTAAATCTCGAGGATTAACTCTCTTTTCTGGTTCTGCTTGTGGTGGCGGGTTGTGGTGTCCTAGCAGAATATCATTCGGTGTTATCGGTGGACTCTAGAAGATGTCATCTGAACTCGGGTAGAGAGGACGATCGTTGATTATGTAGGTGAATTCTGATAGAAAGGTGCGCCATTGTTCTTCTGTGTAAGCATGAAGTTTGCACGTTACATCTAATGCTTGTTGAACTGACTTGATAAGACTTTCAACTACCCCATTTTGATGACTTGCACGTGGTACATTCCATTCCCATCTGAAGTCGCAGGTAAAATCCTCTGACAAAATATTCTTAATCTTGGGGAAATCCCACTTCTGCATGATTTCTCTTAGATATCCAATAATAGAATAAATTTGCTCACTTCTGCTAATCTCCTGGACTGGTACTAGTTGCTATCAGCGGCTAAGCTACCAGTCTAGCTACTGTTAGTCAGCTCTCTACCGATTGACAACGGATTGTTGATTAGTTTTCGCCTGTTTGTTTGGGCAATAACAGTTGGCTGTTTGTTGACCATGCATTAGGGAGATGTTGACTAACTGTAGACGAAGGTTTGACTGTGTCGATCTGATTTTGGTGAGTTGTTAGCCATATTATGACTGGCATTTGAAGACGTTTTAAATGCTTTTATGAGTTTTATATTAAAATGTTTTCAAAGTTATTGCTTTTTGATGATACAGATGCAGTCAATTTTTGTAAACGCTTTAATTTCTGCTCAGACACCAGACAGATCTGTAGGCTTACCAGTGATGCTTCCTTGTGGAGGAGGTCTATCAGGTAGAAAGGGAGTTGGCTCTTTCCACAGGCAAAGTTGTTGAGGGCATCATGCCAGCCTTCAATATCATTATTTGTGTGTACAGCTCTGTTAAATACACTCCATGAACTGGGAGGCCACATTCCATCTTTATTTAACCATTTGCCCTCCACATAATTGACAAGGGAGGTCTGAGGTGATGTGCTGGCTTTTTTCTTCAGACTTTTCCAGATGGCAGGAATTTCTTCTGCTAGAATGAAGGGGAACACCATTATTTGTCTTAGATATTCGTGTGTTCCATGATCCTCTTTGTATGCAGTTGAAAGGCCATTTTCGTGAATCTAATAATGGGAATAAAATGAAAATTAGAAATGTTTTTCAAAGTTAGCAGCACAAGATAACGGGGTCGAAAATAATAATGAAGTTTTGGGATTACTGGTTGCAAACAGACATGGATATGCAGTAATACTCCTGATAATCCAGAATGTTTCTCAGCACATTTGACTGATTTTAACCATTTTAGGCCATAAAGCAATCTCCAAGACTTTATCATATATAGTACTACCTTTTCTCCAAATGGCTTGGGTCCAGTGAAAGCAACAGCCAACTAAGTCTACATTGGGCAATACTTCAAGGAGAGCAGACCACACTGCCTTGTCAGTGTCATTGGTAATCTCAGCCTCTTGAGGAGTTTTAGGGAGAATTTCAAGGAGAAATACTTAAAGGAGAGCAGACCACACTGCCTTTTCAGTGTCATTGGTAATCTCAGCCTCTTGAGGAGTTTTAGGGAGAATTTTAAGCACTTGTTGGAAGACCTAGAAGTAACATAACAGGCATTTATAAGGTTTTTTGTGACAAATGCATTCTGGGTTGAGTTGTTTCGATACAACTCTGGCGGTACAAGACTCCGATTGTAACATAACTTTAATCGTCAAAACCACAGGTGAATCTGAACCTAAGGTAAATTTTAATAACGGTAATAACTTAGTATGGGAATATAAATAAAGATACAAGATATAAAATTGAACTTAATAAATTATTTTTCTCACCTCACGTTGAGTGGTTAATACGATTCAATATAGCTCAACTGAAGGAACTTGAAGAAAATTATACTTAAGATACTTGACTTAAGATGCTTGACTTAGATAAATGAAAAAACAAAACTTGACTTGACTTTAAATTTAACTTGATTAGTTACTTAACTTGGCTCGACTTAGAGCAAAAAATATCTTAACTTGTGAAGATGGAAACTTGAACTTATGTAAATTTAGAGCTGAAATTAATGCTACATGAAAAGACTGAAATTCCCTATGGACCAATACTTAACTGTGCGTAACCAATTGATTAGATTCTACACCGATCAACTTTGGTGTTCGCTTTCTGCAGTTTCTTTAGTTAATAAACAACTCGGATACATAATCAAAAGAACATATAAGCTGTTTCATGCTCATTTTAAAACTTGCCATCCCCAGCAAACAGTTGACCATCATAGTCACCATCACTTTTTTTTTGGAATATAGGAGTGGAAATGCTTTAGTATGGATAACATTTCCTCATTCAGATTTTCGTTCTTGAAGATAACTCCAAGGGGGACCTAGGAGAAATAAACCTATTAGAAATAAACTATTAGACTTATTAAAATCATAGGCCTTTCTTAATATTTATTCATAAAGTCCTTTAAGGATGGCCATCAGCCACCTAAGCATGAAATTCACTCTTAGTCTGTCCTTCATGATTTCTGAATACCATATAATACTTACCTGATTGAAGGTCTGGGCTGTCAATGCCTCTAAAACTCCAAAATCAGAAACGTCGTCTAACCAAAAAAGGAAGCGTTCTTGTGCCTGCCTTTTCTAAGACATCTGCCTGTGTACATTCTAAAAAAGATGTAGTAAAACATAAAAGATTAGTGATGTGGAAAACAAAAGGCAATTTAAAAAGTATCTTTATAATCATAAATATAATTACTGGTGTTTTCGAATGCTTATCATGAATTTGGTGTCTTATTAGGGACCTACCTGTCATTATTTTTATGCAGGTGAAGGAAGGGGGGGTCATTTAAATTTGTGCAAGGACTCACCAAAATAATCATATTGACACGTCTGTGTTGTGTATAGAATATATATATCGTTCAGAATCATGACTGTGTGATAAATTAAACTGGTATAAATGGTGTTGGAGTTGGTGAAAGAAAGAAAAGTTAATAAATTACTTAAAGTTGGCTGGAGTGGTTTGTTTCGCTTCCATCAATCAAAAATAATCAATTTGTACATTTTATATTTATGATTGGTGGCAGTGAAAAACCAAATTCCAGCGACCAATCCTATTACTCTTTGGATTTTCCTGCATGATGAAATTCGAGTCCTACCACGCTTCGAAACCCTGGTTTCCTCTTGCGTTTTGAACTCTGATTTCTTTTGCGTTTTGAATACACTATACCTTCTATACCTAGGAATTCTAGTGTTGATTTTTAGATGATTTCCGGTAGTTTGTCAACACTCCGTTGGTCCCGTTTTTCCTTGTTTTTGGTTGACTGGTGGTATCTCTCTATTTACAGATGTCTTAACGAGGTGTCTAAATCTTTAAAGCTTAAAATCTCTATGATCGATTTTACTGAATTAATAGGGTATATGATAGTTTTGTTCAATTTCAATAAGATCTAGCAAAAAGTATGAATGAGTGTGGATAAACAAAAGGGTGTGAGCGATTCTTGATATTTTGATTATTTCCTCTCTTATGTGGTAAAACGTCAGCCGACGTAGAAATAAAACGGTCAAACCTTTTGGTAGTTATCTTTTGCTAATTCGTCTAGTGAAGTTCTTTTTGATATACGCGCTAACGCCATGTCCATTAATTCACATCTATGGAACGTTTCTGTTTAATTGCTTTCAAAACAATAAAGGTACTCCTGAAGGTCTCCAGTAACGTTAATATTTTTTAACAGAGTTTTTTTAAAATACGCAAAAATCCAGTATCAGTTTAATCAGAGTTCACAGATTTCACACACATTCGAACGCGGGTAATAATCTGCGGCAGAACTAGGGGATGGCCAGCTGGCGAAAAAAATTTTTTTTCTTGAAACAAATCTAGAAAGTTTTATTAGCAGCGAAACAAATAAAAGTTTTTTTTTTTTTATCCCCGAAGGTTTCTAAAATTTTTACAATAACGTTTCTCTGGAAATGTAAAAGCCATTTTAACAGTATTATCTTAGGATATCATAACCACCGCATTGGGTAAAGCTTTTATGACATAGTGTAAAAATATGTACAGAGTAATTCTCATATTAAAAAAAAAGTTATTATGCAAACTTACCGAGTACTGACAAAATGTTTTGGTAGTGGAAGGCAGACAACCATCCTGCCATCAGCATGATAAATTGCATGAAGTTTTTTGCCAAAAAAGACCTTGGCATTCAAAATGAAAGAGTACCAATCGAAACCCTGCAAAGGTATTTCGATTGGTATCTCTTCAATTTTGGCATACTCTCGAATTATGGTGTTTTCGGCTGAGCTAGAGGGCAGGCCAATGAGGTACGGTACCATCCAAACATATCTTTGCTCTTCCTCAGCGATTAGAAAACCTCTGCTGGTAAACTGATAGATAAATGAATAAATATAAAAGAGTTAGTATGATTTAGTTAACAAAAAGATCTTATTGTTAGCAGACTGCGTACAAAGTGGTTTGTCTTGTTGTTTGTACCACAATCATACAATCATAATAGAATAATTACCTGAATATCTTTTCGAAGCACGTAGGTATTGGAACCTTTTTGCATGCCTAAAGTGAGCGTAGCTTTTTTCCTATTTTGCTGCTCTAATGGTAGACTAAGGTACTCCTCCAACACCTTTAACCAATATTCGTTAAGTTGCTCATCTTTGACACCCTTCCAAAATACGCCACCTTTGGAAACGTCCTATTGATAGCGTTTCTGAAGAACTTTTGGGTCCCTATTTCGTCGCATGTAACGTAGTATCTCCTAAAAGTGTAACAATTAACCACATATAAACCATAAAATATTGTTGAAAAGTTAAGGGTTTTTAGCATGATTTTGTACTTGATTAGAGTTTCGCGCGCTTCGAATGATCAAGCATGACATGACAACAATTTAGCATCTGAATCAAAATTGTTTTGAGGTTCCTACCTTAAATTCGTTTAACTCGCAAAGTATTTGAACTTAAAACAAAACTTAAACAAAGGAAAGTGAAATCTCTGTTCAGCAAGCTCCCTTTATAAAATACTGTATAGGTAATGGGACACCAGGCAAGTTCCCAATGGTGTCTACTTAGTATAGGTATCATATTGCTAGTATAATGAATGACCGCATGTGGGATACATACGAGATAGAAGCTCAACGCTCATGACTTTTCATGATATATTTATTGACAATAAACCTGTGAAATAAATTAAAATCAATGGTCATTGTCAAATAATCGAAAGTAAACATTTAAAGCGTTCACACTACTGACACTACTAACAAATCAGTGCTGAATAAGATTGTCCTCCGCCCATTGAAATCGTCTTGTCCACTGACTAAATTGGGGACAAGTTTAGGAATTGTATGTATCAGATCTTCCTCAACATGAGTATAGCTATGCTTCCCAAAATAAATACTAATATGATACAGAAATGTTATCAGTTATGATGTTGCGCCCGGCTCTTGTTTCGACTTTGATTTGTTTTGTCAACTATTTTAGCTTTAACTGTTGTATAGTGGTTGGAGGGGGGAATTAAGTCACGACAATTGGCAACAAGATAGACAAGTCCACAACTTGACATACTATCTTTTATCAAACCAATGTCTTTATATTTTGTTTAAACTATTTTGATAATGCTTGAATACTCACATGTTTACGCCATCACTACTTCTTCGTACGTCCAGCATGTACCCATTAAATCGCTGGAACTCTTGTGGAAATTCGATGAATCTGTTTACGGAAAAACAAAAGTTCGCTACAGACTTGTATGTGGAATCTCCACTTTTCATGTGAAAGGATCGTTTGGCGTCTTGGTCGTTTCTTACCGAAAGTGACTTCAACGGGGAGTTCTTCGACATGGTCGGTAAGAACGCATGGCAAGAAAGAAAGATTTTCTAGCTCTGTCCATTTTTATAGGTGAGATATCCGCCCCACCCATCACACCATGCAAGTATCGTGTTTCGTGTTAGCTATAATCATAGTCGTTTGACTGATACACTAATTATTGATGTTGCCGTCGTCGTTTTTTTTTAATAACTAGACCCTGGGAGCAGGGTAGACTGGGATACCTGAGCATAAGACTATATTTTTATAAACTCGATTGCAGAAAAGTCGTATCATACATTAAAAAAGTAACATCTCTGTTGTTATCCATGCATATCACAAAATAATGTTTTTTCAAGATGTCTTATCAATAAAAAACTTGAAAAATGTAATTTGAGCGCCATTAGATGTTATTAGATATATATTAGAGTTTTTAGGCCTTAAAAGTAAAAAGATATAAGTACATATAATTTATTAATATCTGATGTTTTAAAACCTTATATATTTGTCGTGTCTTGCATCAATAGAAGTTTTTTTTGCTAACTTTCAATCTATACAAGATCATATTTTAGGGCTTCTTCCACTCTTGCATAAGTGTATATTACAACGTTTCTGCAATCGAGTTATATATTACGTTTTTCTAAGATTTTGCTACCATTTTCCTAATAGTGACATCTAGAATAGAAAAACTAAAAAAAAGGAATAGGGAAACACTTTTTCTTACCTTTCCTCAACGTCTGAGGAAATCCATTTTGGGGTGGTCGCTGGAAACGCCCCACCTTGTAGACACTTTTTGTTCGTTTCCTCTTATTCCATTTTTCCTCGACCAGGTTTTGCAAAACATCACTAGGTGTAACATAACTTAATCGTCAAACCACAGGTGAATCTGAACCTAAGGTAAACTTTAATAACGGTAATAACTTAGTATGGGAATATAAATAAAGATACAAGATATGAAATTGAACTTAATAAATTATTTTCTCACCTCACGTTGAGTGGTTTGGTAACGATTCAATATAGCTCAACTGAAGGAACTTGAAGAGAATTATACTTAAGATACTTGACTTGGATAAATAAAAAAAACTAAACTTAACTTGACTTGACTTGACTTATTACTTAACTTGGCTCGACTAAGAGCAAAAAATATCTTGACTTGTGAAAATGGAAACTTGAACTTATGTAAATTTAGAGCTGAAATTTAATGCTACATGAAAAGACTGAAATTCCCTATGGACCAATACTTAACTGAGTGTAACTAATCGATTAGATTCTACACTAGGCTTTGCGAAATAAGCAAAATATTAGATAAAACATATATGAACAAGTTCCTATACATCATATTGCTTGTCATTTTCTGGCCCTTCAACACTTACCTGCTCATCATCTTCTCCTTTAACACCGACGTTTAGTGCTCTTGCTACTCTCCTTTTCTGACTCTTTAACAGCTTTTCCTATGAAGAGACAAAAGGGAAAAGTAGAGGGCAGCGTGGGGAAGTGAGCCTGAGATACTGTGCACTTTTCTACCTTTTCGTTGTTAGAAGACAATAAATACGACTCTGCGAATAGACGTTGACGTCCCAGAATATTATTGTACTGCCGAACAACAAACACATCTGTGCGAAAGTGCGGCTTCCTTGAACCAATTTTCGCAAACTGCATTTGTGGATCTCGACGAATGTGACATCACCTATAGAATTGAGAAAAACGTAAAGACTCAACTAAATAACTGTTTATGCCTTGTCGATCTCGTTATTCATCTGTGAAAGAAGCAATTTTTGGGTGAAACGATGCTGCTGATGATGGTGATAACCAACCATACGAAGGCCTTTGTAAATTATCACCCGGGAATACGTACAAACCTTTCATTATTCTGGACCAAAGAGGGAGGGTAGGGAGACGGTATTTTGAGAATTACTTCCATGACCTCTCGCGCGTAGTATCAATTTCTTTTATCTGTGGTTTTGGCATGCGTTTCCACTAAGACTCTCTGTTTGGCCAGCAAATCATGGAAATGCTTTTTAAAAGGACTGTCCGGTGATTTCAAATAATACTGCTCCTCATCCAAGAAAGGTGATGTTTCGTCTGTAGTGACCTTTTTTTCATTATCAACGGATAGAAAGTTTTCCAACCCAGTATCTTTCAAACATGCATCCGTTTGCAGGCAACCCTGTTAGGACAGCTTGTGTTGTAGCCATTCATAAGCTGAAACAGCGAAATTATTGGCTGTGGGAATGGTCAGGACATTGTTAAGGTTGGTCGTAATTCCTTTGGCTTGCTCCAGGTTTGAGGAATTCAAGAGTAAAGCAAAGGAATGCATGGAGAAGACAAACATGTCGTTGGAACACCTTCAAAAAGGTTAAGGTAATTTGATAACACTGTTGCAAATGGGCAATATAAAGTCTTGGAAGGAAATCGGCAATTGCTTTTTCCTTCAGGGTGCCTGGCTTAAAAGCAATGTACACGTAATATGCACAAAATAAAAGGCCCAAATAAATGGGTAACACAAATAAGTATCTATAAGTCCCGAAATAAACCGCTACCAGAAGCGTTTTTGGAATTCTAATAATGCTGTTACTTACAGTTTCTTAAACTTGTTGGCGATGTCATGCATGATGTTTCTCGTACAGGCATGTGGATTCATCTTGGTGGAAAGATCACTGCTTTTTTGTTGCCTAATGGAAACCTGCCAAGCTTGCTGCAGAAAATCCTTTATGCTTTCTCCGTTTATAACCCAAGGTGAGGCCATAATAAAGGTTAAGCTCAAATCGCTTTCAAAACTGTGTGGCACTTTAGGATGACGATAGCCAAATACAGTCTTCTCAGCGTAAAGGAACAGGAAAAGGAAATGTGAAACGTTGGGCACATGACTATTGGTTATCATTTCGGCTACCACTAGCAGGGCTTTCCCAGTAACTGGATGGGGAAGGACTATCGCATAGTAGTAGATCGGCCCCACACCTAGGCATTTCTGAACCAACGACCGAGTTGCATCCCAGTGGATGGTAGTCATGGATGCCATGTCGTGCCACAGGCGAACTCTGGCTTCTGTCCAAAGATCTTCCTCCCTTTAGCGTGCTCGTCGCCGATCTCCATGGCTTTGGCGATGTTTTGTTGCTGCAGAGTTTGCTTGAGCAGCGATTTCATGTTTGTTCTTAGCCTCTAAGGATATTCTTATGTAAAACTCCTATTTACCCAACATCGTCCCTATTCCCGTAACCAAACACTTGCGGAGGAAGGTTTGCTAAGTGTTGGGGGTATAAGCGGGATGGAGTATTCGCTTCAAGTTCCTTGCCAAGTTGCTCCCTTCTAGGAGCTCGAATAAACCGCAAAAGAGGATGAGTGGTTGGGTGTTTTACCGTTGCCTGGTAGGTGACATTAACTACTTTAGCAGCCTCATTTTCTGCTGTTATGATTAAGGAAACTGCAACTGTGCACTCCTTTTGCTTGCATGTTCCAAAGCATTTTAGAAAGGGTGCATTCGCTTTTTGTGATTTTTTTACTTTTAACCTATTATACTTGAAGCAGAAAGTACAAAATGGGTTGAATTCCTTGATTTGTTTAGAAAATAGATCTGCCCAAGAGCCAGTGAGACGGCGACCACCAGAAGGAATATCTTTGGGTGTGATCGAAAGCCACTCTGTATAGTAGATGTCAAAATCTGCATTTACGGGTAGGGTTTCTATGAAGAAACCACTATCTTCAAGCTCTGTAGACCCCAAAACCGAAAGAGTGACAGTACTGACCGAAGCCTATAAATTTAAAGAGAGCATAAGACAACGAAGACATGTATGCATGGTATAATTTCTGAAAGTTTCGTTTCTTGGATTCTTGCCTTTTTAATTTTTTTTACGAGAACCTGGCAATGGTGATACTGGTCCCTGCTCTTCTCTCCAACTGTCTATTTCCTACGAAATTTTATTTGGCATCAACATTATTGGGTGGAAAAGTCCTGGAAAAAAATCCCATTCTATTAAAAAAAAAAACATACCTCTGAGTAGCAGCTTGTCGTGGAAGAGATAGGAGACATCGCTAAAGTCGCTGTCATGGAGTGACAATGTCTGGAATATAATGTCCGATGATCCCCCTTTTTCATCGAACATGCTCAGTGGTTCAAGGCGGGACCACCCGTCACCACACTGGATGTCTTGTAATCGTGGAATTGGGAGGGGTAAGGTAATGGTCAACGACCTTCCAATAGTGTGAACGATTTTGTCTCGGCATAAGGTTTGCAAAGAGAATGGTCCTGAAGAATACAAAAACTATTGAAGTCTGAACATGAAGACTACAGAAGAAATGGAAAAGATAAATCAATGCATTACTTACTACTACAAACTGCAAACCATCCTCGAGATGTTTCATACACTGGGTTCCAAGCAGGCTTAAGTACCAATGAAGTTAAATTGTTTACAGCCCACATGTGTCTTAGGTCATCAGCAAGCGGATTTGACGGTCCAAACAAATTATCCAAAATGCTGGGGTCTTCTAAGCTGATGCAAATCCGTAATTGTGGGGAAATATCCCCAGAAGGTAGGTCAAGGGTGTGAAATAAGCTAACTATAAACGAGGGGACCTTCAACTTCTGCAAGACTGCCATTCCATCGAAAATGCTCGTTGCATTTCCTGGGTATTTCTCGGTGATTGCGATGTGTCGTTCTAGCTGTTGGGAGAGTTTGGCTTTGTTTGTCTTCCGAGGGAGTCCATACGGATCGGCAATAGACCAAGGAAGAGGACCAACTCAACAACTTTCATATCAATTTGACGAAACTGTCCGAGAAGTGCCATCCGAGCAAATATATCTCGATCGATACGAAGAGGAAGTACTAAATGTTGCGAACCTTACACACAGCCTTTAGATAATAATAATAATAACAACAACAACAACAACAATAATAATAATAATAATAATAATATTTAATACTTATATTGCGCATTTTAACATGTGAAATATGATCAAATGCGCATGAATCAAAGTAGTTTAAAGTAGGATTGGCTGAGCAACGATTCACTACAAAGTCATTTGTTGCCTGTTTCCCCTTGCTCTTGGCCTGTAGTAAGTCATCACACACTTGTGTTGTTGCTTCGATACCCGTGGACAAGCTCGTGAATTCTGCGTCTTGTTTCCATGGATTGGTGAATACCTTCTCGAGCACATCCACCAGCTTTCCTACAGCTTTGATGTCTTCCTTAATGTGTGTGGGAGCCAACTCCTTGTGGATGAAGTAAAAGACAAATGCTCCTGAAGAAGCTTTCTGTACACACAAAATTAGCGCTAAATCTGATGTAGTCTCCTCCTGCCTTGCAGTCATGATTGATGGTATTGTCAATGGTCTTGTCGGCTTCGTTTCTCCCAAAAGGATTATGGTCCCCAATCGTAACTGAAAAATGGCCTTCATTGAAGGCTCTGTACACCTCCGGCATTCTGACAGACAGGCCATGCGTGTCTATAAATGGGATGAGGTAGTTACCCACATCAGTAGAACCATAAAAGAAGGTCGTTTTCATAGATTTATCCAGCTATGAACGGAGGAAAAAAGTTAGCTGTATTGGTTGAACCATAAAAGAGGGTCTTTTGCATACTGCTGGATACTTTTTTGATGTTTGAAGTCAGGCCTGCGGCCCAGCAGGACAGACAGTGGGTGAAGGAGGGAGTTGGGCCTCAGCATGCACCCCATGAATGTACTACTGGGTAGAGAGGAGGAAGTGGGGCCTGGAGGTTGTTTTGTTCGAGTGGCTTAATTTTATGACTGAATTTTCTATGGTCAAGGTAAGGGGCTCATCCCCATTGCCTAGTGAATTAATGTTCTTCGGTAATAACCTAGAAAGTTCCTTGAACTCACCATTAAGGGCTTCTTTTACTAGCTTGGCTGGTAGTTCGTGTACAGAATCTTCGGCGACACTTGTTGGTTGCTTAGATCCAATGGCTCCTTTCTAGGTCCGAGATTGTAAAGATTTCGTGGATGTTTTCCTGCATTCCGGTCGGGGGTTTTTCTGTACCAGTTTGGACAGTTGTGGAGGTAAATGCTGTGACTGCCGCTTGGGCAGCAGCTTGGGCAGCTTTTCCGATAGATTCGTCGATTATTGATCTGACCTGGGCTAGCTGTTCTTCGTAAAGCAGCGACCCTGAGTCTTGTTGATTTCCCACGTGGTCGGCGCCATCTTGGACGTTCAGGGGCAATATATTGTCGTTGTTTTGGCTTTGCCGGGGTAGAAATAGCTGTTTTTTAAGACTGGCCTTGTTTGCATTTGTTGCAAGACCGTGTTCTCGACATAAAGTTCGTAGTTGGTGGAAAAGCAGGCCGTTTAGAGCGGTGGATTCGGGAATAGGCGTCTTCGAGTGAGGTTGTGTCACTTGGCCCTTACTTCGCTGTAATGAACGCCGAATCGGAGGCATTTTGAGGCTCTTTGAGGGGCACTGCGCTTACAGGAGAAGCTTGGACAGTTGTTGTGTGGTTAGGATAAGTTCAAATGTAAGTCCGATAGAAATTACAGTATTTGTTTCGTAGTTATTCTCGTTATCTCGTACAAAATTCTCGTACAAAATTCTGCCGCAAGGATCGTCACTATATGTCGTAAACATGATCATATTTCGCCTGTTCTTCTAGATTTGCATTGGCTCCCTGTAGAGCAACGTATCGAATTAAAAATACTTTTGATTACATTTAAAATTTTGAATAACAGTGCTCCTTTGTATCTCTCCGACCTCATCTAGTGTATGTACCTTCTCGGTCCTTGGGATCTTCCTCATCCAATCTTTTAAAAAAATCTTCTTTTAATGTGAAATCCTATGGTAGAAGGGCTTTCTCCTATACAGCACCTGAACTGTGGAACAGCCTCCCAGTTAACATAAAATCAAGTCCTTCTATTGATCTTTTTAAAAGTAATCTTAAGACCTGGCTCTTTAAGCGAGCATTTGATTTACCTTAATTTAAATTTTAGTTAAGTCCTAACCATTAATGTTTTATTGAATCTTATAAATAGTAAAAAGCCCAAATAAAAGTTTTATCATAATTTTGTAAAGCGCTGTTGCAATCCCCAGATGAAACAGCGCTATACAAATTTTCTTTATTATTATTATTAAAAGAGGGTCGTTTGCAAAGATTGTTCTAGCCAAAAACCCTGGAAAAAAATGACATTTGTCTAGAACCATTAAAGATGAATGTATACAAAGATTTTTCCAGCAAAAAATCCTAGAAAAAACCCCTTCAGATTACAGGAATGATACAAGAGGGTCATTTCCAAAGATTTCTCAAAACTCTTGGGAATAAGCTGGACAATTTGCTCAAACCTTACAGGAGCGTCGTTTTGAAAAAAGTTCGACGAAGTTTTTAGAACCATTTCTGACGTTGTTCAACCTATCATTTCATGAAAAATCTCCCCAATTATATATTATGCGCATTATCACCAATGAACATATTCGTGAGACAAGAGATTGATCGTATGCAGCAAGTGATATCAGCTGTGCGTCAGACCCTGACTGACCTCAAGCTGGCTATTGATGGCAGTATTATCATGAGTGAGGTAAGAAATGATAGATGGTCATCATGATATTCTTATATCTTGATAGTTCAATCAACATATCATTGTGTCTTTGACATGTGATATCTTTGTTGCTGCTACTGATGGCGATGATGATGACGTTGATGATGATATGATAATGATGGTGGTGATGATGATGACGATGACGATGATGACGTGGTGATCATAATGATGACAGTGATGGCGGTGATGATGATGATAAGGTTGGTGATGATGATGATGATGATGATGATGATGATGATGATGATGATGATGGTGATGGTGATGGTGATGGTGGTGATGGTGATGGTGATGATGATGATGATGATGATTTTGTTGCATAATTTTACAAACTATAATCTTGATTGTAGACCGTACGTGATTCCCTGGACTGTATGTACGACGCACGGATCCCAGAACACTGGAAAAAGGTGAGTTACTATCATCATACCTCTGTTTGTAAGTACATTCATATTCTCACCTTGAAAGCAGTTTTATTCCTAGATTTCCTGGGAATCTTCCACCCTGGGCTTCTGGTTTACCGAGCTGATAGAACGCAATGCACAGTTCCATACATGGTGCTTTGATGGTCGCCCCAATGTGTTCTGGATGACGGGGTTCTTCAATCCACAGGGATTCTTGACAGCCATGAGACAGGTAAGGCGCCTTACGTCACGTTAATGCGATTTTAGCAACCCCAGTAAGTCACGTTACATTATATCAGTCACGCAATCATTGACTGTCACGTTGCTATTCTTATTCTTAATATGGCCACAAGTTTGAATTTCTGTTTGTTACTGCGCTGTTTATAGGAGGTCACTCGTGCACACAAAGGCTGGCCACTCGACTGCGTAGTTCTACACAATGATGTCACTCGTTTCTAAAAAGATGACCTCACTAGTCCCCCAGCTGAAGGTGTCTACGTCCATGGCCTGTACCTAGACGGAGCAGGGTGGGATTGATGAGCCTGTAAGCTGATAGAACCTGCACCTAGTCCTCTTCACCCCTATCCCTGTGGTTCACATTTATGCGATCAACTTTACCGGGGGTAGGGACAATCGATTGTACCAATGTCCTATTTATAAGAAGCCACGACGCACAGACCTGACGTACATTGCCTGTGTGGACCTGAAGACCAATCAAAACCCAGACCACTGGATGCTACGCGGAGTGGCTTTACTGTGTGATATCAAGTAAAACATTACAACAACACTTATTTAAGTAGATCATATAGAGATTATTGGATAGTTTTATACATCATTTTATTTACATCTCCTTCATTAGATTAGAGCAGTTTTCGTATGACTATGAAACATACGGCACGGACAGCGCACGCCTTGTCGTAATCATGTCAGTGCTGTGCTGTGTATCAAAACATCCAACATTCGGTGCCCTTTCCGCGCCTCGCCGCATTGTAACTGTGCCGTGATTTTTTTACCCTTATACGTAATCTTCTCTATAGGAGAATGCGTATTACTGAGAACGCGATGGATGCGCTGATATACCGCTTGTTCAGATAGTATTCCTTTGCGCATCGTCTATCTGTGACGTATGTTATCTGTGGTACTTATGACGAGCTTAAGTTTTGTCTCCCTAAAAACAAACAACTCACAAAAGCATTTCGTAGACCACAGAATAAGAAAGCTTCAAAAATGATAGATATAGCATTTTTGATATAAGCATAGGATTCTCTGCCTTATTGGATTTTGTTCCGCGCATGCGCAGTAAAGTTCCTTGATTTGAAATGACGACGCACTGACTTTCTTTACTTTCTGCGCATGCCTGATAAGCAATGAAATTTTAGACACATCAAGCTTTATATACTCGATATAACACACGCCTTAGAATTGATGCTTTATAGAGTTCTAGACTTCAAGATATTGTATATATACAAATACATTCACCTTAATAGGATGTCACGTGACCACATCTCAGTTCTCTTTGTACAGTAAATTATTTATTTATACGTTAATTAACTGATTCTAATTTTAGAAGTGAATAAAATAATATTGAGAAAGTTCCTTGTGTGGTGTTATTAACGGCCCAACACATCCAAGACACCAGGTGGTATATACACTTGTGCTCTAAACCGGAAGTAGAAGGGACATTTTGTTCAATAACAAACTAATCTCATTTCATAAGATGGCAGTAAAAGGCCTGTTGTTGTAAACGAGATTTTTTTATCCTGTGAACGGAATCTTTAGATATTTCATTTTCTATCTTTGTTAGCTTATGGCCCTTAGACTTCGTTTCCATTCTTTTGTTTGAACTCATTTCCGGCTTAGAGCGGAAGTATCTTGGCGAAATCGTAAATGTTGTTGTTTTGGGCTCCCTGTGTCTTCGAGCCTTCGTTCATTAATATTCTCGATCAGCGGAATACCAGCGGAAAGTAAAATGGCGAAGTCAGAGAGAAAATGGATACTTTGTTTATTGACAAATTTCTCGCTGGAATTTGCAGGTATGTATGAAATGTGATTAGTAATGTTTGGTCACGAGGACGGGCACAATATTTAGTCCTGTTTAGTCGATTTAAAGTGCTACTATGATCAAATTTGAATGTCTCCGATTTTTACTATTTCAACACATGTTAAAGTACTTTACAAAAGAACAAAACTGGCCTTTCTCATTTCTTGTGAGCAATCTGTGTTCGAAAGATATTCAAGTTTATGCTAATTAGGTTGATGAGGTTGATGACGTCATACTCTCAACTCACAGTTTACTTCAACAGATTTGAGTATATTTCTGAGAGTATTTGATGAATGTCATTCAAACTTTGCAGTATATTTGTATTCAAAACATGTAAGGTGCATAGACTGTGGTTGCTATGGCAACTTACTGGTGACCATCCCAGTAACAAGATTTTTATCTTTTTGGTTATTCAATGCTTTGTTCTTTTTTAACCTGATCAGAAAATGTTAAACACAATTTTTGATCATAACAGATGTTTTTACAAAGCGTCCCTTCTTCTAAAGGTAGAAATGTCAAAAACCTAAATTTTAAGGAAAGGGTTTGCCTGGAACCATGACTGTTGCTATGACAACTAATTTCTATTAATCATTTTGAAGAACAGCTAGAGTACTATAATGTGTAGTAGTAAATCTGGTTGATTTTGATTGAAATTGAGATGATATGTATAGACACAGGTAGCCCAAGCTGGGTTTCTGTGGTGTCATATTATAAGAAAATGTATGGGGAACTATAAAAAAAACCTCAATAAAACCGTCACAATGTGAAATAAAGTAAAGAAATCTTAGCTGATCTTTAAGAAGTTATACCTCTATCGCCCTGTCTGTTTAGAATTAGGTTTAAGCCAGATTTAGCATTTTTTTTTTTCTCCACTGTTAATAAAGAAGATAAGATAGTTCCCCATACATTTTCTTATAATATGACACCACAGCTTGGGCTACCTGTGATATAGCTGATTATAATCCTAGGCTGGTCAAGTATTGAGAATATGACGTCATCAGGAAAAGAATGGCTGCCAATATCTTTTGAAGGAAAAAACATATAAAAATGAAAAGTGACACTTCCCTCAAAGATCTTTCAATCCTAGTTAAAAAAAGTCAATAATTTGATCATAGTAGCACTTTTTTTATATAATAGTCCACATAGATTCCTCTGTCTGACCCGTTATGGTAACCCGTTATTATTCCTGGCACACTCATTTATGACAGACTTTGGGTCATAGCTTATTTTGCTTTATCCAATAGACCTCTTCAGCTTCGTATGAAAATTGCCCATTTCAGACCTCATGACATTCCCTTGAGAAATGTTCTTTTATTAAAATATTTACACATGAAAGAATCAACTCCCAAGAGTGGTATCACATGGTCTGAAATTGGCACAACAAACTACGAAGCTAAAAAGGTCTATTGATATAAAACTGCGGGAACAACTATAACTATCATTTAGTATTGATATAGACCCTTTTGATAAATCCCACAATGCTTTATTTTCCTTAATTTAATACCATTATTTATACAAAATCAAATCCAGTGAAAAAATCTGTCCATTATTTTTGACGTAGCTTGACTTGACATAAGGGACCAGTCATTATTTACATGGGGGTGCAAACTGTGTTATTATTGTTGCTACTGTTTGACTGCAGTCTATGCTACACAAACTGTTCATGGATTGGATGAAATAGGATTGGATGGATGGGTTGGTGGGTGGGTGAGTAGATGGATGGGTGGGGGGATGGATAAATGGATGGATGGGTGGGTGGATAAATGGATGGGTGGGTGGGTGAGTGGATGTATGGATGGATAAATGGATGGATAGGTGGATGAATGGTTGGGTGGGTGGGGGATGGACAGATGGATGGATGGGTGGGTGGGTGGATGGATGGATAGATGTATAGATGGATGGGTGGATGTGTGTGTTGGATGGATTGATGGATGGATGGATGGATGGGTGGATGGATGGGTGGGTGGGTGGATGGATGGATGAATATATTAAGTTAACTTATTTTCTTCTATGATGTTTTTAATGACAGGGGGGACACTCCTACATGACAGGCCAATTAAAGCAGACTCAAAGAAGGTATTTATTGTTGTTGGTGACGAGAGGAAGCCCTTCTGAAGCACAGAAGAGAACCAACAAGCATCTACACCAACACAACGTATTGTGCACGAGTATTGAAGCTGCCACTAAAAGGTAAGAAGGAGCATATCAAGAGATTAATTAGATTTCGTATGGGTGTGAAATGTCACCACACAAAGCACGGGCGCGGCGCCCTACGTTCCGTACGTTTTTTCATTGACATAAGATATTTATTGCTCTTAGCAATGATGCTTTGATTTAATTTAGAGTGCGCAAGAAGACACGGATTGAAGACGATATTAATTACTATTAGAAAAGATGCTTTGATTTAATTTAGAGCGAGGAAGAAGACACGGATTGATGACGATATTAATCACTATTATAAAGGATGCTTTGATTTAATTTAGAGTGCGCAAGAAGACACGGATTGATGACGAAATTAATCACTATTATAAAGGATGCTTTGATTTAATTTAGAGTGCGCAAGAAGACACGGATTGATGACGAAATTAATCACTATTATAAAGGATGCTTTGATTTAATTTAGAGTGCGCAAGAAGACACGGATTGATGACGATATTTATTACTCTTAGCAATGATGCTTTGATTTAATTAAGAGTGCGCAAGAAGACACGGATTGATGACGATATTTATTGCTCTTAGCAATGATGCTTTGATTTAATTTAGAGTGCGCAAGAAGACACGGATTGATGACGATATTTATTGCTCTTAGCAATGATGCTTTGATTTAATTAAGAGTGCGCAAGAAGACACGGATTGATGACGATATTTATTGCTTTTAGCAATGATGCTTTGATTTAATTTAGAGTGCTCAAGAAGACACGGATTGATGACGACATTTATTTCTCTTAGCAATGATGCTTTGATTTAATTTAGAGCGAGCAAGAAGAAACGGATTGATGACGATATTTATTGCTCTTAGCAAAGATGCTTTGATTTAATTTAAAGCACAAGAGAACACACGCATTGATGACGATATTTATTGCTCTTAGCAATGATGCTTTGATTTAATTTAGAGTGTGCAAGAATACACGTATTGATGACGATATTTATTGCTCTGAGCAATGATGCTTTGATTTTATTTAGAGAGCGCAAGAAGACGCTGATTGATGACGATAATAATTACTATTAGAAAAGATGCTTTGATTTAATTTAGAGTGCGCAAGAAGACACGGATTGATGACGATATTAATTACTATTAGAAAAGATGCTTTGATTAAATTTAGAGCGAGGAAGAAGACACGGATTGATGACGATATTTATTGCTCTTAGCAATGATGCTTTGATTTAATTTAGAGCGAGCAAGAAGACGGGGATTGATGACGATATTAATTACTATTAGAAGAGATGCTTTGATTTAATTTAGAGCGCGCAAGAAGACGCGGATTGATGACGATATTTATTGTTCTTAGCAATGATGCTTTGATCTAATTTGAGGTGCGGAAGAAAACACGGATTGATTATGATATTTATTGCTCTGAGCAATGATGCTATGATTTAGTTTAGAACGAGCAAGAAGACACCGATTGTTTACAATATTTATTGCTCTTAGCAATGATGCTTTGATTTAATTGAGAGCTCAAAAGAAGACTCTGATTGATGACGATATTTATTGCTCTTAGAACAAATGCTTTAATTTCTTTTAGAGTGCGCAAGAATACACGTATTGATGACGATATTTATTGCTCTTAGAAAACATCCTTTGATTTAATTTAGAGTGCGCAAGAAGACACGGATTGATGACGATATTTATTGCTCTAATCAATGATGCTATGATTTACTTTAGACAGGTGGAGAAGACACGGATTGGTGACGATATTTATTGCTCTTAGCAATGATGCTTTAATTTAATTTAGAGCGCGCAAGTAGACACAGATTGATGACGATATTAATTACTATTAGAAAACATGTTTTGATTTAATTTAGAGTGCGCAAGAAGACACGGATTGATGACGATATTTATTACTCTTAGCAATAATGCTTTGATTTAATTTAGAGAGGTGGAGAAGACACGGATTGATGACGATACTTATTGCTCTTAGCAATGATGCTTTAGTTTAATTTAGAGCGCGCAAGAAGACACGGATTGATGACGATATTAATTACTATTAGAAAACATGTTTTGATTTAATTTAGAGTGCGCAAGAAGACACGGATTGATGACGATATTTATTACTCTTAGCAATAATGCTTTGATTTAATTTAGAGAGGTGGAGAAGACACAGATTGATGACGATATTAATTACTATTAGAAAAGATGTTTTGATTAAATTTAGAGCGAGCAAGAAGACGGGGATTGATGACGATATTTATTGCTCTTAGCAATGATGCTTTGATTTAATTTAGAGTGTGGAAGAAGACACGGATTGATGACGATATTTATTGCTCTTAGGAAAGATGCTTTGATTTAATTTAGAGCGAGCAAGAAGACGGGGATTGATGACGATATTAATTACTATTAGAAGAGATGCTTTGATTTAATTTAGAGCGCGCAAGAAGACGCGGATTGATGACGATATTTATTGTTCTTAGCAATGATGCTTTGATCTAATTTGAGGTGCGGAAGAAAACACGGATTGATTATGATATTTATTGCTCTGAGCAATGATGCTATGATTTAGTTTAGAACGAGCAAGAAGACACCGATTGTTTACAATATTTATTGCTCTTAGCAATGATGCTTTGATTTAATTGAGAGCTCAAAAGAAGACTCTGATTGATGACGATATTTATTGCTCTTAGAACAAATGCTTTAATTTCTTTTAGAGTGCGCAAGAATACACGTATTGATGACGATATTTATTGCTCTTAGAAAACATCCTTTGATTTAATTTAGAGTGCGCAAGAAGACACGGATTGATGACGATATTTATTGCTCTAATCAATGATGCTATGATTTACTCTAGACAGGTGGAGAAGACACGGATTGATGACGATATTTATTGCTCTTAGCAATGATGCTTTAATTTAATTTAGAGCGCGCAAGTAGACACAGATTGATGACGATATTAATTACTATTAGAAAACATGTTTTGATTTAATTTAGAGTGCGCAAGAAGACACGGATTGATGACGATATTTATTACTCTTAGCAATAATGCTTTGATTTAATTTAGAGAGGTGGAGAAGACACGGATTGATGACGATACTTATTGCTCTTAGCAATGATGCTTTAGTTTAATTTAGAGCGCGCAAGAAGACACGGATTGATGACGATATTAATTACTATTAGAAAACATGTTTTGATTTAATTTAGAGTGCGCAAGAAGACACGGATTGATGACGATATTTATTACTCTTAGCAATAATGCTTTGATTTAATTTAGAGAGGTGGAGAAGACACAGATTGATGACGATATTAATTACTATTAGAAAAGATGTTTTGATTAAATTTAGAGCGAGCAAGAAGACGGGGATTGATGACGATATTTATTGCTCTTAGCAAAGATGATTTGATTTAATTTAGAGTGTGGAAGAAGACACGGATTGATCACGATATTTATTGCTCTTAGGAAAGATGCTTTGATTTAATTTAGAGTGTGCAAAAAGACACGGATTGATGACGATATTTATTGCTCTTAGCAATGATGCTTTGATTTAATTGAGATTTCAAAAGAAGACACGGATTGATGACGATATTAATTTCTATTAGAAAAGCTTCTTTGATTAAATTTAGAGCGAGCAAGAAGACGGGGATTGATGACGATATTAATTACTATTAGAAAAGATGCTTTGATTTAATTTAGAGTGCGCAAGAAGACACGTATTGATGACGATATTAATTGCTATTAGAAAAAGTTCTTTGATTAAATTTAGAGCGAGAAAGAATACACGTATTGATGACGATATTTATTGCTCTTAGAAAAGATGCTTTGATTTAATTTAGAGTGCGCAAGAAGACACGGATTGATGACGAAATTAATCACTATTATAAAGGATGCTTTGATTTAATTTAGAGCGCGCAAGAAGACACGGATTGATGACGATATTTATTGCTCTTAGCAATGATGCTTTGATTTAATTAAGAGTGCGCAAGAAGACACGGATTGATGACGATATTTATTGCTTTTAGCAATGATGCTTTGATTTAATTTAGAGTGCGCAAGAAGACACGGATTGATGACGACATTTATTTCTCTTAGCAATGATGCTTTGATTTAATTTAGAGCGCGCAAGAAGACGCGGATTGATGACGATATTTATTGTTCTTAGCAATGATGCTTTGATCTAATTTGAGGTGCGGAAGAAAACACGGATTGATTATGATATTTATTGCTCTGAGCAATGATGCTATGATTTAGTTTAGAACGAGCAAGTAGACACCGATTGTTTACAATATTTATTGCTCTTAGCAATGATGCTTTGATTTAATTGAGAGCTCAAAAGAAGACACTGATTGATGACGATATTTATTGCTCTTAGAACAAATGCTTTAATTTCTTTTAGAGTGCGCAAGAATACACGTATTGATGACGATATTTATTGCTCTTAGAAAACATCCTTTGGTTTAACTTAGAGTGCGCAAAAACACACGTATTAATGACGATATTGATTGCTATTAGAAAAGGTTCTTTGATTTAATTTAGAGCGAGCAAGAAGACGCGGATTGATGACGATATTTATTGCTCTTAGCAATGATGCTTTGATTTAATTTAGAGAGGTGGAGAAGACACGGATTGATGACGATATTTATTGCTCTTAGCAATGATGCTTTAATTTAATTTAGAGCGCGCAAGTAGACACAGATTGATGACGATATTAATTACTATTAGAAAACATATTTTGATTTAATTGAAAGTGCGCAAGAAGACACGGATTGATGACGATATTTATTGCTCTTAGCAATAATGCTTTGATTTAATTTAGAGAGGTGGAGAAGACACGGATTGATGACGATACTTATTGCTCTTAGCAATGATGCTTTAATTTAATTTAGAGCGCGCAAGTAGACACAGATTGATGACGATATTAATTACTATTAGAAAAGATGTTTTGATTAAATTTAGAGCGAGCAAGAAGACGGGGATTGATGACGATATTTATTGCTCTTAGCAATGATGCTTTGATTTTATTTAGAGAGCGCAAGAAGACGCTGATTGATGACGATAATAATTACTATTAGAAAAGATGCTTTGATTTAATTTAGAGTGCGCAAGAAGACACGGATTGATGACGATATTAATTACTATTAGAAAAGATGCTTTGATTAAATTTAGAGCGAGGAAGAAGACACGGATTGATGACGATATTTATTGCTCTTAGCAATGATGCTTTGATTTAATTTAGAGCGAGCAAGAAGACGGGGATTGATGACGATATTAATTACTATTAGAAGAGATGCTTTGATTTAATTTAGAGCGCGCAAGAAGACGCGGATTGATGACGATATTTATTGTTCTTAGCAATGATGCTTTGATCTAATTTGAGGTGCGGAAGAAAACACGGATTGATTATGATATTTATTGCTCTGAGAAATGATGCTATGATTTACTTTAGAACGAGCAAGGAGATACCGATTGTTTACGATATTTATTGCTCTTAGCAATGATGCTTTGATTTAATTGAGAGCTCAAAAGAAGACACGGATTGATGACGATATTAATTTCTATTAGAAAAGCTTCTTTGATTAAATTTAGAGCGAGCAAGAAGACGGGGATTGATGACGATATTAATTACTATTAGAAAAGATGCTTTGATTTAATTTAGAGCGCGCAAGAAGACGCGGATTGATGACGATATTTATTGCTCTTAGCAATGATGCTTTGATTTAATTTAGAGCGCGCAAGAAGACACGGATTGATGACGATATTTATTGGTCTGAGCAATAATGCTTTGATTTAATTTAGAGAGGTGGGGAAGACACGGATTGATGACGATACTTATTGCTCTTAGCAATGATGCTTTAATTTAATTTAGAGCGCGCAAGAAAACACGGATTGATGACGATATTAATTACTATTAGAAAAGGTTCTTTGATTAAATTTAGAGCGAGCAAGAAGACGGGGATTGATGACGATATTTATTGCTCTTAGCAAAGATGCTTTGATTTAATTTAGAGTGTGCAAGAAGACACGGATTGATGACGATATTTATTGCTCTTAGCAAAGATGCTTTGATTTAATTTAGAGTGTGCAAGAAGACACGGATTGATGACGATATTTATTGCTCTTAGGAAAGATGCTTTGATTTAATTTAGAGTGTGCAAGAAGACACGGATTTATGACGATATTTATTGCTCTTAGGAAAGATGCTTTGATTTAATTTAGAGTGTGCAAGAAGACACGGATTGATGACGATATTTATTGCTCTTAGCAATAATTCTATGATTTAGTTTAGAACGAGCAAGGAGATACCGATTGTTTACGATATTTATTGCTCTTAGCAATGATGCTTTGATTTAATTGAGAGCTCAAAAGAAGACACGGATTGATGACGATATTAATTACAATTAGCAATGATACTTTGATTTAATTTAGAGCGCGGAAGAAGATACGGATTGATGACGATATTAATTTCTATTAGAAAAGCTTCTTTGATTAAATTTAGAGCGAGCAAGAAGACGGGGATTGATGACGATATTAATTACTATTAGAAAAGATGCTTTGATTTAATTTAGAGCGCGCAAGAAGACGCGGATTGATGACGATATTTATTGCTCTTAGCAATGATGCTTTGATTTAATTTAGAGTGCGCAAGAAGACACGGATTGATGACGATATTTATTACTCTTAGCAATAATGCTTTGATTTAATTTAGAGAGGTGGAGAAGACACGGATTGATGACGATACTTATTGCTCTTAGCAATGATGCTTTAGTTTAACTTAGAGCGCGCAAGAAGACACGGATTGATGACGATATTAATTACTATTAGAAAACATGTTTTGATTTAATTTAGAGTGCGCAAGAAGACACGGATTGATGACGATATTTATTGCTCTTAGAAAAGATGCTTTGATTTAATTTAGAGAGGTGGAGAAGACACAGATTGATGACGATATTAATTACTATTAGAAAAGATGTTTTGATTAAATTTAGAGCGAGCAAGAAGACGGGGATTGATGACGATATTTATTGCTCTTAGCAAAGATGATTTGATTTAATTTAGAGTGTGGAAGAAGACACGGATTCATCACGATATTTATTCTCTTAGGAAAGATGCTTTGATTTAATTTAGAGTGTGCAGGAAGACACGGATTGATGACGATATTTATTGCTCTTAGCAATGATGCTTTGATTTAATTGAGAGCTCAAAAGAAGACACGGATTGATGACGATATTAATTTCTATTAGAAAAGCTTCTTTGATTAAATTTAGAGCGAGCAAGAAGACGGGGATTGATGACGATATTAATTACTATTAGAAAAGATGCTTTGATTTAATTTAGAGTGCGCAAGAAGACACGTATTGATGACGATATTAATTGCTATTAGAAAAAGTTCTTTGATTAAATTTAGAGCGAGAAAGAATACACGTATTGATGACGATATTTATTGCTCTTAGAAAAGATGCTTTGATTTAATTTAGAGTGCGCAAGAAGACACGGATTGATGACGAAATTAATCACTATTATAAAGGATGCTTTGATTTAATTTAGACCGCGCAAGAAGACACGGATTGATGACGATATTTATTGCTCTTAGCAATGATGCTTTGATTTAATTAAGAGTGCGCAAGAAGACACGGATTGATGACGATATTTATTGCTTTTAGCAATGATGCTTTGATTTAATTTAGAGTGCGCAAGAAGACACGGATTGATGACGACATTTATTTCTCTTAGCAATGATGCTTTGATTTAATTTAGAGCGCGCAAGAAGACGCGGATTGATGACGATATTTATTGTTCTTAGCAATGATGCTTTGATCTAATTTGAGGTGCGGAAGAAAACACGGATTGATTATGATATTTATTGCTCTGAGCAATGATGCTATGATTTAGTTTAGAACGAGCAAGTAGACACCGATTGTTTACAATATTTATTGCTCTTAGCAATGATGCTTTGATTTAATTGAGAGCTCAAAAGAAGACACTGATTGATGACGATATTTATTGCTCTTAGAACAAATGCTTTAATTTCTTTTAGAGTGCGCAAGAATACACGTATTGATAACGATATTTATTGCTCTTAGAAAACATCCTTTGGTTTAACTTAGAGTGCGCAAAAACACACGTATTAATGACGATATTGATTGCTATTAGAAAAGGTTCTTTGATTTAATTTAGAGCGAGCAAGAAGACGCGGATTGATGACGATATTTATTGCTCTTAGCAATGATGCTTTGATTTAATTTAGAGAGGTGGAGAAGACACGGATTGATGACGATATTTATTGCTCTTAGCAATGATGCTTTAATTTAATTTAGAGCGCGCAAGTAGACACAGATTGATGACGATATTAATTACTATTAGAAAACATATTTTGATTTAATTGAAAGTGCGCAAGAAGACACGGATTGATGACGATATTTATTGCTCTTAGCAATAATGCTTTGATTTAATTTAGAGAGGTGGAGAAGACACGGATTGATGACGATACTTATTGCTCTTAGCAATGATGCTTTAATTTAATTTAGAGCGCGCAAGTAGACACAGATTGATGACGATATTAATTACTATTAGAAAAGATGTTTTGATTAAATTTAGAGCGAGCAAGAAGACGGGGATTGATGACGATATTTATTGCTCTTAGCAATGATGCTTTGATTTTATTTAGAGAGCGCAAGAAGACGCTGATTGATGACGATAATAATTACTATTAGAAAAGATGCTTTGATTTAATTTAGAGTGCGCAAGAAGACACGGATTGATGACGAAATTAATCACTATTATAAAGGATGCTTTGATTTAATTTAGACCGCGCAAGAAGACACGGATTGATGACGATATTTATTGCTCTTAGCAATGATGCTTTGATTTAATTAAGAGTGCGCAAGAAGACACGGATTGATGACGATATTTATTGCTTTTAGCAATGATGCTTTGATTTAATTTAGAGTGCGCAAGAAGACACGGATTGATGACGATATTTATTGCTCTTAGAAAAGATGCTTTGATTTAATTTAGAGTGCGCAAGAAGACACGGATTGATGATGAAATTAATCACTATTATAAAGGATGCTTTGATTTAATTTAGACCGCGCAAGAAGACACGGATTGATGACGATATTTATTGCTCTTAGCAATGATGCTTTGATTTAATTAAGAGTGCGCAAGAAGACACGGATTGATGACGATATTTATTGCTTTTAGCAATGATGCTTTGATTTAATTTAGAGTGCGCAAGAAGACACGGATTGATGACGACATTTATTTCTCTTAGCAATGATGCTTTGATTTAATTTAGAGCGCGCAAGAAGACGCGGATTGATGACGATATTTATTGTTCTTAGCAATGATGCTTTGATCTAATTTGAGGTGCGGAAGAAAACACGGATTGATTATGATATTTATTGCTCTGAGCAATGATGCTATGATTTAGTTTAGAACGAGCAAGTAGACACCGATTGTTTACAATATTTATTGCTCTTAGCAATGATGCTTTGATTTAATTGAGAGCTCAAAAGAAGACACTGATTGATGACGATATTTATTGCTCTTAGAACAAATGCTTTAATTTCTTTTAGAGTGCGCAAGAATACACGTATTGATGACGATATTTATTGCTCTTAGAAAACATCCTTTGGTTTAACTTAGAGTGCGCAAAAACACACGTATTAATGACGATATTGATTGCTATTAGAAAAGGTTCTTTGATTTAATTTAGAGCGAGCAAGAAGACGCGGATTGATGACGATATTTATTGCTCTTAGCAATGATGCTTTGATTTAATTTAGAGAGGTGGAGAAGACACGGATTGATGACGATATTTATTGCTCTTAGCAATGATGCTTTAATTTAATTTAGAGCGCGCAAGTAGACACAGATTGATGACGATATTAATTACTATTAGAAAACATATTTTGATTTAATTGAAAGTGCGCAAGAAGACACGGATTGATGACGATATTTATTGCTCTTAGCAATAATGCTTTGATTTAATTTAGAGAGGTGGAGAAGACACGGATTGATGACGATACTTATTGCTCTTAGCAATGATGCTTTAATTTAATTTAGAGCGCGCAAGTAGACACAGATTGATGACGATATTAATTACTATTAGAAAAGATGTTTTGATTAAATTTAGAGCGAGCAAGAAGACGGGGATTGATGACGATATTTATTGCTCTTAGCAATGATGCTTTGATTTTATTTAGAGAGCGCAAGAAGACGCTGATTGATGACGATAATAATTACTATTAGAAAAGATGCTTTGATTTAATTTAGAGTGCGCAAGAAGACACGGATTGATGACGATATTAATTACTATTAGAAAAGATGCTTTGATTAAATTTAGAGCGAGGAAGAAGACACGGATTGATGACGATATTTATTGCTCTTAGCAATGATGCTTTGATTTAATTTAGAGCGAGCAAGAAGACGGGGATTGATGACGATATTAATTACTATTAGAAGAGATGCTTTGATTTAATTTAGAGCGCGCAAGAAGACGCGGATTGATGACGATATTTATTGTTCTTAGCAATGATGCTTTGATCTAATTTGAGGTGCGGAAGAAAACACGGATTGATTATGATATTTATTGCTCTGAGAAATGATGCTATGATTTACTTTAGAACGAGCAAGGAGATACCGATTGTTTACGATATTTATTGCTCTTAGCAATGATGCTTTGATTTAATTGAGAGCTCAAAAGAAGACACGGATTGATGACGATATTAATTTCTATTAGAAAAGCTTCTTTGATTAAATTTAGAGCGAGCAAGAAGACGGGGATTGATGACGATATTAATTACTATTAGAAAAGATGCTTTGATTTAATTTAGAGCGCGCAAGAAGACGCGGATTGATGACGATATTTATTGCTCTTAGCAATGATGCTTTGATTTAATTTAGAGCGCGCAAGAAGACACGGATTGATGACGATATTTATTGGTCTGAGCAATAATGCTTTGATTTAATTTAGAGAGGTGGGGAAGACACGGATTGATGACGATACTTATTGCTCTTAGCAATGATGCTTTAATTTAATTTAGAGCGCGCAAGAAAACACGGATTGATGACGATATTAATTACTATTAGAAAAGGTTCTTTGATTAAATTTAGAGCGAGCAAGAAGACGGGGATTGATGACGATATTTATTGCTCTTAGCAAAGATGCTTTGATTTAATTTAGAGTGTGCAAGAAGACACGGATTGATGACGATATTTATTGCTCTTAGCAAAGATGCTTTGATTTAATTTAGAGTGTGCAAGAAGACACGGATTGATGACGATATTTATTGCTCTTAGGAAAGATGCTTTGATTTAATTTAGAGTGTGCAAGAAGACACGGATTTATGACGATATTTATTGCTCTTAGGAAAGATGCTTTGATTTAATTTAGAGTGTGCAAGAAGACACGGATTGATGACGATATTTATTGCTCTTAGCAATAATTCTATGATTTAGTTTAGAACGAGCAAGGAGATACCGATTGTTTACGATATTTATTGCTCTTAGCAATGATGCTTTGATTTAATTGAGAGCTCAAAAGAAGACACGGATTGATGACGATATTTATTTCTATTAGAAAAGCTTCTTTGATTAAATTTAGAGCGAGCAAGAAGACGGGGATTGATGACGATATTAATTACTATTAGAAAAGATGCTTTGATTTAATTTAGAGTGCGCAAGAAGACACGTATTGATGACGATATTAATTGCTATTAGAAAAAGTTCTTTGATTAAATTTAGAGCGAGAAAGAATACACGTATTGATGACGATATTTATTGCTCTTAGAAAAGATGCTTTGATTTAATTTAGAGTGCGCAAGAAGACACGGATTGATGACGAAATTAATCACTATTATAAAGGATGCTTTGATTTAATTTAGAGCGCGCAAGAAGACACGGATTGATGACGATATTTATTGCTCTTAGCAATGATGCTTTGATTTAATTAAGAGTGCGCAAGAAGACACGGATTGATGACGATATTTATTGCTTTTAGCAATGATGCTTTGATTTAATTTAGAGTGCGCAAGAAGACACGGATTGATGACGACATTTATTTCTCTTAGCAATGATGCTTTGATTTAATTTAGAGCGCGCAAGAAGACGCGGATTGATGACGATATTTATTGTTCTTAGCAATGATGCTTTGATCTAATTTGAGGTGCGGAAGAAAACACGGATTGATTATGATATTTATTGCTCTGAGCAATGATGCTATGATTTAGTTTAGAACGAGCAAGTAGACACCGATTGTTTACAATATTTATTGCTCTAGCAATGATGCTTTGATTTAATTGAGAGCTCAAAAGAAGACACTGATTGATGACGATATTTATTGCTCTTAGAACAAATGCTTTAATTTCTTTTAGAGTGCGCAAGAATACACGTATTGATGACGATATTTATTGCTCTTAGAAAACATCCTTTGGTTTAACTTAGAGTGCGCAAAAACACACGTATTAATGACGATATTGATTGCTATTAGAAAAGGTTCTTTGATTTAATTTAGAGCGAGCAAGAAGACGCGGATTGATGACGATATTTATTGCTCTTAGCAATGATGCTTTGATTTAATTTAGAGAGGTGGAGAAGACACGGATTGATGACGATATTTATTGCTCTTAGCAATGATGCTTTAATTTAATTTAGAGCGCGCAAGTAGACACAGATTGATGACGATATTAATTACTATTAGAAAACATATTTTGATTTAATTGAAAGTGCGCAAGAAGACACGGATTGATGACGATATTTATTGCTCTTAGCAATAATGCTTTGATTTAATTTAGAGAGGTGGAGAAGACACGGATTGATGACGATACTTATTGCTCTTAGCAATGATGCTTTAATTTAATTTAGAGCGCGCAAGTAGACACAGATTGATGACGATATTAATTACTATTAGAAAAGATGTTTTGATTAAATTTAGAGCGAGCAAGAAGACGGGGATTGATGACGATATTTATTGCTCTTAGCAATGATGCTTTGATTTTATTTAGAGAGCGCAAGAAGACGCTGATTGATGACGATAATAATTACTATTAGAAAAGATGCTTTGATTTAATTTAGAGCGCGCAAGAAGACGCGGATTGATGACGATATTTATTGTTCTTAGCAATGATGCTTTGATCTAATTTGAGGTGCGGAAGAAAACACGGATTGATTATGATATTTATTGCTCTGAGAAATGATGCTATGATTTACTTTAGAACGAGCAAGGAGATACCGATTGTTTACGATATTTATTGCTCTTAGCAATGATGCTTTGATTTAATTGAGAGCTCAAAAGAAGACACGGATTGATGACGATATTAATTTCTATTAGAAAAGCTTCTTTGATTAAATTTAGAGCGAGCAAGAAGACGGGGATTGATGACGATATTAATTACTATTAGAAAAGATGCTTTGATTTAATTTAGAGCGCGCAAGAAGACGCGGATTGATGACGATATTTATTGCTCTTAGCAATGATGCTTTGATTTAATTTAGAGCGCGCAAGAAGACACGGATTGATGACGATATTTATTGGTCTGAGCAATAATGCTTTGATTTAATTTAGAGAGGTGGGGAAGACACGGATTGATGACGATACTTATTGCTCTTAGCAATGATGCTTTAATTTAATTTAGAGCGCGCAAGAAAACACGGATTGATGACGATATTAATTACTATTAGAAAAGGTTCTTTGATTAAATTTAGAGCGAGCAAGAAGACGGGGATTGATGACGATATTTATTGCTCTTAGCAAAGATGCTTTGATTTAATTTAGAGTGTGCAAGAAGACACGGATTGATGACGATATTTATTGCTCTTAGCAAAGATGCTTTGATTTAATTTAGAGTGTGCAAGAAGACACGGATTGATGACGATATTTATTGCTCTTAGGAAAGATGCTTTGATTTAATTTAGAGTGTGCAAGAAGACACGGATTTATGACGATATTTATTGCTCTTAGGAAAGATGCTTTGATTTAATTTAGAGTGTGCAAGAAGACACGGATTGATGACGATATTTATTGCTCTTAGCAATAATTCTATGATTTAGTTTAGAACGAGCAAGGAGATACCGATTGTTTACGATATTTATTGCTCTTAGCAATGATGCTTTGATTTAATTGACAGCTCAAAAGAAGACACGGATTGATGACGATATTAATTACAATTAGCAATGATACTTTGATTTAATTTAGAGCGCGGAAGAAGATACGGATTGATGACGATATTAATTTCTATTAGAAAAGCTTCTTTGATTAAATTTAGAGCGAGCAAGAAGACGGGGATTGATGACGATATTAATTACTATTAGAAAAGATGCTTTGATTTAATTTAGAGCGCGCAAGAAGACGCGGATTGATGACGATATTTATTGCTCTTAGCAATGATGCTTTGATTTAATTTAGAGTGCACAAGAAGACACGGATTGATGACGATATTAATTACTATTAGAAAAGGTTCTTTGATTAAATTTAGAGCGAGAAAGAATACACGTATTGATGACGATATTTATTTCTCTTAGCAATGATGCTTTGATTTAATTTAGAGTGCGCAAGAAGACACGTATTGATGACGATATTAATTGCTATTAGAAAAGGTTCTTTGATTAAATTTAGAGCGAGAACGAATACACGTATTGATGACGATATTTATTGCTCTTAGAAAAGATGCGTTGATTTAATTTAGAGTGCGCAAGAAGACACGGGTTCATGACGATATTTATTGCTCTTAGCAATGATGCTTTGATTTAATTTAGAGCGCGCAAGAAGACACGGATTGATGACGATATTTATTGCTCTCAGCAATGATACTTTAATTTAATTTAGAGTGCGCAAGAAGACACGGATTGATGACGATATTTATTGCTCTTAGCAAAGATGCTTTGATATAATTTAGAGTGCGCAAGAAGACACGGATTGTTTACGATATTTATTGCTCTCAGCAATGATGCTTTGATTTAATTTAGAGTGCGCAAGAAGACACGAATTGTTTACGATATTTATTACTCTCAGCAATGATGCTTTGATTTAATTTAGAGTGCGCAAAAAGACACGGATTGATGACGATATTAATTACTATTAGAAAAGATGCTTTGATTTAATTAAGAGTGCGCAAGAAGAAGCAAATTGATGACGATATTTATTGCTCTTCGCAATGATGCTTTTATTTAATTTACAGTGCGCAAGAAGACATGGATTGATGACGATCTTAATTACTATTAGAAAAGATGCTTTGATTCAATTTAGAGCGAGCAAGAAGACACGGATTGATGACGATATTAATTACTATTAGAAAAGAAGCTTTGATTTATTTTAGAGTGGGCAAGAAGACACGGATTGTTTACGATATTTATTGCTCTCAGCAATGATGCTTTGATTTAATTTAGAGTGCGCAAGAAGACACGAATTGTTTACGATATTTATTCCTCTCAGCAATGATGCTTTGATTTAATTTAGAGTGCGCAAGAAGACACGGATTGATGACGATATTTATTGCTCTTAGCAATAATGCTATGATTTAGTTTAGAACGAGCAAGGAGATACCGATTGTTTACGATATTTATTGCTCTTAGCAATGATGCTTTGATTTAATTGAGAGCTCAAAAGAAGACACGGATTGATGACGATATTAATTACAATTAGCAATGATACTTTGATTTAATTTAGAGCGCGGAAGAAGATACGGATTGATGACGATATTAATTTCTATTAGAAAAGCTTCTTTGATTAAATTTAGAGCGAGCAAGAAGACGGGGATTGAAGACGATATTAATTACTATTAGAAAAGATGCTTTGATTTAATTTAGAGCGCGCAAGAAGACGCGGATTGATGACGATATTTATTGCTCTTAGCAATGATGCTTTGATTTAATTTAGAGCGGTAGAGAAGACACCGATTGATGACGATATTTATTTCTCTTAGCAATGATGCTTTAATTTAATTTAGAGTGCGCAAGAAAACACGGATTGATGACGATATTAATTACTATTAGAAAAGGTTCTTTGATTAAATTCAGAGCGAGAAAGAATACACGTATTGATGACGATATTTATTTCTCTTAGCAATGATGTTTTCATTTAATTTAGAGAGGTGGAGAAGACACGGATTGATGACGATATTTATTGCTCTTAGCAATGATGCTTTAATTTAATTTAGAGCGCGCAAGTAGACACAGATTGATGACGATATTAATTACTATTAGAAAACATGTTTTGATTTAATTGAGAGTGCGCAAGAAGACACGGATTGATGACGATACTTATTGCTCTTAGCAATAATGCTTTGATTTAATTTAGAGAGGTGGGGAAGACACGGATTGATGACGATACTTATTGCTCTTAGCAATGATGCTTTAATTTAATTTAGAGCGCGCAAGTAGACACAGATTGATGACGATATTAATTACTATTAGAAAAGATGTTTTGATTAAATTTAGAGCGAGAAAGAATACACGTATTGATGACGATATTTATTTCTCTTAGCAATGATGCTTTGATTTAATTTAGAGTGCGCAAGAAGACACGTATTGATGACGATATTAATTGCTATTAGAAAAGGTTCTTTGATTAAATTTAGAGCGAGAACGAATACACGTATTGATGACGATATTTATTGCTCTTAGAAAAGATGCGTTGATTTAATTTAGAGTGCGCAAGAAGACACGGGTTCATGACGATATTTATTGCTCTTAGCAAAGATGATTTGATTTAATTTAGAGTGTGGAAGAAGACACGGATTCATCACGATATTTATTCTCTTAGGAAAGATGCTTTGATTTAATTTAGAGTGTGCAGGAAGACACGGATTGATGACGATATTTATTGCTCTTAGCAATGATGCTTTGATTTAATTGAGAGCTCAAAAGAAGACACGGATTGATGACGATATTAATTTCTATTAGAAAAGCTTCTTTGATTAAATTTAGAGCGAGCAAGAAGACGGGGATTGATGACGATATTAATTACTATTAGAAAAGATGCTTTGATTTAATTTAGAGTGCGCAAGAAGACACGTATTGATGACGATATTAATTGCTATTAGAAAAAGTTCTTTGATTAAATTTAGAGCGAGAAAGAATACACGTATTGATGACGATATTTATTGCTCTTAGAAAAGATGCTTTGATTTAATTTAGAGTGCGCAAGAAGACACGGATTGATGACGAAATTAATCACTATTATAAAGGATGCTTTGATTTAATTTAGACCGCGCAAGAAGACACGGATTGATGACGATATTTATTGCTCTTAGCAATGATGCTTTGATTTAATTAAGAGTGCGCAAGAAGACACGGATTGATGACGATATTTATTGCTTTTAGCAATGATGCTTTGATTTAATTTAGAGTGCGCAAGAAGACACGGATTGATGACGACATTTATTTCTCTTAGCAATGATGCTTTGATTTAATTTAGAGCGCGCAAGAAGACGCGGATTGATGACGATATTTATTGTTCTTAGCAATGATGCTTTGATCTAATTTGAGGTGCGGAAGAAAACACGGATTGATTATGATATTTATTGCTCTGAGCAATGATGCTATGATTTAGTTTAGAACGAGCAAGTAGACACCGATTGTTTACAATATTTATTGCTCTTAGCAATGATGCTTTGATTTAATTGAGAGCTCAAAAGAAGACACTGATTGATGACGATATTTATTGCTCTTAGAACAAATGCTTTAATTTCTTTTAGAGTGCGCAAGAATACACGTATTGATAACGATATTTATTGCTCTTAGAAAACATCCTTTGGTTTAACTTAGAGTGCGCAAAAACACACGTATTAATGACGATATTGATTGCTATTAGAAAAGGTTCTTTGATTTAATTTAGAGCGAGCAAGAAGACGCGGATTGATGACGATATTTATTGCTCTTAGCAATGATGCTTTGATTTAATTTAGAGAGGTGGAGAAGACACGGATTGATGACGATATTTATTGCTCTTAGCAATGATGCTTTAATTTAATTTAGAGCGCGCAAGTAGACACAGATTGATGACGATATTAATTACTATTAGAAAACATATTTTGATTTAATTGAAAGTGCGCAAGAAGACACGGATTGATGACGATATTTATTGCTCTTAGCAATAATGCTTTGATTTAATTTAGAGAGGTGGAGAAGACACGGATTGATGACGATACTTATTGCTCTTAGCAATGATGCTTTAATTTAATTTAGAGCGCGCAAGTAGACACAGATTGATGACGATATTAATTACTATTAGAAAAGATGTTTTGATTAAATTTAGAGCGAGCAAGAAGACGGGGATTGATGACGATATTTATTGCTCTTAGCAATGATGCTTTGATTTTATTTAGAGAGCGCAAGAAGACGCTGATTGATGACGATAATAATTACTATTAGAAAAGATGCTTTGATTTAATTTAGAGTGCGCAAGAAGACACGGATTGATGACGAAATTAATCACTATTATAAAGGATGCTTTGATTTAATTTAGACCGCGCAAGAAGACACGGATTGATGACGATATTTATTGCTCTTAGCAATGATGCTTTGATTTAATTAAGAGTGCGCAAGAAGACACGGATTGATGACGATATTTATTGCTTTTAGCAATGATGCTTTGATTTAATTTAGAGTGCGCAAGAAGACACGGATTGATGACGATATTTATTGCTCTTAGAAAAGATGCTTTGATTTAATTTAGAGTGCGCAAGAAGACACGGATTGATGATGAAATTAATCACTATTATAAAGGATGCTTTGATTTAATTTAGACCGCGCAAGAAGACACGGATTGATGACGATATTTATTGCTCTTAGCAATGATGCTTTGATTTAATTAAGAGTGCGCAAGAAGACACGGATTGATGACGATATTTATTGCTTTTAGCAATGATGCTTTGATTTAATTTAGAGTGCGCAAGAAGACACGGATTGATGACGACATTTATTTCTCTTAGCAATGATGCTTTGATTTAATTTAGAGCGCGCAAGAAGACGCGGATTGATGACGATATTTATTGTTCTTAGCAATGATGCTTTGATCTAATTTGAGGTGCGGAAGAAAACACGGATTGATTATGATATTTATTGCTCTGAGCAATGATGCTATGATTTAGTTTAGAACGAGCAAGTAGACACCGATTGTTTACAATATTTATTGCTCTTAGCAATGATGCTTTGATTTAATTGAGAGCTCAAAAGAAGACACTGATTGATGACGATATTTATTGCTCTTAGAACAAATGCTTTAATTTCTTTTAGAGTGCGCAAGAATACACGTATTGATGACGATATTTATTGCTCTTAGAAAACATCCTTTGGTTTAACTTAGAGTGCGCAAAAACACACGTATTAATGACGATATTGATTGCTATTAGAAAAGGTTCTTTGATTTAATTTAGAGCGAGCAAGAAGACGCGGATTGATGACGATATTTATTGCTCTTAGCAATGATGCTTTGATTTAATTTAGAGAGGTGGAGAAGACACGGATTGATGACGATATTTATTGCTCTTAGCAATGATGCTTTAATTTAATTTAGAGCGCGCAAGTAGACACAGATTGATGACGATATTAATTACTATTAGAAAACATATTTTGATTTAATTGAAAGTGCGCAAGAAGACACGGATTGATGACGATATTTATTGCTCTTAGCAATAATGCTTTGATTTAATTTAGAGAGGTGGAGAAGACACGGATTGATGACGATACTTATTGCTCTTAGCAATGATGCTTTAATTTAATTTAGAGCGCGCAAGTAGACACAGATTGATGACGATATTAATTACTATTAGAAAAGATGTTTTGATTAAATTTAGAGCGAGCAAGAAGACGGGGATTGATGACGATATTTATTGCTCTTAGCAATGATGCTTTGATTTTATTTAGAGAGCGCAAGAAGACGCTGATTGATGACGATAATAATTACTATTAGAAAAGATGCTTTGATTTAATTTAGAGTGCGCAAGAAGACACGGATTGATGACGATATTAATTACTATTAGAAAAGATGCTTTGATTAAATTTAGAGCGAGGAAGAAGACACGGATTGATGACGATATTTATTGCTCTTAGCAATGATGCTTTGATTTAATTTAGAGCGAGCAAGAAGACGGGGATTGATGACGATATTAATTACTATTAGAAGAGATGCTTTGATTTAATTTAGAGCGCGCAAGAAGACGCGGATTGATGACGATATTTATTGTTCTTAGCAATGATGCTTTGATCTAATTTGAGGTGCGGAAGAAAACACGGATTGATTATGATATTTATTGCTCTGAGAAATGATGCTATGATTTACTTTAGAACGAGCAAGGAGATACCGATTGTTTACGATATTTATTGCTCTTAGCAATGATGCTTTGATTTAATTGAGAGCTCAAAAGAAGACACGGATTGATGACGATATTAATTTCTATTAGAAAAGCTTCTTTGATTAAATTTAGAGCGAGCAAGAAGACGGGGATTGATGACGATATTAATTACTATTAGAAAAGATGCTTTGATTTAATTTAGAGCGCGCAAGAAGACGCGGATTGATGACGATATTTATTGCTCTTAGCAATGATGCTTTGATTTAATTTAGAGCGCGCAAGAAGACACGGATTGATGACGATATTTATTGGTCTGAGCAATAATGCTTTGATTTAATTTAGAGAGGTGGGGAAGACACGGATTGATGACGATACTTATTGCTCTTAGCAATGATGCTTTAATTTAATTTAGAGCGCGCAAGAAAACACGGATTGATGACGATATTAATTACTATTAGAAAAGGTTCTTTGATTAAATTTAGAGCGAGCAAGAAGACGGGGATTGATGACGATATTTATTGCTCTTAGCAAAGATGCTTTGATTTAATTTAGAGTGTGCAAGAAGACACGGATTGATGACGATATTTATTGCTCTTAGCAAAGATGCTTTGATTTAATTTAGAGTGTGCAAGAAGACACGGATTGATGACGATATTTATTGCTCTTAGGAAAGATGCTTTGATTTAATTTAGAGTGTGCAAGAAGACACGGATTTATGACGATATTTATTGCTCTTAGGAAAGATGCTTTGATTTAATTTAGAGTGTGCAAGAAGACACGGATTGATGACGATATTTATTGCTCTTAGCAATAATTCTATGATTTAGTTTAGAACGAGCAAGGAGATACCGATTGTTTACGATATTTATTGCTCTTAGCAATGATGCTTTGATTTAATTGAGAGCTCAAAAGAAGACACGGATTGATGACGATATTTATTTCTATTAGAAAAGCTTCTTTGATTAAATTTAGAGCGAGCAAGAAGACGGGGATTGATGACGATATTAATTACTATTAGAAAAGATGCTTTGATTTAATTTAGAGTGCGCAAGAAGACACGTATTGATGACGATATTAATTGCTATTAGAAAAAGTTCTTTGATTAAATTTAGAGCGAGAAAGAATACACGTATTGATGACGATATTTATTGCTCTTAGAAAAGATGCTTTGATTTAATTTAGAGTGCGCAAGAAGACACGGATTGATGACGAAATTAATCACTATTATAAAGGATGCTTTGATTTAATTTAGAGCGCGCAAGAAGACACGGATTGATGACGATATTTATTGCTCTTAGCAATGATGCTTTGATTTAATTAAGAGTGCGCAAGAAGACACGGATTGATGACGATATTTATTGCTTTTAGCAATGATGCTTTGATTTAATTTAGAGTGCGCAAGAAGACACGGATTGATGACGACATTTATTTCTCTTAGCAATGATGCTTTGATTTAATTTAGAGCGCGCAAGAAGACGCGGATTGATGACGATATTTATTGTTCTTAGCAATGATGCTTTGATCTAATTTGAGGTGCGGAAGAAAACACGGATTGATTATGATATTTATTGCTCTGAGCAATGATGCTATGATTTAGTTTAGAACGAGCAAGTAGACACCGATTGTTTACAATATTTATTGCTCTAGCAATGATGCTTTGATTTAATTGAGAGCTCAAAAGAAGACACTGATTGATGACGATATTTATTGCTCTTAGAACAAATGCTTTAATTTCTTTTAGAGTGCGCAAGAATACACGTATTGATGACGATATTTATTGCTCTTAGAAAACATCCTTTGGTTTAACTTAGAGTGCGCAAAAACACACGTATTAATGACGATATTGATTGCTATTAGAAAAGGTTCTTTGATTTAATTTAGAGCGAGCAAGAAGACGCGGATTGATGACGATATTTATTGCTCTTAGCAATGATGCTTTGATTTAATTTAGAGAGGTGGAGAAGACACGGATTGATGACGATATTTATTGCTCTTAGCAATGATGCTTTAATTTAATTTAGAGCGCGCAAGTAGACACAGATTGATGACGATATTAATTACTATTAGAAAACATATTTTGATTTAATTGAAAGTGCGCAAGAAGACACGGATTGATGACGATATTTATTGCTCTTAGCAATAATGCTTTGATTTAATTTAGAGAGGTGGAGAAGACACGGATTGATGACGATACTTATTGCTCTTAGCAATGATGCTTTAATTTAATTTAGAGCGCGCAAGTAGACACAGATTGATGACGATATTAATTACTATTAGAAAAGATGTTTTGATTAAATTTAGAGCGAGCAAGAAGACGGGGATTGATGACGATATTTATTGCTCTTAGCAATGATGCTTTGATTTTATTTAGAGAGCGCAAGAAGACGCTGATTGATGACGATAATAATTACTATTAGAAAAGATGCTTTGATTTAATTTAGAGCGCGCAAGAAGACGCGGATTGATGACGATATTTATTGTTCTTAGCAATGATGCTTTGATCTAATTTGAGGTGCGGAAGAAAACACGGATTGATTATGATATTTATTGCTCTGAGAAATGATGCTATGATTTACTTTAGAACGAGCAAGGAGATACCGATTGTTTACGATATTTATTGCTCTTAGCAATGATGCTTTGATTTAATTGAGAGCTCAAAAGAAGACACGGATTGATGACGATATTAATTTCTATTAGAAAAGCTTCTTTGATTAAATTTAGAGCGAGCAAGAAGACGGGGATTGATGACGATATTAATTACTATTAGAAAAGATGCTTTGATTTAATTTAGAGCGCGCAAGAAGACGCGGATTGATGACGATATTTATTGCTCTTAGCAATGATGCTTTGATTTAATTTAGAGCGCGCAAGAAGACACGGATTGATGACGATATTTATTGGTCTGAGCAATAATGCTTTGATTTAATTTAGAGAGGTGGGGAAGACACGGATTGATGACGATACTTATTGCTCTTAGCAATGATGCTTTAATTTAATTTAGAGCGCGCAAGAAAACACGGATTGATGACGATATTAATTACTATTAGAAAAGGTTCTTTGATTAAATTTAGAGCGAGCAAGAAGACGGGGATTGATGACGATATTTATTGCTCTTAGCAAAGATGCTTTGATTTAATTTAGAGTGTGCAAGAAGACACGGATTGATGACGATATTTATTGCTCTTAGCAAAGATGCTTTGATTTAATTTAGAGTGTGCAAGAAGACACGGATTGATGACGATATTTATTGCTCTTAGGAAAGATGCTTTGATTTAATTTAGAGTGTGCAAGAAGACACGGATTTATGACGATATTTATTGCTCTTAGGAAAGATGCTTTGATTTAATTTAGAGTGTGCAAGAAGACACGGATTGATGACGATATTTATTGCTCTTAGCAATAATTCTATGATTTAGTTTAGAACGAGCAAGGAGATACCGATTGTTTACGATATTTATTGCTCTTAGCAATGATGCTTTGATTTAATTGACAGCTCAAAAGAAGACACGGATTGATGACGATATTAATTACAATTAGCAATGATACTTTGATTTAATTTAGAGCGCGGAAGAAGATACGGATTGATGACGATATTAATTTCTATTAGAAAAGCTTCTTTGATTAAATTTAGAGCGAGCAAGAAGACGGGGATTGATGACGATATTAATTACTATTAGAAAAGATGCTTTGATTTAATTTAGAGCGCGCAAGAAGACGCGGATTGATGACGATATTTATTGCTCTTAGCAATGATGCTTTGATTTAATTTAGAGTGCACAAGAAGACACGGATTGATGACGATATTAATTACTATTAGAAAAGGTTCTTTGATTAAATTTAGAGCGAGAAAGAATACACGTATTGATGACGATATTTATTTCTCTTAGCAATGATGCTTTGATTTAATTTAGAGTGCGCAAGAAGACACGTATTGATGACGATATTAATTGCTATTAGAAAAGGTTCTTTGATTAAATTTAGAGCGAGAACGAATACACGTATTGATGACGATATTTATTGCTCTTAGAAAAGATGCGTTGATTTAATTTAGAGTGCGCAAGAAGACACGGGTTCATGACGATATTTATTGCTCTTAGCAATGATGCTTTGATTTAATTTAGAGCGCGCAAGAAGACACGGATTGATGACGATATTTATTGCTCTCAGCAATGATACTTTAATTTAATTTAGAGTGCGCAAGAAGACACGGATTGATGACGATATTTATTGCTCTTAGCAAAGATGCTTTGATATAATTTAGAGTGCGCAAGAAGACACGGATTGTTTACGATATTTATTGCTCTCAGCAATGATGCTTTGATTTAATTTAGAGTGCGCAAGAAGACACGAATTGTTTACGATATTTATTACTCTCAGCAATGATGCTTTGATTTAATTTAGAGTGCGCAAAAAGACACGGATTGATGACGATATTAATTACTATTAGAAAAGATGCTTTGATTTAATTAAGAGTGCGCAAGAAGAAGCAAATTGATGACGATATTTATTGCTCTTCGCAATGATGCTTTTATTTAATTTACAGTGCGCAAGAAGACATGGATTGATGACGATCTTAATTACTATTAGAAAAGATGCTTTGATTCAATTTAGAGCGAGCAAGAAGACACGGATTGATGACGATATTAATTACTATTAGAAAAGAAGCTTTGATTTATTTTAGAGTGGGCAAGAAGACACGGATTGTTTACGATATTTATTGCTCTCAGCAATGATGCTTTGATTTAATTTAGAGTGCGCAAGAAGACACGAATTGTTTACGATATTTATTCCTCTCAGCAATGATGCTTTGATTTAATTTAGAGTGCGCAAGAAGACACGGATTGATGACGATATTTATTGCTCTTAGCAATAATGCTATGATTTAGTTTAGAACGAGCAAGGAGATACCGATTGTTTACGATATTTATTGCTCTTAGCAATGATGCTTTGATTTAATTGAGAGCTCAAAAGAAGACACGGATTGATGACGATATTAATTACAATTAGCAATGATACTTTGATTTAATTTAGAGCGCGGAAGAAGATACGGATTGATGACGATATTAATTTCTATTAGAAAAGCTTCTTTGATTAAATTTAGAGCGAGCAAGAAGACGGGGATTGAAGACGATATTAATTACTATTAGAAAAGATGCTTTGATTTAATTTAGAGCGCGCAAGAAGACGCGGATTGATGACGATATTTATTGCTCTTAGCAATGATGCTTTGATTTAATTTAGAGCGGTAGAGAAGACACCGATTGATGACGATATTTATTTCTCTTAGCAATGATGCTTTAATTTAATTTAGAGTGCGCAAGAAAACACGGATTGATGACGATATTAATTACTATTAGAAAAGGTTCTTTGATTAAATTCAGAGCGAGAAAGAATACACGTATTGATGACGATATTTATTTCTCTTAGCAATGATGTTTTCATTTAATTTAGAGAGGTGGAGAAGACACGGATTGATGACGATATTTATTGCTCTTAGCAATGATGCTTTAATTTAATTTAGAGCGCGCAAGTAGACACAGATTGATGACGATATTAATTACTATTAGAAAACATGTTTTGATTTAATTGAGAGTGCGCAAGAAGACACGGATTGATGACGATACTTATTGCTCTTAGCAATAATGCTTTGATTTAATTTAGAGAGGTGGGGAAGACACGGATTGATGACGATACTTATTGCTCTTAGCAATGATGCTTTAATTTAATTTAGAGCGCGCAAGTAGACACAGATTGATGACGATATTAATTACTATTAGAAAAGATGTTTTGATTAAATTTAGAGCGAGAAAGAATACACGTATTGATGACGATATTTATTTCTCTTAGCAATGATGCTTTGATTTAATTTAGAGTGCGCAAGAAGACACGTATTGATGACGATATTAATTGCTATTAGAAAAGGTTCTTTGATTAAATTTAGAGCGAGAACGAATACACGTATTGATGACGATATTTATTGCTCTTAGAAAAGATGCGTTGATTTAATTTAGAGTGCGCAAGAAGACACGGGTTCATGACGATATTTATTGCTCTTAGCAATGATGCTTTGATTTAATTTAGAGCGCGCAAGAAGACACGGATTGATGACGATATTTATTGCTCTCAGCAATGATACTTTAATTTAATTTAGAGTGCGCAAGAAGACACGGATTGATGACGATATTTATTGCTCTTAGCAAAGATGCTTTGATATAATTTAGAGTGCGCAAGAAGACACGGATTGTTTACGATATTTATTGCTCTCAGCAATGATGCTTTGATTTAATTTAGAGTGCGCAAGAAGACACGAATTGTTTACGATATTTATTACTCTCAGCAATGATGCTTTGATTTAATTTAGAGTGCGCAAAAAGACACGGATTGATGACGATATTAATTACTATTAGAAAAGATGCTTTGATTTAATTAAGAGTGCGCAAGAAGAAGCAAATTGATGACGATATTTATTGCTCTTCGCAATGATGCTTTTATTTAATTTACAGTGCGCAAGAAGACATGGATTGATGACGATCTTGATTACTATTAGAAAAGATGCTTTGATTCAATTTAGAGCGAGCAAGAAGACACGGATTGATGACGATATTAATTACTATTAGAAAAGAAGCTTTGATTTATTTTAGAGTGGGCAAGAAGACACGGATTGTTTACGATATTTATTGCTCTCAGCAATGATGCTTTGATTTAATTTAGAGTGCGCAAGAAGACACGAATTGTTTACGATATTTATTCCTCTCAGCAATGATGCTTTGATTTAATTTAGAGTGCGCAAGAAGACACGGATTGATGACGATATTTATTGCTCTTAGCAATAATGCTATGATTTAGTTTAGAACGAGCAAGGAGATACCGATTGTTTACGATATTTATTGCTCTTAGCAATGATGCTTTGATTTAATTGAGAGCTCAAAAGAAGACACGGATTGATGACGATATTAATTACAATTAGCAATGATACTTTGATTTAATTTAGAGCGCGGAAGAAGATACGGATTGATGACGATATTAATTTCTATTAGAAAAGCTTCTTTGATTAAATTTAGAGCGAGCAAGAAGACGGGGATTGAAGACGATATTAATTACTATTAGAAAAGATGCTTTGATTTAATTTAGAGCGCGCAAGAAGACGCGGATTGATGACGATATTTATTGCTCTTAGCAATGATGCTTTGATTTAATTTAGAGCGGTAGAGAAGACACCGATTGATGACGATATTTATTTCTCTTAGCAATGATGCTTTAATTTAATTTAGAGTGCGCAAGAAAACACGGATTGATGACGATATTAATTACTATTAGAAAAGGTTCTTTGATTAAATTCAGAGCGAGAAAGAATACACGTATTGATGACGATATTTATTTCTCTTAGCAATGATGTTTTCATTTAATTTAGAGAGGTGGAGAAGACACGGATTGATGACGATATTTATTGCTCTTAGCAATGATGCTTTAATTTAATTTAGAGCGCGCAAGTAGACACAGATTGATGACGATATTAATTACTATTAGAAAACATGTTTTGATTTAATTGAGAGTGCGCAAGAAGACACGGATTGATGACGATACTTATTGCTCTTAGCAATAATGCTTTGATTTAATTTAGAGAGGTGGGGAAGACACGGATTGATGACGATACTTATTGCTCTTAGCAATGATGCTTTAATTTAATTTAGAGCGCGCAAGTAGACACAGATTGATGACGATATTAATTACTATTAGAAAAGATGTTTTGATTAAATTTAGAGCGAGCAAGAAGACGGGGATTGATGACGATAGTTATTGCTCTTAGCAAAGATGCTTTGATTTAATTTAGAGTGTGCAAGAAGACACGGATTGATGACAATATTTATTGCTCTTAGGAAAGATGCTTTGATTTAATTTAGAGTGTGCAAGAAGACACGGATTGATGACGATATTTATTGCTCTTAGGAAAGATGCTTTGATTTAATTTAGAGTGTGCAAGAAGACACGGATTGATGACGATATTTATTGCTCTTAGGAAAGATGCTTTGATTTAATTTAGAGTGTGCAAGAAGACACGGATTGATGACGATATTTATTGCTCTTAGCAATAATGCTATGATTTAGTTTAGAACGAGCAAGGAGATACCGATTGTTTACGATATTTATTGCTCTTAGCAATGATACTTTGATTTAATTTAGAGCGCGGAAGAAGATACGGATTGATGACGATATTAATTTCTATTAGAAAAGCTTCTTTGATTAAATTTAGAGCGAGCAAGAAGACGGGGATTGATGACGATATTAATTACTATTAGAAAAGATGCTTTGATTTAATTTAGAGCGCGCAAGAAGACGCGGATTGATGACGATATTTATTGCTCTTAGCAATGATGCTTTGATTTAATTTAGAGTGCACAAGAAGACACGGATTGATGACGATATTTATTGCTCTTAGCAAAGATGCTTTGATTTAATTTAGAGTGCGCAAGAAGACGCGGATTGATGACGATATTAATTGCTATTAGAAATGATGCTTTAATTTAACTTAGAGTGCGAAAAAACACACGGATTGATGACGATATTAATTACTAGTAGAAAAGATTGTTTGATCTGATTTAGAGCGCGCAAGACGACGGGGATTGATGACGATATTAATTACTATTAGAAAAGATGCTTTGATTAAATTTCGAGCGAGCAAGAAGACGGGGATTGATGACGATATTAATTACTATTAGAAGAGCTTCTTTGATTAAATTTCGAGCGAGCAAGAAGACGGGGATTGATGACGATATTAATTACTATCAGAAAAGATGCTTTGATTTAATTTAGAGCGCGCAAGAAGACGCGGATTGATGACGATATTTATTGCTCTTAGCAATGATGCTTTGATTTAATTTAGAGTGCGCAAGAATACATGTATGGATGACGATATTTATTGGTCTGAGCAATGATGCTTTGATTTAATTTAGAGTGCGCAAGAAGACACGGGTTCATGACGATATTTATTGCTCTTAGCAATGATGCTTTGATTTAATTTAGAGCGCGCAAGAAGACACGGATTGATGACGATATTTATTGCTCTCAGCAATGATACTTTAATTTAATTTAGAGTGCGCAAAAAGACACGGATTGATGACGACATTTATTGCTCTTAGCAATGATGGTTTGTTTTAATTTTAAGTGCGCAAGAAGACACGGATTGATGACGATATTAATTACTATTAGAAAAGATGTTTTGATTAAGATTAGAGCGAGCAAGAAGACGGGGATTGATGACGATATTTATTGCTCTTAGCAAAGATGCTTTGATTTAATTGAGAGTGCGCAAGAAGACACGGATTGATGACGATATTTATTGCTCTTAGCAATGATGCTTTGATTTAATTGAGAGCTCAAAAGAAGACACGGATTGATGACGATAATTATTTCTCTTAGCAAAGATGCTTTGATTTAATTTAGAGTGCGCAAGAGGACACGGATTGATGACGATATTTATTGCTCTTAGAAAAGATGCTTTGATTTAATTTAGAGTGCGCAAGAAGACGCGGATTGATGACGATATTAATTGCTATTAGAAATGATGCTTTAATTTAACTTAGAGTGCGAAAAAACACACGGATTGATGACGATATTAATTACTAGTAGAAAAGATTGTTTGATCTGATTTAGAGCGCGCAAGAAGACGGGGATTGATGACGATATTAATTACTATTAGAAAAGATGCTTTGATTAAATTTCGAGTGAGCAAGAAGACGGGGATTGATGACGATATTAATTACTATTAGAAAAGCTTCTTTGATTAAATTTCGAGCGAGCAAGAAGACGGGGATTGATGACGATATTAATTACTATTAGAAAAGATGCTTTGATTTAATTTAGAGCGCGCAAGAAGACGCGGATTGATGACGATATTTATTGCTCTTAGCAATGATGCTTTGATTTAATTTAGAGTGCGCAAGAAGACACGGATTGATGACGATATTTATTGCTCTCAGCAATAATACTTTAATTTAATTTAGAGTGCGCAAGAAGACACGTATTGATGACGATATTTATTGCTCTTAGCAAAGATGCTTTGATATAATTTAGAGTGCGCAAGAAGACACGGATTGTTTACGATATTTATTGCTCTCAGCAATGATGCTTTGATTTAATTTAGAGTGCGCAAGAAGACACGAATTGTTTACGATATTTATTACTTTCAGCAATGATGCTTTGATTTAATTTAGAGTGCGCAAAAAGACATGGATTGATGACGATATTAATTACTATTAGAAAAGAAGCTTTGATTTATTTTAGAGTGCGCAAGAAGACACAGATTGATGACGATATTTATTACTCTCGGCAATGATGCTTTGATTTAATTTAGAGCGAGCAAGAAGACACGGATTGATGACGATATTTATTGCTCTTAGCAAAGATGCTTTGATTTAATTTAGAGTGCGCAAGAAGACGCGCATTGATGACGATATTAATTGCTATTAGAAATGATGCTTTAATTTAACTTAGAGTGCGAAAAAACACACGGATTGATGACGATATTAATTACTAGTAGAAAAGATTGTTTGATCTGATTTAGAGCGCGCAAGAAGACGGGGATTGATGACGATATTAATTACTATTAGAAAAGATGCTTTGATTAAATTTCGAGCGAGCAAGAAGACGCGGATTGATGACGATATTTATTGCTCTTAGCAATGATGCTTTGATTTAATTTAGAGTGCGCAAGAAGACACGGATTGATGACGATATTTATTGCTCTCAGCAATAATACTTTAATTTAATTTAGAGTGCGCAAGAAGACACGTATTGATGACGATATTTATTGCTCTTAGCAAAGATGCTTTGATATAATTTAGAGTGCGCAAGAAGACACGGATTGTTTACGATATTTATTGCTCTCAGCAATGATGCTTTGATTTAATTTAGAGTGCGCAAGAAGACACGAATTGTTTACGATATTTATTACTCTCAGCAATGATGCTTTGATTTAATTTAGAGTGCGCAAAAAGACATGGATTGATGACGATATTAATTACTATTAGAAAAGAAGCTTTGATTTATTTTAGAGTGCGCAAGAAGACACAGATTGATGACGATATTTATTACTCTCGGCAATGATGCTTTGATTTAATTTAGAGCGAGCAAGAAGACACGGATTGATGACGATATTAATTACTATTAGAAAAGATGCTTTGATTTATTTTAGAGTGCGCAAGAAGACGCGGATTGATGACGATATTTATCGCTCTTAGCAATGATGCTTTGATTTAAGTTAGAGTGCACAAGAAGACACGGATTGATGACGATATTTATTGGTCTGAGCAATGATGCTTTGATTTAATTTAGAGCGGTAGAGAAGACACCGATTGATGACGATATTTATTTCTCTTAGCAATGATGCTTTAATTTAATTTAGAGTGCGCAAGAAAACACGGATTGATGACGATATTAATTACTATTAAAAAAGGTTCTTTGATTAAATTTAGAGCGAGAAAGAATACACGTATTGATGACGATATTTATTTCTCTTAGCAATGATGTTTTCATTTAATTTAGAGAGGTGGAGAAGACACGGATTGATGACGATATTTATTGCTCTTAGCAATGATGCTTTTATTTAATTTAGAGCGCGCAAGTAGACACAGATTGATGACGATATTAATTACTATTAGAAAACATGTTTTGATTTAATTGAGAGTGTGCAAGAAGACACGGATTGATGACGATATTTATTGCTCTTAGCAATAATGCTTTGATTTAATTTAGAGAGGTGGGAAAGACACGGATTGATGACGATACTTATTGCTCTTAGCAATGATGCTTTAATTTAATTTAGAGCGCGCAAGTAGACACAGATTGATGACGATATTAATTACTATTAGAAAAGATGTTTTGATTAAATTTAGAGCGAGCAAGAAGACGGGGATTGATGACGATAGTTATTGCTCTTAGCAAAGATGCTTTGATTTAATTTAGAGTGTGCAAGAAGACACGGATTGATGACGATATTTATTGCTCTTAGGAAAGATGCTTTGATTTAATTTAGAGTGTGCAAGAAGACACGGATTGATGACGATATTTATTGCTCTTAGGAAAGATGCTTTGATTTAATTTAGAGTGCGCAAGAAGACACGAATTGTTTACGATATTTATTACTCTCAGCAATGATGCTTTGATTTAATTTAGAGTGCGCAAAAAGACACGGATTGATGACGATATTAATTGCTATTAGAAATGATGCTTTAATTTAACTTAGAGTGCGAAAAAACACACGGATTGATGACGATATTAATTACTATTAGAAAAGAAGCTTTGATTTAGTTTAGAACGAGCAAGGAGATACCGATTGTTTACGATATTTATTGCTCTTAGCAATGATGCTTTGATTTAATTGAGAGCTCAAAAGAAGACACGGATAGATGACGATATTAATTTCTATTAGAAAAGCTTCTTTGATTAAATTTAGAGCGAGCAAGAAGACGGGGATTGATGACGATATTAATTACTATTAGAAAAGATGCTTTGATTTAATTTAGAGCGCGCAAGAAGACGCGGATTGATGACGATATTTATTGCTCTTAGCAATGATGCTTTGATTTAATTTAGAGCGCGGAAGAAGATACGGATTGATGACGATATTAATTTCTATTAGAAAAGCTTCTTTGATTAAATTTAGAGCGAGCAAGAAGACGGGGATTGATGACGATATTAATTACTATTAGAAAAGATGCTTTGATTTAATTTAGAGCGCGCAAGAAGACGCGGATTGATGACGATATTTATTGGTCTGAGCAATGATGCTTTGAGTTAATTTAGAGCGGTAGAGAAGACACGGATTGATGACGATATTTATTTCTCTTAGCAATGATACTTTGATTTAATTTACAGTGCGCAAGAAGACACGGATTGATGACGATATTTATTGGTCTGAGCAATGATGCTTTGATTTAATTTAGAGTGCGCAAGAAGACACGTATTGATGACGATATTAATTGCTATTAGAAAAGGTTCTTTGATTAAATTTAGAGCGAGAAAGAATACACGTATTGATGACGATATTTATTGCTCTTAGAAAAGATGCTTTGATTTAATTTAGAGTGCGCAAGAAGACACGGGTTCATGACGATATTTATTGCTCTTAGCAATGATGCTTTGATTTAATTTAGAGCGCGCAAGAAGACACGGATTGATGACGATATTTATTGCTCTCAGCAATGATACTTTAATTTAATTTAGAGTGCGCAAGAAGACACGGATTGATGACGACATTTATTGCTCTTAGCAATGATGGTTTGATTTAATTTTAAGTGCGCAAGAAGACACGGATTGATGACGATATTAATTACTATTAGAAAAGATGTTTTGATTAAGATTAGAGCGAGCAAGATGACGGGGATTGATGACGATATTTATTGCTCTTAGCAAAGATGCTTTGATTTAATTTAGAGTGCGCAAGAAGACACGGATTGATGACGATATTTATTGCTCTTAGCAAAGATGCTTTGATTTAATTTAGAGTGCGCAAGAAGACGCGGATTGATGACGATATTAATTGCTATTAGAAATGATGCTTTAATTTAACTTAGAGTGCGAAAAAACACACGGATTGATGACGATATTAATTACTAGTAGAAAAGATTGTTTGATCTGATTTAGAGCGCGCAAGACGACGGGGATTGATGACGATATTAATTACTATTAGAAAAGATGCTTTGATTAAATTTCGAGCGAGCAAGAAGACGGGGATTGATGACGATATTAATTACTATTAGAAAAGCTTCTTTGATTAAATTTCGAGCGAGCAAGAAGACGGGGATTGATGACGATATTAATTACTATCAGAAAAGATGCTTTGATTTAATTTAGAGCGCGCAAGAAGACGCGGATTGATGACGATATTTATTGCTCTTAGCAATGATGCTTTGATTTAATTTAGAGTGCGCAAGAATACATGTATTGATGACGATATTTATTGGTCTGAGCAATGATGCTTTGATTTAATTTAGAGTGCGCAAGAAGACACGGGTTCATGACGATATTTATTGCTCTTAGCAATGATGCTTTGATTTAATTTAGAGCGCGCAAGAAGACACGGATTGATGACGATATTTATTGCTCTCAGCAATGATACTTTAATTTAATTTAGAGTGCGCAAAAAGACGCTTTTTTGATGACGATATTTATTGGTCTGAGCAATGATGCTTTGAGTTAATTTAGAGCGGTAGAGAAGACACAGATTGATGACGATATTTATTGCTCTCAGCAATGATACTTTGATTTAATTTAGAGCGAGCAAGAAGACACGGATTGATGACGATATTAATTACTATTAGAAAAGATGCTTTGATTTATTTTAGAGTGCGCAAGAAGACACTGATTCATGACGATAGTAATTACTATTAGAAAAGATGCTTTGATTTAATTTAGAGTGCGCAAGAAGACACGCAGGCATGACCATATTTATTGCTCTTATCAATGATGCTTTGATTTAATTTAGATTGCACAAGAAAACACGGATTGATGACGATATTAATTACTATTAGAAAAGATGCTTTGATTTTATTTAGAGCGAGCAAGTAGACACGTATTGATTACGATATTTATTGCTCTTAGCAATGATGCTTTGATTTAATTTAGATCTCACAAGAAAACACGGATTGATGACGATATTAATTACTATTAGAAAAGATGCTTTGATTTTATTTAGAGCGAGCAAGTAGACACGTATTGTTTACGATATTTATTGCTCTTATCAATGATGCTTTGATTTAATTTAGAGCGCACAAGAAAACACGGATTGATGACGATATGAATTACTATTAGAAAAGCCGCTTTGATTTGATTGAGAGTGCGCAAGAAGACACGGAGTGATGGCGATATTTATTGCTCTTAGCAATGATGCTTTGATTTAATTTAGAGCGCGCAAGAAGACACGGATTGAGGACGATATTAATTACTATTAGAAAAGATGCTTTGATTTAATTTAGAGTGCGCAAGAAGGCACGGATTGATGACGATATGTATTGCTCTTAGCAATGATGTTTTGATTTAATTTAGAACGAGCAAGAAGACATCGATTGATGACGATATTTATTGCTCTTACCAATGATGCTTTGATTTAATTTAGAGTGCGCAAGAAGACACGGATTGATGACGATATTTATTGCTCTTAGCAATGATGCTTTGATTTAATTTAGAGTACGCAAGAAGACACGTATTGATGACGATATTTATTGCTCTTAGCAATGATGCTATGATTTAATTTGATTTAATATTTGTTGTTGCTCTGTTTATTACTTTCTGCAGGGGATCGATGACAGAAGAAAAGAAGAAAGAAATCAAGAGAACAGACGAAAATAGTAAAGAGTATATAGGAAAATAGAACAAAGCAAGAAAGAAGAAAGAAAGGGGTAAAAGAAGTGAAGAAAGGGAAAAATAGTTTAATATTTTACAAGGAATAAAGAGAAAAAGGAAAGAAAAGGAAAAAAGTGAAATGTGAGAAACAAAACGTGAGGTGAAAATAAAGTTAAATAATAAATGTATGAAATGAAAAATAAAGTCTCAAAATTAAATTTTGTTGTACTAAAAACATTGTCCTCTATTCATGTCTTCTCCTACCATCCCACACCACCCTCCCCATACACCACAACCACACCCTTTCTCCACCCCTATCCTTCTGACCAAAGTCTACCACCCCACTCGTTTGTTCAACCACCACCCCCCCCCCCCCAAATACACATACAGCAAAGCCGATAAGCGCGTCTAGTAGCAGGATAAAACAAAAGAAATACCACACATTCCTACAAGAAAAGTTGTGATTTCTTTTGTATTTTCCTGTTCTGCTCATTTTCAAGATAATCGTGTGCGTCACCAAGAAAGAAAGAAAGACGTAATACTCAAGAGATTGACAAATGAACAATAAACAATTAATGAAGCTAATAAAGGCATTGATTTATAAAGTGCTACATTCTTTACGGCTTCTTTTTGCTTCATGAGAAAGAATGTTATTTCTATGAAAGAAATAGATAATGCTCAAGGGAACGACGTGACAAAAACACGAAACTCGGCCGCGTGAAAAGAATACACTCAAAACCTAAAACAATATGTTATCAAAGTGCTAGACTTTTTAGAACTCGCTTTATTCCCTTGAGTAATTATTTTATTGTACGCTTGACAACGCTCATTCATACTAAAATAAAAGACAGAATATTTATGCGCATAACTTATCCAGCAAACGGATGTGCGTGATGTCTTGCGACAAGATGTTTAACATAAAACCGCTTGTACACGAGCAATTTGTCCTTTTATCCTTCACGATTTTCAGTGTTCGTATAGATGATCAACAAGTTTTCTTTAACATTCTCTATTGACAAGATTTTCTTGCTTGTGTAGATGATGTTTTCCTGGACAAGTTTCGGTTGTGCCTCCAATATCTTTATCTCGTCTACACGAGCAAATAAATCTTGTCATGGAAATATTCTTCGTGTAGATGCGGCTTAAGACAGCCGTGTGAAGTGACGATACAACACGAGTTAAAGTGTAATAAAAAAATGTTGACGCTGCATGCGTCTTGAAATCTTTGTTTGTTCATTGTTGTGTCTGGGTGTACTATTAAAGGGTATGTTCTATTTTTCTCGTTTTCTGTTTTCATGGGATTCACACACATAAAGACAAGAAGAATTTAATGTTCTTTTATTATAAACTGAATCATTAAATACAATATCAAATAAAACCAAATTACCCTAACCCCCTCAAAAAATTTTTTTTTTCCAAAAATGAAAAAAACTGTCAAAAAATATCACAAAATTAGGGGTCACGTGACATGTCACGTGACTAATTAGCATATTATCATTTTTGGCCTAAAAAAGGCCTTTTTTCGGGGTTTTATACTTTATTGAGCCTTAAAATGGCCTTTCCTGCCAATTCTTAACATTATGAGTAAATAATATTGGTCAAAAATGTGAAATTTTCGTTATTTTTCGACCCAAAATGTTCTAGTTTAGGTTGGGATCCCTGTGTCGCATGGTGTTTCTAGACATTTGTAACAAGACGTTGATCGCGATGGATGTGATTTTTTATCGTGTGTCAAACACGAAGAAAATACACAAGTACAAAAATGATTATTAGCTCCTTCTCCACCTAACATACTGATAAAGACGCGACAGCTATCAAAGGTAAGAATTATTCGGTTTTTCTGCGCTCCTCTTTCGTTTTTTCGTATTTTTTTCCAGTTTCAAAATGTGTTCTGTTCGTCTCGTCCGCCATGACAGTCAAGAACACGTGTTGACTTTGAATCCTCAGAAATACACTTTACCTGACAAAAAACAATTCAATTTACCATTAATATGTGATTTAAAGGAACTTTTGAAACAGTGTGTGAGTTAATCTTGACTATATTTCCATTTTTTTGTACATATTTTGAAATTTTGGTTTTGATCGTTATACGAAACTTGGTTCGTGAAACCCTTCCTCGTTAGAACCATTAAAACCCAAAATATTAATGTCCTAATGACTTATCTTTGTTTGTATTGCAGTTTCAGAGGTATAAATTACACGTACAACTCTACATAAAGCTGTCCAGTGAACCTGTAACAAGATGGGTGGTTATGCTCGACTCTAACCAATATATACTCACCAACCAGCAAGCTAACCATGGAATAGTCCAGTATCAATCTGGTAATGATGGATTTACTGCACTAAAACAAGAAGAAAAAACACTTGATAATGATATAGACTCACCTTGTTGATGTATGATGACCCTGTGACCTTCATAACAATATAGACTATGGGTATTGACCTGAATTATATCAAGATGGTTTCTTTACCACTCACCAACAAGTACTGATTATCAGAGGTATGTACTAATAATGGATTCTGTTGGGGTATGTTTACCTAATTGCAAAATCATTGTTGGCTTCAAAACATAGAATGTAGAAGCTGAGTGAGACCAAACTGGTGCATGGGAAATATGTTAATTAGATGCATATGGTAGAAATGTAATGATCATGCACTGTTACATTGTAAAACCATAGTAGAAGGGCTGAACAGTGTTCTGAAGGTTTGACACTACAAAGTAAGAACAAGTTTGATATGTGGTAAATTTACTACAGATGTACGTACACCTGATTGTGAGAACCTTGTCATATAAGAATAGAAAAATAACAAATAATATTCCAAGGCCCCCTAGATTGATGGGAATAACTGTTTTAGTATATACCAACAAGGTAATCTCAGAAATGCAGTGTATACGTTCAAAACAGTTAAATAATTACAAGTGCTATGCAAAAATACTTAATTCCTATTTTTTTATTTCTATGTGGCAATGTTCTTGCAATTAGGTGTATTCTCTCAATTTCTACATCAGCTGGATACATGCCAACTGCATATCTTGAATTGAATAAATCAGCTTCTACATTCTTTTTCAAACCCAACAATGTTTTTGCAACCAGGTATAGACCTCTTTCACGTGACATCAAAGCAGCTCAATTTGGAGGACAAAACAAAAGAATGTCAATCTCCTGAGAATTGGAACCTATTGTTTTGTCCTCCAAATTGAGCTGCATTCCAACATGCTGCATGGGGTCTATATTAAGCATTTGAAACTGATGTGTGACTAAGTATACATACTTGATTACCATTTATTTCCTCCTCCCCTCCCCACTGACTGTGACAAGGTTATTTGTGTGCACCAAACAATACATCTCAAAACATTTTGTTTATTGGTATTTGTTGTTTGTTCTCATCAGCTTGTCAGCCACTTTAGTCAAGCCACATTTGAATGTATTGATGCTGTCAAGCTCTGGTCAGTTTCTTGGTTCCTTTACAATTGATATTGCAGGTATGTATTAATGTATTGCATGTATATTGGACAAATATTCAAGGGTTTGAAACTGATGTCATTGGTTGTTTTACACCCCACCCCTGGTAGGGGGATTCCCATATATGAAAGGGCGGGGATGCTTGTTGAGGTTCACTCCACACACACTACCACTACATTCTCTATTTACAACATACAACACTCAACTCACATGTTGATTTTTATGGAGGGAGTAAAAACTGGAGCACCTGGAGAAAAACCCCTCATGGCAAGGGAGAGAACAACACATCAAATAAACCCAACTCACATATGATCCAGCCCAAGCTTGGGGCTTTAACACAGGCCACAGGGTGAGCGGTAAACCACTATGCCACCATGGTACCAAAGTGATACTAATTTTGCCACATTTTAATTAGTTTTTTGTTTGTTTTAACACCCTAAAAAAGTAACAAATAGAAATTAACCCCTAAAAGGCATGACAAGCATCTCCACCCCTTTCACATAACGTCCCCCCTGGGGCCCCACTCCACTCCTGAACATGACAGTATTAAAGTACAAGTACAGTATTGCCAATTATATTCCCCCAATAGAAGGTGGCTACTGGCAGTTGATTGCCAGGTTACTGTATTTTGCACTGTTTGTGATTCGTGTTTTGAAAACATTTTGCTAAATGGTAATAATTTCTTGTTTTCACCAGCTTGTCAGTCACTTTGGTCAAGCTACATATGAATGTATGCTGTCAAGCTCTGCTCAGTTTCTTTGGTTCCTTTATGATATTCCCATGGGCAGCTTATCGCTGATCATCAGGTATGTATATTAATGCATTATAGTTGCAATATATTCAAGGGTTTGAAACTGATGTCACTAAGTACTTTCAAGATTGATTGTTTTACATCTTGCCCCTCCACCAAACACTGCTGTAATAGACCATTTTCCAATTTGTACGATACCGCTGTGTTCCTTGATTACAACGGTAAAGTAAAGAATGCACAACTTCAACAATACAAACACTTTGAAATTCCAAGGACCTTCACTGGAACACATGAATATTCTACACAAAATTGAGGCTAACCCTGAGCAACAGAGAACTCTAAACTGGAGTATTTTGTAACACTGTAGTATTTTTGTTATTAATCCAAACTAATACATGTACATCTCAAAACATAATGATTAACAATATTGTTTTTTTGTTTCCATCAGCTTGTCAGCTACTTTAGTCAAGCCACATTTGAATGTATTGATGCTGTCAAGCTCTGGCCAGTCCATACATGACAGACATGTAAGTTGAACTTTTGGATACATGCTAGTTAAACAATGGTTTTGAGTGGCATGCCATGGAATATCTCACAGCTCACTTGTATTTTCAACCCAGGGTTGGAAGGGGTACTGTCTTTGTATAGATATTTTCGCTTGAGCGTAATGTTTTCCCATTTCAAAGCATGTGTCATTCCCTAGAGTATCAGTTCTTTGTTTAACAGTTGCCCATGAGAAGGCACTTGAATATGGATACAACTCAAACAAAGAATCTTATTCGCTGGTAACAAAACAAGTAGGGGACTGGAAAGAGAACATAAAAATGAGTAAGAATTGAAAGGTTGAAGGAAGTTTGGATTAATAACAAAATGGGAAGCACAGGTGACGTAGTGATGAGAACACTCACCTCTCACCAATGTATCCTGGGTTTGAGTCTCAGTGGCATATGTGAGTAGAGTTTCTAGTATGCTCTCTTCTATGCTTAGAGGGTTTTTCTGGTTTTTTGGGTTTTCCTTCCTCTGCAAAAATCAACTTCTAAATTCCAATTCAATCATGTAGCGAGGGCCACAGGTTTGTTAGCCACTGGCTATAGAGGCTTTGCACCATCATGTGATGGTGACCATCACAGGAGGCACATCAATAGTCTTTTTCTCCTAGAAACTTGAATTCTTTCTCATGTAAATCAGATTAGACCAGATCCAATTGTTCATGCCTCCTGTCATAGCTTCCATCACATGATGGTGCAAAGCCTCTATTACATGTAAGTGCTACCCTCTTAAGTTTGGGCAAACTGAAATGAAATTACGAAATTTTGAAAGTTTCTAAAAGGAAAGAGAATGTATGTGTGGCTGGATGGTTTGGCTGGATACCATACATTTCTTTATAATTTTGGCAGGGTTTGAATGCTCATAACATTGTCTATAAGGTCAAACATCTTGAAACTTGGACATTAAGCTTGTTATATGTTGCTATTTTAATGGAACCTTAATTAAATTAGTTTTTGCAACTTGGACCCAGTTCCTTGCTCATTTTGTTACCCACCAATTACATGTCACATGGTCTGAAATGGGAAAGCAAACAAAGGTCTAATGGCAGTCTGTTTTGAAAACTCAAGGTCCTTATGAGGACTGCCACTTGAACAAAGAGAGTACACCCCCAGGGATTTTCCAGTACACACACATGAGCCTTTAGGTGAGTGTGTTTACTAACAAAATACAAGTGATGAGTGGAATATTCCATGATATGTTATCGTAGAGATTGTACAAAAAGGAACAACCAAGAAGATTGTTCCTGGATCATTAAAACTGTGTTTGGAAACAATTGTCAGAGATTTAATTGCCCCATTCTGTCTTTTCAGGTGTCACAGTTCTGTCATACTCACATCAAGCAAGCTGTTGTGCTGCAAAGCCTTGTCAGATGATGCAGCAACATCAAGATCCAGTCCATCAGTACTGAAGATAAGAAGCTGTGATATATCTACCAGGAAAAGGATGGAATGCTGACAACAAAATATGAAACAGGAAATTAGAATATATATCTAGGAATTAAAAAAAAGGATTATCTATAGATTTCAAAACAATCAAAATTGGCATTAAGAATCAGGAAATTTTAGGCTTATCTACTAGTAGGGATTTAAAAAAGAAAAAAGAAAATAGGAAAGATACAGTGAAAAAAAACGAAAAAAAAAAAAAAGAAAATAGGAAAAAAATCAAATTATATTCTAGGAAGTTCCAACATAAAGCATTAAGAGGGAATTTGAAGTTTTAAACATTTTTTTTTTGCTGTCTAGAAAATTCTAAAATTGAAAACAATTTTCAATAAAATGACAAAGAAAAAAGCTATTTCAATTAAATTCAAAAATCTCTCATAGGCTATATGTTGGAATTCCAAAAGAAAAAACAGAATTTTCAAAGAAAAAAATCTAGGAATTTCCAAAAAAAAAAAGGTAGAGGACTGGCCAAATTAGATTAGAGCTGTGCAACAGCTACAATGAAAAACCAATTTAAAAATCAATTTTCTTCATTATTTTAGAAGTTAGGCTTTACACAAATTTTAAAGGTCAAGACAACAACAACAAAACAAAATTCCAATGACCACAATATAGGTTATTGAAAATAGTTCATGGCTTAAATCACATGGAAATGATTTTTTCATTTCCATTTTCAAAAGATAATACTTTTATTTAGTGACTTATTTCATTATGACATCATCAACCAAAACAAATTGCTATTTTGAAAAGAAAATACACCAAAACCATCAACTTTTTCTGATTTAAAAATCTGATTAAAAAGTCAGAAAAAATATATAAGTGATTGTAATCTCTCTTATTGTTCACCTCTGATGTCATTATGAAATAGGTCAAAGGCCAGTCCTCTACCCACAGATATTAGATATAGGAGAGTGTTTCACTAGGAGACTAACATTCAATTGGACATTCAATTCAAAGATTACTATACCAAATCATTAACACATTTTGCAGACTAGTCAAGAGTTCTCAGTAGAGTTACAAAACATGAGGAAATTCTTGGTTGATCAAATCCAAGGAATATTTTATGGTGCTGGCACTGATTTAATTTCCTTGCTTCAAATTTTACTGATTTCATTTCTTTGCTTCAAATTTTACTGAGAACTCTGCTAGTCAGAAGAAACACTCTCCTATATCTAATATCATTATCATTTATTATTTGTACACCAGAAAAATGAAATACACTTGATACCTCCCACGAGGTCCTGCCAGTACCAAACAGAAGCTGCCCCACCAGACCAGGAAACCATTAAAGGCGGTACAACATTGCTGCTCTCGGCAGAGTCTAACCTTGAGGCTGTGATCAGACGACTGCTCCGGTGATGAAGGTTGATGGTAAGGATACCAGGTGATGGTCCTCTGCAGATTTCATGTTAGTGCGCTGACGGTGTAAATGCCAGTCACTGTGAAGGTTAGTGCAAGTAGGAGCAGAAATAACCATATCTTACTATTCATTGGTGTGTACAGCAGTGATACTTTGGGGTGATGTGCTCAATAGGTGTGTATAAGACACCATTCAGACTTTCATAAAGTAGATTATCAGCCTGGGAAGACTAGGAGTTGAATCATTTCTAGGTGATCTAATCTTAAGTAGAATGATGTTCGGCTAGACTGATCTACAAGGTTCTATCATAGGATTGTAATTTAATAAGTTTTTTCACCAGCAAAATAAGACCTCAGTTTTTTCTAAATTCTAAAAATACTACTAAATAAATTCCTGACAATTTCTTTCACTAAAAATGTTCACAAAATTGAATAAAATTTGAATGAATGAATACCATCCAAAAAATAGAAGAAAAATAGAAAGAAATGAAAAAGAAAAGAAAAACCATGAAGCAAAATAACTATGACTAATAATTCAAAAATAATTCAAAAATAGATCAAAAATAATTCAACTTGAAAATTATTAATGAAAAGAACTGGTATCCTGCAGTAATGTATTGAGTAAACACAAAACAGATCGAAATATATCTTCAAATCTTACCCATTTTCAAAAACTGAGGTCTTACTTAAATCATACAACATTTAAAAAAAAATTATTGGCAAAATCCAAAGTGTGATTCTTATAAAATGTACATTTTGTTGGCAAAATTTGCAAATGTTTCGAAAAAAATTAATTCATCCAAGTTAATAAATTAATTGAATTATTTGAGCCAAAATCACTATCATCAGATGGTATTTAAGACATTGAAAAATTAGAGAAAGCAACTACACTACGCTATGTGCATCACTTTTTCAACCTGTGAATATCACAAAACTTAAAATTTGCAATTACATTTCAAAATTGAAAAATCAGAATCACCAACCAACATTTTTGATCAACAAAAGATTAAGATTTAATGATTAATATGAACAAATTCAGCTGTGCAGTCAATCATGAAATTATACTCTAAAAGTGCAAACAAACAAACCCAAGCCAAATAAGGCAAATGGGAAATGAATGAATAGAGGATAAGGTGAGCCATCAGAGAATGGCGTCCAAACACCATACCTCACAATCAAGAATGAAATGCAACTATACGAGTAAAACCAAGAGTTGTTTTACTATGAATTATTATGTCCAAAGCACTTGTATATATGCACAAGCTGTCCAAAATTGAAACATTTTCAAATCAAATACTCAGTGACTTAAACATTGGCAAATACTTGAAACTTGTCACAAAATACCAACTTGGCCATGAAAATGTATTGTGAAATTTAACTGAACAGTTTATATTGACGCATGTAGTGTAGTTGCTCAAAAATTGATGGACGAAAAAAACCTTTGCAATTCATTATGTCAATCTTTTACGGTACTTTTACTTCTGTTGAGAAGTTTTTTTGCTGGTGGAAAAACTGAGTGTAGGAAAAATAATTTGATAAACTTAGGAACAGTTCCAAAGTCATACAAGTTAAGAAGTAACGCTAAGACATTAAACTAGGATAGGACTCCCTTTAAAATTGTTCTTAAACTTTACTGTGCAACCATGTCAACCAAGGCTTATCGACTTTGCAAATGGATCATAAAAATTATCTGAATTTGAAAAAGTTCGAAATTTAATTTGGTTTGAAAACATCCTACATGGCCTTGTTTGAGATAGATGCACAAGAGACTTAAAGAAATATGTCCAGTAATAATCATAGGCCACGTCCCTTAGAAATCAACTAGGAGAGTGGATTTTGTATCATTGTAAATTCCAAATTGATCTTGAATCATGTGTTTTAGCCATGAGTCTCTGGCTCAGGAGACTGAACAATCATTTCTTGCATGATCAACAAACATATAATAGAACTACATTCTTGGCAAAGCTTATTTGACCTCAAAACATACAGCTATGCACTTTGCTGGCTTTTTTTCTAGACTACAAAATCCACTCTAGTAATTTTGACTTGTAACAGCATAAAAAAAGGATAATGAATTAGTTTCAACCAAATTAATCAAGTCACTTGATTCGCTACTTGAATAGAATTTTGGCTGTAACGGCACAGTCACATAGATTGATTGATGCCAAGATGGTCAAATGTGATAAGTGGAAATAAGTCCCCTAAGAAGACCTTGAATAACTTAATATTTAGACCAGTCCCTTAGCAGACATTGAATAAACTAATATTGAATAATGAATAAATTAGACCCAGTCCCTTAGCAGGTTGAATATATTAATATTCAATTAAACACATTCATAGACCCAGTCCCTTAGCAGTCTCAGAATACATGAATATTTAATTGAATACATTATAGGCCTTAGTCCTCTAGGGAAACATTAACTTAATGTTGAAGGGTTAAAAGTCTAGGTTAGCTTTTCATATTGAATTGCATGGTGGTAGTTTCCTTTTCGGGATAGACCAGCTCATTTTTCACAAGTTTAGTAGCCTAGAAACTTCGTTATTTTAGTCTTCGCAAACCAGGCTTGATATTAAATCACATAAACTTTATGGGAGTCTGAATACCGCCTTGAGCTTATTGATCACACCACTCTAAGATATACATCACTGTTGTTCAGTAAAACCTATGGGTAGTGAGGTATGGCTATTTCTATAAGTCTCCTACTTGTACTGACCCTCTCAGTATAAAGGCTGGCTTACCGTCAAGGTACTTTCATGAGCCTGTAGGGGGTTCAGAGTCTGATGTCCTTATCGATAATCTTCACCATCGGAGCAGCCGCCTGGTTATGGTTTCATAAGATGACTCTTGTCGGGACAGTAAGTACTGTCTGGTCCTGGTCTACCGGGGTAGTGAGACTTGGTACTGGTAGGGCCACGGGGAGATATTTTTTTTGTAAGGGCCAAAAGGGCGTGGAGAGGGTAAAGATGGACTTCATTAAAAAACACAGGAATACCACTCAGTCTGAAATCAAACTTTATTTCAAACACAACACAGACAATATACAAGATACAAGTCACAAAATTTCAAAGGTAAAATATTTCTAAGTCCAAAACTCATGCCACACACTCACTTCAAAAATTCTAAGTCTAAAACAGCAAAAAACAAGATTCTTACCTCCAGATTATAAGTCTCTCATCATTGCCTGAAAATTCTAAGACACAAAGTGCATGTTAATTATATCCTCCCAGAAAACAGACACGATTTCGCCTCCCCCTAACAAGTATACATCCCCCACCCCCATGATGTTATGTCCTCCCCCCTTGATTTTATTCCCCTCCCCCCTTGATTGTATTCCCCTCCCCCCAGTACAAGTGATCACCTCCCCCCAGTATAAGGCATGAACCCCTCCCCCAATATTGAGTTCATCCCCACCCCTCCCAATATGAGTTAAACCCAGTTGTAATTGACCGTAAATCTTTTTGTTTTTACAAGTGCCATCATTGACTTTGAAATAAATATTGAAGTCTGTATAAGTATGATCTCCAATTGTACTGGCATTTTGTGTTTTCGAAGAGAATTCCAAAACTTGTAAACTTCAAAAGTTTTTGGTAATGCATCAATTTGTTATTTCAAAGTTCAAACTTCTAAGATTTATCATCAAATTTCAATCTGCGATGAGGGATTTTACTAGAGGTTTTAAATGGCATACCAGAAAATTGAGGAAAAATCATTCATTGCTAATCTCCTTGGCTAGTAAACAGTAGAGGATAAGGGTGCTCTTATTTTGAAGTAAAATCCCTCTATACCTTGGTCAATTACAACTGGGTTTAACTTTATCTCTCCAATCAAATCAAGGACAACAGACAATGTATTAAAGTGTGCGTGTTGTTTGTAATCATTCGTTTGAGGCATGCTAGCAAAGCTTGGACATAAGAAACAAAAACAAAGTACTGTAGGTTGCTATTTGCTTTCAAAAATCATGGCCAAGACAGTGTTGCATATCCATTTAATGTGAAAGAGTCCTTGTTGCACCTTGTCATTCACAAGTTTTCATTTTTTGTTTGACGGTGTGCAAAGACAATCAAAAATGTGCAAGTTGCTATATGATTATTTCACTTGATTGATGAGACAAATTCTCAATTTCTTGCATTTGGTTACTATTCACTTCACAGGAAAAGATGAATATGGAAAGTTCATACAAAGTTTATCCTGTTTGCATGACCATAACTTCAGGATAAATATTTTGGTCTTATTACTACTAACCAAGTCATTTGCAGCATGCCTCAAACGAATGTAATGATTGGTATGTGTACTTCACCCTCCCCCTTGTCTCAACATTTTTATTTCTCAATAGTGACAGGGAACATATTGTATGGGTGGGGGTGGTGGAAGGGTTTCATGGCTGGCTGCCATGCCTTTATTACTCATTGTGATAGGATCAATCAATAAGAATTAAATAATGCACATCACAAAAACAACCTGAACAGGAGAGATTATCTACGAGGAACATGTACCAATGAGACTAAAAATACCTATGAAAATCCATTGAAATATTGTGTCCCTTCACAATTTCACACACACTTCATTTTGAATTAGCTCCAATTACCACAATGTGCTATAAATTAGCTACACTAAGTTAAAAAAAACCTTGCTTAAAAATTGTAATAGTGAATAGCTCGTAGAGAGAAATTGTTTACTTCCTGTTTTACAGACTGCTATAAGGTGATTCAGACACAGTTCCTTACAGCATGCTGAGTAAATTTTGAATTGCTCTGAATTTGCTTGTAATTTCAACTTATCTCGTACCTTATGTCTTATGTCAAGGACGGTGGAGACAGGGGGGCCTTAGCCCCTCAACTCTTTTCGTTTTGCATAATGGTCTTGAATATTTGATAGTCTTAGCCATCCCCACTTTTTGCCTTTAATTTGCATACTAGCCCCACCCTTAGCTTTGAAATGTACTCTGTTGTCCCTGTATATGGACTGATATGAAACTGCAACCTATGATAATCACTAAGCTATAATCATAACTTGTAGTACATTATGGAGAAAGAGCTGGAAAGAAGCCTATGTCCTGTTCTCTATTCACTAGTGGTGTTTTGTCGGCTTTTCATGAATAAAAAATATTACTGAGTCATAAATATAACATTTTAGAAGAAGTCAATAAAAAATTAATTTAGTTATTATCCAAATTTGATTACTTAGATATTCTAAGTTTAGAAATAGAAATAAAAGTTATTTCCCTGAATTAACAATTCAAAAATTGTCGTGGTAATAAATACAGAAAATCTGATGTTTCTTGTGTTTGACATTCTTGGGTAATGCTTCAATTTATGAAAAGTTGTCTACAAAACCTCTAGATTATTCAAGTATTTAATTGCTGGGCCAAAATTTGAATGATACACCCACTGTAGAGAGACCTATCTTATAAATGGGATGGCAATGAGAAGTATAAATAATAAATGAGATTTAAAAGTCAGGGCATCTGAAAAAAGTGCACCGAAAATTGCACCGAATTTATCGTTATCCGCACTTTTAGACATTTCCCGCACTTTTTGCCAGAAAAATACAGAAAAACTTGAAAACCTGTTGACAATGTTCTTGGATACACAATAATTCTTCAAATAAGCAAATTTTTCATCGGAAATCATCGCATTTTGGGCTGGAAATCGACTGTAAAATGTTGTTTTCTTTCGCCGATGGACAATAATCTGCCAGGCGTTCCTCACGTTAGTTCAGTGGCCTGGGAACTAGTTCTCATTCTATGAACGCTTTTGATTGGTCTAAAAAGCATCCAATCACATGCCTCTATAAAAATATAGTGAATTTAGCGGGAACTATACAATTAATTATAATTACTATAATCAAAATAATATTAATAATAAATAATAATATGCAAATTAGCATATCCGCACATTTCCTTACTATTTGCTAAAATTTCCGCACTCTCCCAAGATTTTTCCGCACTTTTTCAGATGCCCTGAAATGTGGCTTTCCACAGACAGAGTGCCTCCTCATCCACTGAAATTCAAATTGGGATTTAAAAGTTGATTTTTGTTGAGGGAGCTTGAGGAAAACCAGAGAAGCTGGAGAAAAACCCTTGAAGCACAGGAGAGAACCAACAAGCAACTCTACTCACATACAACACAGAGCCCGGTGGGGCTCAAATCTGAATTGCATTGATGAGACGAACCATCTCACTGCTGTGCACACATGTCTAAAAGGTATTTTCAGGGTCCAAGTGTCTAGAAATGTACTTTAAATGAGTAGTTATTTCTGTGAGAAGCAGTCTATTGATGAAAAATTCTAAACTTGTTGAGAAAAAAAGTGAATGAAAGTACATACTAGACTGCTGGTATGGAAAGTAATAATCAATTAAAAGCATTTGAGTAAATATGAAATGACCTTGCAATTTGGATTATTTGATCCTGTTTTAGCTTATACAGAATAAACCACAGGGTGCCCAGGTAGCCAAATACTGTTATGTCAAGTGGGAGAGAAGTTATATTCCAAGGGAAAAAAATCCTTTTTTTAACAAATCATTATGGCAAACAACATTTAACAGATACTTGGGAAGCTTTTGCACATTTCTTGGTTAATATGAGGCAATTTCTTTGTATTATCAGCAATATCAACTGCAACTTATATGAAAGGTAAGCTAAGAAATAGCCTGCTCGCACACTCCCTCCCCCCCCCCCCCCCCCCCCCCCCAACAACGAAGAGCATTCCCTGTAAATTTGTCTTGAAAAAGATAGCCAATTTATGAGTTTATAAAAGATAATGAGAATTTCTTCCGGTAGATAAGAAATGAATGCTAATAGAAATACCCCAAAACTGCCTCAAATTGTGTTGCCCATGAAATGTGCAAAGGTTACTAAGCAAATACAACAACAATAACAGTTTCCATATCAATTACACATGAGCCAAAAAATGGTTCATGAGTAATGAAAAAAGCAGTGAATAAGTTTGTGGTACAAGCACTTCAATTTAGCAGGACAAATAATTGTATCGTAATCAAACATATATTACTACCATGGGAATGCATCACAAGGGACCAGCTTTGTATGGGCAAGCGTTTTCATTTTATACCATGAGTCATTCCCTTGAGTATTATTAGTTGTGTGAAACAAATAGCTGCTGTCATGTTTGTAATAGCAGGGGTAAAAACTACCAATTGTAATTGATTTTATTGTAGAGGGCACTATAAACAAATTGAATTGGAATCTAATATAATGGTTTTATAGAAGTATGAAACTGGAGAATATGACAAAACCCAGAAATCAAGAGACCCAAACAATCTCTTATTATGTTTTGTTGTGTACGGCATTTGAACCTGATGACATTGCCTTCTAAAAAACCCAAGGGTTATTTCAAGTTGCTGCATGCTTTGTTGGAAGATTACCAGCCCATCTGTGGATTGGTTATCCACATTGTAATTATTAATGCTCAACTCTCATGTGCTAACACCTGACACTTACTTACATGCAACAATTTAACATCCTATCAACACACTACTGCCACAAGTGCAACACCAGTCTACCAACAGTCTACATCCCACCAACTTGCAACAACAACCAACCTGTTGCACTGTGACAATAGAGTGACATCTTGACAGCTCTCTTACTGAGCACAAAATTCTACACACACTACAATTTTGTGCTTTTACTATTGCTACTGCAAATTTGTATTCTTCGTCTGAACTTTTAATCTACCTATGTAGGTACTAATGATTGGTATTGCACATAGTAATTGCTCACATTATGCTCCACTTTTGTTTACTAACACATGTTTACAGTTAAATACTTACCTCTGGTGTACTTCTAGATTCAATCAATACAGGATACAGGTAAATCATAATGGGATACAAGGTGTAATAGCAAATTAAACATGTATACAAAATATATTCTGTATTACTCCAATAACCATTAATAATTCTTAGGTTGAAGGTTAGATCAAGGTTAATTCTTAAAATATTTGATAATAGATTTTACTTTATGTCATGCCATAATAGTTTTATTTTTTGGATATTTTTGTTTATCTGAGAATTTTAATTGACGTTAAAATAACTAATTGAACTTAACTCCATTATGCAGTTAGGGATTTGTTTGATATCATGTTACAGTTAGTATGCTAGTGCATTCATACAGCATTGGACTGACCTGGATGTTAGGTTCCCTTATGGGCTTAGTTAATATTTGTATTGGTCTTGTGATTAGTGTCTTTGTTTTAAATGATGAGACAAAGTTCTACTTGTGAGTGAAAGTTTGCCAGACAAAAGGTGGTGATCTCAAAGCATTCTTTTGGATCACCTTCTTCTCATTGATAAGGTCTTAAGGATGCTCAAGCCTTGTCTTGAAGAGGAGATTGAAGATGGGACTTGTGCTAAGTCTGTTTTAGCTTTGACAATTGTACAGCAACTAAGAATAAGGAGATACAGCATTTGCTCAGGCAAGTCTTTTGGAGAATTGCTAGCCTTACAGAAAGAAGGCACAGTACTTGAGGAAAAAGTCTTATTTCAAAAGGCAGTGACTTTGGCAGACAAAGTAGTCAAGTCTGTAAGCCACTCAGAGGTTCTACAGGCAAACCTGCTGTATGTGATGACATACTGAATATATATTTAGGTTTCATTAAATAAATCACTAATTATTTGATTAAAGGCAGAACTGGTCATTCTCAAAAATGGATATCCAGATACCAATGTATGTTAAAAGAAAATCAAACCCCTTTATGATAACAATTACTATTAAGGCTTAATTATGAAGTACCATGAATATTTTAGTACCAGTAAAGTATACCAGTATAAGAAATACTTGGAGATTGTGTGTCGTATAGTTTGTTATCATATAGTTTGGATAGTACTTATGTGCTGATTGGTCCATTATTGGTGATTATTTGTTAAGTACAGCCTTTCATTACATCATGCTCGAGCTTCTCCTCTAAAGATTGTCACCCTTCTTGCCCTATCTCATTTCCTTGTAACACCCAACAAACAGGAGTGCATAAGATGTCATACCATCTATCTTTATGTTATGGATTCCCTCTGATGGGCTACCTTCGTTGTGGTGTCTCAATTTCTTGCTTCAGAACTATCTGGGGCGTCATGTGGTGAGTGGTTTTGTGTACGGAACTGAAAGATAACCTTCACTCTTGCTTTCTTGAGGTGTTAGTGGACAGGAAGTCATACCATCTATCGCCTGCTTGGGCTTCTCTCTTATAGATTTCTAGCTCACTGCTCCTTCTTAATTTTCTTCAAATGCAGTCTACATTCCTTGTATTTTGGGTTGTCAATTGCAGATTCTCTGCACCTAGTTCTGCTCTATTTTGTAGCTTCAAAGAAAATATTGTATTTTGGTGCAGCCTCTCTTACCATCAATCTTTATGCTTGTGGATTTCTCTCATACACATCGATATCTACCTGGTCTTCTTGCATCACATCAAATATTGAAAAATATCACTAATGAACTTGTTGTGTAGTAGTAGGCTGTCCTCAATCTGCATTCTCTGGGATACACTGCTTCACAAAACACCCTTGAAGATTCATGTGTTATAGACTAACAGCAAAACATTTGATTGAGTCAAGATTATGAAATGAATGACATAAATGCCATAGTGACATAATAATGAACACCTGATGTTCAGTTACTAATAAATATATATATTAAAAGTAATGAAATGTGAGGATGACCATACTACAGTGTACTTAAGTATAAAAGTTATAGTTTTCATGTTATTAAATACTGCCATCATTTAAGGTTTTGTACGTTTGGCATTTGTTTTTAATAGGTTATTGGCAAAAAATATTAGAGCCAAATAACTTTTTCTATGGCTTTAACACACCAGCAAACAGCATAGTAACAGGTGTGTTCCTCATAGCTGTATGTTTACTTCCCCTGTTCTTGACGTTGCACTCTTTTGATGCTTACAAAGTCTCAGTGCTTGTATACATTGACATCTCTCCAATATCTCAATTACAGGGGAAAGCAAGGTGTTTCTAGACCATCATTGGATCTGTTCTTTCTTTTAGCTTGATGAATTGTTCATGACATTCAAATGGCACTGTTTTGAACTTCCTCTTTGTTCCATCTTGATACTTTTGGAATGAACACACTGCAAGGTGACTTGATCTCTTTGATAGTCTCATCCATACAGTCTAAAATCTTTGAGCAGGCTTTATTTTATGTGAAATCCTACAAATAATTCTGACAGTGCCAATAGCCACCCTTAATAGTTAATAGAGCACTCCCCAGGGGTTGGGTACCCTAGCTTGTGTTGATCCCTAAAAACCACGGGTGATACTGGCACTGATTTCCATTTTGGATGGAAGTCATCACTGGATTGCTTCTAGGTAATACTATGTAGAATGGCAATTTAAAACCAACATCCATTCTTAGAAGAATCAATCCACTTACTTTTACACGTTTTGTTTTGGCACTGCTTTAGAATGGTAGTTTAAGCATTCATTTCCGCCGGAGTCACTTTGTCTTGATGCTTTCCTTCATTTTTGTAATGTCTTGTCCATTCTTGTCTTGTCTGCACCTTCCACAAATGCCAGACATGTCTGCCATTTCACTATTTGGAGATAATTACATATCTTACACTTGTATTCAGCATTTCCTTGAATGTCCAATGGTGGATTGCATCATCCAGCCCATAATAATATATCTGACACATTCCTGTGTTGGACTGTATATTTGTACAATGTTCAATAGTAGGTTGCATCAAGTCCATCATATTTGGATGATTACAATATACTAGACACATTCCTGAATTGTTCTGTATCTTGTACTCTGTTCAACAGTGAGCTGCATCTCATTTTGATAAGGTGCTCTAAACTGTGATGGCTTTATATAATTTATGCTTCATGTTCATGTTTCTTTGCCTTTTATAAAGACATTTTAACTGCAATTTGCATCAAGACCACCACACTTGAATATATCTCATATTGCAGGTATCCTTTCAGTTATTTACAGGAATTGTTTACTTTCAAGTTTCAATTCGAGTACACTAGTATGGTCATCTAGAGATGAAAATATGTTTGGTGGATTTGTCAGTTTAACACAAACATTTAAAACTCCATTAAACATTAATTGCATTCAAAATTCATAAAATACATTCAACAATTTTAAGTACTGTTTAATAAACAAGTAGGAGTGTTTTATCAGGTTTAAAACTACAAGGCATAGCCGAGTGGTTTTAGACCTGATAAAACACGATCAACAAGTTTATTGAACTACTTCAGAAACTCATTAATAATCTATAAACCTTTGGTTGAATTAGAGCGACTATACACATCACGAAAACATGGACTTTCATACATCGATAGGAGTTCGTATGTCACTGTAATGTGCAGTCAGTCACAAAAAGGCTGCCACATTTTAAAGATAGCATGCCAGTCTCAAGACAGGATTGCTAGTTGACTAGCTTTTGTGAGTCATCAGTGATCGTTTGTCAGACTGACCTTGATGAGGCTCTGAGTCTCAATCTAAACTTGGATGCGCCTTTATTTCTATAAAGTCATCCCCATTAGTATTCTTTATATAAAGACTCATGTGTGTCTTTATATAAAGATCACTTGAATACTAATGAAGAGGACTTTATCAGGTATAAAGGTCCATGCATGTGACATGTATGGCCGCTACAATTGGAGCTTATAAATTCATGAGTTTTTGAATATGACATATATACCAAATTTAAAAAAACATTTTCAGGTTGATAAGGTTAGATCATCAAAGCTTAAGAGCAAGGGATATTTTGGGTAATCAATATACTGGTTAGTGTGTTTACATACAGACACATTCATGAAGAGTGAATGCTTTGCTTGTACAATAGCTGCAAAACTGTTATATTTATACCGTAATATTATCCTCACTGACTGTTTACCCAGAACACTATTTGGCCCCAGCTTTGACGACTGAAACTTTTCAACCATACAACATTTTTTTTAAATTTGGTGTAAATATCATTATCATATACATTCAATTGCAAAGTCATTGTTGGGTTCAAAACATAGAACATAGGAGCTGAGATTGAAAGGTATTCTGGTATATGACATAATTATCCTCTGTATTCATTTCAAATACACAGTCAAAATGAAACACATGTTAAAAGCCTCCTGTCAGTGCAACAATTTATGAATATTCTAGGAGTTGTATCACTAGATCCATCTAATTAACATACTTCCCATGTACACTCAGCTTCTATGTTATATGTTTTGAACCCAACAATGATTCTGTAATAGAGTGTATACTTTTAAATCTGGTGCCATTTCTTTATTATTTTATCTTAGCCAACAACATATAATGATGTAAACCATTTTTATCTTAGTAATGGGTTAGCTTCCTCAAACGTGAATGTATAGCAATTTCCATGATATTTTTTTATCATGCTAGGTATTAACATCCCTTAACAAGACATATCAGCTTGAGGTAGGAAACAAAAGAATAGAAAGGAAAGTTGTGGTACTTGGAAGTACTTGACAGATTGCTGGTAATAGCACTGAGAGCTGCCATGCATTTTACAATCATGAGTGATCAGTGTAATTAATGGAGTTATGCATCCAGGTAAAGACACTTAGGATGGTACAACAGCCCAGCAGTGGGTCTCCAGTGGGTCTTTGCTCTCTATCTTTGCTCTCTGCTGTGAGTGAGAATTTAGGCAGAAGGGGCCTTTTGCAATAGTGTCTTTGTCTTAGAGACTGGTGAGAGGTGAGTACCATAATGCTCCACCATCTTTGCCTTTGTAGGCTACCAGTACTTGCTTCATTGTTTGAGGGATTGTGATTCACATACTTCCTTTTCTAACCACCAGAATCAGTGGCAACTAGAAGACAAGGAAAACCTCTGAGTGCCTGAGGTCAGCTCAAAGAACACTTGGAATTTTGACATCATATTGGGGACCATCAGTAATATTATGACTAATCAGGGATGGCTATCATCTTCCTTTGGTCTCTGAACAAGAAAGGATGGTCATGCTTAATGTCAATGCTCTATTTCATTGTAATTTACTTCATTATAAAATAGTTTATTGGTTTTCCAAGACACATTATGCATTGTACTGGGTGTTGGATGTAATAAAGTTGTGGGCCTGGACCTGCCACCACACAGAGGATTCTGTGTTGTACTGGGACTTGTCAGTCACTTCATCATATCCTCCAGCAGCAGCAATGCCAATTGCTCTTCATGTTACTGGAAATACCAAAGACTTAATGGAGAATAGAAATGGTATTCACTGGTTTCTGGATTGACATTGGCTAGTCACTTTATCAGAACATACAACAGTGATGTTGTCAGCTTCTCTTCCTGCTCCAGGAAACACCATACAATTATGGGAATAGATATGGTATTTCTAATTCACTCATCTCTGGATATAGGTTTGCCAATCATCTAATCTTAGCCTCCAGCAGTGGTGTTGTCAGCTGCTCTTCATGCTCATGTAAACTTCATGTGAGCAATAGGAATGGTTATCCTGGTCTTCCTGATCGGTAAGATACTTTATCAAATTCTTCAATAGTGATGTTGTCATCTGCTGTTCCTGCTCCTGGAAACACCATACAAATATAGAAATGCTGGTTGCCATTCTCCTCTTAATGTACCTTTGGCAGTCACTTCATCAGTTCTTCAGCAGTATAAGACTGAAATGGTTTCATTCTTCTCTGGATTTAGATAACTTTGCAGGCTGGTTACTTCAATCTTTCACCAGTGGTGCTGTTGGCTGCTTTTCCTGTTCCTGGAAACACCATACACAATACAGGTAATGGGAATAGAATGTTGGTCCACACTGGTCTTCGGATGTACATTTGCTGGTCCCATCACAAGATCCTTCCAAAATGCTTCCTTTAGCTGAACTTTCTGATCCCTGAGAACTTTGACAACTTGGCAATTTGAGTACATCTTGTTCCCATGACTAAATCACTTCTTGTCAAATCAACACCCAGTTCTTAGCTTCATAAGTCTTTGTTGTACAGTAGTTCTTTGATTGACATCCCAGATTGACAGGGAAGCATGAAGTGGTCATGCTATTCTTTCTTATTTTGTATGAAACTTCTGACTAGGTTACTAAACAGAAAATGTGGCATACCTCCAGCCAAATGACAGCATAAAGCAATGAAAATACTTAAGCAGAAAGAGAGAAATAATGGAAGAGCAGCAGGAGATCAATTTTTATATGAAGTGTTATAGTTTTGATTCATTTTCCAGATGTTTCGCCTTTTAAATTATTTATTACAAATTCACAAATTTTAAGAGGGTTTATGTAGTGTTTAAAAAAGGAGTAGGAGCATTTTATTGTGTATAAAAGCACAAGGCATAGCCAAGTGGTTCCAGACCTATACGTTTTTTGAACTATTTAAAAAACTCATAAAACTTTGGTCTAATTAGAGCAACCATACATGCCACAAAACAGGTTTGTACATCACTGTCACTCTCAATCAGTTCAAAAGAGACTCCCATGTGTTAAAGGTAGCATGGCATAGTCAAGACCACAGTACTAGTTGATGTGATTTAGTGGGTTGTCAGAGATTGTATGTGACACTGATCTTGATAAGGTCTCAATCTAAACTTGGATGCACCTTTATTTCTAATAAAGTCATCCTCACTATTATTGTTTACATAAAAGATGCATGAGTCTTTATATAAAGATCACTCGAATACTAATGAAGAAGACTTTATCAGGTATAAAGGTTCCTGCATGTGATGTGTATGGGTGCTCTGATAGGACTAAAGGATTATGAATTTTTTCATGAGATTTTTAAGAACTTTTATAAAACTACTTGAAACAAGTGAGAAAAATTTATATTTGCTATTACACCTTCTATCCCATTATGATTTACCTGTATCCTGTATTGATTGAATCTAGAAGTAACCCAGAGGAGAGTATTTCACTGTAGATTGGTGTTAGTATACAAAAGTTGAGCATAATGTGAACAATCACTATGTGGAATACCAAGTATCAGTAACTACATTATAGCTAGATTAAAAGTTCAGATGAAGACTACAAATGTGCAGTAGCAATAGTTAAAGCACAAAATTGCAGTGTGTGTACAATGTTGTGCTCAGTAAGAGCATTGTCAAGATGTCACTCTATTGTCACAGTGCAACTGGTTGATTGCTGTTGCAAGTTGGTGACATGTAGACTGTTGGTAGACTGGTGTAGCACTTGTGTCAGTAGTATGTTGATAGAATGTTAGTTTGATGCATGTAAATTTACAGTCTTCATCTAAACGTTTATACTACTAAATTCAAAGAAAGCAAGTTTCATCTTCTATAGGGAATGTTTCCTGCTACGCCATTTTGGAAAATACTGCAACCTTGCATAGCTATACTGCACAATGGCACCAATATGCACTGACAACAAAGAAAGCTTACAACAGGATAATTTGCTATTGGAACATATCCCTAAAAGACCCTGGTGAATGAATACTGTTATGTAACCATTTTTGCATGGTGCTGATCTGTGATGCATTCTTAGTGATAGTACCACAAACTGCCACAATTTTAGATAGTACTTGTACCACAATTGCTACTAATAGGAAACTATTATTACTGTTAGCAAGAGCAGATTTCATATGATGGTGAAAAATAATGTAGTGGACCATCCCATGAGGGTGACAGATATGCCTGACCATTAGGGGAATGCACTTCAATTTTGATATCTTGTTACTTGTACATGTGTGTTTAGTTACTTGGACATGCATGTGTAGTTAAAGAGAGGTCCCAGTACTTTTCTGTGGGGCCAAAATTCTGTAAACCCAAGTACATCTAGAGTGAGTTGTGGGATTCATCAAAAATCTTGACACCCATTTGCTGCCCCTTTTGGTGTAAAAATGTATAATTTCTGTAGTAACTTGAACCCTCTAAGTTAGCAATCCAATCAAAGTGATACTGTATGCACCATTATATTTCAATCAAATGAAATCTGCTCATTGCATCATTGCTTAGCTCAAACTACTTCCCAAGTACCTTTGAATGTTGTTTACCATTTGTAGGAATTTCCTAAAAAGCAGAAATCAAATGAATAAGTATAAAACAGGTGAAAGAGCATTTCAATAGCTGTTATTACAGTTGAGACCACAATAAGGTATTCATACATCCATAATATCTGCTATTGCAAGTTGAATGTGGGGAGATAGTATGTTAGTTGATGGTTCATGAATCATCAACCAGACAGGATTGATCAAATCAATGCAGCCAATTATCCAACAGGAAATTTCATTATACGCAAGTGATTAGTCATATTCTACAGCTTCACCCATAATCACCCATAAATACACATACTAAAGTAGGAAATGATTTCATTTTGGTTTGGATGACATTAAATCTCGATGGCCAAAAATAATGTTCTAATGTTTGAGGTTGTAATTAGGTCCTATTGCAAAAATCACACCTGTACTTTGGAACAATCTCCCTGATAACATAAAACATGCTGACTCTGTTGCAAACATGGGTGGTATAGTGGTGAGAGCGCTCACATCTCACCATGAAACTTGGGAATGATCCCCAGACTGTGTGTCATGTGTGAGTAGAGTTGTTTGTTGGTTCTCTCCTGTGCTTTGACAGTTTTTCTCTGGTTCTCTGTTTTTTTACCTGGGCAAAAATCAACTTTTAAACTCTTTAATTCTAGTAGCCTTACTAAATGTTGCCTGCTTTTCAGGCATTCCTGGTTGGTTCGGCTATGAAACAGGAAGATTGGGACAGAGGAGACATGGGAAATACCTGCCCAAGATGATTGTTTTTTCAAATAAATCTCTAGTTATGTAAGATTTTTGACAAAACTATCGAAAACTGAGATGTTCAGTAAATAGAAGCAAATTTCGATTTCTGACAAAGTCAATAATTTTCTGTCTTTTCTAAACCCAAGGACTACCAGATGTATCTAAATATTTAGAATTCTATGTACCACTCTGTATCCCACAATCAGGGCAGTACAGAAATCTACTCAATTATTTGTGGCTACTGAGTGACAGGTGTCACATTATGCACGTGATCACCGGCTATCAGTTTACTTCATACAGTCTGGTAAGGACTTAAAAGTTTAGATATTCCTACTGCGCAACTGCTAGAATTTGAGCCGAACTATGGTCGGTGGAATGTCTAATGTACGAAGGAATGTAAACTAGTTTATATATACAACTATGTGATTTGGTGTCACATCATTCCAAAAGAAACTATTCTGCACAACTTATAAAAATACAAAGACTTTCTTTCTAGGACAAGAAATATTGTTGAAATGTCCTACAAATAAATCTACATGATCCCATTTGTGATACCAGACTAAACCAAAATTTGAAAACTTAAACCTAACATAAACAAATGTTTAATTGAGCAAATTTTGTCATTTTCTTCAGAACTTCAAAATCTCCCATACGTCAGCCCAGCAGTAAAGAATAAAAATGGCTTCTTCGCTTTGTTTATCAAGTGTCAGATGTCATATGTTTTTCCAAATTTTTGCTTATTACATTTCTCCTATAGTTGAAAATATGATTGCTTACCAGTAGTTAGTTTGTTAGTCAACGCTAAATATTCTCATCTCATTTTATACAATGATGAAGACAATAAAAGTTACCTCTGACCTCAATATATTTAGTTGTCTTAAAAGAGTGCCCCATCTTATCTTACTAAATTTTTTTCATCAAGCATGTCACACACACACCTATACTGAAGGTTGACTAAAATAGACTAATTCTCATCACACAAAAAAGAAAAAAATTGGAAAATTTTCTGTCCAGATTTCAAGGAGTCAGGTTGACCCCTTTGTTCACCTGGGTGAAGTCATGTCAATAATTTTGGTTTGAAATATTCTTAAGCTTTCCTTATTACCACAGAGGACTACAGTTTTTGATTCACATATTTCCCATACATATTTTCTCTCCTGTTCAAGTTATCTTATGATGTAATGCAATTCATGGTTCCAACCCCCTTAGTTACTGTTGCTATGTCCCACATGCTCAATTCTTTTGCTTGAATATCTCAGAGTTCAAAAATTTCATTGCATCAATACAATTATATTGTTGAAGGTTTTGAATTTGTTACAAGAAAAAAACCCTTGCAATCTGTACAGTACCCTGGAGTATGGATATTTAATAGTTGTTTGTGAGACAAGATTTTCATTCCACTTGGAAAACAAATGCATTGGTTAGTGATTGTTGGAATTGGAACCATGAATTACACATAAATATTATGTCATAAACATATTACTTTTATACAAGAGCTTTGCTTTCAACACCAAAGAAATAATTTCTCTGTTATTTGGTGGCAAGATAATATGTACTTTGATAAAACCTGGAAAACCAATTAACGTTTTCAATAGCTTGCCAATTCTAGATAGCTCTCATGCATAAAAATATGAAATTCATATTGCACAACAAAACATTACTCATATGACCTTAATCAGTCCATGGCTGGTCCTGTTCCTTGATCAGATCAATGTACTTGTTGTAGCATGCCAGCAATTAATATTTCCAAAAATGTCTCACTGAAAATGAAAGAAAAATTAAAATTAAAAATGGAAAAAAATGCATGAATGAATAGTTATTTATATCTTACAGATCAACCCTTCCCATTTTGTCTAATCACCAAAAAACAATGATTTCGAATTGTGTTTGCTTTGACATTTTCATACATTGGTTGGTATGAATTTTATTGACTGAACTTGAATATGGCAACCATTAATTATTAGCAATAAAAACTAATTACAAAAAAAAAAATGCATCAGGAAGAACAAGCAAAAAAATGGGTATTTTTAAAAGTTGAGTCCTTCGTGCAGATTGCATTGACCCTCGTCAGCTGCTAACAACAATCATTCAAAACATGATTTTGCCCTCGCCCTCCTCTCCCTGGTAAGTATAATAGGTAAGCGTAATTTCAACTGATGGAAACATAATTTCCACTTTGAAAGGTTGGTCAGATCACATGGAGGGAGACAAACCCTATTGTGAGTGCCAAAATGAACAGAAAGACCACCCAGGCTGTATTCTGAGGTTGTCATTCCTAGCAAGCTGCAGGACAGGGTTGTAAAAGAGCTACATGATGGTCATCTTAGAATAGTGAAGATGAAGGCATCATCAAGAAGATATGTGTGGTGGCCAGGATCAACAATCAACTTAAAGCCTCATCAGGATGTGCAGTAGTTGTCAGCAGAACCAGAATGCATCAAGCAAAGCAGTACTACACCCATGGGAGTAGTCTACAACACCCTGGCAATGAATACATATTGACTATGCTGGCTCATTACAAGATGCAATGTTCCCACAGGAAGTAACCAGAAATAATCCAAATGAAAACCACGACAGCAGCCAAAACCACTCATGTTATAACGAGTCTGTTTGAAAAGTTATTCCAGTTAATTCTAACTAATGGCATGTGCCATATTTTATCAGCTCTGCATCACCCAGCTACAAATGGATTAGCAGAATGTTCCATTCAAATACTCAAGCAAGCACTGCCCTCCACGAAGGAAAGTTTTAAACCAGTAGCTAGGTTCCTTATTGCATACAAGAACACGCCACACTCCACGACAGGTGAGAGTCCAGCAAGGCTGATGTTGGTAAGATCACTGCGAACTTCCTTGGATTTAATGAAACCCAATCTGAATACTGTCAATGTAGAAAGATGGTGGTCAAGCCGGGTGAACAGAAGATATGTCCGGTATATACTTCATGCCAAAATGCCATATAGTCGCCCATACACATAGTCACAAACTTAAACTCACTCGTCCACATAGTATCCTCTATTGTAGTGATCAATTGTCCATAGCCCTGATCAACTGTCCCTAGCTGTGATCAACTGTCCCTAGTTGTGATCAACTGTCCCTAGCTGTGATCAACTGTCCCTAGCCCTGATCAACTGTCCCTAGTTGTGATCAACTGTCCCTAGCTGTGATCAACTCTAGGGACAGTTGATCACAACTAGTGACAGTTGATCAGGCCAAGGGACAGTTGATCAGGGCTAGGGACAGATGATCGGGGCTAGGGGGAGTTGATCACAGCTGGGGACAGTTGATCAGGGCTATGGACAGTTGATCACAACTAGGGACAGTTGATCAGGGCTATAGGGACAGTTGATCAGGGCAAGGGACAGTTGATCAGGGCTATGGACAGTTGATCAAAACTAGGGACACACTCCACGACAGGTGAGAGTCCAGCAAGGCTGATGTTGGTAAGATCACTGCGAACTTCCTTGGATTTAATGAAACCCAATCTGAATACTGTCAATGTAGAAAGATGGTGGTCAAGCCGGGTGAACAGAAGATATGTCCGGTATATACTTCATGCCAAAATGCCATATAGTCGCCCATACACATAGTCACAAACTTAAACTCACTCGTCCACATAGTATCTCCTATTGTAGTGATCAATTGTCCATAGCCCTGATCAACTGTCCCTAGCTGTGATCAACTGTCCCTAGTTGTGATCAACTGTCCCTAGCTGTGATCAACTGTCCCTAGCCCTGATCAACTGTCCCTAGTTGTGATCAACTGTCCCTAGCTGTGATCAACTCTAGGGACAGTTGATCACAACTAGTGACAGTTGATCAGGCCAAGGGACAGTTGATCAGGGCTATGGACAGTTGATCACAACTAGGGACAGTTGATCAGGGCTATAGGGACAGTTGATCAGGGCAAGGGACAGTTGATCAGGGCTATGGACAGTTGATCAAAACTAGGGACAGTTGATCACAAATAGGGACAGTTGATCAGGGCTAGGGACAGTTGATCAGGGCAAGGGACAGTTGATCAGGGCTATGGACAGTTGATCAAAACTAGGGACAGTTGATCACAACTAGGGACAGTTGATCACAACTAGGGACAGTTGATCAGGGCTAGGGACAGTTGATCAGGGCTAGGAACAATTGATCAGGGCTATGGACAGTTGATCAAATCTAGTGACAGTTGATCACAGCTAGGGAAAGTTGATCACAGCTAGGGACAATTGATCACAACTAGGGACAGTTGATCAGGACCAGTGACAGTTGATCAGGGCTAGGGACAGTAGATCAGGGCTATGGACAGTTGATCCAGGCTAGGGACAGTTGATGACAGCTAGGGACAGTTGATCACAGTGATCAACTGTCTCAGCCCTGATCAACCCTAGGGACAGTTGATCACAGCTAGGGAAAGTTGATCACAGCTAGGAACAATTGATCAGGACTAGGGACAGTGGGCTAGGGACAGTTGATCAGGGCTATGGACAGTTGATCAAGGCTAGGGACAGTTGATCACAGTGATCAACTGTCTCAGCCCTGATCAACCCTAGGGAGAGTTGATCACAACTAGGGACAGTTGATCAGGGCTAGGGACAGTTGATCAGGCCAAGGGACAGTTGATCAGGGCTAGGGGCCGTTGATCACAGCTAGAGACAGTTGATCAGGGCTATGGACAGTTGATCAGGGCTATGGACAGTTGATCACAACTAGGGACAGTTGATCAGGGCTAGGGACAGTTCACAGCTAGGGACAGGTGATCACAGCTAGGGACAGTTGATCACAACTAGGGACAGTTGATCAGGGCTAGGGACAGTTGATCAGGCCAAGGGACAGTTGATCAGGGCTAGGGGCCGTTGATCACAGCTAGAGACAGTTGATCAGGGCTATGGACAGTTGATCAGGGCTATGGACAGTTGATCACAACTAGGGACAGTTGATCAGGGCTAGGGACAGTTCACAGCTAGGGACAGGTGATCACAGCTAGGGACAGTTGATCACAACTAGGGACAGTTGATCAGGGTTAGGGACAGTTGATCAGGACTAGGGACAGTTGATTAGGGCTAAGGACAGTTGATCAGGGCTAGGGACAGTTGATCACAACTAGGGACAGTTGATCAGGGCTAGGGACAGTTGATCACAGTTAAGGACAGTTAATAACAGCTAGGGACAGTTGATCAGGGCTAGTGACAATTGATCAGGGCTAGGGACAGTTGATCACACCTAGGGACAGTTGATCCCAACTAGGGGCAGTTGATCAGGGCTAGGGACAGTTGATCACAGCTAGGGACAGTTGATCAGAGCTAGGGACAGTTGATCACAACTAGGGACAGTTGATCAGGGCTAGTGACAATTGATCAGGGCTAGGGACAGTTGATCACACCTAGGGACAGTTGATCCCAACTAGGGGCAGTTGATCAGGGCTAGGGACAGTTGATCACAGCTAGGGACAGTTGATCAGAGCTAGGGACAGTTGATCACAACTAGGGACAGTTGATCAGGGCTAGGGGCAGTTGATCACAGCTAGGGACAGTGGATCACAACTAGGGACAGTTGATCACAGCTAGGGACAGTTGATCAGGGCTATGGAGCATTGATCACTACTATAGGGGATACTATGTGGACGAGCGAGTATAAGTTCGTGACTATATGTATGGGCGACTATATGGCATGTTGGCATGTGGTACCAGCAAAATACATTTTGGACGGTCATTGGCAATTTTTGAACTGTCAAAAATGATTAATAATTAACAAGTGGTAATCTTCATTAAAGGCTGTACTGTACAAGATTCAAGTTGCACCAGGTATTATTTGGTGCTGACACATTGATCAGTTACTACTCACAAGTGACGTGCAAACAACAAGTCAACCTGATGTAATCAAACCCAGTGAACCACTGATGTGGATGGCATGGGTGGCATAGTGGTCTACTGCTTGCCTCTAATCTGCTTGGACAAGATCATATGTGAGTTGAGTTTGTTTGATGTGTTGTTCTCTCCCTTGCCATAAGGGTTTTTCTCCAGGTTCTCTGGTTTTTACTCCCTCAATAAAAATCAGCATGTGAGTTGAGTGTTGTGTGTTATAAATATAGAATGTAGAGGTAGTCTGTACATTTCTTCGTAATTTTAACAGGGTTTGAATGCTCCTAACATTGTTTCTAACACCCTGAAACTTGGTCAGTAAGCTTGTTGTATATTGCTCTTTTGTGTGATGGGGTAATGTTTTCTGGAACCTTGATTAAAACAGATTCTAAAACTTGGACCCAGTCCAATGCTCATTTTGTTATCGCCACTTGAAAAATTCCAGCTTCAACAATTTTAAGTAAGTTGGCCTAACACCGGCCTAAAATTTTCACTAGGAAACAGAACAACTTTTGAAATCAAAAACCTGGAGAAATGTGCAAAACCATAGAAGCATGGGTGGCGTAGCGGTGACGGTGCTCGTCTCTCAGCAAGACAACCCAGGTTTGAGTCCTGCCAGGCTCAAGAGTTATATGTGAGTAGAGTTGTTTGTTGGTTCTCTCCTGTGCTTCTAGGGTTATTCCAGGTTCTCAGGTTTTTCCTTCCTTCACAAAAATCAACTTCTAAATTCCAATTGGAATGCAGTGGAAGAAGAGCCACTCTGTGGAATCTGCTGATAATTCTCATTCATTCATTCAATCAATCATTCATTCATTCATTCAATTGTCATAAAAAACTTTCTGAAAACCAAAAATCCCTTTTTTTGAAAGCCAAATATTAGATCAAATTCAATTTTATATTTCTGCTCAAAAATACCCTTATAAGGTAAAGATCAGATCTAGTCCTTGGATTTTAGTGCTTTCTTTGCAATCAATTGATAATACGCTATCTTATCACAGTGTTGATAGTTTTCTTTGTTTTTCCCCCAGGTTGGGAATTAGAGCAAAGGGTATATCAAGTAACTCAGTCCTACTACCCAAATGACAGCTCCAGAGCATTCTCCATAAGCTAAATATCCGATAGAATGCCACAGAAGTCCTGGCTATCCATCTATTTCATTAGGAGCTCAAAGGATAATCAATGGAACAACGGCTTGTTACTGGACTGACTAATCACGACTCCAGTAAACTTCTTCCCTCATTTGCATAAAAACTGACATTGTCAAACCAAACTTTAAATATGGTTTCGATAGGGCTTGAGAAATGTTTAAGTCAGGAAAAAAACACTGAAAAATCTCAAAAATGCCAAGGATCAAAATATTATGATAAGATGGTGGCCATATTCATGTTCAGGGTATGGGAAAAGGAGAAAGTGTAAAACCATCAAATAATACTTAATATAATAAGACAAAATACAGTAGCTCAGTCGAGGTGGATACAATATAGAAAGTCAGAGTTCTTGTTTTGACTACAAGCACTGAGCACTTTACAATACAAATGGCTCAACCAGCAAAAAACCTCACAGCGAAAATCATTGCATTGCAATCTGCTGTTTCAAAACATTGAGCATGTTCAAAGACTTATTTGCATGAACCCAAGATGATTGATGGATCAGAAAAACCCAACATCCAAATCAGGTTTAGAAACAGAGGGTCACAATGCAATGATTTTCGCTGTGACATAAAACTAATTCCACTAACTTACATTGTCAGTGCATGGGTTTTGTCCTGTTCCCTGATGTACTTGTTGTAGGATGCCAGCAGTTAACAAAGCACCAAAAACAAAAATGTCTCACTGCAAATGAAATAAAAATATAAATTAAAAATGGAATAAGTGAAAATATACATAAATGAATAGTATTGTATTGGTGGTGGTCCCACTGTACTCCTGATTGAGAAATGGAAAGGTAAACCTGAAGACCCAACAAAAACCTTCTTAGCCACCCAACACTAAAAACAAAGGCCTAACACTCAAAACAAAACCTCCAAAGCTTAAAAAACCCAATGAAAAAGATTGGGAACCCAAATTGCATAACTAAAAGAAATGGAAGTTAAAATGAGAGTACTTGAGAGGAGAACACATAAGATTAAGACCCCCTTGCAAAACTGTCATCCTAGAGTGAGAAGGAGTTAAACAGTCACAGAAACAAGTGGAAAGGATTAAAATGGTTCATTTTAACAAAGACATCAAGGGGAAAGGAAACTCAAGACAGACGTCAGGGCATAGTACTCAACGCTTGGCTACCATCCCCTAGGAAACAAGGATGGGGATAAAGGAATAGTAAAACAAAACTGCAAAGACCCATGAAATCCTGAGTCTGAGCATCAGTAATCACACTAGTAAATAATACTCCCTTCAGGCTACTATTGGACAAGAACACAATTAAAACCAAGTGAAAGGACCTTATGACAAACAATAAGAGGGCTGAGTGTAAAACAAAGTCAGTAAAGAAACGGCCTGTTGTCAAAAGAACATCTAATAGATCATGCAAAACTAGAGAAAATGAATATTTCTGTGAGAGGGATGCAAATCAAGTGAAAAATGACAAAATAGCTCAATGTGTAAGCACAAAAGACACACACAAAAATACCATTTCCACGACGAAACAAGCACAAACGCAAGCACAAGTATCAACATTTTATAATCATTACGCTTGTGCTTGTGCTTCCACTTGCGTCGTAGTGAAAACCAGGCTTAAATGTTTGAATTTTTTTGGATATTTTTTGGAACTACACAATATAAAAAAAAAACAAATTCAATTGCTGCTGGAAATAGTACAAATTCAAGTAGCTAAATAATCCCTACAGTGTAAATATAAAATCAAATAAGCCAAATAAACAATACTTTCGCCTACTCAGGGCTTGTGTTGACTCAAATAAACAAATAATGTCCCGTCCCTTGTCAGATGTCTCTCCCTGAAGGGGACACGAAGCTTTACGTTCAGGACAGTTTATGTTCTTTCGAAGCAATTGGGAGCTGCAAAATCCATCCCATTCAATAGAAAATATAATATTCAATATAATAAAAAGGCAAAATAGCTCAGTCCAGGTCCATAAAATATAGAAAAAAGGTTTTGTTTTGCACACGTGAACAGGCGCGGAGCACTGCATAAATTACAAGCTAACAAATGCCTCAACCGAGCAAAGAAAAAAACGAAAACAAAAAGCTAATAGCTCTAAGGGGAACATATACACCTATTTTAACTAACTAGCTAGTAATATAATACTTTTGATAGGTTTTTACCTTTCAAACAGCCAAGTTTTGTTCACATTTCATGCTTTTCCTTCGTCCGCCATGTTTTTTTCTCGCACATATGATGATCGTAAGGCATGATGGGTACCCGTGTACTTGAAGGATGGGAAGGGAATCCAAGGAAACAGGATTTGTGGACTCATTTCCTAAAGCATTTTGAAATAACTTAAAGATAAATGAACTAGTATTTAAAGCTTGTGTGTCGCAGCTCATAAACTGTATTCAAAATTTATGTGAAATGAATAATTTATCTCTGTGATTGACGTTGGACCCACTCACAGATGCTGCAAAACTCACTTCAGCGAAGTAATTTTTTAAACAATAAAAATATTCATTCTATACAAAAATGTGGGGGAAAACAATGTATGCGGTAGTTAGGATTAATTTCTAAAGCATTTTGTAATCTTTAGAGAAAAGTGAACCAGCGCTGTGACGTAGATCTGGTAGATCATGAAGTCGGTTAGACACTCAGGTGTGGATGAATACATTATCTCTGAGTGACGTTGAACCCACTAAAACGTTGCAAAAGCCTCTTGAGATAAATATTTTTGTTACCCATAAGATTCTTCTTTTTCCACTCAACTCTGATAGATGTCGTGTTTATTGTACTTCGGACTAATGTTCTAAGGCATTTTGGATACATTAAAAAAGAGTGAACCAGGTTTTCAGGCTTCTGTGACGCAGCTCATAAACTGTGTTCAACATTCATGTGGATGAATAAATTATCTCTATGATAGACGTTAAAGCCACTAAAATGTTGCAATGTGCACTTCAGATGAAATAATATTTTTTTCTCGTAGAAAATCTTCATTTTCTCCACTAGTTTAATGACAATTGGTTTTAGAAAAATGTATTCTCGTTTTTTGGAACCATTTTCTTTTCTCTTCGTAAAAGGAAACGCATGTTTAGTACTTTTGACTTGAAGCTTGGAAATTCTTGTGAGATGAATAGATCTGTGCAAAACTCTCTGGTTCGGTCCTCTGGTTCAAATAAACGAATTTTTTACACATCAAATTTGCATGGAACTAAAATATAATAGCTACAGTGCTGTACTTTGGACTTACATTTTCTAAAGCATTTTTAGAACGGAAAACTGAACCAGCTGTTTTTGAGGCTTTTGTGTTGCAGCTCATAAACTGTGCTCCAAATACGCGACTCACGTGAAAAGCACTAAGCTGTTGTTAAAATGTTGCAAAATGTTCCAAAAATTTCTTCAGATAAATAATTATTTACCCATCAAGTGATTTGCTTCAATATCAAAAATATTATGTTGTTGACATACGTTAAAATGTAACAAAAAATCACTTTTGAGGCTTTTAGAGTTAATTTGTATATAAAATTCTAAAAAGAGAAACATTCTCTTGATTCTAATTGTTGTTTTTCAGATGTTTTCTGCTTTTTCTCCTAGAACTAAAAAACTGTTGATATACTCAGTAGGATGACTAGTCTACAAGGGACGTCATTCCCCGAAAAGGGATTCAAAACTTTCTAAATGTATGGCTTAGAAAAACCAGGAACCTGTTAATCTGGAAAATTTGATCCTTGACGAACAATTACCAAAAACATTTATTAGTTTAAGGGAGGATTAAATGTGTTGCGAGTCTTGTTTTTCAAAGTATTTCTGCTTTTTTAGCTAGAAAAAAATGTCTTGATTTAGGATTGATATCTTGTGAGAAGCGTGATTGCGCGGGATCGGGGACTTGAAACTTTCTATAATATGTGGCTCAGAAAAAGTTATTAATATGAAATAAATTCTCTTCGATCGGCGATAATGGCGATGGGAGGACTGAATATATTGGGTGTCTTGTTTTTCTAATGTTTTCTACTTTTCTTACCTAGAAAAATGGTCTTGATTTGGGATGGATATCTTGTTCAAACCTGACTTCAAATTGAGGTATAAACAGAAATGATCTCTGTGATTGACATTGAAGCCACTAAAATGTTACAAAGCTCAGTTCAGATAAATGAATTTTTTTCTCATACAAAATCTTAATTCTCTTCTCCAATTTAATGACAATTAGTTTTAGAAAACCGCATTCTAATTTTCTAAACCATTTTTGAACTCTTTCGTTAAAGAAAATACGAGCTTTAGTACTTTTAATACTTTAGTACTGTAGATAAATAAATTATCTCTGTGATTGACGTTGAAGCCACTAAAATGTTGCCAAGCTCACTTTGGTTAAATAAATTATTTTCTGATACAAAATCTTAATTCTCTTCACTAGTTTAATGTCAATTTGTTTTACATAAATGCCAGAGTAACCAGAGGTAATAATTCATAAAATATTACCAGAATCAAGAGCTTATATCATTCCTCCCGTTACGGGTTGTTTAACCGAAGTTGAATTTTGAAGGTAATTGGTGCTAGGATTAGGGTTAGGGTTTCAAGTTGGGGTTAGAAATTGAACTAAAGAATTGTTTTCAAAGCTGAAATTGAAATACTGTAGAGAGTAACTGAAGAAAAGTTTGAATTTAAAAACTTCTCTGACATGTTACTATCGTGTCTAAGTCATTTTCATGCGATGAGTATGAGTACATTGGAGCCAAACGACAGTTCATTTGTAACGTCATGCTTAATATATGTGATCTTGCAATGAAATAATGCTGAACGTCTGCAAGAAAAAATAAACAAATAAGCTACAACAACAGTTGAAGAAAAAAAAAAGAAAAAACATAAACCCAAAACAAGAAAAAAAATCTAGGCACGATTGGGTTTGAACTCACGTCCGCCGACAGAAATTCAAAATCTTAATTCCACGATGCCCCAGAGACATCAGCGGAAGCAGAAACACCTTCTGCTCTTAGTCGGTGTACGGATTACGCAGCATAATGTTCTAGCCGAGGCATCAGGGGAGAGACTAGCCGGCCCCCAGGCCATATCTACAGCTAATCCCTTGCACTATTTGCAACGCACGTTGATTTGAAGTGGAAAAGAAAATCTAGTCTATCTGGCGCATTGTTGTTATGGCTATTGTTGTGCTAATTCCTTGAACTCGTGGCCTAGTGGAAAAATCTTGGGCTTCGAACAAGACTATAAGTCAAGCCCGATTGGGCTGGGTTAGTACCCGTATGGGTGACCTGAAACTCATACTTAGTAATTTTTATATGCTTTATTCTCATTTGGTAAATATCTCGACTACAGACAACAATAAAATGCGGTTTATGATAAACTGGAAAGTGAGAGCAGCTAAATATAACACTAAATATGCCGAACGAAAGAAGATATAGCCTAAATTAGTATTATTATTATTCTCGGCATGTAAACAAGCTGTGACGTCATAGTGAAATAGGGAAATTGTTGCTAGAAGCTTCAAGTCAAAAGTACAAAAGTTTATTTTTCGAAAAAGTAAAGAAATATGGTTCAGAATATGAGTGTGCATTTTCTCAAACAAACTGTCATTAATATGGCCTTTAAATAGGCTTTAGGCTTTTTTCAGCGACAACGTTAATTGAATTAGCTATGTATTTATATGAAGTGAGCTTTGCAACATTTTAGAGGCTTCAACGTCAATCACAGAGATAATTTATTCATCTACAGTACTAAAGTACTAAAAGTACTAAAGCTCGCGTTTTCTTTAACGAAAAAGTTCAAAAATGGTTTACAAAATTAGAATGCGTTTTTCTAAAACTAAATGTCAAAAAATTCGAGAAGAGAATTAAGTTTTTCTAAGAGAAAAAAATTCATTTATCTGAACTGAGCTTTGTAACATTTTAGTGGCTTCAATGTCAATCACAGAGATCATTTGTGTTTTATACCTCAATCTGACGTCAGGCTTGAACAAGATATCCATCCCAAATGAAGACAATTTTTCTAGGTAAGAAAAGTAGAAAACATTAGAAAAACAAGACACCCAATATATTCAGTCCTCCCATCGCCATTATCGCCGATCGAGGAGAATTTATTTCATATTAATAACTTTTTCTGAGCCACATATTATAGAAAGTTTCAAGTCCCCCGCGCAATCACGCTTCTCACAAGATATCAATCCTAAATCAAGACATTTTTTCTAGCTAAAAAAGCAGAAATACTTTGAAAAACAAGACTCGCAACATATTTAATTCTCCCTTAAACTAATAAATGTTTTTGGTAATTTTTCGTCAAGGATCAAATTTTCCAGATTAACAGGTTCCTGGTTTTTCTAAGCCATACATTTAGAAAGTTTTGAATCCCTTTTCGGGGAATGACGTCCCTTGCAGAGGAGTCATCCTACTGAGTAAATCAACACTTTTTCAGTTCTAGGAGAAAAAGCAGGAAACATTTGAAAAACAACACTTAGAATCAAGAGAATGTTTTCTCTTTTTAGAATGTTAGAAGACCTGTTTAGCATGTAAAACTGCGATATACAAATTAACTCTAAAAGCCTCAAAAGTTATGTTTTGTTATTTACAACAACAACATTATATTTAAAATTGAAGTAAAGCACTTGATGGGAAAATAATTATTTATCTGAAGAAATTTTTGCAACATTTTAATGGCTCCAGCTTAGTGCATTTCACGTGAGTCGTGTATTTTGAGCACAGTTTATGAGCTGCAACACAAAAGCCTCAAAAACAGTTGGTTCAGTTTTCCGTTCCAAAAATGCTTTAGAAAATTAATCCGAAGTATACAGCACTGTAGCTATCATATTTTAGTTCCATGCAAATTGAATGTGTAAAAAAATCGTTTATTTGAACCAGAGGACCGAACCAGAGAGTTTTGCACAGATCTATTCATCTCACAAGAATTTTCAAGCTTCAAGTCAAAAGTACTAAACATGCGTTTTCTTTTACGAAAAGAAAAAAATGGTTCAAAAAAGCGAGAATGTAATTTTCTAAAACTAATTGTCATTAAACTAGTGAAGAAAATGAAGATTTTCTATGAGAAAAAAGTATTATTTCATCTGAAGTGCACTTTTAACATTTTAGTGGCTTTAACGTCTATCATAGAGATAATTTATTCATCCACATGAATGTTGAACACAGTTTATGAGCTGCGTCACAGAAGCCTGAAAACCTGGTTCACTCTTTTTTAATGTATCCAAAATGCCTTAGAACATTAGTCCGAAGTACAACAAACACGACATCTATCAGAGTTTAGTGGAAAAAGAAGAATCTTATGGGTAACAAAAAATATTTCTCTCAAGAGGCTATTGCAACGTTTTAGTGGCTTCAACGTCACTCAGAGATAATGTACTCATCCACACCTGAGTGTCTAACCGACTTCATGATCTACCAGATTACGTCACAGCGCTGGTTCACTTTTCTCTAAAGATTACAAAATGCTTTAGAAATTAATCCTAACTACCGAATACATCGTTTTTTCCCACATTTTTGTATAGAATGAATAATTTTATGGTTTGAAAAATGACTTCACTGAAGTGAGTTTTGCAACATTTGTGAGTGGGTCCAACGTCAATCACAGAAATAAATTATTCATCTCACATATATTTTGAACACAGTTTATGAGTTGCGACACAAAACCTTTAAATACTAGTTCATTTATCTTTAAATTATTCCAAAATGCTTTAGGGAATGAGTCCAAAAATCCTGTTTCCTTGGATTCCCTTCCCATCCTTCAAGTACACGGGTACCCATCATGCCTTACGATCATCATATGTGCGAGAAAAAAACATGGCGGACGAAGGAAAAGCGTGAAATGTGAGCAAAACTTGGCTGTTTGAAAGGTAAAAACCTATCAAAAGTATTATATTACTAGGTAGATAGTTAAAATAGGTGTATATGTTTCTCTAAGAACTATTAGTTTTTTGTTTTCGGTTTTTGTTTTGCTCGTTTGAGGCATTTGTAAGCTCGTAATTGATGCAGTGCTCAGCGCCTATTCACGTGTGCAAAACAAGACCTTTTTTCTATATTTTATCGACCTCGACTGAGGTATTTTACCTTCTTATTATATTAAATATTATATTTTCTATTGAATGGCATGGATTTTGCGGCTCGCAATTGCTTCGAAAGAATATAAATTGTCCTGAACGTAAAGCTTTGTGTCCCCTTCAGGGAGAGACATGTGACAAGGGACGGGACATTATTTGTTTATTTAAGGTACTTGGACTGGCTCAGGGTGAAAAAAAAATCTCTTAATTTTTGTCGATTCCTAACTGCTTTGGGAGTAGCTGAATACGTTTTACATGGTTTTACTTCCATACTTCGATGCAATGTGGAATAAAATAGCGAAAAAGTTTGTATCCAAGGAAGCCATTTTGATTGAAATTTGAGAGAATTTCTTGCGATTTGACCTTTCTGGGCATAAGTGTTGACAAACAGGGCTTGCGTTCTTGGCGGTCACGCGTAAAATTTCTTCTTTTAAATGCATCTTTTACTCATTAAACTATGCGTCGATTGTAATATATACAAAATAACAAATAAATAAGACTCGAATTAGAAGTTTAGGCCCTGTTTAGGCTGTAAAACATCACCGTGATGAATCAACATTCGAATGCTCATGTTTCACTCTTAGTACAGCGCATGCGTACCGCCGTTGCTATGGCTGACGTCATTTGTTTGGGACACCATATTAAATTTGGATCCAGCGACACTTGGACGATATAAAACCGAGGTTTTCCGATAGTTTCCGTGGTCCAATCGACCTGAAATCGGGTATCATGACGTATATCGAAGCCAAAAACAATATGGCGGCGAATTCTTAAGTTTCAATCCAAAACTTAAAAAGTTATGACGACCTTAGAACACTAAAACACCACCGTCCCGGACGCGTTCTTCGATAAATTCTTTTGTATTTATCATACTATCATTGTATTTGGTAGAGAGTTTAAATAGACTTCGAAGATTAAAAATTAGTCAGCCCGGAGCAAAAACTTAATTTGGAAAAATTTTACGAACGTTTGAAGTTTGGCTATCTTGTATTCCCATTTGCATCTAAACGAAAAATAATATTGCTCCGGGCTGGCTAATTTTTGTAAGGTATGAGGTGTAGATTATAAATGCTTAGTTTGAGTCTTATTAGTTAAATTGAAATAGAGATATTACGGAATAACTGATCTTAAAGCCTTGGGTAACCTGTGTTTTTTTGACACCTTAGGTGTGAAATTTGACACTTTTAACACGCGATTTGGGAAGTAAATTTTATGTATATTATTATTCTAAAGTCATTTGTAAGATATACTGAATACAATTTGAACAGTTTTTGTTTAAGTGACACCCACTTTAGCCAGTCCAGGTACCTTAAGTCAACACAAGCCCTGAGTAGGCGAAAGTATTGTTTATTTGGCTTATTTGATTTTATATTTACACTGTAGGGATTATTTAGCTACTTGAATTTGTACTATTTTCCAGCAGCAATTGAATTTATGTTTTTTTTCTTCATATTGTGTAGTTCCAAAAAATATCCAAAAAAATTCAAACATTTAAGCCTGGTTTTCACTACGACGCAAGTGGAAGCACAAGCACAAGCGTAAGGATTATAAAATGTTGATACTTGTGTTTGCGTTTTTGCTTGTGTCGTTGTGAAAATGGTATTTTTTTGTGTGTTTTGTGCTTGCAACTGTGCTTGCGCTGCTAGTGAAAACCAGGATTTATCAATGACATTCAAGTAGCTAAATTCTATTTTAACTAATTACAGCTAGCAAAGGATTTCTAACTTCTAGGGAGTATTTAAATGTTTATATATATTGTATTCGTGGGAATTACAGAGGAGTGGGGTGATCATCAATCTTTCTTCAAATAGGAAATTCTGGAAGGGTGGGGGGTCAAAAATAAAAATCCCTTTGTGGTGGGGTATGAAATTTTTTTGGAACTACACATTAAGCTATTTTGTCATTTTTCACTTGATTTGCATCCCTCACAAAAATATTCATTTTCTCTATTTTTGCATAATCTATTAGATGTTCTTTTGACATCAGGCCGTTTCTTTACTGATTTTGTTTTACACTCAGCCCTCTTATTGTTTGTTATAAGGTCCTTTCACCTGGTTTTAATTGGGTTCTTGTCCAATAGTAGCCTGAAAGGGAGTATTATTCACTAGTGTGATTACTGATGCTCAGACTCAGGATTTCATGGGTCTTTGCAGTTTTGTTTTACTATTCCTTTATCCCTGTCCTTGTCTCCTAGGGGATGGTAGCCAAGCGTTGAGTACTATGCTCTGACGTCTGTGTTGAGTTTCCTTTCCCCTTGATGTCTTTGTTAAAATGAACCATTTTAATCCTTCGTGCTTGACTCTGTGACTGTTTAACTCCTTCCCACTCTAGGATGACAGTTTTGCAAGGGGGTCTTAATCTTATGTGTTCTCCTCTCAAGTACTCTCATTTTAACTCCCATTTCTTTTAGTTTTGGAATTTGGGTTCCCAATCTTTTTCATTGGGTTTTTTAAGCTTTGGAGGTTTTGTTTTGAGTGTTAAGCCTTTGTTTTGAGTGTTGGGTGGCTCAGAAGGTTTATGTTGGGTCTTCAGGTTTACCTTTCCATTTCTCAATCAGGAGTACAGTGGGACCACCACCAATACAATACTATTCATTTATGTATATTTTCACTTATTCCATTTTTAATTTATATTTTTATTTCATTTGCAGTGAGACATTTTTGTTTTTGGTGTTTGTTAACTGCTGGCATCCTACAACAAGTACATCAGGGAACAGGACAAAACCCATGCACTGACAATGTAAGTTAGTGGAATTAGTTTTATATCACAGCGAAAATCATTGCATTATGATTCACCATTTCAAAACCTCATTTGGATGTTGGGTTTTTCTGATCCGTCAATCATCTTGGGCTCATTCAAATAAGTCTTTGAACATGCTCAATGTTTTGAAATAGCAGACTGTGATGCAATGATTTTCGTTGTAATTTTTTTTATGTTGGTTGAGCCATTTGTATTGTACAGTGCTCAGTGCATGTGCTCAAAACAAGACCTCTATATTTCTATATTTTATCAACCTTGACTGAGCTTTTTTTGTCTTTTTATTATATTAAGTATTATTTGGAAGTTTTACACTTTCTACTTTTATCATACACCAAACATGAATATGGCCACCATCGCATTATATTTTGATTGTTTGATTCCTGGGCATTTTTGAGGTTTTTCAGTATTTTCCTGGACCCAAATGTTTTGCAAGCCCTATCAAAACCATATTTGAAGTGTGGATTGACAATCTCAGTTTTTATGCAAATGAGGGAAGAAGCTTACTGGAGATTTGATTAGTCCAGTAGACAAGCTTTTGTTTCATCGATTATCCTGTGAGCTCATAATTACATGTAAATTATAGATTGACAGCTAAGCCCTAATGTGTCATTTGGTGGAATATTTGGCTTATGGAGAATGCTCTGAAGCTGACATTTCTGCAGTAGGAACAAGTTGCATGCGGCCATGCTCCCTGTCAAAACCAGGTGATCTGAGGAAAAACAATTAGCCAATCAGATTGTGAATCACTTTTCTGAAAAAGAATCCATTCCATGCATCTTTTCGAGCCCAATCATAGATGAAGGGGAAATCTAAAGAAAACAAAATAGCATACAAGTACAATAATGCAAGGGGAAGTGTCATTTAACCGATGATTTAAGGCTAAGAATGTTTCTACTTCAAAGAATATGTTGTGTAGATGAGACTAAGAATATATTTTCATCGGTTACGCTAATATTCATAATTTTTTATTAAAGAGTTACCGTTGAAACGATCTTGAAGAAGCTGCCAAAAAGCTTTCTCGATTCCTTTGCATGATTTAACTAAGATTTCCACAATTTACGCTGCTCTTTTGTCCTTGGCAATCTCCAGGATGCTTTAAAACTTAAAAAAAATCCTTTTATCTGTTATTTAGAGTGTCTCGTTTTCACTAAGAAAAGATTTATTCGAGAGAAAGTCGCTCATATTTAGCCTATTTTCAAGATGGCTGCCATGAAACTCAAGTCAATTGAGCGTGCGGTGGATGATGGGATTGATTCTTTTTCAGATCAGGAAATCATGCTTTGCGCGCCTAGTCAGATCACCTGGAAGTTCATGTGATTCCCCATGATGCATTGTGATACGATTGTGAAAAATCATCAAGTGATGAAATAGCACTAAAGCACTAAAAACCAAGGACTGATCTGATCTTTACCATAAGAATATTCTAGAGTAAAAATATAAAATTGATGGAGAAACAATTGGCTTTAGGAAAACAGGCATTTTCTGAAAATGGTTAAAGTTTTTTTGTTATGATTTGATGAATAAATAAATGAGAATTAACAGTGGATTCCACAGAGGGGCTCTCCTTCCACTGCATTCCAATTGGAATTTAGAAATTGATTTTTGTGAACTCTACTCACATATGACACAGAAGGTGGGTCACCTTGGTGAGAGACAAGCACACTCAAAGCTACGCCACCAGTGCTCCCATGATTTTTTACATTTCTCCAGGTTTTTGATTTTAAAAATTCTTTTTCCTTGTTAAGATTTTAGACTGGTAATTCAGGCCAACTCACTTCGATATTGCTAATTGTTTTACTCAGTGCTGATGTTTTTACTAGTATCTGGATCTTAATGGATTCAATTGAAAGTTTTTTATGACACATCAATTAGTACCACTGCAAAATAATATCTGCCAATGAAAAACCAGAGAACCTGGAGAAAAAGCCTCATGGCAAGGGAGAGAACAACACATCAAATAAACTCAACTCACATGATATTGTTGGAGCCGGGGCTTGAACCCAGACCACAGTGGTGAGAGGCAAGCAGTAGACCACTACCCCACCCATGCCATCCACATCAGTGGTTCACTGGGTTTGATTACATCAGGTTGACTTGTTGTTTGCACCCAACTCGTGGGTAGTAACTGATCAATGTGTCAGCACCAAATAATACCTGGTGCAACTTGAATTTTGTACAGTACAGCCTGTATGTCATTGAAACATTTTTTTTGACAACTAAACCTGATCTCCACTTCAGATTTCCACAATAATCAATAATCATGTGCCATCACTGGATCTCCTCTCACCAACTGTCTTGTCTGAATTCCCTTTGCTACTTCCAGGGCTTGAAATAATGGCTGGTCAATGGTCAATGTCTGGCCAAATTTGGTACTTGACCAGTCAAATATGGTTTTGAATGAACATGTTTGCTGTCCTTTCTACAGTGAAAATTACGAATTTAACCTTTCACTCTTACGGCGCCCGAAACCGCCCATAAAAAATGCACCTTAAATAAAAAATTCCAGCTTAAACAATTTTGATCAAGTTGACCTAAATACCAGTCTAAAATTTTAACTAGCAAACAGAACAACTTTTAAAATCAAAAAACCTGCACAAATGTCCAAAATTATAACAAAAAAAACTTTAAACATTTTTGGAAAACCAAAAACCACTGTTTTTGACTCAGTTCTTCAAGATCATGCTGATTTAAGCTGTCTTAGGGCTTCATGATGCCCTCCAGCACTCCATAGATGAATAAAATGGCTCTCAAAATCTCTAATTTTCAAAAATAGTCGAAAACAAGGCAGCCCAATTCCAAGAAGAACGGCTTCAAGCAGGAACTAATTATGCAGCCAGTAAACGTCATCCCTCATTTACATAAAACACTGACAGTGTCAATCAAAACTCCAAATATCGTCTTGCTAGGGCTTGGAGAACGTTTAGGTCCAGAAAAACACTAAAAAACCTCAAAAACCTTCAGGAGTCAAAGGGTTAATGCAGATTACCACTGGTTAATTATTAATCATTTTTGACAGTCCAAAAATTGGCAATGACTGGCCAAAATGTATTTTGCTGGTACTACATGCCAATATGCCATATAGTCGCCCATACATATAGTCGCCAACTTATACTCGCTCGTCCACATAGTATCCCCTATAGTAGTTATCAATGCTCCATAGCCCTGATCAACTGTCCCTAGCTGTGATCAACAGTCCCTAGCCATGATCAACTGTCCCTAGTTGTGATCAACTGTTCCTAGCCCTGATCAATTGTCCCTAGTTGTGATCAACTGTCCCTAGCCCTGATCATCTGTCCCTAGTTGTGATCAACTGTCCCTAGCCCTGATCAACTGTCCCTAGCCCTGATCAATTGTCCCTAGTTGTGATCAACTGTCCCTAGTTGTGATCAACTGTCCCTAGCCCTGATCAACTGTCCCTAGTTGTGATCAACTGTCCCTAGCCCTGATCAACTGTCACTAGTTGTGATCAGCTGTCCCTAGCCCTGATCAACTGTCCCTAGTTGTGATCAACTGTCCCTAGCCCTGATCAACTGTCCCTAGTTGTGATCAACTGTCCCTAGCCCTGATCAACTGTCCCTAGTTGTGATCAACTGTCCCTAGCCCTGATCAACTGTCCCTAGTTGTGATCAACTGTCCCTAGCCCTGATCAACTGTCCCTAGCCCCGATCAACTGTCCCTAGTTGTGATCAACTGTCCCTAGCCCCGATCAACTGTCCCTAGTTGGGATCAACTGTCCCTAGCCCTGATCAACTGTCCCTAGTTGTGATCAACTGTCCCTAGCCCTGATCAACTGTCCCTAGTTGGGATCAACTGTCCCTAGCCCTGATCATCTGTCCCTAGTTGGGATCAACTGTTACTAGCCCTGATCAACTGTCACTAGCCCTGATCAACTGTCCCTAGTTGTGATCAACTGTCCCTAGTTGTGATCAATTGTCCCTAGTTGTGATCAACTGTCCCTAGCCCTGATCAACTGTCCCTAGTTGTGATCAACTGTCCCTGGCCCTGATCAACTGTCCCTAGCCCTGATGATCTGTCCCTAGTTGGGATCAACTGTCCCTAGCCCTGATCAACTGTCCCTAGTTGGGATCAACTGTCCCTAGCCCTGATCAACTTTCCCTAGCCCAGATCAACTGTCCCTAGTTGTGATCAACTGTCCCTAGCCCTGATCAACTGTCCCTAGCCCCGATCAACTGTCCCTAGCCCTGATCAACTGCCCCTAGCCCCGATCAACTGTCCCTAGCCCTGATCAACTGTCCATAGCCCCGATCAACTGTCCCTAGCCCTGATCAACTGCCCCTAGCCCCGATCAACTGTCCCTAGCCCTGATCAACTTACTGTCTCTAGCTGTGATCAACTGCCCCTAGCCCCGATCAACTGTCCCTAGCTGTGAGTAAAAGATAATTGTCCTGCAGATAATTGTCAAAGCAATCATAATTTGAAATCATTGTTTTTTGGTGCTTGCTTGAGTATTTGAATGGAACATTCTGCTAATCCATTTGTAGCTGGGTGATGCAGAGCTGATAAAATATGGCACATGCCATTAGTTAGAAATAACTGGAATAACTTTTCAAACAGACTCTTTATAACATCAGTGGTTTTGGCTGCTGTAGTGGTTTTCATTTGGATTATTTCTGGTTACTTCCTGTGTGAACATTGCATATTGTAATGGGCCAGCATAGTCAACATGTATTCATTGCCAGGGTGTTGTACAACTACTGCACATCCTGATGAGGCTTTGAGTTGATCCTTGATCCTGGCCACCACACATATCTTCTTGATGATGCCTTCATCTTTACTATTCTAAGATGACCATCATGTAGCTCTTTTACAACCCTTTCCTGCAGCTTGCTGGGAATGATAACCGCATGCCCCAAAGAATACAGCCTTGGTGGTCTGTCAGTTCATTTTGGCACTCACAATAGGGTTTGTCTCCCTCCATGTGATCTGACCAACCTTTCAAAGTGGAAATTATGTTTCCGTCAGTTGAAATTATGATCTATGATACTTACCAGGGAGAGGAGGGTGAGGGCAAAATCATGTTTTGAATGATTGTTGTTAGCAGCTGACGAGGGTCAATGCAATCTGCATGAAGGACTCAACTTTTAAAAATACCCATTTTTTTGCTTGGTCTTCCTGATGCATTTTTTTTTTTGTAATTAGTTTTTATTGCTAATAATTAATGGTGGCCATATTCAAGTTCAGTCAATAAAATTCATACCAACCAATGTATGAAAATGTCAAAGCAAACACAATTTGAAATCATTGTTTTTTGGTGATTAGACAAAATTGGAAGGGTTGATCTGTAAGATATAAATAACTATTCATTCATGTATTTTTTTCCATTTTAAATTTTGATTTTTCTTTCATTTTCAGTGAGACATTTTTGGAAATATTAACTGCTGGCATGCTACAACAAGTACATTGATCTGATCAAGGAACAGGACCAGCCATGGACTGATTAAGGTCATATGAGTAATGTTTTGTTGTGCAATATAAATTTCATATTTTTATGCACGAGAGCTATCTAGAATTGGCAAGCTATTTAAAAAGTTAATTGGTTTTCCAGGTTTTATCAAAGTACAAATTATCTTGCCACCAAATAATGGAGAAATTATTTCTTTGGTGTTGAAAGCCAAAGCTCTTGTATAAAAGTAATATGTTTATGACATAATATTTATGTGTAATTCATGGTTCCAATTCCAACAATCACAAACCAATGCATTTGTTTTCCAAGTGGAATTAAAATCTTGTCTCACAAACAACTATTAAATATCCATACTCCAGGGTACTGTACAGATTGCGAGGGTTTTTTATCTTGTAACAAATTCAAAACCTTCAACAATATAATTGTATTGATGCAATGAAATTTTTGAACTCTGAGATATTCAGGCAAAAGAATTGAGCATGTGAGACATAGCAACAGTAACTAAGGGGGGGGGTTGGAACCATGAATTGCATTACATCATAAAATAATTTGAAGAGGAGAGAAAATATGTATGGGAAATATGTGAATCAAAAACTGTAGTCCTCTGTGGTAATAAGTAAAAAATTAAATTTTTTTATAGTTTATACCAGAATTGACATGACTTCACCCAGGGGTCAATGCCACTCCAAAAATCTGGCCTTCTTTTCGTGGGGTAAGAATTGATGTGTTTTAGCCAACCTTCAGTATGGGTGTGTGTGACATGCATGTTGAAAAAAATTGGTAAGGTAAAATCTGGGGCACATTTTTAAGACAACTAAATATATTGAAGTCATAGATAAGTTTTATTGTCTCCATCATTGTATAAAATGAGATGAGAATATTAATCTTTGAGTAACAAAAGGCGTAAGTGAAACATAAATAAGTATAAAAAATATTCCTGGTACTGATGAGCAATCAAATTTTCAACTAAAGGAAAAATTTATGTAGTTAGAAACATTTGAAAAAACATATTATGACATCTGACACTTGATAAACAAAGTGAAGAAGCCATTTAATCCTTTGCCACTGCACTGCTGGGATATTTTGAAGTCCTGAAGAAAATAACAAAATTTGCTCGATTAAACATTTATTTACGTTAGGTTTAAGTTTTCAAATTTTGGTTTAGTGTGATGGCAACAATAAATCCCTTTTTTACACTCGCTTTTTTGGGACGTTTGTTTCTGTTACAACTTGTAAAAACGATGAAAATAGGTACTAAAGTTCCATATTCCTAGCGAACACATCCCAAAGGCGTCCAAAGGTGTTTAAACGATCCAAAAGCATTTCCAAAAGCAGTTTATGAACTATAAGATGTCAGAGTACTATGAATGAGATCTTATCAGTTATAAATATAAGACAAAAACGGCAAATAACTTAGGTTTGTGTGCCTACATTACGATAACATTTGATTTTCTTTTACAACTTGAGGCCCCTTGGCCCAGTCTCTCAAAACCTTATACGTGGTGACATATGGCCACGATTGGGATCATGTAGATTTATTTGTAGGGCATTTTAACAATATTTCTTGTCGTAGAAAGAAAGTCTTTTATATTCTTATAAATTGTACAGAATAGTTTCTCTGGGAATGATTCTAGTGGATTTCTGTACTGCCCTGATTGTGGGACACAGAGTCGTACATAAAATATTTGACTTTGTCACAAATAGAATTTTTACTGAACATGTTAGTTTTCAACAGTTCTGTCAAAAATCTTGCATAACTAGAGGTTTATTTGAAAAAGACAATAATTTTGGGCAGGTGATTCTCCCATCTCCTCTGCTCCAGTCTTCCCAATTATCAAGCAGAATCAACCAGGATAGCTGGCATCATTTAGTAAGGCACTTGAAGATCTAATTAGAATTTAGAAGGTGATTTTTGTAAAAGGAGGAAAACTGGTGAAGCCAGAGAAAAACTTGAGGCACAGAAGAGAACCAACAATTGATCTTACTTGCATATGACACAGAGTCTTGGGATCATACCCAAGTTTCATGGTGAGATGTGAGTGCTCTCACCACTACACCACCCATGTTTCCCAAATAAACATATAAACACTGGCAACAGAGTCAGCATGTTTTATGTTATCAGGGAGATTGTTCCAAAGTACAGGTGTGATTATTGCAATAGGACCTAATTACAACCCCAAACTATTTAATTTCATCTGAAAGTGACAACATTAGAACATTATTTCCTACTTTAGTATGTGTATTTATTGGTGATTTGTTTGGACCTGTGGAATAGGACTAATTTCTTGTGTATAATGAGATTTCCTGTCAGATAATTGGCTGCATTAATTTGATCAATCCTGTCTGGTTGATGAATTGTGAACTATCAACTAACATACTAACATCTCCCCACATTCAACTTGCAATAGCAGATATTATGGATGTATGAATACCTTTTAGTGGTATCAACTGTAATAACAGCCATTGAAATGCTCTTTGACCTGTTTTATTCTTATTCATTTGATTTCTGCTTTTTAGGAAATTTCTACAAATGGTAAACAACATTCAAAGGTACTTGGGAAGTAGTTTTAGATAAGCAATTATGAATTGAGCAGATTTCATTTGAATGAAACATAATGGTGCATACATTATCACTATCATTGGATTGCTACAGTGTAATTTAGAGGGTTCCAGTTACTACAGAAATTGTACATTTTTACACAAAAAGGGGCAAGAAATGAATTTCAAAATGTTTGATGCATCCCAGGATGCACTATAAGTCACACTTGGGTTTACAGAATTTTGGCCCCACAGAAAAGTACTGGGACCTCTCTCTTAGATATCAAAATTTAATCTTACCCAAATGCTCAGGCAGATCTTTTGCTGTCATGATTGGTCCAGCACATTATTTTCCACCATCATATGAAATCTGCTCTTGCTAACAGTAATAATAGTTTCCTATTAGTAGCAATTGTGGTACAAGTACTATCTAAAATTGTGGCAGTTTGTGGTACTATCACTAAGAATGCATCACAGCTCAGCACCATGCAAAAATGGTTACATCACAGTATTCATTCACCAGGGTCGTTTGGGGATATGTTCCAATAGCAAATTATCCTGTTGTAAGCTTTCTTTGTTGTCAGTGCATATTAGTGCCATGGTGCAATATAGCTATGCAAGGTTGCAGTATTTTCCAAAATGACAGAGCTTTCTTTGAATATGGTAGCATAAAAGTTTAGATGAAGACTGTAAATTTACATGCATCAAACTAACATTCTATCAACACACTACTGACACAAGTGCTACACCAGTCTACAAACAGTCTACATCCACCCAACTTGTAACAACAACCAACCAGTTGCACTGTGACAATAGAGTGACATCTTGACAGCTCTCTTACTGAGCACAACATTCTACACATACTTCAATTTTGTGCTTTAACTATTGTTACTGTATATTTGTAGTCTTTGTCTGAACTTTTAATCTAGCTATAGTGTAGTTACTGATACTTGGTATTCCACATAGTAATTATTCACATTATGCTCAACTTTTGTATACTAACACATGTCTACAGCGAAATACTTTCCTCTGGGTTACCTCTAGATTCAATCAATACAGGATACAGGTAAATCATAATGGGATACAAGGTGTAATAGCAAACATATATTTTTCTTACTTTTTCAAGTAGTTTTATAAAAGTTCTTAAAAATCTCACGAAAAAATTCATAATCCTTTGTCCAATTGGAGCCCCCATACACATCACATGCATGGACCTTTATACCAGATAAAGTCTTCTTCATTAGTATTCGAGTGATCTTTATATAGACTCATGTGTCTTTTATGTAAAGAATACTAATGAGGATGACTTTATTAGAAATAAAGGTGCATCCAAGTTTAGATTGAGACCTCATCAAGGTCAGTGTCACATACAATCTCTAACAACCCACTAAATCACATCAACTAGCGCTGCGGTCTTGACTTTGGCATGCTACCTTCAACACATGGGAGTCTCTTCTGAACTGATTGAGCATGACAGTGATGTGGAAACCTGTTTTGTGGCATGTATGGTTGCTCTAATTAGACCAAAGTTTTATGAGTTTTTTAAATAGTTCAAAAAACGTATAGGTCTGAAACCACTTGGCTATGCCTTGTGCTTTTATACACGATAAAATGCTCCTACTCCTTTTTTAAACTCTGCATAAACCCCCTTAAAATTTGTGAATTTGTAATAAACAATTAAAAAGGTGAAACAGATAGAAAATGAATCAAAACTATAACACTTCATATAAAAAATGATCTTGCTGCTCTTCCATTTTTTCTCTCATTCTGCTTAAGTATTTTCTTTGCTTTATGCTGTCATTTGGCTGTAGGTATGCCACATTTTCTGTTTAGTAACCTAGTCAGTAGTTTCATTTCACAATATAAGAAAGAATAGCATGCCCACTCCATGTTCCCCTGTGAATCTGGGATGTCAATCAAAGAACTACTGTACAACAAAGACTTATGAGGCTAAGAACTGGGTGTTGATTTGACAAGAAGTGATCTAGTCATGGGAACAAGATGTACTCAAATTGCCAAGTTGTCAAAGTTCTCAGGGATCAGAAAGTGCAGCTGAAGGAAGCATTTTGGAAGGATCTTGTGATGTGACCAGCAAATGTACATCTGGAGACCAGTGTGGACCAACATTCTATTTCCATTACCTGTATTGTGTATGGTGTTTCCAGGAACAGGAAAAGCAGCCAACAGCACCACTAGTGAAAGATTGAAGTAACAGGCCTGCAAAGTTATCTAAATCCAGAGAAGAATGAAAACCATTTCATTCTTCATTACTGCTGAAGAACTGATGAAGTGACTGGCAAAGGTATGTTAAGAGGAGAATGGCAACCAGTGTTTCTATATTCGTATGGTGTTTCCAGGAGCAGGAACAGCAGATGACAACATTGCTATTGAAGAATTTGAAGTAACAGGCCTGCAAAGTTCTCTAAATCCAGAGAGGAATGAAAACCATTTCATTCTTCATTACTGCTGAAAAACTGATGAAGTGACTGGCAAAGGTACATTAAGAGGAGAATGGCAACCAGCATTTCTATATTTGTATGGTGTTTCCAGGAGCAGGAACAGCAGATGACAACACAGCTATTGAAGAATTTGATATAGTATTTGACCGATCAGGAAGACCAGGATTTCATTCCTATTGCTCACACAAAGTTTACATGAGCATGAAGAGCAGCTGACAACACCACTGCTGGAGGCTAAGATTAGATGATTGGCAAACCTATATCCAGAGATCAGTGAAGACCATATCTATTCCCATTATTTGTATGGTGGTTCCTGGAGCAGGAAGAGAAGCTGACAACACCACTGTTGTATGTTCTGATAAAGTGACTAGCCAATGTCAATCCAGAAACCAGTGAATACCATTTCTATTCTCCACTATTTCATAATGAAGTAAATTACAATGAGATAGAGGATTGCCATTAACCATGACCATCCTGTATGGTTCAGAGACCAAAGGAAGATAATAGCCATCCCTGATTAGTCATAATATTACTGATGGTACCCAATATGATGTCAAAATTCCAAGTGTTCTGTGAGCTGACCTCAGGCACTCAGAGGTTTTCCTTGTCTGTTGCCCCTGATTCTGGTGGTTAGAAAAGGAAGTATGTGAATCACAATCCCTCAAACAATGAAGCAAGTACCGGTAGCCTACAATGGCAAAGATGGTGTAGCATTATGGTACTCACCTCTCACCAGCCTCTAAGACAAAGACACTATTGCAAAAGGCCCCTTCTGCCTAAATTCTCACTCACAGCATAAGATAGAGAGCAAAGACTCACCGGAGACCCACTGCTGGGCTGTTGTAGGATCCTCAGTGTATGTACCTTGATGCATAACTCCATTAATTACACTGATCACTCATGATTGTAAACTGCATGGCAGCTTTCAGTGCTATTACAAGCAATCTGTCAAGTACTTCCAAGTACCACAACTTTCCTTTCTATTCTTTTGTTTCCTACCTCAAGCAGATATATCTTGTTAAGTGATGTTAATACCTAGCATGATAACAAAAATATTATGGAAATTGCTATACATTCACTTTTGAGGAAGCTAACCCATTAACAAGATAAAAATGGTTTACATCATAATATGTTGTTGGTTAAGATAAAATAATAAAGAAATGGCACCAGATTTAAAAGTATACACTCTATTACAGAATCATTGTTGGGTTCAAAACATATAACACAGAAGCTGAGACTGAAACAGTACATGGGAAGTATGTTAATTAGATGGATCTAGTGATACAACTCCTGGAATATTCATAAATTGTTGCACTGACAGAAAGCATAGAGGCTTTTAACATGTGTTTCATTTCGACTGTATATTTGAAATGACTACAGAAGATAATTATGTCATATACCAGAATACCTTTCAGTCTCAGTTCCCATGTTCTATGTTTTGAACCCAACAATGACTTTGCAATTGAATGTATATGATAATGATATTTACACCAAATCTAAAAAAATGTTGTATGGTTGAAAAGTTTCAATCATCAAAGCTGGGGCCAAATAGTGTTCTGGGTAAACAGTCAGTGAGGATAATATTATACATAAAACAGTTTTGTAGCTATTGTACAAGCAAAGCATTCACTCTTCATGAATGTGTCTGTATGTAAACACACCCAGGATAATGATTACCCAGAATACCCCTTGGTCTTAAGCATTGATGATCTAACCTTATCAACCTGACAATGTTTTTTAAAATTTGGTATATATGTCATGTTCAAAAACCCATGAATTCATAAGCCTTTGCTCCGATTGTAACGGCCATACACGTCACATGCATGGACCTTTATACCCAATAAAGTCCTCCTCATTAGTATTCAAGTGAACTTTATATAAAGAATACTAATGAGGATGACTTTATTGGCGATAAAGGTGCCTCCAAGTTTAGATGAAGACTAAGAGCCTCATCAAAGTCAGTCTCACATATGATTACTAATGACTCACAAAACCAGTCAACCAGCAATCCTGTCTTGAGACTGGCAAGATATCTTTAAAATGTGGGAGCCTTTTTGAGACTGACTGCAAATGACATTGACGTACAAACCTTGACTGTGCATGACAATTACATACAAACTTCTATCGATGTATGAAAGTCCATGTTCTTGATGTGTATGGTCTCTCTAATTCGAACAAAGGTTTATTTATTAATGAGTTTCTGAAGTAGTTCAATAAACTTGTTGATCATGTTTTATCAGGTCTAAAACCTCTTGGCTATGCCTTGTAGTTTTAAACCTGATAAAACACCCCTACTCGTTTATTACACAGTACTTAAAATTGTTGAATGTATTTTATGAATTTTGAATGCAATTAATGTTTAATGTAGTTTTAAACTGATAAATCCGCCAAACATATTTTCATCTCTAGATGACCATACTAGTGTACTCGAATTGAAACTTGAAAGTAAACAATTCCTGTAAATAACTGAAACGATTCCTGCAATATGAGATATATTCAAGTGTGGTGGTCTTGATGAAAATTGCAGTTAAAATGTCTTTATAAAAGGCAAAGAAACATGAACATGAAGCATAAATTATATAAAGCCATCACAGTTTAGAGCACCTCATCAAAATATGAGATGCAGCTCACTGTTGGACATTGTACAAGATACAGAACAATTTAGGAATGTGTCTAGTATATTGTAATCATCCAAATATGATGGACTTGATGCAACCTACTATTGAACATTGTACAAATATACAGTCCAACACAGGAATGTGTCAGATATATTATTATGGACTGGATGATGCAATCCAGTATTGGACATTCAAGGAAATGCCGAATACAAGTGTAAAATATGTAATTATCTCCAAATACTGCAAGAATGAGACAAGAATGGACAAGACATGACAAAAATAAAGGAAAGCATCAAGACAAGGTGACTCCATTCTAAAGCAGTGCCAAAACAAAACGTTTAAAAGTAAGTGGATACATTCTTCTAAGAATGGATGTTGGTTTTCAATGGCCAATCTACATAGTATTACCTAGAAGCAATCCAGTGATGACTTCCATCCAAAATGGAAATCAGTGCCAGTATCACCCTTGGTTTTTAGGGATCAACACGAGCTAGGGTACCCAACCCCTGGGGAGTGCTCTATTAACTATTAAGGGTGGCTATTGGCACTGTCAGAATTATTTGTAGGATTTCACATAACATAAAGCCTGCTGAAAGATTTTGGATTGTCTGGATGAGACTATTAAAGAGATCAAGTCACCTCACAGTATCTTCATTCAAAAAGTATCAAGATGGAACAAAGAGGAAGTTCAAAACTGCCATTTGAATGTCATGAACAATTCATCAAGCTAAAAGAGAGAACAGATCCAATGATGGTCTAGAAACACCTTGCTTTCCCCCTGTAATTGGGATATTGGAGAGATGTCAATGTATACAAGCACTGAGACACTGTTAGCATCAAAAGAGTGCAACATCAAAAACAGATGAAATTAACATACAGTTATGAGGAACATACCTGTTACCATGCTGTTTCCTGGCATGTTAAAGCCATAGAAAACATTATTTTGCTCCAATATTTATTGCCAATAACCTATTAAGAACAAATGCCAAAAGAACAAAACCTCAAATGATGGCAGTATTTAATAACATGAAAACTATAACTTTTATACTTACGTACACTGTAGTATGGTCATCCTCACATTTCATTACTTTCAATATACATATTTATTAGTAACTGAACATCAGATGTTCTTTATTATGTCACTATGGCATTTATGTCATTCATTTCATAATCTTGACTCGATCAAATGTTTTGCTGTTAGTCTATAACACATGGATCTTCAAGGGTACTTTGTGAAGCAGTGTATCCCACAGAATGCAGATTTAGGACAGCCTACTACTACACAAGTTCGTTATTGATATTTTTCAATATTTGATGTGATGTAAGAAGACCAGGTAGATATCGATGTGTATGAGAGAAATCCACAAGCATAAAGATTGATGGTAAGAGAGGCTGCACCAAAATACAATATTTTCTTTGAAGCTACAAAATAGAGCAGAACCAGCAGCAGGGAATCTGCAATTGACAACCCAAAATAAAAGGGATGTAGACTGCATTTGAAGAAAATGAAGCAGGACCAGTTAGCTAGAAAACTATTAGAGAGAAGCCCAAGCAGGACGATAGATGGTATGACTTCCTGTCCTCTAAAACCTCAAGTAAGAGTGAAGAGAGTCTTTCAGTTAATCTGTACACAATACCACTCACCACATGACATCCCAAATAGTTCGGATGCAAGAAATTGAGACACCACAACGAAGGTAGCCCATCAGAGGGAATTCAGAACATAAAGATAGATGGTTTGAAATCTTATGCACTCCTGTTTATTGGGTGTTACAAGGAAATGAGACAGGGCAAGAAGGGTGATAATCTTTAGAGGAGATGCCAGAGCATGATGTAATGAAAGGCTGTACTTAACAAATAATCACCAATAATGGACCAATCAGCACATAAGTACTATCCAAACTATATGATAACAAACTATATGGCACACAATCTCCAAGTATTTCTTATACTGGTATACTTTACTGGTACTAAAATATTCATGGTACTTCATTACAACTTAATAGTAATTGTTATCAAAAAGGGGTTTGATTTTCTTTTAACATACATTGGTATCTGGATATCCATTTTTGAGAATGACCAGTTCTGCCTTTAATCAAATAATTAGTTATTTATTTAATGAAACCTAAATATATATTCAGAACCTCTGAGTGGCTTACAGACTTGACTACTTTGTCTGCCAAAGTCGCTGGCTTTTGAAAGATGACTTTTTGCTCAAGTACTGTGCCTTCTTTCTGTAAGGCTAGCAATTCTTTCATAGACTTGCCTGAGGAAATACTGCATCTCCTTATTCTTAGTTGCTGTGCAATTGTCAAAGCTAAAAAAGACTTAGCACAAGTCCCATCTTCAATCTTGTCTTCCTTACTGCTTTGAGACAAGGCTTCAGCATCAAACAAATTCATTAATTACGTAATAGAGTTAATATCAATTAGTTATTTTAATGCCAATTAAAATTCTCAGATAAACAAAAAATATCCAAAAAATAAAACTATTACACCATGGCATAAAGTAAACTTTATTTTCAAATACTTTAAGAATTAACCTTGAACTAACCTTCAAACTAAGAATTACTCATGGTTGTTGGAGTAATGCGAATATGTTTTGTATAAATTCAGCATATTTTATTCCAAATATATGGTTAGATTTGCTATTACACCTTCTATCCCATTATGATTTACCTGTATCCTGTATTGATTGAATCTAGAAGTACGCCAGAGGTAAGTATTTCACTGTAGACATGTGTTAGTAAACAAAAGTAGAGCATAATGTGAGCAATTACTATGTGCAATACCAATCATTAGTAACTACATAGGTAGATTAAAAGTTTAGATGAAGACTACAAATGTGCAGTAATAATAGCAAAACACAAAACAGTGGTGTGTGTAGAATGTTGTGCCCAGTAAGAGAGCTGTCAAGATGTCACTCTATTGTCACAGCGCAACTGGTTGGTTGTTGTTGCAAGTTGGTGGGATGTAGAGTGTTGGTAGACTGGTGTGGCACTTGTGTCAGTAGTGTGTTGATAAAATGTTAAATTGTTGCATGTAAGGTAAGTGTGGTCAGGTGTTAGTACATGAGGGTTGAGCATGATGTGAGCAATTACAATGTGGGAAACTAATCCACAGATGGGCTGGTAATCTTCCAACAAAGGATGCAGCATATTTTTCAGATCTTGATAGTGTAAAAGCTGGCACCTTGAAATAACCCTTAGGTTTTTTAGAAGGCAATGTCATCAGGTTCAAATGCTGTACACAGCAAAACATAATAAGAGATTGTTTGGGTCTCTTGATTTCTGAGTTTGTCATATTCTCCAGTTTCATACTTCTATAAAACCATTATATTACATTCCAATTCAATTTGTTTTGAGTGCCCTCTACAATAAAATCAATTACAATTGGTAGTTTTTACCCCCTGCTATTACAAACATGACAGCAGCTATTTGTTTCACACAACTAATAATACTCAAGGGAATGACTTGTGGTATAAAATGAAAACGCTTGCCCATACAAAGTTGGTCCCTTGTTATGCATTCCCATGGTAGTAATATATGTTTGATTACGATGCAATTATTTGTCCTGCTAAATTGAAGTGCTTGTACCACAAACTTATTCACTGCTTTTTTAATTACTCATGAACCATTTTTTGGCTCATGTGTAATTGATATGGAAACTGTTATTGTTGTTGTATTTGCTTAGTAACCTTTGCACATTTCATGGGAAACACAATTTGAGGCAGTTTTTGGTTATTTCTGTTAGCCTGCATTTCTTATCTACCAGAAGAAATTCTCATTATCTTGTAAGAAGCATATCTGTTCCCCCCAATCCCCCTCATAAATTGGCTACATTTTAAAAGACAAATTTACAGGGAATGCTCTTCATTGGGGAAGGGGGGAGTGTGTTAGCAGGCTATTTCTTAACTTAGCACTCATGTAATTTGAAGTGCAAATTGATATTGCTGATAATACAAAGAAATTGCCTCATATTAACCAAGAAATGTGCAAAAGCTTCCCAAGTATCTGTTAAATGTTCTTTGCCATTATGAGTTGTAAAAAAAAAAAATCTGTAAATTGTTGCTCGTACTTTCATAACTGCTTTCACACTTGACATTACAGTATTTGTCTACCTGGGCACCCTGTGGTTTATTCCGTATAAGCTAAAACAGGATCAAATAATCCAAATTGCAAAGTCTATTATTTACTCAAATGCTTTTAATTGATTATTACTTTCCATACCAGCAGCCTAGTATGTACTTTCATCCACTTTTTTTCTTAACAACTTTAGAATTTTTCATCAATAGACTGCTTCTCACAGAAATAACTACTCATTTAAAGTACATTTCTAGACACTTGGACCCTGAAAATACCTTTTAGACATGTGTGTGCAGCAGTGACATGGTTCGTCTCATCAATGCAATTCAGATTTGACTCCCACTGGGCTCTGTGTTGTATGTGAGTAGAGTTGCTTGTTGGTTCTCTCCTGTGCTTCAAGGGGTTTTTCTCCAAATTCTCTAGTTTTCCTTAAGCTCCCTCAACAAAAATCACCTTTTAAATTCCAATTTGAATTTCAGTGGATGAAGAGGCACTCTGTCTGTGGAAAGCCACTTTTCAGGGCATCTGAAAAAGTGCGGAAAAACTTGGGAGAATGCGGAAATTTTAGCAAATAGTAGGGAAAAGTGCGGAAATGCTAATTTGCATATTATTATTTATTATTAATACTATTTTGATTATAGTAATTATAATTAATTGTAAAGTTCCCGCTAAATTCACTATATTTTTATAGAAGCATGTGATTGGATGCTTTTTAGGCCAATCAAAAGCGTTTATAGAATTAGAACTAGTTCCCAGGCCACTGAAATAACGCGAGGAACGCCTGGCAGATTATTGTCAATCGGCGAAAGAAAACAACATTTTACAGTCGATTTCCAGCCCAAAATGCGATGAATTCCGATGAAAAATTTGCTTATTTGAAGAATTATTGTGTATTCAAGAACATTGTCAACAGGTTTTCAAGTTTTTCTGTATTTTTCTGGAAAAAAGGGCGGATAACGATAAATAGTGCGATTCGGTGCAATTTTCAGTAAACAGTGGGTGTATCATTCAAATTTTGGCCCAGCAATTAAATACTTGAATAATGTAGAAGTTTCCCAGATAATTATTCCATGATTTGAAGCATTACCCAAGAACGTCAAACACAAGAAACAACAGATTTTCTGTATTTATTACCATGACAATTTTTGAATTGTTGATTCAGGGAAATAACTTTTATTTCTATTTCTAAACTCAGAATATCTAAGTAATCAAATTTGGATAATAACTAAATTAATTTTTTATTGACTTCTTCTACAATGTTATATTTACGACTCAGTATTTTTTTTATTCATGAAAAGCCGACAAAACGCCACTAGTGAATAGACAACAGGACATAGGCTTCTTTCCAGCTCTTTCTCCATAATGTACTACAAGTTATGATTATAGCTTAGTGATTATCATAGGTTGTAGTTTCATATCAGTCCATATACAGGGACAACAGAGTACATTTCAAAGCTAAGGGTGGGGCTGGTATGCAAATTAAAGGGAAAAAGTGGGGGTGGCTAAGACTATAAAATATTCAAGACCATTATACAAAACGAAAAAAGTGGAGGGGCTTAAGTCCCCCGGGCTCCACCATCCCTGACATAAGACATAAGGTACGAGATAAGTTGAAATTACAAGCAAATTCAGAGCAATTCAAAATTTACTCAGCATGCTGCAAGGAACTGTGTCTGAATCACCTTATAGCAGTCTGTAAAACAGGAAGTAAACAATTTCTCTCTACGAGCTATTCACTATTACAATTTTAAAGCAAGGTTTTTTCTAACTTAGTGTAGCTAATTAATAGCACATCAAGGTAATTGGAGCTAATTCAAAATGAAGTGTGTGTATGAAATTGAGAAGGAACACAATATTTCAATGGATTTTCATAGGTATTTTTAGTCTCATTGGTACATGTTCCTCGTAGATAATCTCTCCTGTTCAGGTTGTTTTTGTGATGTGCATTATTTAATTCTTATTGATTGATCCTATCACGATGAGTAATAAAGGCATGGCAGCCAGCCATGAAACCCTTCCACCACCCTCACCCATACAATATGTTCCCTGTCACTATTGAGAAATAAAAATGTTGAGACAAGGGGGAGGGGTGAAGTACACACATACCAATCATTACATTCGTTTGAGGCATGCTGCAAATGACTTGGTTAGTAGTAATAAGACCAAAATATTTATCCTGCAGTTATGGTCATGCAAACAGGATAAACTTTGTATGAACTTTCCATATTCATCTTTTCCTGTGAAGTGAATAGTAACCAAATGCAAGAAATTGAGAATTTGTCTCATCAATGAAGTGAAATAATTATGTAGCAACTTGCACATTTTTGATTGTCTTTGCATACCGTCAAACAAAAAATGAAAACTTGTGAATAACAAGGTGCAACAAGGACTCTTCCACATTAAATGGATATGCAGCACTGTCTTGAACATGACTTTTGAAACCAAACAGCTACCTACAGTACTTTGTTTTTGTTTCTTATGTCCAAACTTCGCTAGCATGCCTCAAACGAATGATCACAAATACCACGCACACTACAATACATTGTCTGTTGTCCTTGATTTGATTGGAGAGATAAAGTTAAACCCAGTTGTAATTGACCAAGGTATAGAGGGATTTTACTTAGAAATAAAACCACCCCTTATCCTCTACTGTTTACTAGCCAAGGAGATTAGCAATGAATGAATTTTCCTCAATTTTCCGGTATGCCATTTAAAACCTCTAGTAAAATCCCTCATCTCAGATTGAAATTTGATGAAAAATTTTAGAAGTTTGAACTTTGAAATAACAAATTGATGCATTACCAAAAACTGTTGAAGTTCACAAGTTTTGGAATTCTCTTCGAAGACACGAAATGCCAGTACAATTGGAGATCATACTTATGCAGACTTCAATATTTATTTCAAAGTCAATGATGGCACTCGTAAAAATGCTTCATGGTCAATTACAACTGGGTTTAACTCATATTGGGAGGGGTGGGGATCAACTTAAGATGGGGGGAGGGGTTCATGCCTCATACTGGGGGGAGGTGATCACTCGTACTGGGGGGAGGGGAATACAATCAAGGGGGGAGGGTATAACATCATGGGGGGTGGGGAGGGGAAATCATGTCGGCTTTCTGGGAGGATATAATTAATATGCACTTTGTGTCTTAGAATTTTCAGGCAATAATAATGAGGGACTTATGATCTGGAGGTAAGAATCTTGGTGTTTTGCTGTTTTAGACTTAGAATTTTTGAAGTGAGTGTGTGGTATGATAAGTTTTGGACTTAGAAATTTTTTACCTTTGAAATTTTCTGACTTGTATATTGTCTGTGTTGTGTTTGAAATAAAGTTTGATTTCAGACTTGGTGGTATTCCTTTGTTTTTTAATGAAGTCCATCTTTACCCTCTCCACGCCCTTTTGGCCCTTACAAAAAAAATATCTCCCCGTGGCCCTACCAGTACCAAGTCTCACTACCCCGGTAGACCAGGACCAGGCAGTACTTACTGTCCCGACAAGAGTCATCTTATGAAACCATAACCAGGCGGCTGCTCCGATGGTGAAGATTATCGATAAGGACATCAGACTCTGAACCCCCTACAGGCTCATGAAAGTACCTTGACGGTAAGCCAGCCTTTATACTGCGAGGGTCAGTACAAGTAGGAGACTTAAAGAAATAGCCATACCTCACTACCCATAGGTTTTACTGCACAACAGTGATGTATATCTTAGAGTGGTGTGATCAATAAGCTCAAGGCGGTATTCAGACTCCCATAAAGTTTATGTGATTTAATATCAAGCCTGGTTTGCGAAGACTAAAATAACGAAGTTTCTAGGCTACTAAACTTGCGAAAAATGAGCTGGTCTATCCCGAAAAGGAAACTACCACCATGCAATTCAATATGAAAAGCTAACCTAGACTTTTAACCCTTCAACATTAAATTTATGTTTCCCTAGAGGACTAAGGCCTATAATGTATTCAATTAAGTATTCATGTATTCTGAGACTGCTAAGGGACTGGGTCTATGAATGTGTTTAATTGAATATTAATATATTCAACCTGCTAAGGGACTGGGTCTAATTTATTCATTATTCAATATTAGTTTATTCAATGTCTGCTAAGGGACTGGTCTAAATATTAAGTTATTCAAGGTCTTCTTAGGGGACTTATTTCCACTTACCACATTTGACCATCTTGGCCTCAATCAATCTATGTGACTGTGCCGTTACAGCCAAAAATTCTATTCAAGTAGTGAATCAAGTGACTTTATTAATTTGGTTGAAACTAATTCAATATCCTTTTTTTATGCTGTTACGAGTCAAAATTACTAGAGTGGATTTTGTAGTCTAGAAAAAAAGCCAGCAAAGTGCATAGCTGTATGTTTTGAGGTCAAATAAGCTTTGCCAAGAATGTAGTTCTATTATATGTTTGCCAAGAAATGATTGTTCTGTCTCCTGAGCAAGAGACTCATGGCTAAAACACATGATTCAAGATCAATTTGGAATTTACAATGATACAAAATCCACTCTCCTAGTTGATTTCTAAGGGACGTGGCCTATGATTATTATTGGACATATTTCTTTAAGTCTCTTGTGCATCTATCTCAAACAAGGCCATGTAGGATGTTTTCAAACCAAATTAAATTTTGGACTTTTTCAAATTTAGATGATTTTTATGATCCATTTGCAAAGTAGATAAGCCTTGGTTGACATGGTTGCACAGTAAAGTTTAAGAACAATTTTAAAGGGAGTCCAATCCTAGTTTAATGTCTTAGCAGTACTTCGTAACTTGTATGACTTTTGAACTGTTTCTAAGTTTATCAAGTTATTTTTCCTAGACTCAGTTTTTCCACCAGCAAAAAACTTCTCAACAGAAGTAAAAGTACTGTAAAAGATTGACATAATGAATTGCAAAGGTTTTTTTTTCATCCATCAATTTTTGAGCAACTACACTACATGCGTGAATATAAACTGTTCAGTTAAATTTCACAATACCTTTTCATGGTCAAGTTGGTATTTTGTGACAAGTTTCAAGTACTTGCCAATGTTTAAGTCACTGAGTATTTGATTTGAAAATGTTTCAATTTTGGACAGCTTGTGCATATATACAAGTGCTTTGGACATCATAATTCATAGTAAAACAACTCTTGGTTTTACTTGTTTAGTTGCATTTCATTCTTGATTGTGAGGTATGGTGTTTGGATGCCATTCTCTGATGGCTCACCTTGTCCTCTATTCATTCATTTCCCATTTGCCTTATTTGGCTTGGGTTTGTTTGTTTGCACTTTTAGAGTATAATTTCATGATTGACTGCACAGCTGAATTTGTTCATATTAATCATTAAATCTTAATCTTTTGTTGATCAAAAATGTTGGTTGGTGATTCTGATTTCCCAATTTTAAAATTTAATTGCAAATTTTAAGTTTTGTGATATTCACAGGTTGAAAAGGTGATGCACATAGTGTAGTGTAGTTGCTTTCTCTAATTTTTCAATGCCTTCAATACCATCTTAGTTTGATGATAGTGATTTTGGCTCAAATAATTCAATTAATTTATTAACTTGGATGAATTAATTTTTCTCAAAACATTTGCAAATTTTGCCAACAAAATGTAATTTTTATAGGAAGCATACTTTTGATTTTGCCAATAATTTTTTTAAATGTTGTATGATAGCAGATTTAAGTAAGACCTCAGTTTCTGAAAATGGGTAAGATTTGAAGATATATTTTGATCCATTTTGTGTTTACTCAATACATTACTGCAGGATACCAGTTCTTTTCGTTAATAATTTTCAAGTTGAATTATTTTTCAATTATTAATCATAGTTATTTTGTTTCATGTTTTTTCTTTTCTTTTTCATTTCTTTCTATTTTTCTTCTAATTTTTGGATGGTATTCATTCATTCAAATTTTATTCAATTTTTGCAACATTTTTAGTGAAAGAAATTGTCAGGAATTTATTTAGCAGTATTTTTAGAATTTAGAAAAAAACTGAGGTCTTATTTTGCTGGTGAAAAAACTTATTAAATTACAATCCTATGATAGAACCTTGTAGATCAGTCTAGCCGAACATCATTCTACTTAAGATTAGATCACCTAGAAATGATTCAACTCCTAGTCTTCCCAGGCTGATAATCTACTTTATGGAAGTCTGAATGGTGTCTTATACACACCTATTGAGCACATCACCCCAAAGTATCACTGCTGTACACACCCATGAATAGTAAGATATGGCTATTTCTGCTCCTACTTGCACTAACCTTCACAGTGACTGGCATTTATACCGTCAGCGCACTAACATGAAATCTGCAGAGGACCATCACCTGGTATCCTTACCATCAACCTTCATCACCGGAGCAGTCGTCTGATCACAGCCTCAAGGTTAGACTCTGCCGAGAGCAGCAATGTTGTACCGCCTCTAATGGTTTCCTGGTCTGGTGGGGCAGCTTCTGTTTGGTACTGGCAGGACCTCGTGGGAGGTATCAAGTGTATTTCATTTTTCTGGAGTATAAATAATAAATGATAATGATATTAGATATAGGAGAGTGTTTCTTCTGACTAGCAGAGTTCTCAGTAAAATATGAAGCAAAGAAATGAAATCAGTAGCCAGTTAGAATGAAAATGAAATCAGTGCCAGCACCATAAAATATTCCTTGGATTTGATCAACCAAGAATTTCCTCATGTTTTGTAACTCTACTGAGAACTCTTGACTAGTCTGCAAAATGTGTTAATGATTTGGTATAGTAATCTTTGAATTGAATGTCCAATTGAATGTTAATCTCCTAGTGAAACACTCTCCTATATCTAATATCTGTGGGTAGAGGACTGGCCTTTGACCTATTTCATAATGACATCAGAGGTGAACAATGAGAGAGATTTAAATTATTTTTATATTTTTTTCTGACTTTTTAATCAGGTTTTTAAATCAGAAAAGGTTGATGGTTTTGGTGTATTTTCTTTTCAAAATAGCAATTTGTTTTGGTTGATGATGTCATAATGAAATAAGTCACTAAATAAAAGTATTATCTTTTGAAAATGGAAAGGAATAAATCATTACCATATGATTTAAGCCATGAACTATTTTCAATAACCTATATTGTGGTCATTTGAATTTTGTTTTGTTGTTGTTGTCTTGACCTTTAAAATTTTTGTAAAGCCTAACTTCTAAAATAACGAAGAAAATTGATTTTGAAATTGGTTTTTCATTGTAGCTGTTGCACAGCTCTAATCTAATTTGGCCAGTCCTCTAACTTTTTTTTTTTTGGAAATTTCTAGATTTTTTCATTGAAAATTCTGTTCTTTCTTTTGAAATTCCAACATGAAGGCTATGAGAGATTTTTGAATGTATTTGAAATAGCTTTTTTCTTTGTCATTTTATTGAAAATTGTTTTCAATTTTAGAATTTTCTAGGCAGCAAAAAAATGTTTAAATCTTCAAATTCCCTCTTAATGCTATATGTTGGAATTTCCAAGAATATTATTTGATTTTTTCCTATGGATTATTTTTCTTTTTTTCTTTTTTTTTTTTCACTGCATCTTAAATTTTTCCTTTTTTTTTTTAGATTCCCACTAGTTGATAGGCCTAAAATTTCATAATTCTTAATGCCAATTTTGATTGTTTTGAAAACTATAGATAATCCTTTTTTTTAATTCCTAGACATATATATTCTAATTTCCTGTTTGATTTTTTGTTGTCAGCATTCAATCCTTTTCCTGGTAGATATATCACAGCTTCTTATCTTCAGTACTGATTGACTGGATCTTGATGTTGCTGCATCATCTGACAAGGCTTTGCAGCACAACAGCTTGCTTGATGTGAGTATGACAGAACTTTGACATCTGAAAAGACAGAATGAAGCAATTAAATCTCTGAAAATTGTTTGCAAACAGTTTCAATGATCCAGGAGCAATCTTCTTGGTTGTTCCTTTTTGTACAATCTCTATGATAACATATCATGGAATATTCCACTCATCACTTGTATTTTGTTAGCAAACACACTCACCTAAGTGCTCATGTGTGTGTACTGGAAAATCCCTGGGGGTGTACTCCCTTTGTTCAAGTGGCAGTCCTCATAAGGACCTTGAGTTTTCAAAACAGACTGCCAATAGACCTTTTTTTGCTTTCCCATTTCAGACCATGTGTCATGTAATTTGTGGGTAACAAAATGAGAAAGGGACTGGGTCCAAGTTGCAAAAACTAATTTACTCCATCACATGAAAGAGCAACATACACCAAGTCTACTGACCAAGTTTCAGGGTGTTAGACTTTATAGAAACAATGTTAGGAGCATTCAAACCCTGTTAAAATTATAAAGAAATCTATGGTGTCCAGCCAAACCATCCAGCCACACATACATTTTCTTTCCTTTTATATCATAATTTCATTTCAGTTTTTTCGAGGGTACCACATATAGGCTGTACACGTACATGTCACGTGATTGCAGCCATGACAGGAGGCAGGAACAATTGTCTGATTTACATGAGAAAGAATTCAGGTTTCTAGGAGAAAAAGACTATTGATTTGCCTCCTGTGACGGCAGCCAGTGGCTAATAAACCTGTGGCCCTCGCTACATGATTGAATTTGAATTTACAAGTTGATTTTTGCAGAGGGAGAAAAACCCAAAAACCCAGAAAAAACCCTCTAAGCATAGAAGAGACTGTACTAGAAACTCTACTCATATATGCCACCAAGACTCAAACCCCAGGATACATTGGTGAGAGGTGAGTGTTCTCATCACTACGTCACCCGTGCTTCCCATTTTGTTATTAATCCAAACTTCCTTCAACCTTTCAATTCTTACTCATTTTTATGTTCTCTTTCTTATCATGGGGTTTGTTTGTGAATTAAATCAAAACTTGTTTCCAGTCCCCTACTTGTTTTGTTACCGACGAATAAGATTTTTTGCATTGCATCCATATTCATGTGCCTTCTCATGGGCAACTGTCAAACAAAAAATTGATACTCTGGGGAATGACACATGGTCTGGAATGGGAAAACTTTATGCTCAAGTGAAAAGATCTATACAACCCTGGGTTAAAAATACAAGTGAGCTGTGAGATATTCCATGGTATGCCACTCAAAACCATTGTTTAACTAGCATGTATCCAAAAGCTCAACTTACATGTCTGTCATGTATGGACTGGCCAGAGCTTGACAGCATCAATACATTCAAATGTGGCTTGACTAAAGTAGCTGACAAGCTGATGGAAACAAAAAAACAATATTGTTAATCATTATGTTTTGAGATGTACATGTATTAGTTTGGATTAATAACAAAAATACTACAGTGTTACAAAATACTCCAGTTTCTAGTTCTCTGTTGCTCAGGGTTAGCCTCAATTTTGTGTAGAATATTCATGTGTTCCAGTGAAGGTCCTTGGGATTTCAAAGTGTTTGTATTGTTGGAGTTGTGCATTCTTTACTTTACTGTTGGTATTTGTGAATATTCTTATGCTGAAATGAGGCTAACCCTGAGTAAATGAGTCTGTAATCAAGGAACACAGCGGTATTGTACGAATTGGAAAATGGTCTATTACAGCAGTGTTTGGTAGAGGGGCAAGATGTAAAACAATCAATCTTGAAAGTACTTAGTGACATCAGTTTCAAACCCTTGAATATATTGCAACTATAATGCATTAATATACATACCTGATGATCAGCGATAAGCTGCCCATGGGAATATCATAAAGGAACCAAAGAAACTGAACAGAGCTTGACAGCATACATTCATATGTAGCTTGACTAAAGTGACTGACAAGCTGGTGAAAACAAGAAATTAATACCATTTAGCAAAATGTTTTCATTACATGGATCACAAACAGTGCAAAATACAGTAACCTGGCAATCAACGGCCAGTAGCCACCTTCTATTGGGGGAATATAATTGGCAATACTGTACTTGTACTTTAATACTGTCATGTTCAGGAGTGGGGTGGGGCCCCAGGGGGGGACGTTATGTGAAAGGGGTGGAGATGCTTGTCATGCCTTTTAGGGGTTAATTTCTATTTGTTACTTTTTAGGGTGTTAAAACAAACAAAAAACTAATTAAAATGTGGCAAAATTAGTATCACTTTGGTACCATGGTGGCATAGTGGTTTACCGCTCACCCTGTGGCCTGCGTTAAAGCCCCAAGCTTGGGCTGGATCATATGTGAGTTGGGTTTATTTGATGTGTTGTTCTCTCCCTTGCCATGAGGGTTTTTCTCCAGGTTCTCCAGTTTTCCTCCCTCCATAAAAATCAACATGTGAGTTGAGTGTTGTATGTTGTAAATAGAGAATATAGTGGTAGTGTGTGTGGAGTAAACCTCAACATTTCCAACAAGCATCCCCACCCTTTCATATATGGGGATCCCCCTACAAGGGGTGGGGTGTAAAACAACCAATGACATCAGTTTCAAACCCTTGAATATTTGTCCAATATACATGCAATACATTAATACATACCTGCAATATCAATTGTAAAGGAACCAAGAAACTGACCAGAGCTTGACAGCATCAATACATTCAAATGTGGCTTGACTAAAGTGGCTGACAAGCTGATGAGAACAAACAACAAATACCAATAAACAAAATGTTTTGAGATGTATTGTTTGGTGCACACAAATAACCTTGTCACAGTCAGTGGGGAGGGGAGGAGGAAATAAATGGTAATCAAGTATGTATACTTAGTCACACATCAGTTTCAAATGCTCAATATAGACCCCATGCAGCATGTTGGAATGCAGCTCAATTTGGAGGACAAAACAAAATGGTAAAAATTCTCAGGAGATTGAAATTCTTTTGTTTTGTCCTCCAAATTGAGCTGCTTTGACGTCAAGTGAAAGTGGTCTATACCTGGTTACAAAAACATTGTTGGGTTTGAAAAAGAATGTAGAAGCTGATTTATTCAATTCAAGATATGCAGTTGGCATGTATCCAGCTGATGTAGAAATTGAGAGAATACTCCTAATTGCAAGAACATTGTCGCATAAAAATAAAAAATAGGAATTAAATATTTTTGCAAAGCACTTGTAATTATTTCACTGTTTTGAAGGTATAGACTGACATTTTTGAGATTACCTTGTTGGTATATACTAAAACAGTTATTCCCATCAATCTAGGGGACCTTGGAATATTATTTGTTATTTTCTTATTCTTATATGACAAGGTTCTCACAATCAGGTGCATGTACATCTGTAGTAAATTTACCACATATCAAACTTGTTCTTACTTTGTAGTGTCAAACCTTCAGAACACTGTTCAGCCCTTCTACTATGGTTTTACAATGTAACAGTGCATGATCATTACATTTCTACCATATGCATCTAATTAACATATTTCCCATGCACCAGTTTGGTCTCACTCAGCTTCTACATTCTATGTTTTGAAGCCAACAATGATTTTGCAATTAGGTAAACATACCCCAACAGAATCCATTATTAGTACATACCTCTGATAATCAGTACTTGTTGGTGAGTGGTAAAGAAACTATCTTGATATAATTCAGGTCAATACCCATAGTCTATATTGTTCTGAAGGTCACAGGGTCATCATACATCAACAAGGTGAGTCTATATCGTTATCAAGTGTTTTTTCTTCTTGTTTTAGTGCAGTAAATCCATCATTACCAGATTGATACTGGACTATTCCATGGTTAGCTTGCTGGTTGGTGAGTATATATTGGTTAGAGTCGAGCATAACCACCCATCTTGTTACAGGTTCACTGGACAGCTTTATGTAGAGTTGTACGTGTAATTTATACCCCTGAAACTGCAATACAAACAAAGATAAGTCATTAGAACATTAATATTTTGGGTTTTAGTGGTTCTAACGAGGAAGGGTTTCACGAACCAAGTTTCGTATAACGATCAAAACCAAAATTTCAAAATATGTACAAAAAAATGAAAATATAGTCAAGATTAACTCACACACTGTTTCAAAAGTTCCTTTAAATCACATATTAATGGTAAATTTGATTGTTTTTTGTCAGGTAAAGTGTATTTCTGAGGATTCAAAGTCAACACGTGTTCTTGACTGTCATGGCGGACGAGACGAACAGAACACATGTTGAAACTGGAAAAAAATACGAAAAAACGAAAGAGGAGCGAAGAAAAACCGAATAATTCTTACCTTTGATAGCTGTCGCGTCTTTATCAGTCTGTTAGGTGGAACACGAGCTAATAATCATTTTTGTTCTTGTGTATTTTCTTCGTGTTTGACACACGATAAAAAATCACATCCATCGCGATCAACGTCTTGTTACAAATGTCTAGAAACACCATGCGACACAGGGATCCCAACCTAAACTAGAACATTTTGGGCCGAAAAATAACGAAAATTTCACATTTTTGACCAATATTATTTACTCATAATGTTAAGAATGGGCAGGAAAGGCCATTTAAAGGCTCAATAAAGCATAAAACCCCGAAAAAAGGCCTTTTTTAGGCCAAAAATGATAATATGCTAATTAGTCACGTGACATGTCACGTGACCCCCAATTTTGTGTTTTTTTTTGACAGTTTTTTTCATTTTCGAAAAAAAAAATTTTTCTGAGGGGGTTTGGGTAATTTGGTTTTATTGGATATTGTATTTGATAATTCAGTTTATAATAAAAGAACATTCAATTCTTCTTGTCTTTATGTGTGTGAATCCCATGAAAACAGAAAACGAGAAAAATAGAACATACCCTTTAATAGTACACCCAGACACAACAATGAACAAACAAAGATTTCAAGACGCATGCAGCGTCAACATTTTTTTATTACACTTTAACTCGTATTGTATCGTCACTTCACACGGCTGTTTTAAGCCGCATCTGCACGAGCAATATTTCCTTGACAAGATTTATTTGCTCGTGTAGACGAGATAAAGATATTGGAGGCACAACCGAAACTTGTCCAGGAAAACTTATTCATCATCTACACAAGCAAGAAAATCTTGTCAATAGAGAATGTTAAAGAAAACTTGTCGATCATCTATACGAACACTGAAAATCGTGAAGGATAAAAGGACAAATTCCTTGTGTACAAGCGGTTTTATGTTAAACATCTTGTCGCAAGACATCACGCACATCCGTTTGCTGGATAAGTTATGCGCATAAATATTCTGTCTTTTATTTTAGTATGAATGAGCGTTGTCAAGCGTACAATAAAATAATTACTCAAGGGAATAAAGCGAGTTCTAAAAAGTCTAGCACTTTGATAACATATTGTTTTAGGTTTTGAGTGTACTCTTTTCACGCGGCCGAGTTTCGTGTTTTTGTGACGTCGTTCCCTTGAGCATTATCTATTTCTTTCATAGAAATAACATTCTTTCTCATGAAGCAAAAAAAAGCCGTAAAGAATGTAGCACTTTATAAATAAATGCCTTTATTAGCTTCATTAATTGTTTATTGTTCATTTGTCAATCTCTTGAGTATTACGTCTTTCTTTCTTGATGACGCACACTATTATACTGAAAATGAGCAGAACAGGAGAATACAAAAGAAATCACAGCTTTTCTTGTAGGAATGTGTGGTATTTCTTTTGTTTTATCCTGCTACTAGACGCGCTTATCGGCTTTGTTGTATGTGTATTGGGGGGGGGGGGGGGGGGGGGAGAGTGGGAGGACAAACGAGTGCGCAGGTAGACTTTGGAAAGAAGAATAGGAGTTGAGAAAGGGTGGGGTTGTGGTGTATAGTGAGAGTGGTGTGGGATGGTAGGAGAGGACATGAATGGACGACAATTTTTTTAATAAAACAAAATTTAATTTTGAGACTTTATTTTTCATTTCATACATTTATTATTTAACTTTATTTCCACCTCACGTTTTATTTCTCACATCTAACTTTTTCCTTTTCTTTCCTTTTTCTCTTTATTCCTTGTAAAATATTAAACTATTTTTCACTTTCTTCACTTCTTTTACCCCTTTCTTTCTTCTTTCTTACTTTGTTCTATTTTCCTATATACTCTTTACTATTTTCTTCTGTTCTCTTGATTTCTTTCTTCTTTTCTTCTGTCATCGATCCCCTGCAGAAAGTAAAAAACAGAGCAACAACAAATATTAAATCAAATTAAATCAAAGCATCATTGCTAAGAGCAATAAATATCGTCATCAATCCGTGTCTTCTCTACCCCTCTAACTTAAATCAAAACATCATTGTTAAGACCATTAAATATCGTCATCAATCCGTGTCTTCTTGCGCACTCTAAATTAAATCAAAGCATCTTTGCTAAGAGCAATAAATATCGTGTTCAATACGTGTATTCTTGCTCGCTCTAAATTTAATCAAAGAACCTTTTCTAATAGCAATTAATATCGTCATCAATCCGCGTCTTCTTGCGCACTTGAAATTAAATCAAAACATCATTGCTAAGAGCAATAAATATCGTCGTCAATACGTGTCTTCTTGCGCACTCTCAATTAAATCAAAACATTTTTCTCATAGTAATTAATATCGTCATCAATCTGTGTCTTCTTGCGAACTCTAAATTAAATTAAAGCATCATTGCTAAGAGCAATAAATATCGTCATCAATCCGTGTCTTCTTGCGAGCTCTAAATTAAATCAAAGCATCATTGCTCAGAGCAGTAAATATCGTCATCAATACGTGTATTCTTGCTCGCTCTAAATTTAATCAAAGAACCTTTTCTAATAGCAATTAATATCGTCATATTTCCGCGTGTTCTTGCGCACTTGAATTTAAATCAAAGCATCATTGCTAAGAGCAATAAATATCGTCATCAATACGTGTCTTCTTTTGAGCTCTAAATTAAATCCAAGCATCTTTTCTAATAGTAATTAATATCGTCATCAATCCGTGTCTTCTTGCGCACTTGAAATTAAATGAAAGCATCATTGCTCAGAGCAATAAATATCGTCATCAATTCTTGTCTTCTTGCGCACTCCAAATTAAATCAAAGCATCATTGCTAAGACCAATAAATATCGTCATCCATCCGTGTCTTCTTGTGCACTTGAAATTAAATCAAAGCATCATTGCTAAGAGCAATAAATATCGTCATGAATCCGTGCCTTCTTGCGCACTTGAAATTAAATGAAAGCATCATTGCTAAGAGCAATAAATATCGTCATCAATACGTGTCTTCTTGCGCACTCTAAATTAAATCAAAACATCTTTTCTAATAGTAATTAATATCGTCATCAATCTGTGTCTACTTGCGCGCTCTAAATTGAATTAAAGCATCATTGCTAAGAGGAATAAATATTGTCATCAATCCGTGTCTTCTTGCGCACTTGAAATTAAATCAAAGCATCATTGCTAAGAGCAATAAATATCGTCATCAATCTGTGTCTTCTTGCGCGCTCTAAATTAAATCAAAGCATCATTGCTAAGAGCAATAAATATCGTCATCAATACGTGTATTCTTGCGCACTCTAAATTAAATCAAAGCATCATTGCTAAGAGCAATAAATATCGTCATCAATCCGTGTCTTCTCTACCGCTCTAAATTAAATCAAAGCATCATTGCTATGTCCAATAAATATCGTCATCAATCCTTGTCTTCTTGCGCACTCTAAATAAATCAAAACATCTTTGCTTAGAGCAATAAATATCGTCATCAATACGTGTATTCTTGCTCGCTCTAAATTTAATCAAAGAACCTTTTCTAATAGCAATTAATATCGTCATCAATCCGCGTCTTCTTGCGCGCTCTAAATTAAATCAAAGCATCTTTTCTAATAGTAATTAATATCGTCATGAATCCGTGTTTTCTTGCGCACTCTAAATTAAATCAAAACATAATTGCTAAGAGCAATAAAAATCGTCATCAATCCGCGTCTTCTTGCTTGCTCTAAATTAAATCAAACAATCTTTTCTAATAGTAATTAATATCGTCATCAATCCGCGTCTTCTTGCTTGCTCTAAATTAAATCAAACAATCTTTTCTAATAGTAATTAATATCGTCATCAATCTGTGTCTACTTGCGCGCTCTAAATTGAATTAAAGCATCATTGCTAAGAGCAATAAATATCGTCATCAATCCGTGTCTTCTTGCGTGCTCTAAATTAAATCAAAGCATCATTGCTCAGAGCAATAAATATCGTCATCAATCCGTGTCTTCTTTTGAGCTCTAAATTAAATCCAAGCATCTTTTCTAATAGTAATTAATATCGTCATCAATTCGTGTCTTCTTGCGCACTTGAAATTAAATCAAAGCATCATTGCTAAGAGCAATAAATATCGTCATCAATACGTGTCTTCTGCGCACTCTCAATTAAATCAAAGCATCTTTTCTAATAGTAATTAATATCGTCATCAATCTGTGTCTACTTGCGCGCTCTAAATTAAATTAAAGCATCATTGCTAAGAGCAATAAATATCGTCATCAATCCGTGTCTTCTCTACCGCTCTAAATTAAATCAAAGCATCATTGCTAAGAGCAATAAATATCGTCATCAATCCGTGTCTTCTCTACCGCTCTAAATTAAATCAAAGCATCATTGCTAAGACCAATAAATATCGTCATCAATCCTTGTCTTCTTGCGCACTTTAAATTAAATCAAAACATAATTGCTAAGAGCAATAAATATCGTCATCAATCCGTGTCTTCTTGCGCGCTCTAAATTAAATCAAAGCATCTTTGCTAAGAGCAATAAATATCGTCATCAATCCGTGTCTTCTTGCGCGCTCTAAATTAAATCAAAGCATCTTTGCTAAGAGCAATAAATATCGTCATCAATCCGTGTCTTCTTGCGCGCTCTAAATTAAATCAAAGCATCATTGCTAAGAGCAATAAATATCGTCATCAATCCGTGTCTTCTTGCGAGCTCTAAATTAAATCAAAGCATCATTGCTCAGAGCAGTAAATATCGTCATCAATCCGTGTGTTCTTTTGAGCTCTAAATTAAATCCAAGCATCTTTTCTAATAGTAATTAATATCGTCATCAATTCGTGTCTTCTTGCGCACTCCAAATTAAATTAAAGCATCATTGCTAAGAGCGATAAATATCGTCATCAATCCGTGTCTTCTTTTGAGCTCTAAATTAAATCAAAGCATGATTGCTAAGAGCAATAAATATCGTCATCAATCCGTGTCTTCTTGCGCACTTGAAATTAAATCAAAGCATCATTGCTAAGAGCAATAAATATCGTCATGAATCCGTGCCTTCTTGCGCACTTGAAATTAAATGAAAGCATCATTGCTAAGAGCAAAAAAATATCGTCATCAATACGTGTCTTCTTGCGCACTCTAAATTAAATCAAAACATCTTTTCTAATAGTAATTAATATCGTCATCAATCTGTGTCTACTTGCGCGCTCTAAATTGAATTAAAGCATCATTGCTAAGAGCAATTAATATCGTCATCAATCCGTGCCTTCTTGCGCGCTCTAAATTAAATCAAAGCATCATTGCTAAGAGGAATAAATATTGTCATCAATCCGTGTCTTCTTGCCCACTTGAAATTAAATCAAAGCATCATTGCTAAGAGCAATAAATATCGTCATCAATCTGTGTCTTCTTGCGCACTTTAAATTAAATCAAAGCATCATTGCTAAGAGCAATAAATATCGTCATCAATACGTGTCTTCTTGCGCACTTGAAATTAAATCAAAACATCTTTTCTAATAGTAATTAATATCGTCATCAATCCGTGTCTTCTTGCGCACTCTAAATTAAATTAAAGCATCATTGCTAAGAGCAATAAATATTGTCATCAATCCGTGTCTTCTCTACCGCTCTAAATTAAATCAAAGCATCATTGCTATGTCCAATAAATATCGTCATCAATCCTTGTCTTCTTGCGCACTCTTAATAAATCAAAACATCTTTTCTAATAGTAATTAATATCGTCATCAATCTGTGTCTACTTGCGCGCTCTAAATTGAATTAAAGCATCATTGCTAAGAGCAATAAATATCGTCATCAATCCGTGTCTTCTTGCGTGCTCTAAATTAAATCAAAGCATCATTGCTCAGAGCAATAAATATCGTCATCAATCCGTGTCTTCTTTTGAGCTCTAAATTAAATCAAAGCATCATTGCTAAGAGCAATAAATATCGTCATCAATACGTGTCTTCTGCGCACTCTCAATTAAATCAAAACATCTTTTGTAATAGCAATAAATATCGTCATCAATCCTTGTCTTCTTGCGCACTCTAAATAAATCAAAACATCTTTGCTTAGAGCAATAAATATCGTCATCAATCCGTGTGTTCTTTTGAGCTCTAAATTAAATCCAAGCATCTTTTCTAATAGTAATTAATATCGTCATCAATTCGTGTCTTCTTGCGCACTCCAAATTAAATTAAAGCATCATTGCTAAGAGCGATAAATATCGTCATCAATCCGTGTCTTCTTTTGAGCTCTAAATTAAATCAAAGCATGATTGCTAAGAGCAATAAATATCGTCATCAATCCGTGTCTTCTTGCGCACTTGAAATTAAATCAAAGCATCATTGCTAAGAGCAATAAATATCGTCATGAATCCGTGCCTTCTTGCGCACTTGAAATTAAATGAAAGCATCATTGCTAAGAGCAAAAAAATATCGTCATCAATACGTGTCTTCTTGCGCACTCTAAATTAAATCAAAACATCTTTTCTAATAGTAATTAATATCGTCATCAATCTGTGTCTACTTGCGCGCTCTAAATTGAATTAAAGCATCATTGCTAAGAGCAATTAATATCGTCATCAATCCGTGCCTTCTTGCGCGCTCTAAATTAAATCAAAGCATCATTGCTAAGAGGAATAAATATTGTCATCAATCCGTGTCTTCTTGCGCACTTGAAATTAAATCAAAGCATCATTGCTAAGAGCAATAAATATCGTCATCAATCTGTGTCTTCTTGCGCGCTCTAAATTAAATCAAAGCATCATTGCTAAGAGCAATAAATATCGTCATCAATACGTGTCTTCTTGCGAACTCTAAATTAAATCAAAACATCTTTTCTAATAGTAATTAATATCGTCATCAATCCGTGTCTTCTTGCGCACTCTAAATTAAATTAAAGCATCATTGCTAAGAGCAATAAATATTGTCATCAATCCGTGTCTTCTCTACCGCTCTAAATTAAATCAAAGCATCATTGCTATGTCCAATAAATATCGTCATCAATCCTTGTCTTCTTGCGCACTCTTAATAAATCAAAACATCTTTGCTTAGAGCAATAAATATCGTCTTCAATACGTGTATTCTTGCTCGCTCTAAATTTAATCAAAGAACCTTTTCTAATAGCAATTAATATCGTCATCAATCCGCGTCTTCTTGCGCACTCTAAATTAAATCAAAACATAATTGCTAAGAGCAATAAAAATCGTCATCAATCCGCGTCTTCTTGCTAGCTCTAAATTAAATCAAACAATCTTTTCTAATAGTAATTAATATCGTCATTAATCCGTGTCTTCTTGCGCACTCTAAATTAAATCAAAGCATCATTGCTAAGAGCAATAAATATCGTCATCAATCCGTGTCTTCTTGCGCACTTGAAATTAAATGAAAGCATCATTGCTAAGAGCAATAAATATCGTCATCAATCCTTGTCTTCTTGCGCACTCTAAATAAATCAAAACATCTTTGCTTAGAGCAATAAATATCGTCATCAATACGTGTATTCTTGCTCGCTCTAAATTTAATCAAAGAACCTTTTCTAATAGCAATTAATATCGTCATCAATCCGCGTCTTCTTGCGCGCTCTAAATTAAATCAAAGCATCTTTTCTAATAGTAATTAATGTCGTCATGAATCCGTGTTTTCTTGCGCACTCTAAATTAAATCAAAACATAATTGCTAAGAGCAATAAAAATCGTCATCAATCTGCGTCTTCTTGCTTGCTCTAAATTAAATCAAACAATCTTTTCTAATAGTAATTATTATCGTCATCAATCCGTGTCTTCTTGCGCACTCTAAATTAAATTAAAGCATCATTGCTAAGAGCAATAAATATCGTCATGAATCCGTGTCTTCTTGCGCACTCGAAATTAAATCAAAACATCTTTTCTAATAGTAATTAATATCGTCATCAATCTGTGTCTACTTGCGCGCTCTAAATTAAATTAAAGCATCATTGCTAAGAGCAATAAATATCGTCATCAATCCGTGTCTTCTCTACCGCTCTAAATTAAATCAAAGCATCATTGCTAAGACCAATAAATATCGTCATCAATCCGTGTCTTCTTCCGCACTCTAAATTAAATCAAAGCATCTTTTCTTATAGTAATTAATATCGTCATCAATCCGTATCTTCTTGCGCGCTCTAAATTAAATTAAAGCATCATTGCTAAGAGCAATAAATATCGTCATCAATCCGTGTCTTCTTCCGCACTCTAAATTAAATCAAAGCATCTTTTCTTATAGTAATTAATATCGTCATCAATCCGTATCTTCTTGCGCGCTCTAAATTAAATCAAAGCATCATTCCTAAGACCAATAAATATCGTCATCAATCCTTGTCTTCTTGCGCACTTTCAATTAAATCAAAGCATCATTGCTCAGAGCAGTAAATATCGTCATCAATCCGTGTGTTCTTTTGAGCTCTAAATTAAATCCAAGCATCTTTTCTAATAGTAATTAATATCGTCATCAATTCGTGTCTTCTTGCGCACTCCAAATTAAATTAAAGCATCATTGCTAAGAGCGATAAATATCGTCATCAATCCGTGTCTTCTTTTGAGCTCTAAATTAAATCAAAGCATGATTGCTAAGAGCAATAAATATCGTCATCAATCCGTGTCTTCTTGCGCACTTTAAATTAAATCAAAACATATTTGCTAAGAGCAATAAATATCGTCATCAATCCGTGTCTTCTTGCGAACTCTAAATTAAATCAAACCATCATTCCTAAGAGGAATAAATATCGTCATCAATCCGTGTCTTCTTGCGCACTCTCAATTAAATCAAAACATAATTGCTAAGAGCAATAAATATCGTCATCAATCCGTGTCTTCTTGCACGCTCTAAATTAAATCAAAGCATCTTTTCTAATAGTAATTAATATCGTCATGAATCCTTGTCTTCTTGCGCACTCTAAATTAAATCAAAACATAATTGCTAAGAGCAATAAATATCGTCATCAATCGGTGTCTTCTTGTGCGCTCTAAAATTAGTCAAAGCATCCTTTATAATAGTGATTAGTATCGTCATCATTCCGTGTCTTTGGAATTACACGCACGAAATCGTACAATTTGCTTTGGCGATGAATTTCGTTTTGCTGGAAGTGAATCATGGCGTTTTAACAACATTCCACGTGGCACGTGCCTTGATAACATTGTGTTTTCCGACAATGCTATGGAAACACTGTGATTGACGTCCACCAAATCCTTGTTGCGATGGCGATATTTCACACTCATGCGAAATCTAATTAATCTCGATCTACTTAATCTTTTGATATGCTCCTTCTTACCTTTTAGTGGCAGCTTCAATACTCGTGCACAATACGTTGTGTTGGTGTAGATGCTTGTTGGTTCTCTTCTGTGCTTCAGGAAGGCTTCCTCTCGTCACCAACAACAATAAATACCTTCTTTGAGTCTGCTTTTATTATTGGCCTTTCATGTAGGAGTGTCCCTGCCATTAAAAACATCATAGAAGAAAATAAGTTAACTTACTTTATTCATCTATCCACCCATCCATACACCCATTTACCCACCCATCCATCCACCCATCCATCCACCCAATCCATCCACCAATCCACCCACCCACCCACCCACCCATCCATCCATGAATCAATCCATCCATCCACCAACCCACCCATCCATCCACCCATCCACCCACGCATCCACCCTTCCATCTATCCATCCATCAACTCATACATCCATCCACCAACCCACCCAGCCAACCATCCATTCATCCATCCACCCATCCATCCATCCACCCATCCATCCATCCATCCATCCATCCACTCACCCATCCATCCATTTATCCACCCACCCACCCACCCACCCATCCATCCACCCACCCACCCATCCATCCATCTACTCACCCACCCACCAACCCATCCATCCAATCCTATTCCATCCAATCCATGAACAGTTTTTGAAGCATAGACTGCAGTCAAACAGTAGCAACAATAATAACACAGTTTGCACCCCCTGTAAATAATGACTGGTCCCTTATGTCAAGTCAAGCTACGTCAAAAATAATGCACAGATTTTTCACTGGATTTGATTTTGTATAAATAATGGTATTAAATTAAGGAAAATAAAGCATTGTAGGATTTATCAAAAGGGTCTATATCAATACTAAATGATAGTTATAGTTGTTCCCGCAGTTTTATATCAATAGACCTTTTTAGCTTGGTTGTTTGTTGTGCCCATTTCAGACCATGTGATACCACTTGTGGGAGTTGATTCTTTCATGAGTAAATATTTTAATAAAAGAACATTTCTCAAGGGAATGTCATGTTGTCTGAAATGGGCAATTTTCATACGAAGCTGAAGAGGTCTATAGGAGACTCGACACTAGTAAGTTGCCATAGCAACCACAGTCTGTGCACCTTACTGTTTTGAATACAAGTATACTGCAAAGTTTGAATAACATTCATCAAATACTCAGAAATATACTGAAATCTGTTGAAGTAAACTGTGAGTTGAGACTATGACGTCATCCACCTCCTAATTAGCATAAACTTGAATATCTTTCGAACACAGATTGCTCACAAGAAACGAGAAAGGCCAGTTTTGTTCTTTTGTAAAGTACTTTAACATGTGTTGAAATAGTAAAAATCGGAGACATTCAAATTTGATCATAGTAGCACTTTAAATCGACTAAACAGGACTAAATATTGTGCCCGTCCTCGTGACCAAACATTACTAATCACATTTCATACATACCTGCAAATTCCAGCGAGAAATTTGTCAATAAACAAAGTATCCATTTTCTCTCTGACTTCGCCATTTTACTTTCCGCTGGTATTCCGCTGATCAAGAATATTAATGAACGAAGGCTCGAAGACACAGGGAGCCCAAAACAACAACATTTACGATTTCTCCAAGATACACGCTTCCGCTCTAAGCCGGAAATGAGTTCAAACAGAAGAATGGAAACGAGGTCTAAGGGCCATAAGCTAACAAAGATAGAAAATGAAATATCTAAAGATTCCGTTCAAAGGGAAAAAAAATCTCGTTTACAACAACAGGCCATTTACTGCCATCTTATGAAATGAGATTAGTTTGTTATTGAACAAAATGTCCCTTCTACTTCCGGTTTAGAGCACAAGTGTATATACCACCTGGTGTCTTGGATGTGTTGGGCCGTTAATAACACCACACAAGGAACTTTCTCAATATTGTTTTATTCACTTCTAAAATTAGAATCAGTTAATTAACGTATAAATAAATAATTTACTGTACAAAGAGAACTGAGATGTGCTCACGTGACATCCTATTAAGGTGAATGTATTTGTATGTACACCTATTTCAAAAAAGGTTGTCATTGCCAAAGGCGAAAGGTCATTCCAAGACGGAAAGGAATTATGGGTACAACTAAATACGAATAATCGAGGCCTTTAAAATGGTTTCGTGGACTACAAACAACACTAACCTCCGTGTTCTTGACGAGAATAAGAAGCAGAAACACACTTTATTCCATCTATTCTTCGATCTTGGAATGACCTATGACAAGCGTTTTTGAAATAGGTATTTAATTATTTCAAAAAAGGTTGTCGCAGCTGAAAGCAACAACACCAAGAGGCAAAGGATATCTGTATTTTACTCCTTATTCTTCATTTAGACGCGATTATTTTAGTCGTTTTGTAATGGTAGTTTACAACTATTTCGATTCTTTAACTGTTGTCCCGAATCTTCAACTAATTAAAGCATTGTTTGCAGGCGCTCCTGGGGTGATGCTTGTCGCTTGTTGCTTTCGACTACGACAACCTTTATCAAAATACGTCTAAAATAGTTGTATATGCAATATCTTGAAGTCTAAAACTATAAAACAACAATTCTAAGGGATGTATTAGAAAGTAAAGAAAGTCAGTGCGTCGTCATTTCAAACTAGATAAAGGGACTTAACTGTGCATGCGCAGAACGAAATCGAATAAAGCAGAAACACCTATACTTGTATGAAAAACGCTATTTCTATTATTTCTGAAAATTTCTAATCTTATGGCCTACGGAATTTTTTAAAGACTTGTTTGCTTTTCTAGCGACGAAATTCAAGGCTCGTCATAAGTACCACAGATAACATACGTTACAGATAGACGGTGCGCAAAGGAATACTATCTGAACAGGCGTTATATCGGCGCATCCACCGCGTTCTCAGTAACACACATTCTGCTATAGAGCAGATTCCGTATGAGTGTGAGAAATCACGGCACGGTTACGGCGAGGCGCGGACAGGGCACCGAATATTGAATGTTTTCATACACAGCACAGCACTGGCACGGTCACGACAAGGCGCGCGCTGTCCGTGCCCTACGATTTACATAGTCATACGAAAACTGCTCTAATCTAATGAAGGAGATGTTAATAAAATGATGTATAAAACTATCCAATAATCTCTATATGTTGAGTGAGTAATATGATCGTCCGGGTAGTAGTGTAGGTGTAGTCTTGAGAAAGACTTTTGTTGGTAGAGACTGACGTTTCGACAACCTGAGCTGAAGTCATCTTCAGAGTACAGTGGGGAGTGAAAGACAGTACATGTTATTTATAGCTCTGGTGCAAGGGTCGTAATCGTAAACAGTAATTAGTCGGTATTGCGTATAGTCGCGTTGGTATAGTCGCAAGTAGTGGTCTTTTGTTCTAAGTAACGTAGGTGTTATCACAAAGTGATAGTCTATTGTTCTTCAGTAGCGTCATCGGTCTGTTTGAGGTCATGGATGAGTCTTTTGTGGGGTGTCGGTAGAGGTTGGTTGCGATTAAGTGGTTCTGTTCTAAGTTGATGAATCAACTCTCAAGTGAAAGACGTTGATGGTAGTTAGTGCAGTATGTAATGCATGTAGCAGAGTCCTAGTCAATAGCATGTCCAGTATTTTTGTGATGTACAGCGATGTGGTTGTTGGGGTCTCCGTCTTTTTGTTGCGCGTTTGTGTTCAGTAAATCTAGTGTTTAACTTCCTCCCTGTCTCGCCAATGTAGGTAGCGTCACAGTCAGTGCAAGCTATTTTGTATAAATATCTTCTTGTTTGTTAAGTGGTGGGTCTTTGTCTTTAACGTTAGTTAACAAGTGTCGTAGGGTCGTAACAGGTTTGTGAGCAACACGAATGTCGTAAGGTTGTAGAATTCGTGCTATCATCTCCGAGGTTCCTTTGATGTAGAGTATGGTGGCTGTAATCGTAGGTTCGTCAGTAGTTTTGTTCGTAGATTTGTTGTGGGTGTTCCGTTTAACGAATTCCGCGCCGTATCTGTTTTTGGCGAATACACGCTGCAGATATTCGTTCTCGTCCTGAACTCTGCTACATGCATTACATAGAACTCTGCTACATGCATTACATACTGCACTAACTACCATCAACGTCTTTCACTTGAGCGTTGGTTCACCAACAAAAGACTCATCCATGTCATTTTTGAAGAATCGAGTGACGTCATTGTGTAGGACTACGCGTCGAGTTCCCATCCTTAGTGCGCACGAGTGACCTCCTGTAAACAGCGCAGTAAAAAACAGGGATTTAAACTTATTAAGAATAATAGTATGAACGTGACAGCCACTGATTGCGTGACTGAACGTAATGTAACGTGACTTACTGGAGATGGCTAAGTTGGTGACTACGTGACTAAAATTGGTTTGAATTACTTGGTTATGTAAGGGTCATTCGGGTTAATGATTGGATATAATTGCGTGACTGTACTTGGTATGACATCATTAGTAATAGGTAGGTGAAAAGAGAAGCTACGTCACGCCAGATTTATGAAAGTATTGTGCCTTGCTTCGTGAGTGGTGGGAATGATAATCAAGTGACTGGGGTAACTACCGGACGATTGCGTGATCTTATTAACGTGTCGTAAGGTGCCTTACCTGTCTCATGGCTGTCAAGAACCCTGTGGATTGAAGAACCCCGTCATCCAGAACACATCGGGGCGGCCATTAAAGCACCATGTAAGGAACTGCGCATTGCGCTCTATCAGCTCGGTAAACCAGAAGCCCAGGGTGGAAGATTCCTAGGAAATCATTAGCAACCATCATATCTTCATCACCATCATCATCATCATAATCTTCATCACCATCATCACCATCATCATCATAACCATCATTATAACCACCATCAGCATCATCATCGCTACCATCATTATCATCATCACCACCATCAGCAACAGCATCACCAACGCCATCATCATCACCACCATTATCATCATCCTCATCCTCAGAATCATTATCACCACCATTATCATCATTACCATCATCATCAGCAACAACAAAGATATCACATGTAGATATCACATGTCATAAAGATTTATAGTAACTTCCATCTAGTGCATTACAAAAAAAAATTAAACTAATTAGATGAACGTAATATTAAACACTAAATGAGGGACTAACGGACGGACTCGTGGTCCCTAGATATAAGAACATCATCACGATCATCATCACATCATCATCACCAACGTCACCATCAGATGATTATCATCATCACCAAAGTCAACATCACAACCATCAGCAGCAAAAACAAAGATATCACTTTTGAAGTTTAGTAACCACATAGATGATTTATCTAAAAGGGTATCTAGAAAAGTACAAGTTCTTATGCGATTGAGAGATTTGCTGCCTACATTAGCAAAATTAAGACTTTACACATCTTATATTATACCTCAATTAGCTTACTGCCAGGCAGTATGGCATTTTTGTAGAGGTTCAGATAGAAGAAAGGTTGAGCGTTTACAAGCGAGAGCACTACGAGCAATCTATTGTGATAAGAATAGCGCTTACAAAGCGCTTCTTGCTTGGGCTAAACTTCCTACATTATTCAACCGAAGGCTGCAGGAGATAGCGATAGTTATGTACAAAGTTAAGAATAATCTATGTCCTGGTTACATATCGGATATCTTTAATTTAAATAGCTGTAGTTACAACCTTAGAAATTCGGACGATTTTGTCCATTCCCAGGATTAACACAACCACCTATGGTAAACACAAAATCAGATACATTGGTCCTGTAATATGGTCCAAGTTAAAAAGTGTTGAGTTCGTTCGATTTGGATTTGGCGCATGTGGGATTCGGCGTCTAAACTCGGCCTTAGTCTCAATTACACTTATACTTAGTTTCAAATTCTTACCTTTGTATATATTTTAAGAAGTGCACATATTAGATTGATGATCAGATAACGGGTAGGAGGGGAGGGGAGGGGGAAGAAACGGGGACATTGGGGTTTGGGTTTGGGCTGGGTCTTAGTCTAATAATGTATATATCAATTCATATCTTAACTTAGTCTATTCTTATGTAAAGTGTTATTATTATATGATTTTATAGTAGACAGGTAGACAGGTGTCCCCAATTAGCTTGTACTGAGTGGAAGCTAGAAATTTCTGACACATTAAATAAAGTTTATTATTAAATTTAAATTTAAAATAAATCATAACTATTCAAGAGCACTGATAGATAGTTATGAAAAAAAAAGTTATCCAAAATAAAAATCCCAAAGTTTTCCTTGTTCGAGTGTCGGCACTGTAATATATTCACATATTTTAATGCACAGGCTTTTTGCTGTGAATGGCATCAAGTGTGTAGGTTTAACATACCAAAGCATAGAAGTATGCGAATACATTAAAAGTGGTCATACTTTTGCGCTTCATGCTGTAATACATTAAAATCACAATAGCTAATTGGGGTGGGGGGGGGGGGGGATCTTTTTATAATTTTGTTCACATTATGCTAATTCACAGTATTCTTACAAAACACTCATTTTGCTTGATTACTGAAGCTGTTTTTCACAAGAATTCTTTAGGTCTGCTCCACACAGCTTATTGGAATATTACCAGACCTCACTAGCATGTAAAAATGTGATATATGAATTCACTCTAATAACTTACGTATCCTGTTCCAATGGATCTGTCCTTTAAAAATGGATAGGTCTTAATAATCAACTGAGAAACTTCCGTCAGTTGATACTTTGTAGGGTAACTAAGAGAGAGTAATATAATGCAACAAGTCAATTATTGGTTACATAAAATATATAAGCTTCACTAGGCAAGTCATCATTTACATGCGCACATGGTTACTCAAGCATAAAGCAACTTTAGCACTATCATCTCATGTTCTGAAGTCTGTCTGCAGGAATATATCAAAATGAATGTTAATAAGAAATACACTTGAACCAACAAACAATTACTTGCAGTGTGAATCTCGAGAAGTAGTCAAAGATTCAGGAAATAAATCCTCTTCTGAACTTCTTATTTACTTTACTCCCATCTTTTTCCTTTAGTATCTTCATTACTTCTGGCCTAAAATCAGTGGGGAGGGCTATTGTAGCGGGCCAAGGAAATTTAGCGTTCATGACACTTGTGCTTGATGTTGTTGCAGGACTGTATACCAGACGTTTTCTAAAATAGAATGCATTTGTCTTAAGAAATGAAATGCCTATTGGATTCAAATTGGTATATGTGACACAATTTTTTTTGTAAACCACTTTATTTTATTTTATCAAAATAATGTAACACTCAGACAACAAATTGATATGAAATGTTTTCTATTCATGCTTTAATTTGGAAAGAACATTTTACTTTACTATGTTTTTGGCAATAATTAACAACTCTGCTGATGTGCACCTATTTGAGAATGGCTTCAAACTCTGCCTTGCAAGTTCTTTGAGTGGCCTGTACTTAAAATGTCTAGAAATGCTAGCTATCACTACCCCTAAAGAATATACATCACTTTTTTCTGTTTGTGGATGTGCTCCTTCAATGACCTCTGGGGCAATGTGAACATACTGTTTGCAGTATTTCTCTTTTTCTTCTTGAGAGAGTTTTTTCATCTTTCCTTCACTTACAAAACTAGCTTTCCCAAAGTCAATAAGGATAGCAAAAACTATGTTGGAATTGCAGGTGACCATTATATTGTCAGTTTTTATGTCATTATGCAGTATTTTTTTGCCATGTAAGTAGCTAACACCATCAATAAGCTGTGTGCATATATGAAGCCAGTGTTCGGGTCCTAATGTGCATTTAGAAACATCAGATTCTTTTAGCATGCTTCTGAGGGTTGAACCCTGAAAGTTTTCACTGCCATAAAATTCAGTGGCTATAAAATATGGTGTTTGGGTATTGTTCATACCAAATATGATTGGCAAATTAATGTGACAGCACCTATTCAAAAATTGTGCTTCTTCTTCCACCTCCCTGGAACCAGTATTTGGGCCAAAATATTTAACAGCTACTACCGAGGATATAAATTTCTTAAGTATCACTGATCCAAATGCACCTTTTCCAAGCTCTCCCTCCATTTCTTTAATGTTATTAATTAAACTATGGTCTATATGTAGTATTTCAGTCTGGCTCTTATCATCTGAGGGTTTTTTGTGTTTAGGTAAACTATATCCATGGAAAACTAGTTTTCCTGTTTTAACTTTTTCTTTTTCTTTTTCAGATGCACGCCACATTTCAAAGTATTTTTCTTTTGTTTTCTTTTCAATATCTATGGTTTCATTAAGACTTTGATTTGCATGCTTCAAGTCATCAATCACGGACACTAGTCCCATTTTAAGCATTCTCCTTTCTTCTTTTTTCCTCTTGTTTCGAGCAAGACGTTGCCTTCTTTTGCTAGCCAATGAGCGACTCTTTTTCTTTAATCTGAAATTTGCATTTGGGTATAAATTCAAGTATATCCTCTTTAATGAGCGCAAAAAAAGAGATGCTGGTTAGAGGTGCTGGGGTAGAACCTTACACAGCAGCAATGTTGCATTTACATGAATTTATACTTGCCTTGAGTCATGATGAACAGATATCACTGACAAGCGACTATGGATATATAGCTTACTTGAGTGAATTGTTGGTAAAAGGCAGCATAAACTACCTTACACAACAGCTTAACTGCACTGTTCATCGAACTCAAAGCCTCAATCAATTCAAAACTGGTCCAAAATACTGATAGTTTTTGTGAAAGTAATTTGAAAGTGCAATATAGAAATTGATTTCGTGCTTTATTTTGCCCATTTCAAACACTGAACTGTTGCCGCATTGAGTTTTATTATTTAGGTCGACCTAAATAAATTGATGTAAGTTTGCGAAACTAGATGATTCAAAAGTTCAAGGTCTGAACTAATATGAAAAGTATTTTGTAAAACAAACCTTGAGTTCATAGAAGATTCGCCTCCCACAACTGGAGTCTCACAAACGTTCTCCTGTGTCTCAACGTTCGTAGGACCCGGTGATTTATCCGCGTCGCTGTTTGTTTCGATATTTACCGGACTCTCCTTTGTAGTTTTGAGAAGTTTTAAAAACTTCATCCTTAACCCAACAACAGGGATGAGGCTTTCTAATGCTCTTTCCGTGAGGCATTCCAAAACTTCTCCGTCTATCTGGTTTTCTAAAATAAAAGCAAAAAAATTGCGACTTACACAACTAGTTCCACATATAACAGAGGTAGACAGAGATATAAGGATGACACAAAGTAATCTATACATCTTTAACTTTTGTAACAACGACTTTTCTTGTCCATTTCCGCCATAATACTGACATACGACTTAAGGATGGCATCGTAACTGGCTGTTGCGTCTCTAAAACCCGAATTTTTGGACAAATCTTTAGTTTTAGTTATGGTATTATGATTACAGGCGGAATAATTCATACGGTTGGGTGAAATCAGCAACGTCGGCCACGCTTATTGCGAAGAAGACAATTTTTTCGAAGTAACAATGAAGAAGACAATGAGCTTTTGAACTGTTTGAATGTAAGTTCTTACCTTTAAACGTTAAAGAATAGGCTTCGAAGCCGTTGTTGGTCAACCATGACTGCACCTCTTCAACAGTTTTCGTGTTCATTGTAAAAGAGCTTTCAGTAAAACAGTATAACGATTTATAAGAATGATTTGCAACGAAGTGTTACTAGTATGAGTGTTCGATATCCGAAGCGCATGAAATCCAACGTGGAATGGATCGTTGGATAGATTATGCAGGATCTTATTTCGCGCGCGTTTTCTTAGCATGATGATTGGATAGTTTCGCACGTGATATCTACATGAAAGCGAGACACAAGAATTTCGCGGGAACGAAGTACCTCGTCTCGGCGAATGTTTACATTGAAAAGCTTATTGGGACCAGCGTTTTTGTTATGTTTCCATGTCCGTATTGTTCAAACTTCCTTGGTAGAAGTTTCAAGAAACTATTGACGCACATAAAGTTCATTCACAGCCACGAACCGAACTTTTCCGTAAAATGTAGATATTGTGGGCAATCACTCAAAAAATTTAATTCTTTCAAATCTCACATTCAACGAAAGAAGCACTGTGTTGAGAGTTTACCTCCCGAAGAAGACACCGAGGATGAAGTTCCCGATTTTGACGATTCCGCCTCCGCGGATGGTTCCGATTCCGAAGAGGAAACACGTGAAAACCATGTTGATGATATGACAAGAAACCTTGCTTTGTTTCTACTAAAAACCAAGGAGGAAAATCAGATAAGCCAAAACGCAATGAACGCCGTTCTGGAAAACACAAATGACTTAGTCGAAAGCAGCTTAAACACTCTGAAGTGTCAGATAGTGAATTGCTTAGGCGATAGTGGTGTGGATGTCTCTAATATTGAAGGTTTGACAGATGTCCTAGAACAACAAAGCATATATTCTCAGGCCCATCAACGGCTCCGAAGTGAACAACTTCAATTAAAGTACTTTGTGGAGAACTTCAATTTTGTGGTAGGTAGGGAAATTATGCACCTGGGGGGAGGGGGGGGGGGGATTTCACATTTTCTTATGCTTATGTTTATGCTTATATATGCCAAGTGTGAACCAGCCTTTACACTCTTATTCTTATTTCATTAGTGAGGACCAGGCTGAACATGTTATGAGTATTAAATAGAAATGATCAATTTTGTTGCAGGAGCCAGAAGAAATTGTTCTGAGTCAACATGCAGAATACCGCTATGTTAAAGGCCGAGAAAGACTGCATCTTGTTAAGGAAACTTTTCATTACATACCTATAGTGAAGACACTCCAAGCTTTGTTAAACCAACCAGAAGTTTTATCACATGTATTTAATTTGTTGCCAAAAGCAAATCCCTCAGTTTTTATGCAAGATATATAAGATTTAAGGTGAAATGCTTTATTAACATTGGACAATAAATCTCTTTTAGGTGAGGAATTCTCATTGCAGTAGAGATGGGTCTTTGAGAGATTGGTGTGATGGCGAATGTTTCAATCAACATCCACTTTTTGGACAAAACCCCCATGCGCTTATTCTTAACTGTTACTATGATGACTTCCAAGTTACTAATCCTCTTGGTTCGAAGACTAAAAAACACAAAATTGGTAATGTACTTTACAATCTTTAGTTGTTTTAACATGAATCATATAGATAGATGCTATAAGATTTCAGTTTACTATAAAATGGCCCAATTTTACTTATATATTTCAGGTGCTTTTTACTTCACTCTTGGAAACTTAAGTCCGCAGTATAGATCTGTTATCAACATCATACAGTTGGTTGCTTTGTGTAGAGTTCCTCTGATTAACAAGTATGGGATGAACAGAATATTACAGCCATTTATGCAAGATATTCATGAACTAGAATCAGTAAGTTTACATTGACTTTGTTTACGACAAGTCTTAATTGACATTCTACCAAAATATCGATCTGTATATACATGTATCATGTATTTTTTTAGAACAATGGTGTGACCCTGAATGTAGAAGAACAAGACAGACTATTTCAAGGTTCCATTGGTCCCTACTCCAGTGACAATCTTGGAGCTCATGGCATTGGTGGAGTTTCTGAAAATTTTAGTTCTCTTAGAATCTGTCGGATTTGCATGGCAACCAAAGAACAAATTCAAACTATGGCAAGTGCATGATTTTCTTGCAAATTATTACAAGGCTATTGCAATTGATGGATAAATCTATGCAATTGTCTGAAATGGGGACAACAAACAAAGAAGCAAGAGAGGTCAATTTGTGTAGCCTCGAAAAACATTTTGCTGAGTAATAATATTAACAGCATGGAAGTAAATAGAAAAGGAATAAAAAGATTCATTTTTGGAAACAGGGATTTGTGTCTAGAATATTAATAAGCATCTCATTCTCTTTTAGTTTACAGAGAATCAGTTTCAGTTGAGAACAAGAGAAAGTTACAACAGACAGTGCAACCTGGTTCAGAAAGATCCATCCCTGGCATCCACTTATGGGGTAAAGAGAAAGAGTATTCTTAACACTTCACGCTATTTTCACGTGGTTGATGGACTAGTGTTGGATATTATGCATGACCAACTTGAAGGTGTTTTACCTCTTGAGATAAAAATGCTTTTGCAATGCTGTATTCAAGAACAAAAGTATCTGACATTGGATACTTTGAATACAAGGCTTGAAAGATTTTGGTATGCTGCATCAGATACAAGCAACAAACCAAGCCCACTGAAGCAGCAAGCATTAACAACTGATACAGCCTCCTTGAGTCAATCAGGTACACACATGCAATAATTATTATTGTGTAATGAAATTGATAAATGTAACAAATTGAGATCAGTTATCATGCGTGTCTGTTCTCTTTTTGACTTGCAATTGCATCATCACATTGCGTGGATCTAAGAGGCACGCGTGTACAAGCCATCCAAGAGAAATTGCATACTCATTGATGACAGCTTATCTGTTTTAGCCAATCCGTGTGTGAGAAGCTTGCAAGTTGTTGTAGTGGAATATTTCTATGTAGTACCTATAAGGTGGAGCCTATCTAACAGAGCGGCAAGAGCATATTACATTAAAGTTGAACTATTTTTATTACTTAAGCTAAAAAAAGTTGTTATTATACTTATTGTTATTATTTCTATTTTTACATAATTAGCTGCTCAGATGTGGTGTATGGCACGGATTCTTCCAATGCCGATAGGGGATTTCATTCCTAATGATGATGAGAATTGGGAAAATTTTCTACGTCTTCTAAAGATAGAAGAAATTGTATTTGCCCCTAAGACAACCAATCAGTTGGCTGCATATCTGGCAGTTCTCGTCGAAGAGTATCTAGATGGATTTGGAGAGTTGTATGAAAGGTCCAAAATTCCAAAACAGCACTACATGGTGCATTATCCATCACAAATTGTGAGGTATTTTAGGTTTTGTTTTATTTTTTGTTGATAAGCAAATCAACATAAGAAAATTTTGTTCTTGATCAAACATTCAATTTTAATCCTCGTATACATTTCAGAAATGGTCCACTTGTAAGAAATTGGGCAATGAGATTTGAAGCCAAGCACAACTACTTCAAGAAGCTTGTTTATAAAATAAATAACTTCAAGAATATAACCTACTCATTGGCCAAGCGACACCAAGCATTGCAGGCCTATCTACTTCAATCATCCAATGGAAGCTTCCTGAGAATGTCATTGGAAATTGGGCCAGGTTAGTGCATGCACATGTTTCATTTGTATTGATATTAATGAGAAAATCACTGACACATCTTGGTTTTCATTGTACGTAAGAGATAAATACCGAGAATGGTAATCATAAGTTGAATTTGCAAGAAGAGCCTAAGCTAGCTAGCTGTACTCTAAAAGTTTTGAAACACTTAAAGAAATAGGCTAGCTCTTTATCATTTGTTTTTTTCATTTTAGGGACTTTGACATCTGTTGGGGAAGCTAATATTGAAAGATCATTGCAACAGATTGATCCAAATATATCAGCGAACAGTCCACTGACAAGGTAAAAAAATGGCAGTAATGTTTTATGAAGCACTAAAATGGATAAACTCAGCGTGTTAAATGAAAATATTAAAATGTAAAACAAGGACAATTTTGTAAAATATGATAAAACCCACAGATTTCCTCTGGTGAAATATTATATGGTTTTACCTGAAGCTTTCAAACTACTTTTGTTTATTATTATTTTTTATAAAAAAAAGAAATGAATTTATATTTCAGTTTTGTATTATAATATACAAACTTATACATTTCAGGACCTCTTGGATAAAAGTATTTGGCACAAAATACTGTAAAGGATGTGTGGTTGTCATTGGTTTGCGCCATGGTAATCCCATCTTTGGAGAAATAAAGGAAGTCCTCTTGGTAGATGGGACTGTAGTTTTGTTCAACTACAACATTGTTAGAGTCATCGAGTTTGTTGAGCATGTGAATGCTTACAAAGTTGTAAAAACAAATGACTCTCATTTTGTATTGGAGAGAGACCTTTTCGACTTTTATCCACTGGGTATCACCAAAGGATTTGGTTTATATTCAAACAACCTATTCGTAATTTTAAAGTACAGGATTGACTGCATGCAATAAATGTTATTAATTGTCATATAGTACTAAAGTGATGACGTCACAAAATGTTTCCCCCCCTTGAACTTTAGGGTTTTGTTAAATTAACATTATTAGAAACTACATGAATATGACATATATAGTTTGGATTTTCAGAGTATAGCTAGAGCGAAAAACAGATGAGATATAGGTAATTCAAAACAAAAATGTCCCATACATTTTTCTCTTTGGTGATGGTTGGATCCAGTGCATAATAAGAGAAAAATGTATGGGGATTTTTGGAGCTTAAATACCTAATTAATATCTCCATTTCTTTAGCTCACAGCAGCCTTAAAATAATTATTGACAGCAATGTAGGCAATGCTGTGTTCTCTTCAAATATTAACATTTCACATGCCAACTTATTAACCAGCTAGTGATATTAACAATTATTGAATGAGGTTGAGCATGATATCATAAATTATCAAGACCAAGGCTATGTTATCTGCCGAAGCTGAAGCCCTGAGGCAGATAAAACAACTATGGTCTCGATAATCTACAATAACATGCAAACCAAATTCATTAATTGCTTTAATTATAAATTTTAACTAAGAATAAAAATTTCATTTTACTTTCAAAAAAATAGCAAACATGTTTCCATTTCCATTCTGACCTTGAGTGAACTTGATATATGATAAGTGTATAATCTGTAGGTAAAACCTATATTTTACTCATGGGTAGAGTAACTCTTGCAATGATCTGAGTAAATTTAACTCAGTAGTTAACATTAGTATAAAATGTTTGAGTAAATTTACACAATACTTTGAGTTGAATCACTCCTATTTTACTCAATATTGTGAGTTATTTGTACGCAACACATCTTGAGTAAAGTTTTAGCAATCTCTTGAGTAGATCTAACTCAATATGTCGAGTAAAACCTCAGTTTTACTCATAATATGAGTTATTTCAACTCATTCTCGAAAATGCTGTTTTTGCAGTGTGCCCTGATCGTCCAAACCTTTTCCTGTTAAAGCAAGACCATACAGTGGTGAATATAAGGTAATTGCACCTATCAGAGAAGTAGCTTTCAACTTATCAAGTCAAAAAATTGATATGCCAAGAACCATAGTTTATGGTCTAGAAGTATGTGGAGAAAGCTTTAATTATTTTGAGTCAGTTTTGGGTGAAGAACAGTATTTCTCCAGTGGAGCACCCGAAATCATTGAGAATAGATTATTTGCCCAATACCATGCTCAATATCCAACCAAATATAAAGATGCCCTAGTTCATGCACTCATTAAAGGTACAAGCCAAGCAAGTGTCATATTTGTCACAGTTGCATTTGGAGTTGGTGTTGACTGTAGAGATGTCAAGAATGAAATCCATATTGGTGTACCTTGTACAATTGAAGAATTCTTTCAGGAAATAGGTAGGGCAGGCAGAGATGGCTCTACATTTTCATCTATGCGCGCGCTGTTCGCGCGGGTTGGCTGGGGCACCTTTTGCTCCCGCTAATGCCTATGTTTTTTGCTTTTTTAAATTACCTTTGGTCTGCTCCTTAACTCCACATCGTAGCTAAGCATCCAAGGTTTGTTTGTGTGAGGAAGTACTGAGAAAATATTCAAACAAGATGCCAAAATTTGAGGATTATTCCCAAATCTTCAAACATTTTACTTCAAACTTGGTAAAAAACGGTTTGGAGCTGTTTGGATACGCCATCAAGTGGATTGCATCATATAATGACTTTCTCATTCAACTGCCACTGCCCGTGCTAAGAACTCAATCTACCAACAGATATAGTGCGCGCATGGTGTGCACAACTTGCTACATACAACTTATTGGAAAAGAAAAAAAAGTCAGTAAAATACTTCTCGCTGCACTTTCATTCTTCTCCTCCACCGTATTGGCCGACTAGATCCTTTTACAGACTTATAACTCTTCAGAACTATTCAACTTCCTTATCAAAAACAACTGTCAACGCTCATTTGGAACTTTTCTCATGATGGTGAAACACGCTCTAATCTACACCTTGGTAATCGTTTTATTATATCTCCTAGCCAGTCACTCACTCTTCAAAACAAGACTCTACTGTATCTTTCCAGAACTAGCTGAGTTCACTAAAACTTTCTACCTCCCCATCTTGCTCCAAAACTCGTAACTTTGACAATGCGAAATCTTTGACAGTGAGCGCCGATTTCTTGGCAGCCCTGTGCCACAGGTTTTTCTTCTGACTCTGCTCTAATGAATTTTGTAAATAATTTACCATTTCTTACTGTCTCTAGCGCAGCGCCATTGAACTGCTGGAAATGGCGCTATATGAATATATTATATTATTATTATTATTTTATACTACAATAGTCGTGACATTAGCAAAGGTAGACGTGAAGTTACCCAAGTAATGTGCCAATACATCACCACACAGTCTTGTAGGAGAAACACCTTAGCTCGAAGATGGACAGCGTCGTGTTGAACTATTATATGAACTCATTTGGTAATGTCACAAATGCCAAACTGTTAGGTTTAGAACTTAATAGGGAACATTCGTTTTTGCCTCATGTTGAAAGTATCTGTAAAAAACCTTCACAGTGCATTGGTATATTAAGGGAAATCAGAGTATACCTTCCTTTGATGCAACGACGTTTATATTATGATAGTATAAGACATTTACTGAATTATGCACCTGTTATCTGCACCAATTGTAATAATGAGCTTCTAGGTACAGTGCTGAAGCTGCAAAAACGTGCAGTGAGGCTTGTTATGGATGCTGATTCTAATGCTTCATTTGCTAGATTATTTAATAGCTTAGGATGGTTACCTTTTTATGAGGCCAAAATTTTCAAATGGTTAATTGCGCTTAAAAGGATACATGGTACTTCGCCCAAATATATTACTAGCCTTTTAATACGTAACAGCGATCTTCACTCATAACACTAGGTATGCAAATCATAATTTAATATGCCCAACGTTTAAACGTAAATTAGAAGGTGGTAAGACTTTCAATGTTACCACATGCCAGTTATGGAAAAGTTTACCTATCCCCTTAGGACGGATGACATCCGTACAAAGTTATAAAAAGGCCTTAGGGCAATATTTTCTTGACAAGCAACAGAGTTTGAATCATTTTATAGTTTATCTTTTATTATTGTTTCTTCTCTATTATTTAATCTTGATATATATTTTATATTTATATGTATATTTAGCTTTTTATCAACTTTTGGTCTTTGTATATTCATGTGTGCATAATTATCTATTTATATATCTATTCCTATTCATATTCATATTTATATTTATATTTATATTGTATAGTTGAGGGCCACAAGTTTATTGGCTTTTTGGCTATTTAGTGCCACCCTCTTTAAATAAAGAGTTTACTTACTTACTTACTAAACGATAATGAGTCCTTACAAGCCCAGCTCAAACTTTAGCTCCGCAAAGATACTTTTGAAGACTACAAGAATTTCCAAGACGTTGAAATGATCACTGATTCCACTAAAAAGTACGCTGACAGCCTTGGTACTTCAGGTTAATTATCTGCTAATATTAATTCAGTCAATTTAGAGAGGCAAACATGTGCGTCGTGGAGGAGAACTAATAGCAAAAGTGTCAAAAGAGGTTTTTGTCGTAAAATTAAACATGTCTATCAATGCCCAAGTAGGTATATCTTAATTGAGCACAACCAAGGCCGTCAACAGAAGAAAACCACAGTTAAAACTAAGAATGTCATGGGATTAAACTTCACCAAGAATTTAATAAGTCTATGGTATACCGGAATGACTCGTCAAACAAACAAGTAAGAATCACAACACCTTGACTCACCTGAATGATGACTGCTCCTAGTACTCTTATCGTAGAGTTCGGGGAGAAACTACATCCATCTATTTCAACAAGACGACAAGCTACAAGCTGCAATGGCATTAGGAATCAAACAACAGTATTCAGAGTTTACAATTCGTGACTCAAAGGAGTATTTTGGGCCTAGTATTGTTTCTCATATTTACAAACGATCTACCAAAAATACTGGAACATTCCGCAGCCGACATCTATGTGGATGATACTACAATTAGTACTAGTGCAGATTACAGAGAAGCACCCCAAGCCCTAAATCAAGCACTCCAAGTTGATGTTGGAAAACATGCTCAATGGACAAGCAACAATAAAAAAGGTCCCCAACAAATCCAAAACCAAAACTATGTTAGTTACCAGCAAGTGTTTACTGAAGGAAATGAACCATGGACTATACCTTGCTAGAAGTTCAGGTCAACTCAACTAAGATTGAGCAAGTCCAGTTCCTGTTAGGTGTATACATTGATAATCATCTTAGTTTTAACGAACACGTTGAGAACTTATGTAAGAAGCTTTCACAGCGCGTTGCAGTTCTAAAGAAAATTAAGTGCTATTTACCTTAAGACCAACGAATTATTTATAACAATGCCATGATTTAGCAAACTATGATCTATGCCTCTAGTGTATGGTCTTCCACTTCCTTAGAAAAGGTTTTCAGGTATCATCCACTATTTGTTACATTCTATATAGATTTTTGTAATTATGTATTTATATCTTTTATCTTATCTTTATATATTATTGTCATGTGTTTTATGCATGAGACTCGGACAATTAGGGTAACCCACGCTACAATCTTAATAAATTGATTGATTGATTGATTCATCTTTGCAAACGGCTAGAGTACCAGGTGTTAAACCCACTACCCTCCAGTACTTTGAATCATCTGCCTCATTGGCTAATGAATTACTGATTAGTGCAGCAATGAAAGACATCAAGGACACATCTGGTTGTTATGATATGGCATCCCTTCCTAATCTACTAACTCTTCTGTTGTCAAACAAAAACAGAGACAAAAAAAGATGCAAGTGCAGTCAACATAAAAGAAGGATGGTAACAGCGCGTTTCGGTTGAGTGTGGAGGCTAAGAGTTTTATCGATACCTTTTTTTGTTAAAAAAAAGATGTTGTCAAGGTGAATCATTGAAGCTGCGATGGAAGTTGGAAAACATGTTGGCAAGTGCACTTACATAGCAACTTCAGTGATTCACCTTGACAACATCAATTGTATTGGGGTACCTTTCAAAAAGATTATTTAGCTATTGTCACTAATTCCTCCGCTCTTCTTTGTGTTCTTAAATGAAACATTACTTTCAGAAATCTATTTGCAAAAAAAGTTTTGATTAAGTCACAAGGATGCTTTAGGAAAGCCAGTTTGTTTTTGATTAGCTTATTAGATGCAGATTTTTTAACTATTACTTATACTTATTAGGTACTTCTGCATCATCTGCACCAAAGAAAGCAAAACCAGTGGAAAAGACTTTCGAGTTTGCTCTCGTAAATTCCAGAGGGCAGGTAAATGAGAGTGTTTCGTTCCTCCTAGAAGATGATGCCATCATACTGAAAGACATTGTTACCTTGAACTCTAACATGTCCGAAGACAACATACGAGCATGCTTGGCTGAGGCGATTGTTATAAAGATTCCAATTGTGGCTCCACAAGATTTGGAATTTTTAAAAGCAATAAGAAGGAAATTGTCTAAGCCAGTAAATGCTGGAGAATTCTCCTTCAAAGAAGTGAAGCTCCTTGCAGGCCAAGGAAGCATTTATATAAGCCTGAAAAATGGATTTGAAGGCTTGCTTGATGATTATGCTCAAGAAAGCAATCCCAAAAAACCCAATGTATAAGAGAAACCCCAGCATCAGCCATTCTAGATGTCTAACTCAGTTGAAGTGTTAAGGGGGGATTGACATATTACGTTGCTAAGCAGCGCCATTGCTAAATGTGTTTTCCCGCGGTTACTAGGATTAGCGGGAAAATATGCTCTCTTCAGTATCTATTGTTGATTAGGGGTGGCGCATCGGAATGTCGCACCTTAGGAGTGATATAAATGAGTGATGGCTCATTTCGTATTCATTTCGGTTCGCTCCTGTCATCATCGCCACTTAGTTAAGTTTGCTATATATTTGTTGGTGAAGTTTTCTTATCTTTATTGCTTTATTTCAGATGTCTTCGCAACAGCCCCATGGCGTGATGTTTATGAGTCAGTCTCATCCTCGGATGCTCCTTCTCTCCAAACCCTAGCTCACTTCCTACCTGATATAGTTATGGCCAGCCGAGCTCCAAACATGTGCAGCAAGTATTCATCTGCCTATCTTCGTTGGAAAACTTGGTGTTCCTCTGTTCATCTACAGGCGCTGCCTGCTTCCCCCTATCATGTAGCGCTGTACTTAGAATGGTTGATGTTGGAAGCCAAGTCTTCTGCCACATTGGAATCAGCTTTACATGCCATCGCCTGGGTACACCAGATTGCTGCTGTTGCAAGTCCTACTGACCATTCTCTGGTCAAGCAAGTATTATCAGGTGCCAAGCGGATTTTGGCTCGTCCCAAGTCCAAGAAGGAACCCATAACTGTCGAACAGTTAGAGCAGCTAGTTCAAACCAAAGCAGGGCCTAGCGCTTCGTTATATGATCTTAGATCAGTTTCAATTTGTTTACTGGCTTTTGCTGCATTTTTAAGATTTGATGAGCTAGCCCGCCTGTTAGTGGCCGATTTATCTTTTAGAGAGAATTATCTTGAAATAATTATTAAGTCAGCCAAAAATGATCAGCTGCATGATGGCAAAAGTGTTGTTTTGGCGGCTTCTGGCAAAACGACCTGCCCAGTTGCCATGGTTACCAGATACTTAAAAATGGCCAATTTAGCCTCTAATGATGCGCTGTTTTGTCAGCTTTCGAAATGTAATTCTGGCTATGGAGACCCTGCCTATTAATGGAAGGACTCAAGTTGGATCTGTGTCAGGAGAAATACGAAGAGGTTCTTGCAAGTGACGTTTTTAATAGATGGTATTACAGATTTGATAGCTTTACTTCAAGATAAAGGCAGTGATTTAGTTAAGTTTTGGTTCTCCTACCTTGAACTGACGGAATTGTCATTGAACTTGATTTATGCTACACGCATCGGAGACTGGGAATTATATCTCTTGTGCATTGAAGAGGTAATTCCATGGGCATTATGAACTAATAGTTATTATTATTATTTTTAATATTATTATTATTATTATTATTATTGTTATTATTATTATAATATCATGATTACCTCGGGATCCATTGTTTCCAGAGGGATGTTTAAGGTCTAACATCCCCCTGGATGAATAGCGATGAGGGATATTTAGTCGAAATATCCCTCATGAATATAATCATGAGGGATATTTAGTCTAAATATCCCTCATGATTATATTCATGAGGGATATTTAGTCTAAATATCCCTCATCACTATTCATGAGGCATGGTCCCTCATATGACAATCACTGGGACCATGGTTGGGTAGCATCGACCCAATCGAAAATTTTGCACAATGACTCTGGACTACACACTATTGAACACCCCAGCTTGTGGGATCCATTGAATAATCTTTGCGCATACGTTGACTAGCCGATAATTTTTCTTACTATTTGTGACGTAATCAAGACGGTTTGAAAACACTTCATTAATACCGCTCTAGGCCAACCAAAGTGAATTAGAATAAAGCATCACGAATGAAGGAATGCTGGTTCAATTCGCCATTGTCGCATTTAACAAAGGCAAATTCCCTTAAGTATGCCGCATATCAACAGCTTTGTAAAACTTTGTAATTTATGCATCGTACGAAAGCTAACATATTTCCTAAGAGCAGTTTTATTCCTTGGTAATCATAATATTACAAACTAATAGCATGAAATTTCGGGTGATTAGTGATTAAATGTCCCCTCAAGCCTCGGGAGGTTTAGTTAAAGTCCCTCCGCCTTCGGCGTCGGGACTTCAACAAAACCTCCCTCGGCTTTCGGGGACATTTAATCACTAATCACCCTCAAGTCATGCTATTACTTATAATTATGTTAGGTTAATTTTTTTGTGCTTAATAATAATATTAAATGTGTTTAATAATCATATCCAGGTTTATTATTGCCATAATGTAATCAAAGTGTCTATAAACCCAACTCAATATTTTCAATATTGATTCTACATGAAGTGGATAGTTGAATGGTAAAATATTTTTATAAGACTTGAGTGATACATCTTGGAGATATTAAGGTTTATGCTTATAATGATTTTATTTACAATTCAATTGAATTGTAAGTAGGAAGATGTGATATGACCAATATAGATCATGTTCATGTTCATCATTTATAAACCATAATTTCACACCATTTTTACAGGTCCATTGTCACTTACAAACATTATCCATGAAAAGAGGGTTGGTCTTGGCAGTGAGTTTACAGTTCAGTGCCAATATTGTAGGAGCAACAATAAAGTAATGACATCAGAAAAGCGTAAAAGAGGACCTCAAACACATGACATCAATAGTAGGACAGTGATTGCTTTACTGGAGGCTGGGATAGGCCATAAACACTTGAGCACAATATTATCCAGCATGAATGTACCATTAAATAATCACACTACTTTCAAAACCTGAGAGAAGGAAGTTGGTAGAGCAGTGGAAGGCTTTGGAAAAAGTAGCTGCAAAGAAACTACAGGAAAAGAGAAAATCATTGGTTTAAACCAAATCAAAATTATGAAAATGTTACAGATATCACGGTGTCATATGATATGAATGACAGAAGAGGGGAAAGGGCCATAATTCTAACACAGGTCATGGTGCTGCCATGGGCATTGTAACTGGCAACGTCTTGGCATAAAGCACTAGATGCAAAAATTGTCGAGTGTGTGAAGCTGAAATAATTATGCTGTTCAGCTAGTGTTAGGAACCGAAATCAATTTGGAGTTTGATAAATTTGTATGTATTGAGAAGTTCATAACAACTATCCTACCAACCAATCAATGATCATGAAAACTATGAGATAACACACATCAACAGAGTTGATATAATAAAGATACACCATTAATTCCTTCACAAACACAGGTACACTAGTGATGGTACATGAATTATTTATGTTTATAAGCTTATTATGTTAAAGATTTAATAATATTAAAATATCTGTGTGCGTACCGCAGATATTGGTTTTCTGCACGGCACTGAAAATATTCTATTGTTATAGTGTATTGTCACCTCATTAGTTAATTGACTAGCATATTAGCACATGCTATATAAATGGCTTACAGTGTGGTGTGTTGTGTGTATAAATTATGGGGTTTAGTGCAGAACGTTTATTTGTTATTTGCAGGCTGTGAAAAGTTTAAGGATGAAAACTTCAATCTCTGACTTGAGTCCAAAGAGCATATCGCATGTTGGCTGCAAATTTTAATATAATTCAAAAACAACACACTACCAGTATTTGTATTTAGTCACAAATATTTCCACATAAAATTATTCCATGCACTATTGGACAGTTGCAGAACAAAAAAACTGAAAAATTAAATTGAGTTTTTTAGAAAACAATGAATTTTCTGTTCGAATCGTAACAAAGCAGGCTGACAATATTCAACAAGAAACTCAAAAAATTAATAATAAATTGAAGAAAAGCAGAAAAATAATTTCAGTATCAATCTTGTAGGAAAGCCAAACAAGAAGCCAAGAAAATTTTGGACAAAAGAGGAGAAGAGTGCAGTAATGCGTCACTTGGGCTCTTACCTTTCAAAGACATCACTCCCTGGTAAGGCAGAATGTCTTAAGTGCATAAGACAGAGTCAGCCAGTGCTGGATCAACGAGACTGGAAGTCAGTGAAGTACTATTTAAAAGATGCTAAAGTAATGTCGAATTTACAGAGCAAAATTGATGAAACCAGGTCGAACTATGAAGAACAATTTCATGGTACACCGGAAGATTATCCTGATTATCCTGACGTTGATTTTTCAAGCGCAAATGACCGAGAGTATTTGAAGTCAGCTCTTCCCAACTTTGATGAAGTTACACATAAAGGAAACTTGCCAAAGCCCATTATGTCTCGTGCTCGTGATGAAGAAACCTTTAATTTCAGGTGCATGCAAGATGTATTAAAGCAACAACAAGAAGCGCTATTATTGATGGCACAGTCCCTTGGTTCTTCAATAAGTCGTGGTTTCGAAATGCCAAAAAGGGAGTACCTCAGCTTTGATGGAAATCCTATCAATTACCCGAAGTTTGTCGAGAATTTCAAGACAAACATCGAAGCAAGAGAAGAAAGCCCAGCAGCTAAACTATCTTACCTTATACAGTTCTGCACTGGGGTTGCAAAGGAAGCAATTAGTAGCTGTGTAATGTTACCACCCGAAGAAGGATACACACGTAGAAGACAAATCTTAGAGGACAATTTTGGACAAGGTCACATCATATGCAGAGCCTACATCAACAATATAACGAAAGGGAATCCCATCAAGCCATATGAGGCAGATAAACTTTTGCAGCTAGCAAGAGAGATGGAAAACTGTCAAATTAGTCTGAGTCAACTTGGATATGGAACAGATATTGATGCGCAATCAAACTTGGAGATGATCGTTTCTCGTTTGCCTAGTAATTTGCAAGCTGAGTGGGCTAAAGACGCTTACACGTTACTTGAACGAAACCGTGTCCCAAAGTTTGACGACTTAAGCAAATTTGTAATGAGGAAAGCCAAATTAGCCAACAGTGCTTTTGGTCAGCTGATTGGATCAAGATCTCTATCAGACAAGTCAAGACAATCTACATTTAAGAAGGGATACGCAAGTGCTCCTGCCCACAAGTTAACGACCTTAACTACACAAGCACTAAATAAAGAACCGACTTCTGCAGCAGCAGCTGATAACATTAGTGCAAGCTCCACCTTCTCATGCCTACTTTGTAAGGTCAGCGGTCACAACCTCCAGAGATGCTCAAGGTTCAGACTCAAGGAAAGGCGTGAATTTGTTCTTCAAGAGCGATTGTGCTATCTTTGCTTGTCGAAAGGACATGTTGCCAAGGACTGCAAGAGGAAAGACTCAAGTTTGGTGGCATCTTGTGGCAAACGTCATCATAGTCTACTACATCAAGAATTCCCAACACTTCCAACACCATCAGAAGCATCACCAAGGCAAGAAGATTCGAAGAACTCAAATTCAATTGCAAGTCAGTGTGAATCAACGAAAGTTATGCTCCGCGTTATTCCTGTAAAGGTTAAAGGTCAAGGAAATATCGAGGTTGAGACCTATGCTTTACTGGATGATGGTTCAGATGTCTCTATTTGTGAGTGCAACCTGATCAAGACCCTCGGTTTGCGAAGATTGTAACGGTAGTTTTGAGTCAGTAGAGTTAATATTTTGGGCACACGAAGCCGACAAAGTTGACCTAAAATTCCGAGTCTCAGACGGGCGATTTGGCGCGAAATGGTTTTTCCCCGTTTTTTCCTCAAAAAAGTAAAAATTTTCAAAACTAACTACACAGTGGTGTATCTTATGACAAGGCCTACCTATGGCATTAGTTCGCTATAATATAAAGCTTTCGACCCAAATCTTTAAGTGTACAGCTTTATGTTCACCTGGAAAAAAAAGGGTCAAAACATCAGCCAAAGGATGGGTTCAAAATGTATTCTTTGAAAGTTATATTTGTTTGTAGAGTTTCTATTCACTTATTCTTTCATTCATCACTGAATACATTTTTTTATTTACTGAGTAATTGATCAATTCATTTCTTTGTTTGTTTTTATCAATCAATCTATCCATGTTTATTCAGCACAAAAAATAATTACAATATAAAATATATAATTATAGATGAAATTACATACATAAACAAATGTACAAGCCATCTATGATAACTACAGGGGTTACCTAATACTAATACTACAATATTACAATCTGATCCATTCATTTCTTTAGCTATTAAGCTCATTCCTTCATTTTATTCATTTATCTATTGATTGATTGATTGATTGATTGATTGATTGATTGATTGATTGATGTATTTGTTTATTTATGTATTCTTAATCCATTTACAACTCATAGGATTCAGGAAATACGATCTGCTTCTGTCATCCGAAAAATTGATATCAGCTCGGATTCCGATGATGAACTTAACACCCCTACCTTCTCGAACAAGAGGTATGTACATAGCATGTATTATAATGCTAGAGGGAACGTACTTAGTCCTTGAAATAGTAATACATCTAAACAATGGAATGGTTTTCAAAAATGGTTTTCAATGGTTTTCATGACGTCATCACACATATCAGAAAACGATCCCTTTCACAAATTGGTTTTCATCATGAGCTTAAAACATAAGAAAAACCTCTTAGAGATTTTTAAATCCTTTGTGCAACCTTGAGTGGTGAATAGGTAAGGCCCCCCTTAACAATGGAATAAATTCAGGAAGACTAACCTCGTTTGAACAAATACTGAAAACGTAATTTTATTAATTAGCAAATAATGCATTGCGATTTGCGATTGTAAAAATGGTTTAAACATTTCTTTATTTAATTTTCAGAGTGCCGATGAAAAATTGCAAAACTTCGTCCGACGGGGATAGTACTAGTTCTTCTGAGAGTGAGAGCTCGGAGGCGACTCCAAAACAAAGAAAGATTACGGTGGACACGTGGAACAAGGTTGGGACAGAGCTTGTTGACCACTTGCCTTGGATATCGATGGCCTCAAAAAGTATGTCATCAAAGGGATTACCCAGGGTGATGCAAAACCCCTTCAAGACAGGCGAAAATGTAAGAAAAACTGCCCAACAAGTTGGAAGGGTCACGCCAGAGTGCGTTTTGCCGACTGTTTTCTATTTTTTTTCTTCTCACCTATAATATAGTGACAAGGTAGGAGTCAAACAGCCAAAAATGAATTCAAACGGCTTCAAACCTAAACAATTTATTTCTTAAAAAAAACGATCTCATTCAAAATTGAATGTCATCAAGGCTACAATAAATAACAAATACATCCTAACATACAAGTATCACAGTCATACCTCTTTTCTTGACTGTAAAAATGATCTTGATGAAACGAAAATCGCTGTCATAAAAACGGTAAAGGAGCCGTGATCAGATTAAGTGTGGCAGGGTAATGGTAAGAAGACTGGGAATGATAGACAAAATAGATCCTAACCAGGTGCGGGAATGCCAAATTGTACTGTCAACTATGCAACTATCGATAGATCAACAGGAAGTATTAGATGTGGTCGTATCCGGGCACAATGTTATGATTACTGGTCAAGCAGGAACTGGCAAGTCATTCCTAGTGAAACCGATATATAAGCGTTTACAAGCCACAGGAAGAAACGTAAAAATAGTTTGCTCAAGTGGAATAGCTTCGACTATTTATTCCGATGTTAACCCTTTGTGCTCAACAGTGCATGCGTTCTTCGGCCTCAAAACAGCAGATTTGCCATTCAACCAAGTAGTTCAACGGGCGCTGTCAAACAACCTTGTGAGAGAGAGAGAGAGAGAGTAAAGGAAGTTGATTGTTTAATATGGGATGAGGTGTCCATGTCAAGCAGGAAAACGTTTGAGCTTGTACATACGATTCTTGTGGATGGAAATGCAAATGGATCAAGTTATCCTTCCAGTATAGTACAGGTAATTGCGCATGCATATTACATATGATATATTCAACAAGTGTATGTACGTACTGTATGACATATTCAACACTTTTTCGTGTATAATAAAGTTACGCTTATAATTGAAATTTGTATTGGTTGGTGAATTTCTACAGCTTCGACCCATGCCAAACATATTTGATGAAAGACACTTCCTGTTTAAGTCCCCACTATTTAAGCGATCAATAACCCACCGTTTCGAGTTGACCACCATTCAAAGACAAGACAAAAACGACTTGCAGTTTCTATCGTGCTTGCGAGAAATCCGCATTGGACATTGTTCGGTTGAATTTGAAAACTTTTTAAAAAGTTTATCAAGAGAAATTCCAGAGCAATATGAGCCAACTCACATCTTCTTCAAGAAAATTCCAACGCAAGTGTTTAATCTCAAAGTAATAAGATCAATGCCTGGTAAAGACATTCGAAGCTTTGCACTCTGGTGAAATCAATGGAATTCAGTGCCCTGCAGAGGAAACACTTACATTAAAAGATGGAAGTAAAGTAATGTTAGTTTGGAACAAAAGTAATCAATTGAAGAATGGCTCAGCAGGAGTGTTCATAAAGGAAGAAAGAAATCACATTGTCAAATTTAATGGAGTGGGAAATGCGAAACTTTGTAGAGAAGTTTGGCAGGTATTCTAGATCTGATTATGGTATAGTTTCATTCTTCTTGGTAAGAGGTATATAGGATCTGCCTTAAAACCTGAACTGAAATTGCTCATTCAAACTGAAGTGTTAAGGCAGATTCATATGTATCTTATTCAAATATTCCAGATTGTCATGTTAAAAATCAATTGAAAAACATGTATTTACATAGCGAGGACATCAAAAGTGGGGGCACCCAGGCACCTTGCGCTGTACCAAAGACAAATGTCTCTTTACGCAACAATATGGTGTGACCAATACCACTCAATTTGAAAAGAAACGTGATAGTAGAATGGTTTGCAAAAAGTGCGGAGCAGAGGGTACTTATTTACCATGTAACGCTTGCTGTTATATCAGCTACGACAAAAATAAAGTAACCATTTATCACGTTGGTGACCACACCTGCCCAGTTAGAAGTAAACCACTTCAAAAAGATATAAAGTTTGTGGAAGAAATGGTGAGGAAAAACCCAAACATAAAAGCCTCGGAAGTCCAGTCTGTGTTTGTGGTTTCAGCTTTGAAGCAGCAGTTGGACTGGGTGGCTATATAAAACGATGCATCCTCGACGATAAATCGAAAATGGGTCGATAACTTGAAACAGAAAATAGAGAAAGACATTGAGCCATTTGGACATAATTTCGAAGCGGTTGTCGCATTCAAAGAGTTCTGTGACAAAAAAATACAGTTGTTATGTCTACAATGTAAATGATAGACGAGGAAATCCTGTTTTCAAGACCAGTAGTTAAAAAGCTAAAATGGCTTTCAATATGGACATGAAAGGTGAACATTTTTTGAACACGGAATACTGTTTCTTTGATGGTAAAAGGAAACGTTGTCGAGGGTTCGTTACGCTGACAGCTAGTGTGTATCACCCTTTGTTTCGTAAACAGATACCTCTGGCAGTTATGGAGGTTGAGAGTGAAAACACTGAAAACGTAAAGCTGTTTTGGAATATATTCAATGAGGTGGTCACCAAGTCAACCAAGCCAAAACGGCCATTATTTAAACATCTTTTATTTTATATTTTATTTCAATACTTTTTAATGACTTTTCTTTATTTGTAATGGTACCCTCGACTTTGGATCCTCGAACCTCGACATGGTACCCTCGAAATAGTATATCTCAAGCTATATAGGTAATGCTATGCGCCCTATATGGATAATAATCAGCATCCGGACATTTGATACTGACTTCTTGCTTATTTATTGACTATCTTTAATTGAGTGTCTAGCAAATAATGTTCAGATATTTAGCAAGTGACATTGATTCCTTTGTGAGTGACCTATCCATGTAATGGTATTTTTTTGTGTGTGATTAATGAGGGGAACACTCCAACCTAAGATTTTTGTTGTTGTTGTTGTAAATATATGAAAAATAAATAAATGTGAAATACAAAACAATATAAGGGAATAGTCATTAATAAGAAGGGGAAAGATGCTGTGTTTGTCTAGGAAGCATCTTTAAAATTTCCCGCCCTTCCAAAAGTATGGCTGAACGTTCGTGTACCTCACACATTTCTAATTTTTTTTTCTGTAGCTCTCCCCGTATTTGAAAACAAGCAAGGAAACATCCCACTAGATTTTTTTTCCTTTCTCAATCGTCAGCACAGAAACCTTGCATTCCTTACATGGATCTACAAATGTTAGTAGTACATCGTTTAATTAACTTAAGAAATAATTAATTCAGCACTTTTAAACTGAACAAAAAAACAGTTGATGAAGTGACTACCAACCGCTTAATCTTTTAACTATTATCAATGTCACTACAAAGGATTCAAGAGGAAGTAAGGTATCAAATGCTGGAAGAAGCGAACACTATTACAATCAGCACACCATTAAGGTACATTCGTTGGTATTCCCCGGCAGAATATTTTGTGGTTAAGAGTAAGTTGCCTCAATGAAGACCCAAATCATCAATTTGACATGGTAACAAGATTCTTCACACTGCAACCATCCAATTGGCGAAATATTGTATTATCATTATTTGACTAATGCAAGTTTGATGATTAAAATCGCTAGTTTTGAAAAGCCCTCTTCAGTAAAAATACAAAATATGACAATATTTTTCTTGTCACACATAGCAATTGTAGAAAGTTGTAGGGTTGTTTTACAAGACGAAATTCATGTTGGAAGCGTATTGGAAGCAGATTGCATGCCAAATTTGTCAGTAAGCAAAAGTTGTTTCGTTTAAAACATTCTAACCCAACAGTTTGTATTATTCAAGATTAAAGCATACCTTCTGTGATTTTTTTCATGGATGATTATGTGACATCATTCTGAATAATTACTTGGTAAAAAATAGATAGTATCTGGACGTCCATGTTGAGAATTTTCATTGGATGACGTGCGAATCTTGTGAAGGTTCTAGTGTCGGACAACTCGCTGCAGCTCATCTCTTAAAAGAGGCATAAAGCAAACTTTTAAGCATTTCATACGTAGGGGGTTGCTGTCGTCTAATAGACCTTGATCATCAAAATCTTTGAAATAACTCATCCAAAAATCGACCAGACTTTTACAAAGAAATACCCACCAATACTCGATTATCTGATTAGAAACAGAATGCCCATAAAGAGAGCATTTCATACGTAGGGGGTTGCTGTCGTCTAATAGACCTTGATCATCAAAATCTTTGAAATAACTCCTCCAAAAATCGACCAGACTTTTACAAAGAAATACCCACCAATACTCGATTATCTGATTAGAAATAGAATGCCCATAAAGAGAGCTTTTATCGCAACCCTCGGCATTGAGCACAAACGCAAGACCTAATATCATCCACAGGAATTTATCCATCAAACCATTCATCAAACAGAGCGATTGCAACGAAAACGCCGTTCAATGGCAACGCTACAAACGAAACATCGAAAGACAGTTCCGCTTCTTTGGTATCACAGATGCTGAATTAAAGAAGATGGGGAAGTAGAAGAAGATGACTGGATGGCTGCGTTAAGGTCTTTCAAAGGTTTGTTACTTGAGGAATTGCTACATTGCTTATTCTATTTACCCGCATTAACTTATCATGCATAATTATTCCTTCATAACAGGTACTCTAATCTGGAAAGTCACCTATCATTTGAGAAATGGGACAAAGTGGTAGAGAGGCGGTCTTTGTTGGACCTTGCAAAGATGAGCTATGCATTACTCTAAGAGGAAGGAGTTGGAGTCATGCCAACACTTAAGTCCATATTATCCGATAAGAAGGATGCAACCTGCCCTGTACTTGAAGGATGGTCCCTGAAGAAAGCAACAAAGTCATATCAATTTAACGATAAGCAAACGTCTTATCTTCTGTCAAAGTTCAACGTCAACCTGTCTTCTGGACATAAATTCATTGCAGACGCTGTTCCAAAAGAAATGAGATGTGTGGGACCAGAAGGAAAGAGGAAGCACAGCCGCACAGCCGCACAGCAAATTAAGTCATTTTTCTCCAGACAAGCAGCAAAGCAAATGAGTGTGTCAGATGCTGATATTCTTGCTGCCCAAGAGGAGACCAATTTCAGCAATGCCCAACAAGCCATACTTTCATCTTTTCAAATTGAGCATCCCATTGCCTATGAGCAGTATGACGTATGCTCAATGGTGAAAAACGATTCTTTAAATAAATTGAAGCTGCCTGTTCTCAAGTTACTTTGCAGCAACTTTGATTTGCACCTTGCAGATTCAAACGACAGCCTCAAAAAAGCGCCGTACATTGTCCTCTTGAAAGAAATGGTTACCGCCTGTCAGTGTTCTGCTTCATAAGTATGAACTCTCCCCAAGCCCTATCCCACCCCACCCCCACGGGTTTCATTTGTTATTTTTGTTAGCTGTTAGCCGCCAGTCTTCGATTACTGTTGGTCTTATTCGCTAAGGTTGTTTATGTTACTGATTATGTCACAAGCTGACCAAATCAAGACATCTCAATTCAAATTCAAATTCAAATATTGGTTGACCAAATCAGAACATCTACAAATCGGACGGACATTAGGGCAGCTAACATCAAGTAGATATTTAGTGGCCTGTAGTCGGACTGTCTGCTGGTATGATTAAACTGATGTAGGTAATTAATTTATTTGAAAATAACGCATTGAATTTAAGCTTTTTCCGTCAATGAACACAGCATTACTTTTTATATAATCATTATCTCAAAGTTTGAGCTTATGTAATTAAACTATATTTTGTAAAACAGCGTTACAATCGTTAGCCAGTAGCGGCATTAATGATGTTTGTACAACCGACATGCGTTAGCCTGTCAGAACGGTCCTCAAGTATCATTGCCTTTAATAACGCTTATATTCGCTCATTTGTTCAAAATTACATATATGCAGAGTTGAATTTATTGCTTTATTCCGTTTTGTTCAGTATTATCACTCTCAAATTGGTAATTTTTGCAAGATTATCACATCAGGCCTTTGTTGTTGCTGCCTGTGTTGTTGTTGTGTTACTGCGGGAATGTAACCGGAAATCATTGTTACAGTTCAGTACATATATTCTTGAATATTATCATCTCAGTGTTTACAAAATTTAAAATTCTGCTGTCGAATAACGACCAAAAGTTTAAACACAGTCATTTAGAGGCATAGAATATATTTTAGGAGCAGTTTAGGCCTATCATCTTGGTAACGCTCAAGTGTTAGATTGCGTTACAACAGGTCAAAGTAGTGCTTAGAAGTCTTCCTTTAGAAGTCAGGCTTTTTGCGGGCCAAGTTAGATATTTTGTGGTGACTTACTATGATAGTTGAGCTTTAAGGAAAAAAATATTTTTTTATAATATTATATAGCGCATTGGAGAATAAATTCATTGAATTTGCCCGTAATTCGATGTTTTCTCTAGCCGCCCCAAAGTGCCCTTACCATAGTAAGAAAATAAAAAAATAAAAAATGTCTGTATAGCTCAAATTAGGTCTGTTGATAGATTAATAATAGATAAATCAGTTGTGAGTTTTTCAATTTCGAACGGGGTTTCAATCGGTCGTGAGCGGTTATCAAAGATGCACTATTTTTCATGCATTTCAAAGGCCGCCAGACAAACTCAGATAGGAATTTCAACTTTTCTCGATTTCGACAAAAAAAAAAAAAAAAAAAAAAAAATCGGCCAAACCTTTAAATGTTTTTTTCGAAAATAGTTTACCCTAAGGGTCTTTTGGGCAAAGTATAAAGAAATCGAATTTTTTACAACTGTCGAACGATTCTCGATTTTTACAGACAGTCGCTCTTAAGATGCTCTACAGCACTGGTCAGCTTGGCCTTGAAACTCAAGAAAGTATAGTCAACAGAGCCTAGTTTTAGGTGATGCTGTATTTTGGAAAAAGGGGCCGTGAAAATATGTGAGCCATGCATCCAACATACCTAGAGCTTAAAACAACAACAAGCGGCTTGAAGTATTTCACATTAGCAGAAAGAGCGACGAAAATCATGCTGGAGGAATAAATGACATCGAAGATGAGTCACAATCCATAATGGTAGAATGGCCTGGCAACGAACCAGTGGATGGTTGCTACCAGTTTAATTCAAGGAGGACCTGGTATAAAGTGCTTATCACCTACTTATCACCTTACTACATGTTTGAGATGAGAGTACATGCCATTCCAATCTAGATGTTGATGACATTTCAAACAGTGAACTGCAGGAAAAAGTAAAAAATGTAAGTTGTAAAATTTGCAATGAGGAATCATTGGAACCAATTGCTAATACCTCTGGGGTACCTTTTGTGTCCAAAGAGCAATATATTCTAAACAAGGAGCAAATGTCGTAAAATGAAGTTCCATAAGAATTTCGTGCTTATAACTAACAGTCACATGAAGATATTTCCATAAGTCATCATTTACCACAGTCAAAAGAATCTAAATACCATCCCACCATAATCGCCAAATTTACATCTAGAAAGGCAAGAGACAAGTGTTACAAAAGCCGAGGAAAGCTAAAAAGCATGTCAACTAAAGATTTAGATATCAGTCATAAATTCAAAAACAAAATGTATGTCTCTGAAAGTTTGACATCGAAAAATCAACATCTCTTCAAGGACTGCATTAAAGCCAAAAAGGCTTAGAATGATGACATCACCTACACTTTCAGACAAGCAAATTCTAATATCAAATCCTGGAATGCACATCAACAGGATAAAGTTGAGTTGTTTAGTAAACTGGAGCCAAATGAAGTATCTATCACACAAGACTGAGCCATGGAATTCCTTCCGCAAAAACACAGGGAACCCAAGTGGGTTGGTTGATTTTTGATCTTTTTTTTTCACATCTCTGTGATAATACACAAGTTATCATCAGGTGTGCTGCTACCCCAGACGTAAGTTTTGTTTCTACTGCAGTTTTTTTTTCAGTGAAAGAAAGGTATTGAACAGTAGCAATGATTTTTGAGTTTAAAAGAAACACTTCAAATTCTAACTTCAAATTCAAGTATTCCTGTATACCAGTATTCCTGTATTCCAGTATTCCTGTATTCCAGTATTCCTGGAGGAATTTGAAAAGATAAGAATTGCATATTTCTCATAGTTCTTTTATGTTGCATTGTTGAAACGTTAAATCACATTTTTGTTTGTAAAACTACAACTATTCAAACTGGCCATATAATCCCACAGGAGATGATTTAATGATATGCAAAACTATGTGTTCAAGTTAAAGTTCTTTTTGTTAAACACATATAAATATGTTTAAAAAAATAACAATACAACAAGCAACATGCTAGTACTTCATTGTTGCCAAAATCTGTGTGACGAAGAACATCGTGCATCGAAACTACAAAGATAATAATTTACTCCCTGCAGAAGACACGAACCATGTGTGTAGCCCATGGTCAGAGTTTTCAAGATTAGGTTAGTGACATATGTACGTATATCTTCATTTATATATGTCGTTTGGCTGCTGAATAAGTTCAGCGTTTATCGTTGGCCGCATATTTTCCGTTTTGGAAATTTGTGGTACGATTCATTGCATTATTTGCCAGCTAATGTTTGTTTGGCGTTCAGTGTAGATTTATTTTGTTTAGTGTTTCAGTTAAAATTCTTGCTAAATGCGTTCGTCATTTAGTGCTCAAGTGTTTTAGTGTTTGGCTGTGTACTGGAATTTGTTTCAGTTGAAATTTTTGCCGAATGAGTTTGGCATTTAGTGTACGAGATGTACGTTTGTTTGGCTCAGTGCAAACTGGAAAGTGCTTCAGTTAAAATTCTTACCTTTATATGGGCTTCTAATGTGAAGACGTTTCTCAGGAAGGATGTAATAAACAGCAAAGATGACCTGAAGACATTACAGGCCAGTGTACATGAAACCAACATCATTAACAGCAATACCTTCAGCCTCTCAACACTCACCAACTACTTTAGCAGTTGGATCAAATTTGCCTCAGTCATTTCCTCCAACTAGTCCAGCCTCAACCAATGTACCATTATTCTCAACTGCTATAGCTGCAAGTTCACCGACTGTCACTTATTCACAAACATCCTCAATAACTGCAACACGTCAGCTCTCAGGACGTGATACAAGAAATGACATTGAAGAATGGTACCTGCAAAGAAATATATGCCAGTCTCTGCTGGATGGAAGACATGAGAGCAATGCTTGCACTTTAATTGCATTATATTTTTTATATTTTATACTTTTATATCAACAACAACAACAACAAACAACAAGAACAAAGAAACAATCAGAGAAACAATCTCAGCATGCCTTCTAGTGGATGTGTCTTGGGCAGTGTTTGGAGAAAATCACTTATAGAGGCAATCACTACTGGAAATGCACTGCATGACGAACTGTTTTATGGTGATGCTGTCAATTTATCAGTTGATGAAGCTATCGGTGTAGCTGGTAATCAATACCACTACAATGTAGATGCATTCAAATGTATGGGGATATTTTTGTTTCAAATTTCCCATATCTCATCTGTTTTTCGCTTTATCGCTCTGAACATCCACACTACACCATATTTTTACATGCAGTTTTAATGTTAATAAAACCCTAAAGTTATGTTACCAAGGCAGTAACAGAGCAGTTGACATCTCCCACAGCACCCCAGCCCCCTGTGGATTCTACTCTGCTAAGGGAAGCCCCTCTGGACCAACCCATTCATGCCACTACAATTCTTCAGGCTGATACCCTGGTATCCAATGCAGTGGCCACAACACAATCTGTGCTGTCAGGTATTGATACAGCCGGGAAGACATTCCCTCAACATTGTTTACTTCAACGAGTCTCTCGGTTGATTGTCGGGTATCGTATAAAATAAAGGGAAAGATATAGAACAATGAATATTTCTACATATCTCTGTTGTTGAATAATTCCATCCTGGAAGACAAATTCCAACTTTCAATAAGTACGTCCCAAGGAAGACCCACAATAAGCATCGAGCCTGTTTCCAAACCAAGAAAGTTTTTGTCTATAGAATCTTGGCTTCATTGTTTTCATGTCTTTGGGCATGTATTGTCGCAAATTCCCAAATGAGGCCCCTGCCCTCATGAAGTATGGGGAGGTTGTACAGGATTTGGGTGCCAGGAGGCACAACTGGAAATTAAATGATGAGAATTTTCGTTTTTTACAACCAAATCAAAAAAATACCAGCGGGGTCATGATCGAAAACACAAGGAAAAAAAACAAAAGACAAAGATATTATTGCTACTCAAGTTCTGATGACTCGAGTTCTGATGACTTCAGTTCTAATGCCTGTGATAACACGTTGAGAAGAAAAGAAATTTCTCAAAACCACTTTAATTTAAAGACTCCAGTATTCCCTACTATGTATAATCCGCTAGTTAATGTCAACAATACTAACAAAGTTCATTATGGATTCTACGCTGTAATGCGCGCTCCGTTTCAACACCTAACACAACTAGGACAAACACATCCTTATCGATTTCCTTATTTTTATCCGCAGGCACAAAAAAATCCTTATAGAATTTGTCCTGTAACGGACTGCATGTGGAAAGGTAAAATTGTGACTTAATATAATAGATAGACCAGGGATTGTTTTTGATTCGCTTTCCTAATTTTTTTTTTTTTTCTGGGACAAGATTCGACTATCATTTTAAAAACGTACACAATGTATCTAAGAAGAAAAACAAATCGAAGATTCATCTTTGTGCTTATTTATCTAGATACACTATTCTTTGATTTCACGTTACATTATTTAAGCCTCCCAGGAGAGTGCCAAAATTGCCGCCATGTTCTTATCTTTTGACGTTCTTGGGAATGCTTGCAACCCATCAATATCTTTATCTATATATATGTCTATATCTATATTTACCACAATTGTAGAATGAGGTCTCCCAATTCGCTTTTTCTGTATTTTTCGTTTTCATGTGTTCCATTTCTAGTACTTGTTGTTCAACTATTTGTTGTGTTCTAACTTGTAGGTACTCTACGACAGAATGAAATTATTTTCTGATTAAAATTGCAGTGTTCGATTGCCTGAAAATAACTCTATCATGGCCAGAGTTTGGTACTGTTAGTTAGCCACATTCTCAAGGAACAACATTGAATGGGGGAGGTGGGATTTAGTTTGTGTACGATTTTTAAAGCACTTTTTCTTACACTGCATGCTTAATTTTTCCAACATTATGAGGTAGTGTATCAACACTTTTGATGTTCCAGGGAGAACACGGTATGCTCAAATTGAAAAGGAAATGTTAGCTATTGTATTCTCCCTGGAAAAGCTCAACCACTACACCTGGACGTCTAGTCAGAATACAAAGTGACCACAAACTCCTGGAATCTATCCAAAGAAAGCCACTTGCCAGTGCTGCATGACGTTTGCAACGTATGAACGTGAAAGAACATGCATTTGGCCGACACCCTATCACGTGCATATCTACATACCTACTACAGTGCACCCTTCTGGAGCAGAATTTGAAAACGTCAATGCAGCTAGCTTTCTACCAGTGTCTGACTCAGAGCTAAAAGAGATTCAACAAGCAACAGCTGAAGAAAAAACACTGCAAGTTCTTAAAGATATCATACTCCATGGTTGGCCTGAAGACCGAAAAGACATCCCAGAAAAAAATCACTGCATACTTCAGTGTCAGAGATGAGCCACGCTGGGTCAGACTACCCCCCTCAAGTGATCATCGGGGGCACGAAGGGAATTATGGGTATGATTAAAGATGGCGTCTAGTATATTCAAAAGTGAATCACCATCGGCGAGTTTTAAAGACTTTATTCTAAACAGAAAGATGTATTATCTTTCCAAAACCGGTATTACTACAGCTATGGGATCAATTTCGTCATTTTTCCGTGAAGTGGAGACAAGTGTGGAGACACTTGAGGAGAAATATTTGTCAGATGCTCGCCACAGTGACGTTCAAATGCTTGTTGGCACACGCAGCATGGTAGTACGATGCTTAAAAAAAGTACACGATAAAATATTACGCAGATTTCATCAAAAGCCAAATCTTGCCTCACCTTGGATGGGAAACTTCACTATGGATGTGCCCATGGAAGTCTTTGCTATAGTTAGTAAAAACATTGTTCAGCACAATAATTTTGGCCACAAGTTTCACAAAACTAACTGCTGCATGACTAAAGAATTTACCGATCGAAGGAAGGCACGACTTAGGTTGGACTTGGATCGTAAAGTGTGAAAACAGCAAGTGCTCTTCACAGTATGGAAATAAGAGTTCAGTACGTCGGACAAAAGTAAAGGATTCGAAATAAATAAAGCTTTTGCTCTCGGCATGAAGGCAATCCACAAACGACATGCGTCTGGAAATAAACTATGTAGTTTCATTGGTTTGAACCAGTCAACAAGCATTACTGGACAGAAACTACGAACAAAATTGCGGAAGATACAAAGTCACTTCTAGAGGGTAAACTGAATAATGCTAGCCTTGAATTAAAGGAGAGAACACTGCTGGAAGGTGAACTTCAATGTCAGAAGGACGAATTGAAGGACAAAGTTGTGGATGCTGAAATCACAATAGACTGCTCTTGGAGTGCTCTTAAAACAACCAAAGTTCAACTGGGGACAAATTGCCTGGACTTCCCACCAAATCTTACTACATGATTTCTTCAAAAGTGTGTCTCGGATCTTTTTTTTAAAGTTATTGTAGATTTTGTTTCGGATACACTAATTTAGTATCATGGTATAAAAGAACATGATGCTATGCTAGAAATGGGGCCAATCAAATTAACCCCTCATGATCTGGTGACACTTATACAGAGCTTAAGAGGTATCCAGTACTTAAGAAATTATTGCCACCAGGAAAGGAAGGATGGCTGACTGACAAAGTTAGTGATTAAATATAGCTCATAAAAGTATAAAGATTTATTTCAAAAAAGCTTAGTTTTGTGGTTTTGTTTATAGGCTATTGATGCATTAGTGTGGCGACTCAGTATCAAGTACACTGATACATTTTCAGCTGATACCACACTTTGTATGGTAGTGCAGAATGGCATCAGTACTCGCCGTTTATGGCATGGTGACACATTTAAAGATGTGAAAATACTGTTTATCCCTATGAATGGACGTTATTGGTGAGAGAGAAAAACTAAATGAAATAACAAGTTAGTTAAATAAAAATATTACGTTGTCCTCTTTAATGTGTATGAATTTCACTTATCAAACAGGTGTTCCACAAATTGGAGAAGAAAAGGTATTACTTGGATCCCATGGAAGGAAAGTCATACAAAGTCATCAACCACCAGTCATGTCCTCAACTTGCCAGGCTTATCGATAAACTTAGGTAAGCAGGAAGAAATCTAGTACTGATTGTACAGCATAATTATGTATTATAGCTGAGAGAGAGCTTATGAAGATTTGTTACTAAATCCGGCCAAATAATCAAATAAGGTAATGGAATCAAGGGACTTACAAAATATCAATTTCAACATTTTCAGTTCTGTGGTAGATATCAAAACTAAATGGGAATGTAGGAAGTGGCCATGTGAACAACCCATTCATTTTACCCAGACTGATGGTTACAACTGTGGTGTTTTAACCTGCCTAGTGAGTATCGCATTGTGAATATGGCGATTCAACGTCACAAAATCACTTCACACATATATGGGTCTTGCAATGACGATATCCAGGAGTAAATGTTTTTTCTTTCAAAATATTTTTTTATATGTTGTTTGTAAACTTCAATTATCCTATATGCCATTGCCCTTTTGTTTATTTAAGGAGGAACATAGCAGTATGCAAAATTTGCAAAGAAGATGATGAGGAGGATTGGGTTGGCTGCAACACCTGTTAACAGTTCTTCCATGCCAGCTGTTTGAAAGTTGACTTCCATGAAACACTTGCAGGATATTTCTTTTGTCCATGAAGTTCGTTTGTTTACTGATGTATGAGAATTACATTTCATCAGCATAGAGTGTACTTAGTTAGTCATAATTTCCATTGGTCTAAAGAAGTTAAGTGCTTTGTGAAGAGTAGTTAAATCTATTTTCATATCGGCTTTTCAGTAGAGGATTTGGTTAGAAGTGAGCTATGTTGTGCATGAGCATTATCCGTAATTTGGTTCTATTGTGGAAAACCAAGTTTGCTGAGTGGAAACAGATACATTGAGTTTGCACCTTTTGCTACTGAGGAAAAGAACCAGTAGTTGTAACCCTGACATGTTATCAGAGCTTTTTCTTGAATATTACTGAAGAATGACGCTGAACATTTAAGTTGAGCAGTGGCCCTGGGCAACAGCCGTCGAAGTTTGATAAGAGGATCATTTTTGTACCTTTTCCAGCAGTATTTGCTGCATATTATATTTACAAAATATTTACATATCTTATTCAAGCAAAACAATTGCAATAATCAGGTCTGTACTCTCATTTTCACTATGATCCAAGCTTCAAGACTTATTAAAAGCTTTCAAACGCCTACTAACATCTCACCTGAAAAAATATGACTACTGTTTCTTTTATATTATATTTTTTTCATTTAAAGAACCTTGTGACTTAAACCTGTTTCGGTAATCTAAATAGATCAATAAATAAATGAATAAATGAATAGTAAGCGTTTCGATTTTGTAGATCAGTTATCAAGCCCTTAATTTACACTGGATTTTTGTATCGTTTTTTCGGCCCGACTCTACGTCCAGGGGATAGCATTACCCTTAAGTAACATCCTGTTAAGAATGATAGCACTCAACGGGAACGCAAGTGCAGTGAGGATAATTATAATTGGCTTAAATAATTAATTTTACGCTCTCTGATTGGCTGAAAATAGTATTCGTCAAAATTGACATGGAAAAAACCCGAAAAAATCCAAAAGGATAACATCATTTCCAAAGGTTACATCGTAGTCATTGTCTGTGAAAAATTCTGTCCAATCGCATGTGGGGAACCGTCAGAATCTGTTTGCAAAATTCTCACGCCTCCACACTTGTAAGCCACCATTGGTAAAAGACGATTCTGACTTTAAGTTCACATATATATTTTCAAATATTGGTTCCATTTGTTGTTTTCTGAGCATTTCTTTTGCTGTAGAATTGTAGGAAGACTTCCTCTGGTGCGCATCGGAAGAGTTTAAAGCCATTCGTTTCTACGAATATTAGCTGTTTAAGTCATGACGTGTGGCACCATGCAAACGTTGACTCAGCAAATCTTAGAATAGTCACTTTCAATGAAGGCATTTATTGTGCTCCTCTTGATAAAGGACATAACAAGACAAGAAAACGAAAGATTTAAATGGCATGTCATGGCAGGATCTCTTCAGAAGAAAAATATAGAAGACTAGCAGAAGTTGAATTGTTTGTTGAGTGTTGTGAAAACTTCACATGTTCAAGCTCTTGTCTTCTTTCTATGTAAGCCTCTCAACTGCTTGTCATTCCTTTTTATGACAATATGAAATATTATTTTACGAATTTTTCAATCTTTGATGTCAATTGTATGTTTTCCCCTTTACTATATGAATGGATTGTTTTATAGGAAACTGTGAATACTGAATTCACAACGACCTGTCAACAGGGTACAAAGATACCAAGTCTGCCAGTCAGGCCCTATCAGGATGCCATGGAAAGAACGAAGAGAGACACGAGGAGTCAGATAGTTGACTATCTAAAGAACTTCCCAATAAAGTTTGCACACAATGATCATGGAGCTGTGTTACAAGAAATTATGGCTGATATTGTAAAAAGCACATTTGGACACAACACTACAGGTACAATAGAAGTCACTAAAGTGATTACCTAAAATGTTATATTGGCAAAACTCGCCGTAATTTGTGTTTCTTTCCCACGAAAAAATCATTCTTATGCCAAAGTTTTATAAGATCAAACAATTTTTCGTACAAAACTTATTATACATATTGAAAAACTTCTATTTCCTACCAAAAATACGAGATAAAAAATATGTGAGATTGTGGATTTTCTCATTGGTAAACAGCATATTTGTAGCTCTAAGTGGGCACAATATTAGGTCCTCTGTTATTCCTGTTGTACATAAATGATCTACCTAATTGTCTTTTAAACTCCAACCCAAGAATGTATGCAGATGACACTAGTCTGACATACTCAGATTGTGATCCAAAATTGATTCAGTCACATCTTAATACAGATCTGAAAAACATCATTGGTTAACTAAAAACAAACTTACGTTGAATATCACTAAAACAGAATTTATGCTGATTGGCTTGCGGCTAAAGCTCAACACTCTTGCTGCCACACCAGCTCTCGAAATCAATGATTTACCAATTAAACAAGTTAGTACAACGAAATCACTTGGCGTTCTTATAGACAGCAATCTTACTTGGAAAAATCATATCAAAAAGCTGTCTAAAAAAATCGCATCTGGTATTGGGGCCCTAAAACGAATTAGGTCATTTGTCCCAATATCTACAATGAATCTTATTTTCAAAGCCTTAGTGCAATCCCATTTCGACTACTGTAACATTGTTTGGGATAATTGTGGCGTAACTCTCTCGGACAAACTTCAAAAGCTTCAGAATCGGGCAGCACGAGTGTTGACCTCCTCTAGTTATGATGCAGATGCTGGGCCCTTGATTGAAAAACTGGGGTGGTCTACCCTTAAGGTCCAACGACTTAAACAAAAGGCCATCTTGGTTTTCAAGGCCTTACACGGCATCGCTCCTGAATACATAAGCTCTAAATTTGTATTCAGGAGAGACACCACCTCTTATTCTTTATGAGACTCAAATTGGACCAACAAATTGGACGTTCCTCTTCCACGCACGAATTATCTCAAAAATACATTTACCTATAGTGGTACACAATTATGGAACAGTCTGCCAAGTAACGTAAGGCAGCTCGAGTCTCTTAAGGAATTTCGTCGACTATTGGTATAGCAAAGCACGGCATTCATGGAAAGCAGGTTTTTATTTTAGATTTATTAGATTAGACTTAGTGTAGTATAACTCATTTGTTTTAATATTTGTAAATCCTGATGAATATACCATGGTAAAATAAAGTATTATCTATCTATCTATCTATCTATCTATCTATCTATCTATCTATCTTTATGGTCTAGCGAAAATAAATACAGATTGAATGTTCAATTTTTCATTGACAGTCTATATGCACAAAAAACTGTGGTTCTTGTTTGTACTACATTTCAAAGGTTGCATTACTATCTTTCACTTTATTACTAGCAAGAAGTAAAGCGGTATTTGATGTTTTATGTTTTTAATATTTATTTATTCCAATGTAGGACGCTGTAAAAATACGTTTCATGGCTGGAGAGAAAAGATTTTGGAGGATATTGAGGAGAATTGTATGGCAAGAGGCATGCAAGGTGTGGAGACGATGTTGACAAGCTGTACGTGAGAGAAGTTTGGTGACAGGGGTGGTGGACACCAAATTGGCCCCTTCGATGAAATAACTTCCTTTTTTCGACCATGAATATGTATTCCTCGCAAGGGTTGCAGCTAAGTGATACTAGCCAATATCAAGATTTCCTGAAACTCCACACTGGGAAAAGTAAATCACGAGAAACTAGTAAGTATTATTATTCCTTTTCATGTCCTACCATTCAAATTTAAACATTGAAAATGCTTTCAAATGACGTACTTCCCGTGGCAAAAACAACCTGGCCATCAAACTTTTACTGCTGGTTCAGCCAAAGACCCTCCAAAAGACAGCAAATTTGTTTTGAAGACTAAAGTAATTTACAAAAAATATATATTTGCTTTTTATTTTTTTTATTTTTTTATTTTTTGTAAGTGAAATACTTTTGCAGATTTTGGTATATAACATTTTTTCTGTAGTAGCCAACTTTCTAGCAACTTTTCATTGCCACCTTATTCCAGGAACCCTCTTTCCACAGTTTACCCCCATAATTTTATAGTATACTCATTACTGGTAATACTATATTGCATTTATATATTGTACCTTAAATTTAACCTTCATCTTAGAGTCTGTAATATATTTCTCCTTATAGTCACTGGGATTCAGTCAGCCAATATCAGTTCTCCTATCATCAAAGACATCACCAACAATGCAAAAGGATTTACTTCTAGAATAAAATTGATTGCCTGAAGCAACTCATGATCATATTCTACCTACATGTATTTGTGTTGGTGGCATAAATGGGAAAAAGAGTCTAAAATGTAATGCAAAATCCCTTCAAATTATGAACTTCATTTTCAAATATGATTATCTGGGTTGCCTTTTCAACTCCTAGTGAATGCTTTATACATATATCTATATATCTACATATGCATATAAATTATCAGTTTTTTGATAATTTATACATTGATTCTGGGAAAATGTTAACACAAAGAAGATTTTGAAGATATGTATATATATATACATTTGCTATAAAAAGGGAGGTCCCTCCAAAATATGCCTATTAATAATTGTGAAGTACAGTATGTTGCCCTAATTCGGGACGGTTTTAGGAATAACCGTTATATCAAAGCCCAGAATCATTGTAGCGATGCAATATTTACCATGAAGATAGAGTCGAACATCATGAAGTCGGTCACTAAAGCTCATATGTTTAAGTCACGAGTAACTTACCACAGTTTACAAATTTATCGCCCAAGTTGGTGGTCCTAATTCGGGACAGTTGGTCCTAATTCTGGACACAAACACTATGCGATTTGCTCTTCGATTTCCTCGCTTCCTACTCGCTGGTTCATTGGGAAATTAGAGGAATATTGCTTGTCATTCTCATAGAGATTTAAAATATACAAATAAGCCTAATCAAGAAGATGTGAAGGCAACGCACGTGCGTGTTTGTTTAACGCTAAAAATTCGCGCGGATTTTGGCAATTTTTGGCAATGGCAATTTTACTTGAAAATTATCGATTTTATAACATGCAAACCAAAAGATAAAACTCTTGTTGCACCACACTCAACCGAAACGTGCCGTATATAGTTCACTCTAACAAGCATGGCTCGTGTGATTATCCAAAACGCCGTGATAAAAGGCTGTCCCGAATTAGGCACACATGGTTAAAATATACCAATGTTTTGAATGTAGTCTCAGGTATAATAAGTTTGAATTGTTTAATAATTTTTTTTACACACCGAATAGAACAATGATTTAGGTGTGAACTCAGCTTAAAAACAATAATCCAGGAGTTATACTTTATCAAAAAACGATTTTAGAGCTATGTTTGGTAATGTTAAGTCAAGCGAAAACTCGTATTCTGAGAAATAATGTAGTGACTTACCTTTACAAAATGCTCTTGTTCTCTGCTGTAAATTAATGCATAAAATCCAAAATGTTCGTCATGCAAGGAAACTTATTTACATTTGATGTTGTCACGTTTGTTTTAGTTTATTCATAATTTGCACAGAATAACTACGATTCAAACACGAAGTGTCCCGAATTAGGGACCGTCCCGAATTAGGGCAACACACTGTACTTTGATTTTTGGCATAATTATGATACTTCTACTTGTACTTATTATAATTATTTATTTTTAACTTCTATAACTGTTGGTATTTTCATTTGAACTTCTAACTCCTCCTTTTTTGTCCACATTCTGTCTAAGTATGATTAAAAATTCATGTACACTATATTGTTTTTCATTATGTTTACATTTACTTTTATGTTTCAGTTGACTTCTTAACAGAACTCTTTGTTTTTGGAGAAGACACATACCATATGCAAGAATTTGATAAAATGAAAGCAGTGTCTGTGAAGAGAAGAATTGTCTCCCTAACAGAAGAAGCTGAAAACACATATGATGACATACATGATGATTGGGAACTCAACATATGTAAACGCTACAGCAATGATGCACTAATTGGTGATAAGTTTAAACTTATGAAAATGAAAATTATTTGACAATCTATTTTTAGTTCTACTCACGCATGCACCTCAAATTCTGTGATTGATATAACCATTCAATTAATAATAAAAGACACTTTCAAGTGTAATTTCACCTCACATCTCTAATTATTTTTCATATTTGTTTCATTTTTTTTTGAGCTCTCTTTTCCCCTGGAAAGTCCCAGGTTTTAAGGCTATCAGTTCCCATAGAAATCCTTTTTCAACTAATTCAGCATCACCATGCAATTCCAAATGAAGATTGTTATGGGTTTCCTGTGTTATACAACCACTGACCGGCGGTTTGTTGTTGGAGTTAAGATGGCGGACATTAAAGGATAGTGTTAAATCGATGCAAGGGAATCAACGTACATCTCACGAAGCTGCTTAGACGACATAGTACAACACACAAAGGAAGACCCCATATCACAAGAGCTAGATCGAGTGATCCAGGAAGGCTGACCAGAGACCAAAACAGAGGTACCACTACCACTTCGTCCATATTATCATTGCCGTGATGAGTTGTTCACTCAAGAAGGTATAATCTTCAGGGGTGAAAGAGTTGTCATCCCCACCTCATTAAGGAAAACGTTGACTAAGAAACTCCACTCCTCCCACATTGGAGTTGAAGGTTGCCTCAGAAGGGCCAGGGTTTGTCTCTACTGGCCAGGAATGGATGCACAGCTCAAGGACTACATCCAATCATGTGAAACATGCCTAGCTACGGGGAGGAAGCAGCAGAAGGAGACGATGATAGCACATGAAGTGAAGGGGCGTCCATGGTCAAAAGTAGGAATGGACCTCTGTGAGCTGAACGAAGAGACTTACTTGATAACAGTTGACTATTTTTCAAATTTTGTAGAGGTAGACTTGCTTCAACATACCAAGTCCAGGGATGTTATTCACAAGGTAAAGGCACACTTTGCACACCATGGAATTCCCAATGTCATGGTGTCTGATAATGGGCAACAATTCGCAACGCAAGAGTTTCAAGACTTTAGTAAGCAGTAGGGCTTCCAGCACGTCACATCATCCCCAAGATACCCCCAGAGCAATGGTCTGGCTGAGAATGGTGTCAAAACAGTTAAATGTCTGATGACGCATGCAAAGATTGCAAAAGAAGATGCCTACCTTTCACTCCTCGACTTGAGGAACAAAATGTTACTATGTGACATCAGGTTACCTTTGCCGGCAAAAGGAGACAATAACAAGCTCAAAGCTAAAGATATACCCGCAGCTGAACTAGATTTAAGTAAGTTATCCACATACAGAGTAGAAGAACTGAAGTTTTGGCTTTCCTGCTGTGGTCATTCCCTGAAAAATCTACCAACAAAATCAGCGTGTGTTCAAAGGTTAGTTTGGGGTTGTACACAACGTCATGTCGATCATTATCATGATTTTGGTTGGAAATTTCAAGTTTGTAGTTCTCCCGCTTCTCCTTTTAAAAATAGAAACAACGATTACATGAAGAATGGACATCTTGTAAACATCTTAGATCCATCGGAGTTGAGTATTTAGCATTGAGGGAAGGAGTCGAAAATTGAAACATCCAAATGCGACACGTCCTGTAGTAACACAATGCCTCCCAATCTATTTCAACACAATATCTCTCAGGTAAAAGTTTAGATCATTTCCATGCTTGTATATTGTTTATTTACGAGACTTATCTTTCACTGACTAAACTGTTTTTTACCTAATGACACAGTCAAAATCAGATGTTAAATGTCACACAATATTTAGTTGTTTGTTTAATTATAGGCAATTACTGGAAGACTAGCCTAGATCTGAAGTGGACCAGGAAGTTCACTGAAAATTAACCATTAGAGAAAGAAAAGTATTTTTTAACAATTGTGTTGTACGAACTGAAGCCTGTTAAAGGAAAAGCTATGATAGTTTGTGTGCCAACGGATATCCGTAAGCAAGAGCTTCTTAAGAAAGGAATTGGGAAACAGGCTGCATATGATAGGAATTTCCAGCCCTACGAAAACTACGTACTCCTCACGAGCATTTCGCTTGCCCCATTTAATGCCCGCGATAAATTTTGAATGTTCAGCGGTATTTCCCATTGCTGCCGATCACTCAGCCACGAAATTTAAATTCCTCTACAATTGACGTTTCAGTGAATAAATAAAGCGCTGATGAACAAAATATTATCCGCCGTGTAATGCTGCGAGAAAAGTGTGCCATTTGCGCAACTAAGACAACTAGCAGGATTTATACTATTAAAGCTGAGAAGATTGAAGACTTGAAGACCTGTTTTAACAAGGTTTTTAGCGTTAACACTGCAACAATATGCGCTGCTTGCTATAAGCAATTCAACAGATGGATTGCAGATGGAAAACTCGGTAGTTACGACAATCTTGTACAAAGTCGTGGACTTAAACATGTTTCGAAAAAGTATCTGACCAAAAAAACGAGAGAAGACTGTCTAAACCCTGTCCAGCCGTCCTGCAAACTTCTTGAACTTCCTACAGAAATCCTGACTTTAGTTCTGACCTACTTACCACCTCGAGATGTTTGTACCATGTCTACAACTTGTCGTCAACTTCAAAAATTCTGCCAGTCGGCAAATTACGTTTGGAAGCAGCATTATTTCCAGAACTTTGGAATTGAACCATGTTACACAGAATCTACCCTTTCATTCTGAACACTCAATCTGAACTCTTACTTTTATGAGACTGTCAACAGCCAACGCAAATAAAACTCACTGAAACAATAACTCAACTTCAATCCCGATCTACAATTGCACCAAAACTACAAGCCAATCTATTAAAACTACGACAAGACCACTCAGAGGACACCCCAGTGACTGGACTACATGATCTATTACTTCATAACGTCGCCAAAAAGAAACTGGCAAAAAGCAAAGATGGATTCATTTTTGCGAACGCTCAAAAAGGGAAGCCAATCAAGCTAATGCATATACCAGCGTCACAGAAAGGGAGTGCAGTAGCGTCTTCAAGTACTACAGGCTATGAATTCTACAGCGTACCAAGAGGGTCAAGAGGTGGTGGTGTAGCTCTTCTCTTTAAAAAGATGTTGAAGTTTAAGAAGCAAACTCTCGTCAAAACAAAATTCAATTCTTTTGAATTTACAGATTTATTAATGAAACATTCCTCAACAAATGTGAGAATTGTTGTGGTCTATCGTCCACCTCCGAAGAAGGATTCAATTAATTTATTCTTTGATGAATTTTCAAGACTGTTGGAAGAATTGGTGACTGCTTCGGGTGCTCTCCTTCTAGTTGGAGATTTCAATTTTCACGTCGATGTAAATGGAAATCCACATGCCATGCGATTTCTTCAATTATTGAATACATTTGATCTTCATCAAAATATTACTGGTTCTACACACAAGAATGGTCATACTCTCGACCTAATCATCACCAGGAAAGATGAGCTTATTGCCAAGGATTTTTCAATATCTGATCCTGTTATTTCAGACCACTGTGCTGTATCCTGTACTTTATCTCTCCCCAAATCTGTTAATTTGAAGAAAGAGATATCCTATCGTAAACTCAAGTCAATCGATATACCACAGTTCCGTGCTGATTTATCTAACTCTCCTTTAGTATCTGTTGATGACCAGGACGATGTTGGTTCTGCCACAGATCGCTATAATCAAGTATTGTCATTATTACTTGAAAGATATGCTCCATCAAAGAAACGCGTTCTTACACTTCGTCCCAGTGCGCCATGGTATGATGATTCCATCAGAAAGGAGAAAATCAAGAGAAGAAAATTGGAAAGATGCTGGTGCAACTCTGGTTTAACAATTGACAGGGAACTGTTTGTAAATCAATGCAAACGTGTAAATGATCTTATTTTGCAGTCAAAAATGAACTACTATTCAAATCTAATTGAAGATAATAAGTCCAACCCTAAAATACTCTTCTCAACTGTTAGTAAGCTTCTGCACCTGAAGGGAGATGTACAGTTTCCGACCTGGGACAGCACCATGGATCTCGCAATTGCTTTTGCTGACTTCTTTAATGTCAAAATCACAGATATCAGAGCTGATCTTGCAGTTATGCAACAAGGCCCAGGTTCTACTCGTCCTCTGTTGGTTGATGCTGTTCCGGTCTCTAGTTTTTGCCATTTTGAAACAGTCTCGCCTGAGGAAGTCTCGAACGTTATTGCTCTATCCTCTTCCAAGTCCTGTGAGCTAGACCCTCTTCCAGGTCAAATTTTGAAGGAATGCCTTGACATCTTATTACCAATCATCACGAAGATCATAAACTTGTCTCTTGGTCAAGGAGTTGTACCTGCTTGTTTGAAGGAAGCTGTGATAAGACCTTTACTTAAACGTTCCAACTTGGATCATGAGCTGTTATCGAATTATCGCCCAATTTCCAACCTGACATTTCTCTCAAAGTCATGTGAAAAAGTTGTGGCATCCCAGCTAAACAAGTATCTTAGTGCAAATAACCTTACAGAGAAGTTCCAATCTGCGTACAAGACTGGGCACAGTACTGAATCAGCCTTGATTCGGGTGCAGAATGATATTCTATGTTCTATCGATCAAGGCAAGTGTGTTATACTTCTACTCCTCGACCTTTCTGCTGCGTTCGACACAGTAGATCACCAGATTCTGCTTGATTGACTTGCAAATCGTTTTGGAATACGCGGCACAGCTCTTGCTTGGTTTAACTCATATCTCTCTGGACGGAGACAGTTTGTTCGCGTAGAAAGTCAACATTCACCAAGCTATCCTTTGAACTGCGGAGTACCTCAGGGCTCTGTCATCGGTCCCATTCTTTATGTCCTGTACACATCACCACTTGGAGACATCATGGCTAGACATGACATGAGCTTCCACATGTATGCCGATGATACTCAACTGCATTGCACTTTTAAAAGTTCTAATGTTGGCGATCATGCTTTTGCCCAGATGAAGCTGGAAGCTTGTGTCCGTGATAACTACTACTGGATGTTATTTAACAATCTTAAACTCAATGATGACAAATCGGAGATCCTGGTTCTTTCTGCAAAACATCGACCTTCTCCTGACCTGGGAACTTTTCAGATTGTTGAATCAACTTTAAAACCTTCCAATTCTGCTAAGAACATAGGTGTTGTCTTTGATAGTACCTTCTCCTTTGGTCTTCACATCTCGGAATTGTGTAAATCAGCTTTTTATGGAATCAGATCCATTGCTCGGATCAGGAGATACTTAAGCCTGGAAACAACTAAAACGTTAATAAACGCTTTCGTCATCTCAAAGGTTGACCACTGCAATGCTCTTCTGTATGGACTTCCAAAACAGTCTCTCCAAAGACTACAGCATGTTCTTAATTCGGCTGCAAGACTCATAACCTTGTCACGCAAGTCTGACCGGATAACTCCAGTATTAAAAGACCTTCATTGGTTACCTGTAGAACTAAGGATTGAGTTCAAGATCTTATTGTATGTTTACAAAGTCGTATATGGTTTGTCTGTACCTTCGTATCTTCAGGATTTATTAGTCCCTCATGTCCCCCGACGAAATCTTAGATCGGGATCAAAGTTGATGTTAGAACAACCGCAATATAAACTTAAGACATATGGCTCTAGAGCGTTTTCAGTCTGTGCTCCAAAACTTTGGAATGAACTTCCTTTTAAAATCAAAAGCAGTCCTTCTATTGACACTTTTAAACGTAATCTTAAAACACATTTATTTAACAAGTATTTTATTGATTAGCAATATAATATTTATTTTCTTTGCATAGATTTTCAGATAGAGCAAGCGCATCTAAACCGTGGAATGAATTCAAAATTGATACTTGCAAGTAGTGCCTATTTTGGTCACTGTCAAACAACCTGGACATCCATTACACAAAGACAAATACACAAAGACTCTTTGTGATTTTCATTTTTTTCTTTGTGTGGTGGATGTTCTGGATGAGTGATAGTGACAAATTGTCACTGGATGGCTACTGCTTACTTGTGTCCGTTTTGCATTTATTTCATGGTTTTAATGCGTTTGCTCTAATATTCAATAGTACAATACTTTACATTTTTATAAATAATATAGTTTTAACTTTTTCAAACATAGTAATTATATATTTAGATTTTGTATTTATACATGATATTGTAAAGCGCTTTTGGGCTTTTCAGGAAAAAGCGCTATATAAATAAATTATATTATTATTATTACATTGAGATCCCGCAGCAAAGTAGTCGAGACATGGCTATAGGGTTCTTCAGAATACCTTCACAGTTGTTGAAAAAAAAGGAGAACAAGCTGAAGAACTGAGCAGAGAGAGATGAGGAAAATGGATTTTGGCGATAAGTCGTGACGACATACAATGGAAGAATATTCTGAAGAACGAAAGAGTTTGTGGAAGGCATTTCGAGTCAGGAAAACTGGCAGCAGCATGGGAAAAGTTTAATAACGACTGGGTGCTTACCTTGAATCTTGGAAAAACTAAATATTGCCAAGTAAATCATGAAGCCGTCGAAGCGAGAGCTGTCCGATCAAAGAAGAGACAAAAGAGATCTCTTGAACGCCTCGAGTATGAGGTTCCTGTTAAACGCCAGCAGTTAGATGTTAGCAGATTGTCGATTGAAAATATCGACTTTGGAGAGGGTTCATCTACCAAAGAAACCCTATAAGAAGAAGATCAAGCGTCAAATCTGTGTTCGAGCTGTGATCATGATGGTTCTATGTCCTGCAGTGTAAGTCAAACCGACCCATGCTGCGTCCATAGCGTCTTCGTCCAAACTGAAGGGTTCGAGTACATGTTTTTGTGAAATGGATACCAGCCTCCAACCCAAGATTATTTCAATACAGATGAGAAAGTTAGGTATTATACTGGATTGCCTTCCACTGAAATTCTGTTGACTGTCTTTGACCACGTTTCTACTAGCATCACTCGGCACAGTCAAACTCTCAGCAAATTTCACGAATTTGTCATTGTTCTGATTGAGCTTCAACTTAATATACCATTTCAAGAACTGGCATACTGTTTCCAAGTGTGGCTACCAACAGTATCCAGGATATTTTCTTTGTAGTTGACTGTATTGGATTCTCGTTTGTCGCCACTCATTTACTGGCCAGACAGAAATTAGCTATGGAAAACAATGCCAATGTGTTTCCAGCAAGCTTTTAGGAAAAAAGTGACTGTGGTCATAGACTGCTTTGAAGTTTATATTGATCGACCAACCTTCTAGCCAGGGCACAAACTTTCTCGTCTTATAAACACCACAATACAATAAAAGTATTGATTGGCATTACCCCACAAGGAACCATTTCATATATATCTCAAGCATGGGGAGGTAGAACCTCAGACAAATACTTGACTGAAAACTGTGGCCTGCTCGACAAACTAATGCCTGGTGACATGGTAATGGCAGACAGGGGGTTCACCATAGCAGAAAGTGTTGGCCTGAAGCAAGCTAAGCTGGTTATTCCAGCATTCACTAAAGGCAAGACCCAGCTGGATCCTGTCCATGTTGAAAACACAAGAGGCATCACCAGCGTCAGAATCCATGTGGAGAGAGTCATTGATTTGCTACGCCGTAAGTACACTATTTTACAGAGTACACTTCCCAATGACTTCTTCATATGCAATCAGAGTGGACCACCATAATCCAAAGTGCCAGCAATCGACAGATTGATAAGGGTGGGTTCAGCACTTGTTAACTTGTGCCCTCCCATTACACCATTTGATTAGCCCATATTAAGTCCTATCTTGTTGATAAAGGAGGCAAAAAGGCAAACAGAAATACAGAAAAATTGGCTTTAATATGTTAGCTTTCAAATATTTAATGAAGCAGTGATTATTGAGTAATGAAATAAAATACACAATATTTGGTTTCCATTTCTGTAGTTCTCTTTGCTATTGTCAGCAGTCTCACGCAGCGCACATATAAGACATGAGGTGGTACCACACATTACACTTCGAGCTTATGCTCAATCGTCATGGGTAAGGCACGTGTGACTCCATAAAGGTCTATTACTATTCCACGCCTGGAACTCACAGCAGCATTGTTATCAGTCAAAATCAGCTCTTCGCTCCAAAGTGAGCTTGAATTCACACAGATGAAGGAAACTTTTTGGACAGTCAAGTAGTCTTGGGTTATATAAACAATGATGCACAAAGATTCCATGTGTTTGTAGCAAATCGCGTGCAGCAAATCAGAGATCAAACTAGCCCTAGTCAATGGAAATTTGTTAAGTCTGCAGACAATCCAGCTGACGTCGCATCATGTGGTCTAAACGCTAATGATATTGGTTCCAGCTTATGGCTTCAAGGTCCAAAGTTTCCCTGGAATCAAGAGTTAACGAGGCAAGTTAAAGACGAAAACCTCTATCCTCTCTTTCAAGAAGATCCAGAAGTAAAAAAGGTACAAGTACATATGACGTCAACTCAGTCAAATGTTGGAATGGCCACAGTTCTTCAACGTCTGGAATATTTCTCAGATTGGTATTGTGCCAAAAAGGGCATAGCGTTATGCATCAAGTTAAAAAGAAAGCTACAAAACCGTTCTTCTAAGTCTGTCTTGTTACCACTTACAGTTAAAGACCTCAACAAGCAGAGGAGACCATACTGAAAGCAGTACAAGAAGACGCGTTTCCCAAGGAAAAGGAAATTCTCAGAATAATTAACATAAATGATGACAAGATGTCCTGAGCTTCTGCTAGAGAACCAAGGAATCATAATGTTGCTAAAAAAAGCTGGACCCATGGCTGTCATCACGTGATGGTTTAAAGCCGCAGATTTTGTATGACCGTGAAACGTTCATTGCCGTGTGCGTGCCTTGCCGCGGCCGTGGTGTCGTCTAGAATTGTGATTGACTTTCTTTTCTCTTTCAATGTGATTGTTTTGGCAGTGCCGTATCTTTGTCGTGACCGTGTCAATGCTGTGTTTTGGGCATTTCATGGGTTGATCAAAAAGTGCGTGCACACTGATTCCTGAGTAAAAAAACTTTGTAAAAGTTTGTTTTTTTATAGGTAGCATTAATCACATTTGCTAGTCTGTTTTTGAACAGTAGCAATTGAAGTTTTGCCAGAGCGTTGTTGCCAGAATTTATGATTGTTTATTTATGGATCTGGTGGGGTAAAACATTTCTTTTTCTTGTTCCGACTTTGAAATTCACGTCTGCAACCAAGCACTGGAAGTGCCGAAGAAAAGACCTTGTTATACCACCTGGAAGGAGTCGTTCGAAGTTAACACGGGAAGGTATGAACTGGTTTCTAAAATATCTGTACCCAAGAATCAGTAAGTACGCCACATCCCTCGGAAAGAAGGGCAGGATTCAAGACCAACCCAAGAGAGATTCTTTCAAGAACACCTGGCTGAACTACATGCTTCGTGTTGAGGAAATAACAACGTATCCCTTGCAAACATTTTCCAATATAGAAAGCAAAAATGTCGAGTTAGAGGAGAAGCTTTTCGAACATGGAACATCACTTGCAAGCCTACAGAGAAGTAGCCGCTAAGCAAAAACTACGAGATCTCAAGCAAATAAACTAAGTTTAAAGTTATCATTAGAGTACTACAAAAACTACTCGTAAATACCTTGCGTTTTAATTTCTTATTGAACTCTTTCTTTCTTTTCTCTTCTTACAGAGAGAGATCTTTTATTTCATTTTGGTTGGTGGAATCTTTCAATTTGAAGCCAGTATCTCTAATGATACAAGAAAAAGTACTGGAGAGAGTATCGAAATAAAGTTTGCTGAACAATCCGAGGCTGCAAATGAAGACAAATATAAAGGTTAGCAATTTATGATCTACAATTTGTTCCCAAAAAAGATGTTTATATATGCCATATTAAATGAAGTTTAAAAGGGTTCTTTTAGCTTTTCCATATTTTAAGGCTAAGCTTTAATGCATTGTTTTCATCTCTTGTACAAAAGCAAAAGAGTTCATATGAAAACCTGAGTGAGGAAGATAAGAAGAAGATTAGGACCCTTGTAAAGATAAGGAACAGATTCTCCATCTCACTTGGTGGTTATCATGAATTAACCCAGATTGAGTCATCTCTTTCAAGGACCTACTTGTCAGAAGGATGCCAGAAGTCTTTGGATAAAAAGTGGCAAGAAATCATGAAGCCTACTCCTGCCCCCAATGAGAAGCACAGCTTCCTTTCAAATTTCTTCTGAAGAGAGAAGTATAAAAATATGTAAGTGCATGTCCAAATCATATTCAGACAACATATCTATATTTCATCAGCTACAGATAGTTGTTTTTCTAATTTAAAGCTATCCACCAATAACATGAAAAATAAAAATAACTGAGAAGAAAGTGCTGCCATTGTAATTGGATCCGCAAGCGGTTAGACTTTCAAGTGGCTCGGATGACCACTTTAAATGGCGGTCTCGTCTCTCCACACTTAATCACTGTCCCATGATGTGGCCACATGACCCTGGGAGAAGGTAGGGGTTGACCTGTTTGAGATCAAAGGTGGGAGTACTTGATAACAGTAGACTATTTTAGCAATTTCTGGGAAGTTGACAGTCTACCAAGCGACATGAAGTCCAAGACTTCATGTCGAGAAAGAGAAGGAAGTTACCTCAATGATTAGGCGGCAAGAGAGGCACGCTCAATACTACAACAACTCAACAAAGGAGCTGGAGCCTCTCGAAGAAGGTGATGCAGTCAGGATGAAACGACTAATAGCAGGTGGCAAGGTATGGAAAAAAGCCATGGTCAAAGCCAGGCTGGATCAACGGTCATACACGGTGGAAACGGAAGATAGAACGGAAGATGAAACGGAGTACTGCAGGAACAGAGAAAAGCTAAAGAAGACCAAAGAACCAGCACAGTTACCAGAGACACCAAAGACAACGACAGTTCCAGCAGTGCCAGAGTTGCCAGTAACAATGAGCAAGTCAGAGGTACCAGGAACACCACGTGTGCAAGAAACACCTGACAATTGAAACTTTTAAATGGGAAGATGTTATATTATGTTACTGTTCATGGCGTGTCATTACGTCACACCCTATATAGAATTACGTAGTTTGATTTTGAACCTGATCTGTGTAGAATCTAGCATTAGTATCCAATAAAGCATAACATAACAGAAGACATCTGACAAGAATTGGCCAGGCTACGGCAATCACAAGAGGTTCGGCAGCAACGTCGCTGCGAAACGTGAGACAACTGCTGGCACGTCCAACTGCACTTTTCGACCCCCACGTGGCGATTGCAGCCGTAGAGCATCTGGTGGACACCTACATATCAGTCACCCATAACTTAATTGCACTGAGACAAAGAGTGTGGGAGTCTAGCAGTGAAAATGGTTACTAATTGTACTATGCTCCAGAGACCTGCTTCTACAAGCAGAACGAAACTTCCACCCTGGATACCAAGTAAGTCACATTAAGACAGTGGATCTAGCAAAAGCACAGAGAGATGACCGTCACATTAAACGTGTACTAGCATACATCATGACAGACAGGAAACTGATGGCGCCTTCTTGGACTAAGTCGCCTTCGATTACGATTACGCGCGGAATCCTTCTAAATTCAGGACAGATTTCGGCAATAATATCTCAAAAACTAGCGATTCTTCGGCTGCCATTTTGAATTGATTAACTTAACAGATCAGTCACTCGATCAGCTGATTTGTAGTTTTTCAAAATGTCGGACGTGTTTACCAAATATCAGAAGCTTAGTTTGAATAAATATCTATCAAACGTAGAGTTGTGTAATACAGAATTTCATTATTTATATAATAGTGATAATATGGCACAAAATCGTACTTAAAAATTGCTTGGGCAATGAAGAAGTGAGGTTTATCAACCTTCTGGAATGGAGCATTCCAGGTAATGCTTTTATATTCGCTGAGGATGAAGAAATTAGAAGTCAAATAGATGACAACTTAGGGAAAATGGCGGGATCAGTTAGTCAGCTATGCAAAAAAAAAAAAAAAAAGAAAGAAGATCTAGGAAGGATTTGGACGCCAGGTCAAATCGTGCCCAAACTGCACTGTGGTTTGCCAAATCCTATGGTATAGATATCCAAGCTTTTTCTGCTTGATGATTTTTGTGTGTGACAAATTCATGAATTTTCATTTGTTTGTGATGGTCTCCCTAAGTCCTATTTAATTAAACAATGCAGATCTAAAATTAACAGTATGTGCCACATTACTTCACTTCCTGGTCCACATCATGGGACACAAGTTAGCTCTGTCACTGGCCTTCTAAGACAACACATTTCTGAATACCTTCAAACTAACCACATCAGCTTCTCACCGAGTAAAGATAAGATGAAAATCAAAATAAATGGTGATGGTGCCAAAATTACTAGGAACAGTAAATACATTATTCTTTCTTTTTCCCTCCTTCAAACCGGCCATGATGTCATGTCAGCTAAAGCAAATATTGAAATATCTGCGGTATGCAGTTTAGCAGATATTTGGTTTCTGCACGGTACTGAAAAGAATTCTAATGTTGTAGTGTATTGTCACCTCATTAGTTAATTGACTAGCATATTAGCACATGCTATATAAATGGCTCACAGTGTAGTGTTCTTCCTTCGGGTCTACTGTGCACAACACTTTACCAGAGTCTACTTTATTTTGCATTATCGTTATAATTGTTATCATCATCATCATCATCATCATTATTATTATCATTATTATTGTTTTATTATTGCCCTTGTTGCTCTATTTCTTTTATCATTGATTTGGTTTTGTATTCATTGCATGTTCTGTTTCTTTATATATTTTAGTGTACAGAATTTGAGCGTTTCATGTAGAAAACAAAAGTCTGATTCTTCATCCAAGGCATTTGCTGCAGTCCCAAAATGACTAGATCACAGTGTTATAAACCTGAGAAAGTTGAGTATGGTTCTGATTGTTTGATGTCCTGTCATTTGAATGAATTTAATGTTAGTAGTACTAGTCAAGGTGTTAAAGGCCGTTTAAAGGAATCCGTGAATTTTTGGGAAGATTGATTGAGGCCCCAGAGTTTGTGGTCAGTATGATTAGCGAAGGGTACAGAATACCATTCGGGACTTATCCTTTGAGGTGTTTTCTCAAGATCAATAGGTCAGCTCTCACACATCCCACTTTTGTAGAGAACCTCCAGCCAAGGTAACAGCCCACACTTCATCAGCAACAAGAAACTGCAGCTTCAGCAAAACCCATGGCAACAAGGCAATCAGCAAGCACAGTAACATCTCATGCAAAGGCAACAGCCTTTGTTTACCCAACCATGGCATAACCGCAATCCTTTCCCCTTAGAATTCCAACACTGCAATATCAGGAAATGCAATGGATGTGGCAGACAAATTGAGATACAAAGTTCAATCCTCAAACACCTGGAGAGATACCAGAATCCAACGGGCGACCCTTCACAACCTCTTGCATACACTGCATACAAAGAAAAGCCACACTATTATCATACAAGATCTGAATGTGTGCTCAACAGGCACCCTTATTTTGTGGCTGACCTTCATGTCGACACATCAAAAATATTTCTGCAACTAAATGACCAGCATAAAATGAGCTTAGTTATGGACTTAGACCTGTTTTTGCCGTAAATATAGTTATGGTCTTGTTTAGAATTTAAATATAATTTTATTAGAGTGCATGCATTAAACCCATGAACAATAATTAGTACTAATTTGTATTGTTTCGGAAGTCTTTATTTCCTATTGTTTATCACTATTTAGTACTTAAGAACTAAATGCTTGTAATTGTTTCTTGGGTTTTAGTGCGAGTACTCTACAGATTACTTATCAAAGTATTGGGTTTTTAAACTATAAATGTCTGTTTATACGAGCTGCTTTTACATCAGAGCTCACAAACACTGAAGATTTGCCGCCACAACCTGAAGTTGCTGGTTGATGCAAGTGGGTGTATTTATTTATTTTTGGTGGGATTTTGAAAGCTTTGCAACTGTAAAAAAACTTATCCTTTTTGTAAACAATTTGTAGCAATTGTTTTGGTAAACCTTCTTAATGTTGTATTTATTTAGTTCTAAACATGTCTTCAAAGAAAAAAATGTCTCTTAATTCGAATGCACTGTCCATTTGAAAACTGCGAAAAGTCGTATCAAAACAGAAAGTCTTCTGGAACTTTTCTCTGCTGGGAATGATCCGATCCTCGAGTCAGCAAAGAAATCTTGTCATGTAAAATTTTACCAAGAACAGAGAGTGATTGTTTTACAGTTCAGCATTCTATGACCCAAGGAGACGAAATAAGCAGGATTACCACACCATTTTCAAGTGTTCGAGGATTAAAAATTAAAACGACTTCAATCAAGCTAGATGTCGACATTCTTTTCTTCCCAAGCTAGAAAAGCGACAGTCCTCGAGCAAGTCCTGGAAAGAGTTCAGCCTTTCCTCTGAAACAAGTAGCAATCATCACAGAATAGTCTTTGAATTTATTCCTGGTAAAGAACCAAGTTGCATAATAAGATCTCGAAGATTTCTACTCTGGAAATAGGGTCGGTCTACTTATGCGTATTAGTCTATTATCTATTTCACGGGTTTAGTAATTTCACTCTATTGCTAAGGCTAAGTTATCACGCACATGCACCAGACCATTATTTACAGGTTAATTATAAATTATATAATTTTATTTTTCATTCATAGGTATATTTAGTGAAGAAGACAAACACATTTCCATTGTAATTTGTCCTCGCCATCGAGAATCTTTTAGAGTCCGCTGGAGATGTAATAAAAAGCTGTGCTGCATTCCAGCTGAATGTGCAGGTTATAAATATTGGTCCCCAAAAGGCCAGTGTAGATTAAAGAGTGCAGAATCAGCTTATGTATTGGAAACAACTAATACATTTATTCTTGTGGGATCACGTACGTGAAAATGAGATATACAAATATGTAATTACATAAAATATGTAAATAGTAAAATAGGCAATTAAATAGTATTTTGTTCATTAATTGGGTTCCATTATGATTTCAGCAATCTGTAACAATGCAGGGACAACTTCAAGATAACTGTATCATGTTGGTGGAGTTTAACACAGACGCAGTTCCTGCAAGTGCTGCAAAGGTGAGCTGTAATATTGACAAGAAATGCTTTCCTCTTACCAAACTACTAATTAGAATATTCTAAATTCTACAGGAAACAGATAAAAGCCTACTTTCTCTGGAAAAAGTAACCGAATATATTAGGGATCTCAAAATTGTTGACGAAAGTGCTGTTTTTTCCCCGGAAACGTGTAGTACAGCATCATCATCCGAAGAATGTAACGATGCCCAACTTGCCCAACGATCAAAGCTTAACTCATTCTTGGAAGAGTGCTCAATCCAACCTCTTGGGAGACCATGGCTTGAATGGAACGAAGTAAAAGAGAGAACAAGGAGGCGTTACGTGGATCGTACAAGTGAGGTAGTGACGTCAATGTTAAATGTAATTTCACCGGTAAATGCTTCACATTTATGGAGAGAACTCCAAGTGTCAAATCATATGCACATGGTATTTGCACTCGTTAAATTCGCTAGACCAATGGAAGACGCAAATTTAAAGGCATTGTTGATTATTTTAGTTTGGTTTTTAATGCATAGTTCATCTACATTAGTAATTATCCAGTGCTTTTAATGTATAACGGATGCATAACTTATAATGAATACTTTGAGTACATTTTATATCACATCATATTAATGAGAATCGTTTATTCCGTTCATTATTCACAGACACATAAATCCAGTACATGTGAGCAAGAATAGATCAAAATGGAACACAGGGCAACTGTTAACAACAATACAGCGTACGCACATTACGTTTTATTCAAAAATGCATTGATTCTGACGACATTTATTTTGCATGCCACCTTCATAATTATTTATTTTATCAAATTTCTTTGCATTTTCAGGAACCGTGTGAATATTAGTGATAATGCTACTTCCATATTGACTGGAAGTTTCAAGGTGAGATTGTACACATACGTTTCTAAAATTCATAGGTTTGGAAAGTATCATAATTGTAAAATCAAAAACAATTAAGAAAAAAGAAGACCATCCACTATTCCGAACCTGGTCTTTGACTGCCCTTTACCTCATTACAGTAGGTTAATGTGATTGTACTCTTATCTATAGTTTTTTAAAACAATCATGGAAACTGTTCAACTGAATGGTGCAGGTCGCCCCTAAAAGATAGGTAACATTCAATATGGGATGATATGTATTACAACAATGCATATAATTACTACTATAATTACTATACAAATTTATAGAAATCGTGCTATTAGGTTTCAGATGTTGAACGTTGGCTTAAAAGCTGCACAAAAGAGGCGGAGGCGGAGGCGGAAAAAACAAGCAAGGAAGAGTTATGGGAAAGTTTCGTCCTCTACAGCGATTTGAAAAACGAGGTGGGAAGAGACAATTTTTTTGCGTTTTTAGGTATTGCACATTCAAATTTAAGCTACAATGCTGTTCCTGTTTTTAAAAGGGGTCGTCGAGTAGGATACAAGGGGTTTATGTTTATAACGCGCACAATCCCTAAAGTTTTCAAACCATCGACAAAAAAGACAAAAACAGATTTGAACCATGAAGTACATAAATGGCCTAGAAGTACTTTAAACGATTTCACTAAAGATAATTTTACAAGTGCCGTTCCAACAAGTGACGGTCATTGTAAATTCAGAAGACGAATGCTTTAATGAGTTATCGACACACAAGGCAACACATGATTTGAATCTGGAAGTAGAGAGTCCTAAAAATACTTTAAACGATTTTACTAACTATGATTTTACAAGTGCCGTTCCCACAATCGACATCATTGTGAATTCAGAATATGACTGCTATAATGATGTGTAAAATCCTGTGATGGAGAGGAAACCTGGCGGGGCAATGTATGGTAGCGATCTTAGAAACAGTAAAGAAAGTGATGCAAGCAAATCTGATGAGGAGGAAGAGGAGGAGGAGGAGGAAGTTGTTGAAGAAATTTCGATAGTTAATGAAACTAGTCACTTAGTATTTACGAGAGGTTCTATAAACATCCAACTCGTTTAACTTCTTTGCACCTTCTGGGAGACCTAAATCTTTTCAAGATTTCCTGAAAGGTGTTTTCAAAGATCCCGAAAGGTACGTAAAAGAACGTGATGCAATTCAGAGACATCTTCCACAGTTTACTCACCTTGCAAAAAGTAACTTTCAATGCTCCATTTGTATCCCATACCTAAAGTGGGCCATCCAAAACAACCAACCGCATTCTCTGTGTAGGTCAAAAAAGGCATCCACTGATGCAATTCTCTCTGGAAAAGCAAGCTTATCATTTTCGGGTGTGGTCAAGCTAAAAGAACACAGTACGTCCAAATGCCACGAAGAAGCCATGATGTTTTGGAAAAAAGAAAAAGAGATGGCGACCTCTTATCAAGTGACAAGAGAAAACATCATTAAAAAAGACAAGCCAATCTCTGACTACTTCTACAATCCTAAGCAGCATTTAAGCTAGGAAGGACCTCTGAATTTCAACAACAAAGGTTTCAAAGACAAAAAGTAAAGTGTTGTTACCTTTGGAATTCGGAGGTCGTTAAACAATTTAAAGGTGATTGCCAAATTAGAAGAACGGTGCCAATCACTCACTGTCTTCAAACAACGTATAAAAAATGGAAACATCAACTGCTTCAAATTTATCCCTGGTCATGTTAACTGCTCGACATACAAAGGATGGAAAAAATGCACACAATAGATACTTCTGCACTTAAAAATGAAGCTAACTCTATTTATAAATCTGTGTTTGTTCCTGTTTTTAAAGACGTGTTGATCAATGGAAAACCTGTAAAAATCAATGGAGAAATCAAAAGACTTGACCCACCATGTAAAGGGGAGGCCCTGTCCTATGGTGAACACCCTTATACCTGTGACAACTGCTCCCGTCAGTTAAGAGATATCAAGGACACTCTTCAACATCGACAGTTTGGCAGTTTAGAAGGAAAACGGAATAGAATCGGGTTGAAAGGTTTTAATAAACGATACGCCAGAAAGGGGAAATGGTAGATGCTCTAGAAGTGGAAACTCAAAGAAGAAAATTGGCAGACAAAAAAGTAAAACAGATGGTGAGAAGAATATTGTCTTCAAAGGAATGGGAAGACAGCCTGCACAAAGCATGTCTCAATGGCGAAGACCAAAAGCTCGCAATAGATTTAGTTCGTTTGATGCGAATGGGAATATTGAAAAGCAAACCACTACAAATTATGGTTTTACGAAATTTGGTTTCAAAGCTTAAGAAAGGAAACAACCAACATTATGTAGATCGCGTTAAAGATTTAAGTAGTCTCTTTAAAAACGAACTAGAGCCAACAAATTATGCTCTCCTAGCGGACATATTTTGACTTGCAAGGGAAACAACTGCTGCAAATCATTCTTCCCAGTCAAAGTTATATCCAGGTTTAAATAATGATGCTATCGATTTTGCAGTGCAAGTCTTCAAGGGATTACCGGTAAATGAAGGAAGCGATGGTGCACGTTTTCTTCGTTACCTTCATCCACGTAAGTCTTCTGATGGAAAAGTGGTTCTGGTAGGATACGCGTGGAATCCAGATGTCGACACTTAGAAGGATGAGGAGATAGAAATTCCCAGAAAGGATCCCAAAAAAGGAGACCTGGACGATTTTGCAGCAATGAAGAGGTTAATTGACTCCCTGATATTGAAACAAAAATTATCCAAGAGTGTGTCTGTCCACAACTTAACAGCACTAGCCTCACTCGACAAACCAACAGTGATTAACTGTATGTGGCCCACACAAGAAGAAGGATATAAACACAACCATCTGCTGAAGTATTGGGAGTCGTTGTGTAAATCATGCTATTATGAACAATCAGGAGCACTCCCTCTTAATTTGATAGGTTACTCTACCGATTCGGCTGGCTTCTCCTTCCATCAGGTGAGGAAATAAGAGGAGTCCAGTATCTTGGTCTTGGCATTGATGAAGAGTGCTTTTTAGCTCCATATTATTGGTTTCTTCCTTCCATTGCTTATTTAGATTATGACCACGAAAAACTTAAAGTACAAAACCCGAGATTTAACATTCTGGAAAGAAGATGGGAAGATCATTAGGTTTGCAACCATAGAACACCTGAAAGATCTTAAGCGGCTGTTACGACACTGTAGAAATTCTTTTCTCGGCTGCCACTATTCTTAAACTGGCAATGTTTTTGCACTTCAAGGAACTTTGAACTCATTGGACATCTCCATATAACTTTGGTACCAAGAGTACTGAAAGAATCATTGGAGAAATGCAAGGGAGAGCGAACTGCAATCTCTTGATTCGCAACCCACGTTTGGAGATATGCTTGATAAAAGCACCAAAGTACAATTCAACCTAAACGCAAAAAATCGTCTTTCTGCAGATGGGGCAAACGTAAAATCCACTCACAAACGAAAACGGCTGGTATTTGCATTCCAGAAGAACGAAATTAAAGCAAATTCTTATCCTGAGAATTACTCTGACTATACTATACTATACGAAGTAGAAGAAGTAGTAGGAAGACGTCTGTCAAAAGATACACTCACTTATGAGTACAAAGTACACTTCAAGGTATATGGACCAGAAGATGACATGTGGCTACCGGCTTCATTTTTTAACAGAGCGTTCAAGTTTGAGTCAAGATCTAAGTTTGGCAGAAAAAGAAAGCATATGCTGGATCCGGATAATGTACAAGAACCTCCGGGAAAAAAAGACGCTTTTAAAAGAAACAAAATCGGAGAGCACTAAAAGACCTGTGCTGTTTGAATCGTCTTCAAACCATGGGAGGCAGCGGAAACACATCGATCTGGCGACAACGGTAAGACCACTGCTAACGTGAAACGAAAACCATCAACAGAAGCAAAAGGCAGTAAAGAAAAAGTCAAGAAAGCAGTATTGAAGCGAATGGAAAATTCCAATAAAAAGAAGAAATCAAATATTTCTAGACAAGAAAAGGGTAAAACATTTCGCTCTACCCTACCGAATCGTGATTCTGATTCTGAAAATGGCGTTCAAAACAATGGCAGTGATGAATCTGACGTCGTAAGTTTTAACCCAAGCCTATGAAAAAGCAAGATGGTTATCAAGATCAGTGAGTCAACCAGTGATGAGGAATTAGAAGAACAAACTTATAATTCATCAAGAAATGAAGTCATTACGATTCAAGATGAAAAATCATGTGACTTTTCTTTAAGTTCTTTTAGGGGTCTTCAAAAGCAGCCGAAGGGAAATAGATTGATATCCAGCGCCAGTTACAGAGGTAAAACTCTTAATCTCTTACATTTTAAAGAGATCCCTCCTCTCGACATTCTGGAAAAGAGTGTAAAAGAGCTTAAGAAGAAAATTGAGACTGATCCGACAGCGGCAGTTCCATTCCCCCACCTTGGATCCTTCACAGTTCAAATCATTAGAGCTATGAAACAACTATACCAAGTTAAGAAAATTGGGAGTGAAGTGCTGTTCAAACACAAATGGCTGCAAGCTGCATTTGAAAAGTACCCTTAATCCGAAAAACACAAGGCGAAACATGCACTTTTGGATGGTACAATTAATGGCAAACCATTCCAGGTGATGTCTTATGGTTGTAGCATAAACTCTCACAATGTGGCAACCTTGTGTGGAGAGAGATACTTGGCTGATGAAATAATAAATTTCATGGTTCATCTTTATTGTGGGCAAACGATATCAGTAAAACACACCATTTTTTGGCGCTGACGCTGTTTCTAATGCAGTCAAGATTGGACTCGGATGCCTTTAATAGTCTTGTGAAGAACAGTGTTTCTGACGCGAATATTATGAAAGTCAAGGCACTATTTCTGCCTGTACACATGGACCAAGACTGGGGTTTGGCAGTTTTCTGGGTAGAAGAACAAATTATATGCTTTGATGATGGATATCATTTACCTATTCCAAGACAACTGAAAAACCGAGGAAAAAAGATTTTAGAATGTATACACAGCATCACCGGAAATATCTGCTTCCAACCCGATAAGTGGAACTGCAAGAGATTCAAAGAACCGATGCCAGACCAAAACCTTGGTACCAATCAGAAACATGGAAATGGAAGTTGTTGGATTAGAGTAATAATGTGTACCAAAGACTTTACTACTGGATCGCCTTTCACTTGGATTTACAATGACTCAATGTTTCTCCGAGCTGATGTCATGTTGGAAATTCTGAATTTCATTGTAAACTGTGCCTGTCTGATATATTTACATAATTGCGTCTTCTTAGTTAAGAATCCTCTTCCTTCTCCAGTTGCTGATATCTGTTATTAATGAACTGTGCCTGCCTGGCATAACTGAATAATTGTGTCTTCTTAGTTAAGTAGCTTCTTCCTTCTCCAGTTGCTGATATCCATTATTAATGAACTGTGCCTGTCGGGCATAATTGAATAACTGTGTCTTCTTAGTTAAGTAGCTTCTTCCTTCTCCAGTTGATGATATCCATTATTAATGAACTGTGTTTGCCTGGCATAATTGAATAATTGTGTCTTCTTAGTTACCAAACGGTAAGTTGTACTTTACGGTTATACTATTTTATGATTATTTGTTATTATTCTTTTACATACTCGTCATATGAGATCAAACAGTTTGGCAGCAGACTTCTTTTTGACGAGGTATTGAGAAGCTGATCACACAAAATATTCGCTTCTGTCATATTTCATAAACACATCCTGCGTTTTCATAACAAAGGACATACAAAATATGGAATGTGATTTTTAATGCTAAATTAGTGAACAACTGGATAGGGCAACAATCTACATCTGCTGGCTGGAAAATATCAAATTGGTTCTTGCTGGCTGGGATCAAAACATTCTCAAAAAATTCTCATGTAGATAGCTGAGAAAATGATTTCAACATTTTCAATCTAGCTGGCAGTGAAGAGCAGATTATATTTTCCCACGATAGTTAATAATTAACTATAATTAGCGTGGGAACATTGAACAAGTATTGTAGACATCATATAACTAATTTGAGGAAAAAGTGTCGTTGGGTACTCTTGACTTGATTAATGAATTTTCAAAATTCCTTTCTGTTTAGCTTTTCTAAGAGTTTACGCTGGTTCAAAAGGCCAGATCTTTGAGACAAAATATGAGAGTTCGGAAAAAAGAGACATAAAATGAGTGCAGTATTTATTTTAGTTTTTTAACGAGTCATTGCTCTCATCATCGTCATCATCATTAATATTGTTGTTGTTGTTGTTTTTGTTGGGGTTGCTGCTGCTGTCATGATCATTGTTATAAGTAACACTGTTGATTTCTTCAGTCTTTCAGAAAGGGATGACGAGTTAACTTAAAGTGAAGCATTAGCTGAAAGACGGATGCATTGTTCTTTCGGATAAGGTATGAAAGATGTTATCGATTGGTAAATAGTTTAATAGTCATCATATGTACTCCCTTAGAGAAAGTATTGTTTATGCTTCCTGCTTCTTTTTTCTCCCCCCCCCCCCCTCAAATTTTCCACTCACCATACATCAATGGATTGAAATATTTTCTGAAATCTTCTCTTTGCATTTGAAATTCAGTTCTAAAGGATGCCTTAATGATAAAAACGAAACCCCATTTCTTGAAAAAGGCAAAAAGACATATTCGACCGAAGGTGCAGTCTTGATTCTTCTAGAAGGACAAAAAAGAATACCGCAGAGTAAAATTTGCACGATCCAGTCATCACAACTGTTTTGCAATTCAAGCTATCTCGTCGACTTGTCAGCCCTTGATCATCCTTCAGACGTAACGGCAGATGAGTTGGGAGCATATAAAACACATGGAGCTCCAAAGGAGTATATATATGTCATTGAGGATGATGGCGAAATAAGACTCAAAAATAGAAGAGGGAAAATTCCATCGAAAGAAGAAATGGAGCCGGATCGTTCGTAAAGCGCTATGTATTTCCTTACAGCAGATCGAAGTCCTCACCAGACCTGCTAAGGATCATATTCAGACTCAAAAGAAAAGACCCAGCCAATCGATTAAACAATCCTCTCCATGCGTATGCTCTTGTGCAATATCGGTTTGATGGTCAGGAACATCGTTTGATAGTACAAACCCATGGTAACTCGAAATCTAAAGCAAAGCCTTATAAAGCAACCAAGACAAGCATGATGGAAGAATTAAAACAAGAACTTGAAACCGAAACACCAGCGGTAGCAATCGCGACAAAAAACATGGGGGATATATGTCTGCTGCTAGTGCAAGTAAGTGAATAGTGATCACAGGGAGCCAAATTTAGATAAAAGTATAACGTTAAAATCAAAATGGTATGAAAATGAATTTACATATTTTTTAAACTCAAGTTGAAGATGATATTCTCCACAATACGCAGAGTCGCAAATTTTAGAACTTGAAACCGAAACATTAAACTACTGCTGTCTTAAATGTTGTAGTTTTGACATATCTTTACGTTTTTAGGTGCAAAATATATGCTGCCCATTCGTCCAGATTGTCTAAAAAAGTAAACCCAGACGAAAAGACTACACAATTTGAAGACTACACAAAGACAATTTGAAGTCTGGTGAATGGAATAGATCATTTGAGGGTTTGTCAGAATGTTTCGGAGAAGGAAAACAATCATCAACAATTAGGAGAAAGGCAGAAAAACAAAATGTCACTGGCTACAATATGTTTAAATGCAACAAGGTTGAGAATATGGGATCGTTGGGCCGGGCTACCTATTCCAAAAAAAGATATAAAGTTTTCATAAAGATTGATGAATTGGCCAGGTGATCTGATGGCGTCATTTTAACGCCAAAATCATTTAAAAAAAAAAAAACAATGCGTTATTGAAAGGGATAAGTGGTATTATTGGGTTAACGGAAAATCAGTTTCCTTTAGAAGATGGCTTGTGGCTGGACAAGAAATTGTACACTGTATGGAAGAGTTTGAAGATCTTAGTCTTGCCAAAAAAGAACAAGCGAAGACACAGCATCATGATCAAGGACTCTCCACCCAGAAGAACTTTCAGTCTAATGTTAAGAATTTAGTTGATAAAATGATAGTGGGGAAATCCTTTCTTGGTTGACTGCCCTGAACTGATTGCCCTCGACAATGTCACTGGGGACTTGTGGTGGTTGATTTCCTGAATGAGAGAATTTTGTTTGATGATGGAATGAAATGGCAGCCAAGAAGAAGTCTATTGGCAGAAGTACAGCAACTTCTTGATTTCTTGAGGGTCAGACCTATGGACAATAATCTTTCTACAAAGTTTTGGAACCAGAAAACTAACTCTGAAAGGTTTGGCATGCCATTACAAATGACAGGCACCACACAAGGCACTGGTACTTTGTGATGTCTGTGATATCGCTTGTCTACAGTTCTACTTTGTTTTGTTACTTACCCGGAGAGTTAGGATTGTGGGCTGAGTTTAAGCCTTCAACTACATTACCAAGCCATTGAAGGTATCGTTTGTGTTCTTCCTCATTTCTTATTAGTTTTTTTTTACCAGGGAATGATATCTCGTGTTTTTCATCTCTAAATGGTAAATCATGCGGTAGTTCTCGACCTGAATGACTCTGGAGAAAGTGGTTTCCTAATGCTTTTCTTGACCTAAAACTAGGCACATGGAACAGCTAACAAGATAAGTAGTGGCCATTTGCACCGAACTGTAAAAATATGTGCCGGGTAAATGAAGTTCAATTAGAAAAATTGTTGTTAGTCTTACTTTCGACAAGTTTGATTTCTTTAAAGGTCAAAGTGCGGTTTTTATATACTTTTACCAAAGCAAAATAAGTTGAGTAGGGAGAACATAGTAAACTGAAGTCATATGATATTGATTGAATAATACTTTCTCCTTAAAGTCCAAAGCTCGCATTACACCTAGCAACACCCCTAACTCTGAACTGGATGTCAACTACATTTGCAAACATTCGCGTCACGTGTAAATCTGCTTCATGTTATTTTGGAATTGAATGATCAAATGACAATGAACCATAAAGATAGAAGAAAGGCGAAAAGGAAAAGATGGCTACAGAGAAAGAAAGAACAAGCAGCTTAGGAGAGAAGAAAAGATAGAGAAAGGAGGATTAAAGAACGGACAGAGCAGTTGTTAGCCATGCAAGCAAAAGACTCAAAAGTTCAGGAAGAAGAGGAAGGACCACATGCACCAGAACCGGCAAAGAAGAAAGGCCGACTTGCTGAAAGAAATAAACGCCAACCACATCATACATAAAAAGAAGCATTTGAGCAGTGGCAGTTATGGTTCATGTTTTCTGGCGTTTTATCGAGGCATGACTGTTGTGGTGAAGGAACTGCAAATCCACTGCAGTAATCAACAAACGAAAAAGGACGCCAAGAAACGGATGCGCAACGAGCTTCTGAATGAAGCGAACATCATAAACTAGCTTGGTGATTATCCAGGTCTGCCACTGCTATTTGGTGTTTGCAGCAGAAACACTCCATTCAGATTAGTGCTTCAATTTCACAGGGACGGATGCGACAGCATAACCCTGGTTCGAGCTTTGCAGTCGAAATTAGTCATGAAGAAACGTGAATGGGATGATATCATGATCAAAACAGCTAATGCGTTACAACACGTACACAGTGTTGGATTTTTACACAATGACGTAAAATCGAACAATGTGTTATTAGACAAACGGGGTGCCGTTTTTATACCCGTTATCATTGACTTCAGCAAAAGCCGACCAATTTCGGACCCTAAAGGACCCAAGCTTTTGACTGCTAAAGAGCAACTGAAGTACAAGAAGAAGTACCCTCACATCGCTCCCAAAATTGTTGAAGGATGTGGCGGACAGTCCATTGCAAGTGACGTTTTTAGTTTCGCAAAGGTGGTTGAACAAATATATATCAAATGTAAGTTAGGCGAGCTTCCTCATCTAGTTACTCATTGTCTTTCGCCTTCCGTTGAAGAAAGACCAAGCTGCACTGAGCTTTACTACGTTTTAAATATCTTACCACTGAACTTTAAGTTACTTTTATCTGGAGAACAATATTATTTAAAATATTCAAATAGTATTCAAAACAAGAAATTGTAACCAAGATTGGGCTAGTTTACAGCCAATTGTAAACTACGGAATAACTTATTGAATTATGTCATAACAGAATTAACTGTGTAATTTAATAAAATATACCATAATTAAGAAAAGCATTGGTAAGATTTACTCAGTTCTGTTGACAGTCAATACGCAAAACTTGACAAAAGGTGACACCCGAAGTGTAAAAACCAACACCTACGCCCTGATTCACGAAATTCGCTTTTTGTTTCCCCCCTGCCGATGTTGGTCCTCTCAGGGAACAGACATCAGCAGGAAGCCAGTTTTTCAAAGTCATATGAAACTCCTCATGTGGAGACTTTTGGCCAAAAATTAATAGCTATGGTGTTTTTTGAGCAAATGGAATATATCCTATCACTGCATATCATATCAATGATGGCATAGTCCTTGATTTCAATTTTTCAGTTCCTATGGATTACAAGCCACTTCTCTGGTCCTTCTTCACAAAAAAGATGATGAAAGCTTTGTGCTTGGTGGCAAGGGGTATGGTGTTGAGTTATGTGCATTCTGTGATGCTGTAAGGGTAAGTTATATGCACAGTTTTGCTGCTAGTCATAGTGACTATTAATTTTTTTCAATCATATTGTTGTTCCTTGAGCAGGCATGTACTTCACATGGAGCAGATGTTGACAAAACTTGTCTGAACTGCCTTAGGTCCAAGGTGAATATTGGAAGGCATTTTTTACATCCAGTTCATACATTCATTAAGTACTTTGGGTCTAATATATTTTTGGTTTTACTTATTCCAGAAAGACTGGTTTAAGAGATGATCTGTCATTTCTACTTGAGGAAGATCTCAGCCATATAAACCTATGTGTTATTCATTGTGAGATGAGAAACTTAGAACAACTTCTCAGTTCCGTTGGATTATATTCATACCATGTTGGTAGTCTGGATGCTTTGAATGCTACTATAGCTGATTATGGCCCAGAAGTCTCCAGAAATTTTTCCAGAATCACCATTGCAGAAAAACCTGGTCATCAAAGTTTTAGGAACCTCCATCCAACTACACCAGCAAAACATACCAACAGGATCGTCCAAAGAGACAAAATACAAGAAATCAAAACACTTTCTGTTGAATGCGATGCTTTGAAAAGTATTCTAGAAAATGTTACACAGCTTGAAGGTGAAAAAATACTTGAATAATGTATTCTTAGCAATAACTGCAGTAGAAAACTTATTGATCGCAATGTAAAGGAATCCTGTTCAGTTTTTTGTTCTTCCTATAAAACAAATTTGAAAACGAATTTTGCATTGCATTGCATTGCATTTTGTAAGTGTTGTGGAGACTTCAATTTTGTTGCTAGATCAGTCTCCTAAATTCAAAGAATTGTTTCCTACTTAAAATGTGCAAGAACTTTCCTGTGGATTAGGATATTAGCTATTTGATCCCCAAGACTTTTGATATTTGAATTGCAGGGACGTGCAATAGTTAAGCTACTGAGCATGTGCAGTTCAACATGCTAGAGGACTATGGGTATTTCTATTTGGTAAGCCATCTTTGTAAAGCATGTTATCTTACCTGCTTAACTATGTCTAGTACTGAAAGAAGTAGAAAATTTAGATAAAAATTAAAAATTGATGAAGAAAAGTTGGAAGCTTATAGGAGGACGGATAGGGAAAGGAAGAAGAGAGACTATGAAAAGGCTAAATCTACATTATCTGAAAAGGAAAAGTTGAAGAAGAAGTTAAAGAAAAGAGAGATGCACCGAAGCTGGAGAGCAAAAAAGAAGAGTTTACATTTATCATATATGCCTTAAGAGCCATCTGATGTTGGCAATACTCCTGGTATTTCCACACACGGTACACTAGCAGGTACTTTTCAAAGCCCACAAAATCTTGGAAAGGCAGTACGAAAGGTGAAAAAGAGCTTGCCACACAGTCCATCAAAAATTCCTCATATTATTGCCAAAGTTGTACAACGAATGTCTCCGGGGAAAAGAAAGGCAGTCTTTGAAGTTTGTGATACATCTGTTAAAAGAAGAAAACTGGAAGGGACAAATAGAAAGAAACGGTCGGACGCATTGTCAGATGAAGTAGTAAAAGTAGTAAAAGAGATGATATAAGCCGAATGTGCCCTGAGAAAAAAGACTTTTTGTTTGAAGTTTGAAGTGCTGAAATATCTCACAGAAAATTTACCACATGAAACAAAATAAAACACCGGCGTGAAATCATGACTGCCCATTGGTATAATGAGATGGTTTCACTTTTATTTTTGTAAACTCGATTTTCATGAAAAACAATTTTATATTGATGGAAAGATTATTATAGTTTTCGAGTATAAATAAAGTATTCATTCATTCATATTTAATGCAGTCACTACACAACTTTTGGCTCTCCGCATATAAGTTGCAAAATTTCGTCGTTTTTTGATTTCGTCATGGCCAATGCGAGACACCAAAAATTCTTATTGTATGATCAAGCTACCGATACTTTCTGTGGTCTAAGGAAATTTTGCTACTCAAGGATTTGGTCGCTGAAGTTTTAAAATGATGATTCGATCGTCTCGGCCGCCATAAGTGAGGACAAACATCACAAAATGTTCTCATTCAAAGCAAAAGATTGTACTTTGAAGCTGTATTCTACTACTAAAAAAGTCCTTATACAAGGTCAAGGAAGTGATATTCTTATCAAAGCACTCTTGTGCTATTTAGAAAGTGAATCCAGTATTGAAGACAATCCTTCTTGTAACAACAATGGCGCTAAGTCTTTGTCTTGTTGCTGAAAAGTCCACGAATGTTTACTTGGGCTTCCTATTGCTCTGATGCTTTTAAATGACAGCGGAAGGGCAGAAAAACGACAAGGCAGCTCTTTTCTTTGTTTAAAAATTTCACTTGCATTTTTTAAGCGTTTTGTCTGTGTCTTTATTGCTCCTAACTTGTAATAAAATCCTGTTGAATCAAAATAAGGCTAATTAGCAGTTATTCGCCGAAGGCGAAGTGATTATCGATGAATATTTACCGAGCGGCGAGTCTTCGAGCTGCGAGGTAAATATTCATCGATAATCACTGAGCCTGAGGTGAATAATTGTTTTAGTATAAATAAAAAGGTGATTATTTCAAAAAAGAAAGAAGGAAACAACATTGAAAGTGAAAATATTTTATTTTTTAAAAGCACGACAGCCATTTTGTCCGAAAAGGTGATTATCGGCTGATAATCCGAGATAGAAAACCAATCAGAGCGCGCGATTTTGTATAATCACCTTTGTACTTATACTAATTGGAAATATTCACAAAAATGTCAGATTTTTGCTGATCAAAATATCACCTCTCACAAAGTACAAGCCTTTATTTCTCAAAAACGCATGCATTAGAAAAAAACTACATTTGATATTTTGTTATTTAGCCCCAAAAGAGCATATTTACTCAAAACTTTAGTGATTTACTTGTGTAACTGTTGCTTCAATTTGGTGACACAATGCTGTCAAACAAGAACATAGGTAATAGAGGGGACTCTCCCTGTATTAACTCTGACTAGAAAATATCAAATTTTTAATGATCAAAGTATAAGCTCTCCCAAAGTACAAGGCTTCATATCTTGATATTGCTCTTTAGCCTCAAACTAGCATGTTTGTAAAATATAGAGTTTAACGCAACGAGAGACCAAAAAGCGCTTTTGTGCCTGTCCAAAAGAGGGTATTTGCAAAATATTGGGTGTTTTTCATATGAGGCCAAACTGGTATTTCTGCCCTGTGTGTGGAGTGGAAAAATGTCGAAGAAACCTTGCTCAGACAAAGCAGAACCAGTAAAAAGTAAGACTTTCGACAATTATCTAATTATTTTACACTATTATTCTTTCAAATTTTCAAAGTTTAACCTTTTTTTTAGAAGAGATAAATGCAAAGAAAACGCTGCCGTCTTGTTCTCAAAGTTCACCTGAAGAGACTGAAATTTCAGCTGAGATGAAATCTCCGAGTGGATCGTTGAAGAAAGACCTGATAAAAGCTTCAAATCCTCCTCCCATCCTTGGATATATTCAGGATGTAGGTCCATTGAAAGTTTCTGCGAGCAAGTCAGAGTATTTCACTTTTGTGGTACAGCAAAAAGACACTTCAGTAAAAGTGGTGTACTTTTCCCCAAAAAAGCATAAAATGGTGGTTGAGCAAAAAGCCGAAAAATGCTCACCCTGCAAAGTAAGCAAATATGCTATCAACCGAAACGTACAAAATCTGGGTTCGTAATTACACTGATTTCGATGATGCTCTTGGAACTGAAGTTGAGTTTTCCTACAACAAAGTTGAGAGCGGTTTGGCGCTCTAACCAAAAATTAGCTGCTCACGGTTTCTAGTTGAACTGGCTCATTTTTCAGTCGACTTGAAGTTGTCAAAGGCCTAACGGCAGTCTTCTTCAGTCGCCCACATTAAGGCTCGCGACTTATCCACTACGCATATTATTATCTCTGAGCCTATCCCACATGGCCTAGTGTCTTAACTCTCATCTACTAATTTTCGTGGGATCTTGCCAGTTCAATAAACACACCGTGCTGACGAGGCCCAATACAGGCCGAATTAGCTGCTCACGGTTTCTAGTTGAACTGGCTCATTTTTCAGTCGACTTGAAGTTGTCAAAGGCCTAACGGCAGTCTTCTTCAGTCGCCCACATTAAGGCTCGCGACTTATCCACTATGCATATTATTATCTCTGAGCCTATCCCACATGGCCTAGTGTCTTAACTCTCATCTACTAATTTTCGTGGGATCTTGCCAGTTCACTAGACACACCGTGCTGACGAGGCCCAATACAGGCCGAAACAGCTGTCCACGGTTTCTAGTTGAACTGGCTCATTTTTCAGTCGACTTGAAGTTGTCAAAGGCCTAACGGCAGTCTTCTTCAGTCACCCACATTAAGGCTCGCAACTTATCCACTGCGCATATCAAGATCCAACAGATTAGCGTAGAGAAACCAGTTGCAGAGGAAGCAATCCAGGAAGCTGCAGGGCGATTGAAAACGCATGAAATCGTGATAAGTGATGATATCCAAACAGCCGAAGTCTTGAAGTATTACAGTTGCATAAACTGTATGAAGAAAGTATCATTCAGGCAAGACTCCCCAATACTCAAGTGCGCTCACTGTCAAAGTTGCTTTCTGGTGAAGAAGAGTACCAAATCAACTACAGTGAGGATTTGTTTGAAAGTTGATAAGGAAAAGTGGTACATCCTTTTTTCATCGTGCCTACAGGAAATAATCGAAAAGTACAATAAATACAATAATTGTTGCGAAAACCTAGACGAGATCAATGAAGATAAACTTTGTGAGATAATTCTGGAGTGAAGGTCAGATGAAGCTAACTGTTAACTTTTCTGACAATGTAAACGCAGTACGCTTTTAATAGCCAGATTATTGCAGGAAAAAAGCTGAAGTTCGGATATACAAAGTTGCTCTCCTTTTTTACAAATGTTATGGCCATACAAAGTATGCCTATACTTGTTTCCTGTTTTTAACTAAAATAAGTGCAATTTTACCAATTGAAAAGGCTGAAGGATTAATGTTAAACAGATTTTGCAACAATCATGGTAAAATAGGGAAGAACATTTGAACAACATTTTGAAAAGAAAGTTTGAGATAAGCAGGGCCTGACATTACAGCTTTCATTGTGAATCGAGTGAAGAAAAAAATAGCAATCCTCCAAACAAGCATGGCGAACAGACAGCTCCTTGTGAGCTCCCATTTCTTGATACTGGTTTTACTCATTTCCAGCTTATGGCGTTACCAACTAATCTTAATCTTTTGCCAAGTAAAAGTGGTTTATTCCTGGCAATGAAGTTGGACAATGAAGCTCTTCCTGGTTGCAATTGTGGTCTTTTAAGAACCTCATGAGTTCATGCTCTGCCACCATGTTTAAAATTAAAGGCTGGTTTGTTCTTATCCAAGGCCGGAATGTTTGCTCTGTTTCTCATATTCCTAAGCGGTGATGTATTCCTTAACCCTGGTCCTGTCACTTCGCCTTCATTGGAAAGTGCTCACCTAGAAAGTGCTGTGTCTAATTCGTGACCTCTGTCAACAAGTCTAAGTGATATTGATTTTGATAATCACCCCTGCTTCTACCAAAATGTCGCGTATGGAAGCGAAGTCCTTAAAATTTTCAATTTGTTGTTAAATCGCATGGCAGAAAATGATAGCCTTTGAAAGTGCAGATGTTTTAATACCAAACACGACAAGAATGACGGATGCTTTTTTTTTTTCGTGCCTCAAGACTTTGGCTAGCATTCGCCTTAAAGAATCGTCAATGAAACAAGGTTGTTTGAGGTTTGTTTTAACTTTTTGTAAAAAAATAAGAGAAACTTTTGAATTTGTTCACTGGAAAGTCCAGTCGATGAATCATGTCAACCTTGTTTTTTTTGCTGCGAAGCCGAAGGCGAGCAGCACACTAATGGCAACAATCTTTAAAGTCATGGGATCCCTGTGTCGTATATGCCATGAAAAATCTCGATTTTTCGAAAATTGTCTTTCATTGAGGATTTTTCGGAGTATTCTCGGGAGATACTCGCGAAATGTCCGAGCAGGTTCTTATTGCGAGCGATCACGAGCATTTCTCGAAATACTTTTCGGAAATTTCGGAATATTCTCGGCTATCTTCGCGTAATCCTCGACTGCACCTGCTTATAATGAGATGCATACGTTTTCGATCCTGCTTTCTGGTGTTCCTCGTGGGTTGTCTTCGTCTACTGGGAATCTCTTGATTTAGGTAAGAATTATTTTTGCTAAAGTTATGTCAAACCCAAATATACCAAACCAGAGAGGTTATTCAGGACATTGTAGTAAATTCACAATATCATTATACAGTATTCCTTTATAATAGTTATTTGTTGTATCATAAATACACAAATTATCTTAGGTAAGTATCTTCTCTTTTCTTTCCCTACATCCCCCTCCTCTTTATTGTTGTCTTTGAAATGCCTTTCTGATGATCTTATTTTCTTTTCTTTTACAGATAGCAATGGATAATAATAACAATGATACACCTTTTAGTGTGCCAGGTAACAAACATGAAAAGATATCCATTTTACACAATGTTTACTAACAGTATATTATTAACATAACATTAAACAAAATACTAAACTTCACTAATTGTAATTATTTCATAGATAATTGTCCATCCAACGATGAAACTACTCAGAAACAAGAACTTATTGGTTACATATCAAATTTGTCTCCATTGAAACAAAGTGGCCCAAGGAAGTACTTTAATTTTACTATTAATACCAAGTCCAGTACTAGAAGAGGTGTCTCTTTCTCACCGGATAAACGATTTCCTTTGGAAAGATACCAGGAACAGAAAGTCCCAGTAAAGATAACCAATTTCAGAGTTCAAGATTCACCAGCCAAGGATGTAATAATGGATAAGAAAACTCAAGTTTCTCAAGTTACACTCAGTGCAGAAGACAGTTTCATTCTAGTCATTGTCTCCTCTGACACAGTTACTCCAATACAGTCCCTAAAAAACGCTGTTCCTGAGCAACTTGTTACCATCAAAGCAAAAGTCCACAGCTTAATTGGCACAAATAGTCCAGCTGTTATCGACCAAAAAAAACTTGAATTGTTCACTTTAATGATAAAAGTATGAAACTTTGCCACATCACTAGTGACCATAATAGTAACATTTTCTGATATAGGGCCAATCCAAATTAGCCTCTGGAGGCGAGAACTACGCATGTCAGAAATTTGCCAACATGGAAACGAGGCTAAAAATATAAATCCTTCTTAAAGTATATTGTTTAAGGTCATTTGTGAAAACAAGTTACTAACTAGAACTAATGAGTCATTTTCTATACTCTTGTTATCATTTGAGTTCCAAAATGCTGTCACGTGACCATTCTTATTGATTTCATTATATATGATTGGGTACCCTGTGGTGAAGTATTAAATATACAGGTTTTCTTTGTTTTTTTGATTCACAATTGCTGTAAAACCCATTTGTATTAGGATATGAGCACTGAATATGATACGAAAAACAGCATTCTATTTGAATCTTCAAATACGTTTAGTGCATATCCTAAAAATGTGCTGTGTAACTGGTTCAGGATTCCTGTGGCAAATCTCTAAAGATACAATTTGTGGTTGGCAAAAAAAATAAAAAAATTGTTTTGTCAAGAACAATATAAAATGTTTTTTACTAATGCACACTCGCATGGCAGTTTAAATATATATTGTTGTTTATTTTGCAAGAAATCAAATTTACTCTTAGCATTAGAGCACAGGTCCCTCACGGTTTTCAAAATGGCAGCCTCCATGTATACTTACAGTTATTTCAGGTAAGAACCTATTTAAGATTTTAGCCTTATAATTGAAATTATTCTTTTGAGTTTATCAATGCGAAATGACTATATTTACCATCAGAACAAGGTGCTTGTGCAAAATTTGTTGTTTTAATACAATATTTCTCAATAAACCAATCTATGCCCATTCATGCTCTGGGGCTCTGTGATAACTGTAAGGGATTTTAATTGCATTTCCAGTTAATCATGGATTGGGATAGATGTATAATCTGCCAGAAACCCACGGGGGAAAATCTACAGTGCCCTGCAAAGTCCAAAAGAAAGGATGCTGGTGCTGGCTACGTTTCATTTCTGCAAAATGTTGAAGAATTCAAAGAAATTGGAATTGAGGTGACTATCAGTTTCCAGTAGACGAAAATCAAGGTATTGAGCAGACACTGCTAAAAAACAAAGCATCTTGGCATAAATCATGCAGAGATTGTTTCAATAGCACTAAGCTACAACGTGCCAAAAAAAGAAAAATAGCTGAAACTGAAGAAGAGGAAAGAAAGGAAAATGATGAAAGAGCAGAAGAAGGAGAAGTTCCCTTTAGTCTTGTGAAATCCAGACGATCTATCTCTGGACCTTATTCCCCCCAAAGCCATTGTTTCTTTTGTGAAGAACATGACAGTCCTACCAATTTGCATTCTGCTTCAACCCTGGAAGTCGACAAAAAAATCAGAGACTGTGCCGTTTTACTAAATGATAGCAAACTTATTGCTAAACTCTCTGCTGGCGATTTAATTGCCATTGAGGCAAAATACCATGGCCTGTATAATCGGGCAAGGCCATTTAAGCTGAAGACATCAAACCTGCTAATTATTCATCAATCAATCTAGATGAACTGGCCTTTGCAGAGCTAATAACCTATATTGACGAACGTCTTGAAGTTGAAGATCCAGCAATACTTGTGCTTTCTGATTTGGTGAGATTCTATACATGTAAACTGGAAGAGATAGGGGTTGAGAGTGGAAAAATCAATGCTACACGGCTGAAAGAAAGAGTACTTGCAGCGTTTCCTGACCTTACAGCACATAATAAAGGCAGAGAAATTCAACTGGTATCAAAACATGAAATCGGTGGGATGTTAACAAAGGCTAAAAAGGTGGACTGCGATGCATGGTGTCTAGCAAGAGCAGCACATATTGTGAGAAGAGAGGTTCTGAAAGGGAAAAACTCCTTCAATGGTACATTTGCCCCTGAATGTCAAAAAAATGCTGTCCCAGTCTCCCTGCTTACATTAGTTGGGATGATGATCAAAGGTCCCACCACCAAGATTGACCCTTCTGATAATCAGGCTTGTCTCTCCATCGCACAATTAATTGTATTTAACAGCATTTCAAGACCCCGTGACCGACCTGAGGCCACTGGTAGCACGCATCATCTAAAATCCAGGGAGTGTCCAGTACCCATTTATACAGCTTTGAAAATACACGGAGCCACCAGAGACAGATCTCTCATCGATACGTTTTATAACCTTGGTTTGTGTATTTCATATGACAGATTCCTCTCTGTGTCTACTGAAATAACAAACTGTGTTGTTGAAAGGTATGAACGTGAAGGGGTTGTATGTCCTTCTAAACATAGAGGAGAACTATTCACTACTGCAGCGGTTGATAATATGATCATAACACAAGCTCCATCAGCTCCCAAAGCTCATTTCATGGAACTGCAATTTCTCTAGTGCAGCATCCTTCCACGACCAAATCTGGAGCACGGAGAGATACTGACACCTTTGATTCTAATAAGCCTTCTACCTCTAAGACTGTATCTCAGCTGCCATCAAGTTATAATGACGTCTTACCTTTGGCATTACCAATCACTGAGTTATATGCTCCAAAGGTACCACAGCAGGTTTTAAGATCTGAGGCTTCTCTTAGTAATGAAAGCATCTATAATGAAGAAGACTGGCTAAGCAATGCCCAGGAACTCATTGAAAAAGAGAAACTTGAACCTAATGATTTTGTGTCGTGGGCGGCATTCAGAGCATCTCAATCCTCACTATCTAGTTATCAGCCAGCAATCATTTCTCTCCTGCCGATATTTGTAGAGAACGCTCATTCATTCGCCACAATAGCACACAGTATGAGCGTGATCAAGTCTGCTGTACGGCACGTCAATCCCTCACAAGCCCCAGTAATTGCATTAGACCAGCCACTTTTCGCCATAGCCAAAGAAATCCAATGGAAACTTGCTGATTACAATGAAGATCAATTTGTCCTCATGCTCGGGGGACTACATATAGAGATGGCTTCCTTTAAAATGATTGGGAAGTGGATGACTGGTAGTGGATGGACAGACGTTTTGTGCAATGCTGGAGTTGCAACGCAAGGGGTGTCAGAATCATTTCTTACCGCAAGTCACATAGCCCAAACAAGACGTGCACATCAGGTATGGAAATGCCTTATACAACAATTTCGGCTTTTAAAATTACATCTAATATGTAATTTTAAAATCTGAATGTAGCTACAATGACTGTTATGTGTTTACCTTCAATCAATGAATTAAGTCTTGGTGACGGCTGCAAGTCTACATGTGTTGATGCACAAAGCATACAATGAATACGAAGCAAAGACGAAAGAAAATGAGCAAGGTAGTCTGTTGTCCCACCAAAAGTGGAAAGAGTCAATGGCAAAGAAGTCTCCTCAATTTTTGTACTGGCTTACAGTCCTCGATCTAGAGCTGGCATGTCTTCGGCTTGTGAGATCCTTTAGAGAGGCAAACTTCTCCTTGTACGTCAATGCCATACGACAGATACTACCATGGATGCAATGGATCACCCAAATTATGCCAGGTGGCTCTCGGTGCATTACCGAGACATGTGCGTCCTGTCATCCAAGCATCCAGATGTGTACAAACATTTCAGCGATGGTTGCTTTGTTGTACACAAGGCCAACAGGCTATTCTCGTCTATTGCATTAGATCATGCACATGAGCAAGTGAATGCTGTTGTGAAAGGTGAAGGAGGCGCAGTCGGCCTTACCGAGAATCCTGCAGCTTTAAGAAGATGGATGGTGGGAGGTCCTGAGCTGTCAAGAATGGTACAAGAATTTGAAGGCAGTATCTCTTCGCCAGAAAAAAATCATATACATCATGAACAGAAACCAGGCGTCCAGTGTGCATTCTCAAAAGATGTTCATAGTACAGTATCTTCATTTGAAGAGCTTGGAAATCCATTCATGGAAGAAAGTCAAAACCTAATGGCAATCCATACTAGAGATATCATGGATGATGCTGTTATCGACACCGTTGGCAATGCAAAAAAGATTGGAGAGGAACAGTTCAATCTATTCGTCAAAGAGCGGCTGATTGACTGAAGCAAACCCATTACAGATCCCATTAAGAAGAATAATCTCCCTACATTCAGCACTCCAAGTCAGAAAATCATTTCGAAAGACAAGGCGAAAGTTGCAGTTTTGAAGGAGGACTGTTCTTTATTTTCACGCTTGTATATAGCTTGTCAAGTCAGAGATGGGAACTTGGAAGATTTCTTCCAGTACGAGAACCAGCCATGGCCACCATCACTTTCACAACTTGGTCAACTAAGAGGAGGACAGAAGGCAGATCTGTTGAAGTGTTTGCCCAACACCCCAGCACAGAAAGTGACTCAACCAACCCCAGATGCAGTCATTCTTGATGGAGCTGTTATCATGCAGATGTTACAGCCAAGAACAGCATGTACATTTCAAGAATACTTCAGTACCATATTTGCCCTGTATATCCTCAAACAACTTGAAACAGCCAAAAGAGTTGACCTAGTATGGGATGTCTATCAAGACAACTCACTGAAGAGATCATTGCGAGAAAAGAGAGGTTCTGGACAATGACGCAAAGTGCTGGCATCAACAAGAATTCCCACTGATTGGAAAGGATTTCTGAGAGTTGATGGCAACAAAGATGAACTTTTTAAACTTCTTGCAAACAAAGTAAGGTATAAGAGGTCCTAGTTGAGCTAAAAATGAGCTATCAAAAAATTTGATACATACTATCTATACATTGATATGCAATTAACAAACATTTGTGTCTATTGTATTCTAGGTGGTTTCACTGCCGGTTACTGAGAATAAGGAAATCTACACCACACATGGCGAAGGTGTCCTATCTTCTACGAAGAGAACAGACATGGGTATTCTTGCGCCTTGTACCCACGAAGAGGCAGACACCCGACTAATGCTCCATGTACTGGATGCATCGTCAAGTGGACATAAACGAATTAAGATTAGAAGCAATGATACAGATGTCATTGTTCTTGCCATTTCAGTTGCAAACACCCTTCCAGCAGACGAGGTTTGGGTCACCTATGGATCTGGAAAGAATGTACAACATATTCCAGCACATGCAATAGCAACATACTTAGGCCAGGATAAAGCCTCAAGCTTGCCAATGTTTCACGCTCTAACCGGATGTGATACGGTGTCATTTTTTGGAGGGCGTGGAAAAAAAACTGCATGGGATGTGTGGAAAGTCTTTCCTGCACTGACACCAATACTCAAAGTACTCAAAACACCAGACGATATCACAGAAGAATCCTTAGCTGTGCTTGAGAGATTTGTTGTTCTATTATATAACCGTACAAGCAGCCTGACCAAAGTAAATGAAGACAGGAGCTATTTTCAAAGAAATCTAGAAGTCTGGACAGCATCCCCCCTACCCGAGCAGCACTTGAACAGCACATCAGACGAGCAGTGTATCAAGGAGGCTATGTGTGGGGTCAAACCCTCCTCCGTCAGCCAGTGCTTCCAAGCCCATCAGAATGGGGATGGCAGCGACAGAACGACTTGTGGTCACCGTACTGGACAGCCCTCCCACAAGCAAAGAACACATGCTATGAACTGATCCGATGTGGATGTAAAATGTCATGCAAAGGACGTTGCAAGTGCCTTAAGGCAAATTTGGCATGCACTGGCTTGTGCAACTGTGGCGGTTACTGCCAGTAGCAATAACTTATTCTATGTTAAGCTTTCTTTCAGAAAATAGATGAAACACAAAAAACTGGCATAGCGCACTAGTTCACCCAAATTAGAACAGTTATCCCTCCCCCTTTCCCTTGTTCACAGGCTAACACTACATCTATATGGTATAGTACTGCTTTTCGTATCATATTCAGTGCTCATATCCTAATACAAATGGGTTTTACAGCAATTGTGAATCAAAAAAACAAAGAAAACCTGTATATTTAATACTTCACCACAGGGTACCCAATCGTATATAATGAAATCAATAAGAATGGTCACGTGACAGCATTTTGGAACTCAAATGATAACAAGAGTATAGAAAATGACTCATTAGTTCTAGTTAGTAACTTTTTTTCACAAATGACCTTAAACAATATACTTTAAGAAGGATTTATATTTTTAGCCTCGTTTCCATGTTGGCAAATTTCTGACATGCGTAGTTCTCGCCTCCAGAGGCTAATTTGGATTGGCCCTATATCAGAAAATGTTACTGTTATGGTCATTACTGATGTGGCAAAGTTTCATACTTTTATCATTAAAGTGAACAATTTTGGTCGATAACAGCTGGACTAAAAGAAGATATTTACAAGAGACAAAACAGAACTTCTTAAACAAGATGGAATCCTTGTTGACCCAACTGGTCAAATCAATATCGTTCTCTGGCAAGATCAGGTTGACTCCCTCCAAGAAGGTCATACCTATATCTTCAAACACATCAAGGTGAAAGATGATCAATATGGAGAATGCTATGTTAATCCTCCTAAGAATAATGCAGAGTACAGTGTGGAACCTACTTCTAACTATGAAGAAAACCTACCTGATGTCCAACTGTTACCAGACACAACAATTCAAGTGCCAGCAAGTATTTGTGGAGTACGTGATGTTACAGTTTTTAAAGCCTGCTTCTCTTGTGGAAACCGAATAATTGTGAAAAATGGTAAAGGAAACTGCCCCAAATGCCACATGTCAGTTAAAGTTAACATGTGTAGCACTCAGTGTTACCTCAAACTCATTCTTATGACACCAGATTCAAAAGTAATACAACTCTCTGTCTTTAACAAAGAACTGTTGTTGTTGGCTTCCTTGGCACAACTTCATGATATTGATTCCTGCAATCAAGACATGATAGAAGATGCATTGCTTACATTGGACAAATTGAACATTACATATGATTCAGTTACCAAGAAGCTTCTTCATGTTGAACTATAAACGTTGAAAGACTTTTTTGACATTTTACCCTCAACTACATACCGTTAGTATATTTTAATACTTATTACACACAGTTTCACAAATGTTGCAAGTTTTAAAATAGCCATTTCCAGTAGAGCAACCAATAACTTTGTTTTACACCATCGCTTTGAATTATCCAATGAATAGGTTGCTTAAATGTTCATTTCTTGTATTAAGTATGGAATTGAAAGTTTTTCCAATACATACAATGTTAAAGTTATACAAGTTAAGTTATCACACTCCGTTTAGGAAATTTAAAACACAATATCTGAAATAGTCTATGCTCATATTTCAAAAAGATGTTTTCTCTTTATATATGAAAATGTTGTTACTGCATAGCACTATGTTCAATAAAAATGTTCCAGTTGATTATCTTGAATTTTAATTCTTCCTTTTTTTCTTTTCTCGATTTAGATTGCAAGATCTCATTAACATGTGCTCTATAGTACTACAATACACTTACCTCATTTTTTATTTTATTTTCTATCGAACATTAGTCATTTCTCTTTCATGCATTAGATCACAAAACTCTCACAATGGAAATATATTCATAAAATAATATTCGTCAACCTATACATAGAGCCTCCTCTCTTTTTCCCATTCTTGTCATAATTAGTCATACTTTTCTATCCTGCCTCAACACACCACTACTTTTTCCAACCAATTCATTTTTTGAATCCTAGTTCCTCTTTTCAGATTATATTTCTATTATCTTCATATTTGTTTTCTTCAGAAGATCCGAGGTTACTCTTCGCAGCATTTCACTTTCTATTAGAAATGTCTAGTTTATAGAATAATAAATAATGCAAAGTATATATAATTATTATATATACTTTGCATCAATATCATTGCTTTAGTATATTGTTTACTGAGTGCCAGTGTAATTTTGCAATATCATTGGGAATTTTCAGAAAACATAATTAATTATTTAAACAATAAATATTCAAATATATATATACATCAAATAGCATTATTTTCTTTGATATTACTTGAGCATAACATTCTTTCACTTTACAGGTGTGATAATTGTTTGTGTTACACAAGTGTGCATACCTCTAAGCGCCACCTATTACCAGATGCAAAAAGTCAGCGCCAGTGGGCATATGACTTGAACACCAAAGCAGCAGTTGGTAATTAAATTTTATTATAGTGTTCCCTATTGATTAAGTATATTTCAGTCAAAATAAATAATGTTTAATCTTCATTCTAATTGCCACGTTTTAAATTCAATAGGCATGATACATGCAGGCATTGGGCCCACACATGTGAATGCTTTTCTAACATCAATGAACATCCCACCTATTGCTCACACAACTTTGAATCGTAGACAAATGGAAGCTGGTTTGAAAATAGAAAGTGTAGCCAAACAGTCATGCATTACAAGTACATCATTTGAGAGAGATATGCAAATGAAAGCTGATGGGTCCTGTGATCTTGAATCTGAAAATAAAAACACAGCTCAAGTAAATCTGACAGTGTCATATGATATGGGCTGGCAAAAAAGAGGCCGTGCACATAACAGTTTGACAGGTTTGTTTTTGCATATTAGAGAATGTATATAAAATTGTTTTTAATTGTATCATGAATTAACCCATTTCCTTATGATCATGAGGAATGGGTGTATGCACAGAAAAAAACAATGATGGCTGTTGCATGACCACATATATATATGTGACTGTGTAAAATATAACTGATAAATAAAATGCACGGTCTACTGTATTTCCTTCAACAATTTATATTCTATTGAATTTTTCCAATATCATTGCATGAAAAAAATGTTTTTATGTGTACAGGCGTTGGTGCTGTTATGGGAGTTCAAACTGGAAAGGTATTGGACTACAAAACATGTAACAAGAGATGCCAAACATGTGAAGTGTCTAATAGACTTGGACTAGAGATAAAATTACATGACTGTAGAAAGAACTTTGAAGGATCTTCAAAATCAATGGAACCTTGTGCAGCAAGTGAGTTATTCAAAAGAAAGGACCCCAATGTACGATATCATGCAATGATTGGCGATGATTCTTCAACAATAGCAAAAATACACCAAGAGGTTGATGAGAATGTTTCTAAAATTTCTGACATCCAGCATGTGAAGAGAAATTTAGAAGCTGATCTTTTGAAAATAAAAGGGAAACACAAGGAGCTGACTGGAAGTATGTGCAAGTATGTCAAACGATCTTTTTCGTATGCCATTGCACAAAATCAAGGCAATGAGAAGGAGCTTGCAAAGAACTTGAGAGCCATTCCAAACCACATGTTTGGAAAGCATGAAAACTGTGGAAGCTGGTGTGGATATAAGAAAACCCCACAAACATACGGACACAAGTTTTCAAACGGTGGAAGGGATCTTGACAGTGTAGACCTATATGAGGACCTAAAAAAGATACTGAATAAATATGCAAGCAATTCCAGCAAGATATGCCCAAGAGGATCAAGCCAAAGAAATGAATCTTTGAACAACACCATTGGCAGCAAAGCACCAAAGATCAGACACTATGGTGGAAGTGCATCGAACGACTTCCGAGTAGCTGCAGCAGTTTCACAGAAGAACATTGGTCATGATTATGTGCCACAAGTCATGTCAGAATTAAATCTGTCACCGGGTCGATACACAATGCTACATGCAACACGCATGAAAAATACCAGCAGCAAAAACAAGACCAGGAGCATGATGCCAAAACATAAACTTCAGCGTGTAATCCGCCATTCTCTTAGATCAAAGAAGCTTCAAGAGCTTGAAGTACAAGAAGGCAAGACATATGAGACAGGCATTTCTTATTCAAATAACAACTTAGACACTAGCCAAATCCCCAAAGCCATTTTCCGGCCACAGTTAAAGGTCCTTGGTGAAAGTACCCTGGGGAAAAATTCAATAATCATCATTGTGTATTTATGTATAGTACATAAATGTTAATTGTCATTGTATCCAGCTGTCACAAGTGTAACAGGATATCGCATATCATATTGCTCGTTGCCCTCGTGTACAGAGCTTGTAGTTCTAGTTTACTCTATATTTTCGCTTTTTCTCTCGGTTTTTACATCGTATATCATCGGCCACTATGCCCAATTCGCCACGGAAAGCTCGTTGCCCAGGATGCAAGGCCCTTAAGTCAAACCATGCCTTCGCAAGGCCATCTAAACACTGTTCTGGAGACGACGACGCCAAATCTCTGACGGACGCCACATCGCAGGATATCACCGTCCTTAAACAACAAATAAAAGATGTGAAGGAAGCATTATGTAGTATTTCCAACGCTCTCCAGCATAAAAGCCACGATGATACGACCGAGGTACAAGCGTCCGTGGAAGCCAGCAGTACTAAAACAACGCTGAATGATCTCCGCTCGATTGATACCCTTGAAACCAAGGTCAATAAACAAATAGCTGAACTAGGACTGCAGCAACCAACTGATTCAAGCGACGAAAGCAGGACATCCTCAATGGACGAAGACTTTGACTACGAGAAAAAGGGATCCCCAGTTAAGGCAAAGTTCAAATCAAAAGGTAAATTACGCAGCGGGCTCGCTCGCAAAGCGTCTGATATTGTGTCCCACTATGTACTTTGGCCTCACGAGTATCTCTTAAACGCTGCACCTACAGCACATGAACTAACCTACAGCGATTTATCCTACCAACAACTGGTTGCCGGCGAGCTCGAAATAATTACATCTGGCCCAACTTCAAAGGTCGAGCGCACTGGTCGATTGCGCCATCTCGCCGACCTTACAAAAGACGCCACTGTGTACCCGTGGCCTACCGTGTCCAATTACCATAAAACAGTATTACAACAGATAGAGCGTGGACAATTACGTTGGAACGACGACTTTGATGACTTACATTCACGATTCATCCGTAAAATACCGATTACGGAGAACTCACATCGCACACTCGTCAATCCCGCTGAACATCAACGTGTCAGAACCCGATATTGTGGCGCCTTTCAATCCAACCACATCGTCGACGCCACTACGGAGAAACACATCTGTGGACCTTGCCTACGACTACGAGCAGTAGAGCTTCGCCATTCAGCCATAGAATGCCCTAGACGACCACCGCGATCAGAACAAGAAAAGAAACCATCAAACTGACTAAACGACGAACACAATGTACCGGACTCGACAACTCCACAACCAACAAAGATTGCCAAACGGACAACGATAATACCAGAATCAACTAATAAAGAACGAACTCAATCATTATCACAGGACTCTCAAGACCAGGACACGCCCACGGTCTCGCCCACATTTGGACTCAAAACAAAACACTCGGACTCGCCTTCATCTTCGGACACCACATGGCCTCCTACAACACGAATCGAATTTCAGACAATCGCCGAAGTACATCATTTAATTCAAGAATCAAAACATTACAACCACAACGGACTGCGTATACCAGTGCAGACAACGCTTAACATTCCTGTTTGGCGTTCACGGCTGCATCACTATCAGGACAATATCATTGTAGACTTTCTAGAATACGGATGGCCAATTAATTACCAATCACAGGAGTTACCTCAAACCTGTCTCAAGAATCACCCATCAGCCTTGCGTTTCAGCGACCATATAGACAAGTTTATAATTAAAGAGGTTTCGTACGGAGCAACCGCTGGCCCATACGATAGCAACCCTCTTCAGTTACCACTCGCTACGTCTCCATTATCTGCCGTACCTAAGAAGAACACAACAGACAAGCGAGTAGTCATGGACCTCAGTTTTCCATCCTCTACCTCTGTTAATGATGGAATTCCTAAAGATCAATTTCTTGGAGAACCATTCAAACTTACGTATCAAACCATTCGGTCACTAATTGACATTATACAGGAGCACGGCCCAGGCTGCCTACTGTATAAGTTAGATTTACGACTCGCCTACCGCCAGTTGCCGGTCGATCCACACGACTATCACCTGTTAGGCTTCTGGTGGCGTGAAGCCTACTTTATCGACACTAGACTGCCGTTCGGCCTTCGATCGGCACCTCAGGCCTGTCAGCGCGTGACCAACGCTATCACTTATATGCACGCTCAGAACGGATACTCAGCTGTGAACTACCTCGACGATTTCGGCGGCGTCAGTTCACCAGATCAGGCGGATACAGCTTTCACATCGCTTCATGCATGCATGGAGATTGGAAATCAAATTGTTACGAACTATACATCAAAATTCCTCTCTCCCAAAGACTCAGCCTTACTCAGGACATGGCTAAGCTCATTCGATCCAATCATAATCTGTAAATATTAGCCAGTATAGGTTAAGTTAATCGTGTTATTGTTATCGTTAGTTATATTCCATTTTATCATTTTATATTTCAATTTATTCTTGGCAGTACACTACCAAGATTGTTTGGCGGTTGTTTGGAAGTCGAAGTGTTTTCTACCGTATGTAGTTTAGCTGATTAAACACTTCCTACCGCCAAACACGTCTATTGTCTTCATATTTTATATCGTTATGAGAATTGTGTATTTATGTATAGTACATAAATGTTAATTGTCATTGTATCCAGCTGTCACAAGTGTATCAGGATATGGCATATCATATTGCTCGTTGCCCTCGTGTACAGAGCTTGTAGTTCAAAAATTCAATAATCATCATTAATGTTGAAACCACCGGATCAGGTAATTTTTGAATCAATCTATAAAAGTTTCAAATCACTAAAAATAATCAAAATTCTTGTTATTTTATTTTATTCTTGTTTTACAGATAGAAATGCAGAACTGACACAAATTGCTGCTGTTGGTTTAAACTCGGATAATCTTTTTAATAGTTATATATTGCCAAATGGCCCAGTAAGCAAAAAGGCACAGGAAATCACAGGTATTTCCACTAAGATGGCAGGGGGGAGACGGATTCTTTGTCTTAATGGCTTAGAGGTGCAATCTTCTAATGCAAAAGATGCTCTATTACAATTTATCCTTTGAATGAAAACTAAACTTCAAAAAAACAAATCACATGACAAATGTATCTTGGTGGGTCATAATGCAAAATCTTTTGATATGCGCCATATAACAAGGGCATTTAGATCTTATGAAATGATAGATGAAATGGCTACCACCATCAATGGTTTTGGGGACACACTTCCATTGTTCCGGGAGTTATATGATGTGCCATCATATAGTCAAAGCAATCTATGCAAAGAAGTGCTTAATATGAGCTACAACTACCATGATGCTAAGTCAGATACCTTAGCATTAAAGGCCCTATAACAGCACTCAATGACACAATCCAATCCAGCTGGTTTAGGGGAATTCTGTTGGTCTCTTCAGACCATAATTCAAGATATAGATTACCTTGACACACAGGCAGCAAATGTCAAATCCCTAGTTCCATTATATGGCAATCCTTAAGTTATCTCCAGGAACATGGCTATGAAAATCGCAGGTTCAGGGCTGCAGTATGGCCATTTGAGATGTGTGTTCACCAGGAGTGGAAGAGATGGATTAACTACCCTCTTGAAAAGCAAGAACAACAACAAAGTTCGAGTCACAGCAAGATCGGACATAATTGGTTCAATCTGTGATCATTTTCAGAAAGTTATAGAAAGTGCATGAATAAAAATGTTGGTTGTTGTAAGCTTACAGGAGATGTTGTTTTAGGTCAGGTGCAATGGATGGATCTACAATATTACACAAATAAAGCTAATAAAATCCTGTTTACTTACCTCAATTCGAACATTTGTTCATTGCATTTGCTTTTCCCATCTTATACAGAGTGTTGTTACTCAAGTTTGTAAAGATATCCAGTCATAAAATCCAGTTTCATTTGGAAACGAGATCGAACAAGGTGGTCTTGTTTGGTAAATCACAGTCTCAGTTTTGTAAATTGGGATGCCTGTGTTACACTATTGATCAAAAGTTGAATATCTAAATATTTTACACGGTGACCTACCCTGATTTTTCTATTGTGAATCCAAAACAACTTAGGATACAATATATCAAAAAAGGAAGGCAGGTAATTCGACAAAATTTTTTGTAATTTCACGAAGTGTTAGTTTTCAAAGTACTTTTTCGTGATTGGGTTTCCTGTGGCAAGGTCTTTCAAATATTGCGGATAAGACATTTTCATCTTTCTCCACGTTCAACGTGAAATATCTAAAAATCTAGATCGGTGACCTACCCTGATTTTTTCACTGTGAGTCTAAATTTACTAAAGCTACAACATATCCAAAAATGAAGGTAGATAATTCGACTAAGTTTTGAGTAAATCGCAAAAATGTCCGGAAATTCGGATCGTAAAGTACAGTCAAAATGTACTGTTTTGGACATTTAAACATCGAGAACTCATTCTGAACACAATAAAATGAACAATTTTGGGGTTTTAATTATAATGTGTTAAGGTATGTATCATTTGAAATCGTTTATGCTACTTCTTCAAGCCATATGGACTACGATAGCTTCTAGTTTACTTTGTCTTATTTTCCCCAAAAACACGGCCGCAAGCATTGTCTTTGAAAATTTATATCTTCCGAACGGATTCGGGTACCCCCATTTTTTATTTCATATTTTCACACTACAGCTCAAAAGGAATATTTGTGCCAAATGTAAAAAAAATTCATGGAAAAAAAATGCGCGATCGCATTACCTTAATCTTAGATCACTGTCAATATATTTTGGAGAATGTTTAAATTCCCATATAGTATTTCAAAACAATGATAATGATTCTACAGACTCAGATGCTACTAATTAAGTTATAAAACACATTTTCTTAGCAAGCAAACATAACTTATTCACAAACTATAATAATAAATATGTAAGATTTTTTTTTTATTGATTTACAGGGTTTACAAGTCAAAGGCAGCTCACGGTCTGTTTTTGACATCCTAAAATACATGTTCACATGTTATGGCATTCAAGGATGGGGGACTGAATGGGGTCAGCACACTGCGCTTTTCTGGCGATGGAAGAAAAACAACAAAGAAATTGGGCAGTGTGATGACAACATTCAGCCTTCCATCTGAGAACAGGGAACAACGAAGTCCTGATAAAGAATATTGTATTTCTATTTATGATGGTGAGTTAAATTACCTATGACACTTAATTTTTAATAAGTTTATAATGACTCAAAGAAAATACAAAATTATTAATGTGACTGAGTGTTTCTGTGGGCTGTAAATTCAACTGATTAATTCATTTTTTTTATTCATGCATGCAGTACAAAAAAATCAAAAACAAGTTAGCCATACAACAATTAACTTGCATTATAATAATAATTATTGGTGGGGAATTTTGTGAATTAACAAATTATTTTATAGGAACAGTACGTTGTTATAATCTTTATGCCAATATATATATAGGTAAGGAGGACTATGATCAGTTAACTGATTGCTTGGAGCCAACATTTCAAGAAATGAATACTATGAAGACTAGTGGTATTTTGCTTGAAGAAAAGCTCTTCAAAATTGATTGGTGAGTATGACAGATATTATTATGTAATCATGAAATATAATGTTAAGCATGATTATAAATTAATTGGTTTTGTAAATATGATTTTTAGGTTGTTATGTGCTGACTGGAAATTTATGGCCTGCCTTTTGGGGATAAATAGTCCTTCCTCGTATTATTTCTGCCTCTGGTGTGAGTGCTGCAAAGCAGAAATTAGGGATTTTTCCAGTATCATTTTTTGTTCTTACTGTATCCATTTAATTATTACTTGTTTATTGATCAGTCATGTGGTTACTTTTTAGCAGTTACTTTATATTTTCTTTAGAAATTTAGAGGGAAAGAGAGCGAATATTATTATTTCTCAGCCAGTATTACCTGAATAATGCAAGTTAACTATTTGCTGAATATCTTGCAGATATATATTTTATTACTTAATTTGATTAATTTATATATATAAATTATATATAAATAAATGGTGCCCTTTGGTAGACATAGACTTTGACAAAGTCATTACTGACACATTGCATTTAAAACTTAGAATAAGGGGAAAACTTCTCAATCAGGTAATAAGTTGTTTAATCTTATGTACTGTATATAAATACATGCACTGTACATGACTTCTTAATTTTACTGGTCTGTTCTTGATTGAAGGTTGCATGTTGGGCCATAGAACAAAAAAAGAAGGATGAGATGGTTGCAGCAATGTCTACCATAGGTACATAATCGATTTTAAGAAATTATACAGCAAATGTGTGTGTGTGAAGGAGGCTAGAATCATATTTCTAACAGGACAGGAAGTTCAATATGATAATAATTAGCCGGTTACTCAGGTAGAGTAAAATTGGACTGCCATTGAGGAATATGAGTCCGATGATTTAACTGAAGACTCAGACGACGAAAAGAAGCTTCATGCTGCAGAAAGGAGGGCCATGTCCATAATAAAATCTAAGAAGCAGTCCTATAGACCGTCCAAAACTCCAGCTAGACTACAAGCTCAATAATTTTCTGATACCTCTCAGTTTCAAGGCCAGTGCTTCCAGCCCTTTCGTGCACCCTTTGGGACTGGACGCAATCCAGGTCTGAACCACCGTGGCTTCAGCTGTGGGCAAGTGGCCATTGGGCTAGGTCACCCATCTGTTCAAACAAGTATAGAAGCGAAAGACGCCCCTCTACTTCGAAATTGTCTAACTGGCACGGGTCGCAGGTAAAATGTCACGGTTCGCAGGTAAAATGTCGCTTAGCGCTTACCTGTGCTATATTTGGTAAGTTTCAAAATGAAGAAGGCGCGCTGGTTGTGCATGGAGCTGGTGCGCGCGGATCATTTACACACTTCAGAACAAGTGATATCAACAATGAATTGGCTTCGTGACGAAGAAAGCTTTATCTCTGAGCTATCAATAAAGAATATCTTAAGGTTACTGTAAACCTTCAGGGGTATGTTTCGTTTAAAACTATCTCTCCGCAACATATTAAACAAAACCATTTAAAACTATATACCGTTTTAAAGGTTATATGACAAAGATTTCAAATATAATACTTCCAAAAAGCAATTTTATAATCTGAAACAATACCGGTGCCGTAAAGACAAATCGGGTGGGTTTCGTAGACATGAATTAATGGACATCGGGTTAACGCGGAATTCCAAATGAACTGCACTACCTTAATAGGGTAATGTTAAACTAAAAAAGGGTGTGAGCGATTTTTGTTTTTTTGCTTTATTAAAAAGTTATGAGAGTTTAAAGTTGGACGGTGGAAAAAATTCTCTATCGATTGACGTTTGATCGCATTTCAGGCGAAATAATCAAAATATCAAAAAACGCTCACACCCTTTTGTTTATTAATATCTATACATGCTCTCTGCCAAATTTCTTCGAAATTAAACAAAACCTCATACCCTATTAATTCATTTAAAGAGAGGGAATTGTCGAAAAATTGATCATAGAGATTTTAAGCTTTAAAGATTTTGGATGCGCTCACACCTCGTTAAGACGACTGTCAACAGTCAGAGACCGACAACCAATCAGAGACGGAGTCAAATGGAGTATTGACAAGCTTTTGAAATTCGCGGGAAATCATACAGTTTTATTTGAATGACATTGTTTTGCTACTGCCTTCTTGTCACTGGACGTCGCGAAGAGATCAAGATGCCGAAGCGTAGCAAAAGAGTTGCGTCTAATTCCAGCAAATCACAAAAGAAACCGAGAACTACCAGATCGCAATCTAAAAAAAATACAACATCAAAAACGAGTAAGGTTGTTAAAGTGCCTAAGTCAAGAAAGAAACCGACTACAAAATCTTCGAAGAAAACAGTCAAGTCGGCCGATTGGGCTTTTAGCTTCAAGGAGCTAGCGCTAACTTTCTTTGGTTTTGGCTCGTCCTCTTCGTACTCTTGCTTGAACCAAGAGCCTTTATCACTCTCCGCTAGTGACGCTTTACGCTCCTCTTTAAATTCAAATTTAATTCTTTTTGGTCCAGGTTTCTTCTTTATATCACTCCATGGATTTCCCTTTTTTCGTTTTGACATAACTTATGCGAACATACAAGCATATAAAAGCGCAGTCGAAGGTCCAAAGGTATAGTTCATCGGTCAAGATGTAAACAATCTTATTCAAAGACCCGGATGTCCTTTTTCGCGGGAAATATCCACAGGACTCCATGATATTATAATAGGATTAGTACACCTTCGATCTTTGTTTACTTTTCCTTAAAATTATATTTTGCAAAATAACTCGCAAAATATTTAACGATTTGAAAATTTCTTTTTTGTAAAAGAATTTTCATTATATAAGCTTTTACATTACATTTTTTTTTAAACAAATGGCCTCTGAAGGTTTACAGTAACCTTAATCAAAGGGGTCTTAAGGGTGAAATGGGCGTGGTCTTTTTCTGGTCGAAAAAATTGGCAAGCTGATAATTCAAACACGGCTCAATAAATGGCTTGAATGCTAAATCGTGACATCAAATGGGTTTTAGTCAATAAGACCCATTTTGAATAAATATTCTTCATATATATACATACATTTGCTATAAAAAGGGAGGTCCCTCCAAAATATGCCTATTAATAATTGTGATTTTTGGCATAATTATGACACTTCTACTTGTACTTATTATAATTATTTATTTTTAACAACTTCTATAACTGTTGGTATTTTCCTTTGAACTTCTAACTCCTCCTTTTTGTCCACATTCTGTCTAATTATGATTAAAAATTCATGTACACTACATTGTTTTTCATTATATTTACATTTACTTTTATGTTTCAGTTGACTTCTTAACAGAACGCTTTGTTTTTGGAGAAGACACATATCATATGCAAGAATTTGATAAAATGAAAGCAGTGTCTGTCAAGAGAAGAATTTTCTCCTCAAAAGAAGAAGCTGAAAACACATATGATGACATACATGATGATTGGGAACTCAACATATGTAAACGCTACAGCAATGATGCACTAATTGGTGGTAAGTTTAAACTTATGAAAATGAAAATTATTTGACAATCTATTTTTAGTTTCGCTCACGCATGCACCTCAAGTTCTGTGATTGATATAACAATTCAATGAATAATAAAAGACACTTTCAAGTGTAATTTCACCTCACATCTCTAATTATTTTTCATATTTGTTTGCTTTTTTTCAGCTCTCTTTTCCTGTGGAAAGTCCCAGGTTTTAAGCCTATCAGTTCCCATAGAAATCCTTCTTCAACTAATTCAGCATCACCATGGAATTCCAAGTGAGGATATTGATGAAAATACACAAGAGGATGAACAATCCCAAAGCCAAGTTGGTGGTGATGATGATGATGGTCATCATTCTGATGATGATGATGATGATTTCAATCTAAAACCCATATCATTTCAAGGAATCACCATCAACTAGGTCATACAAAAATCTTCAATTGCTGTTGGAAACTCAATTGTAAGATCAAGTATAAATCAACTATGTAAGTTAAATTTCAAGTGTAGTTAGATATATGAAAATTCTGATCGTTTGTCTTAACTTAAGTGTCTACACTTAACTTCAGGACCACACCTGAAATTTAACATCTTACTTTCTGGTTTATTTCATCTTCCAAGTGAAAAAATCTCTAACTTTTGAAAAATGTTTATTTATAAAAATTAGCAAATAATTATGTGCAATTTTGTTATTTCACATTTTTCAGGTGTTCTTACCAACAAGACCATAGCTCAACCAGATGAAGACGAAAACCAGGAAGCGCAACCCCCACCCCACCATCCCTTACAATGCATTATTAGGAATGTTTTCCTAAGTCCAGGAAAATGTGTTTCATTTCTAATAAAGAAAGCTAGTGGTGTTCAGAAAGCCATGTAATGGAGAAAGTGGAAGAGCACTAGCTAGACTTGTGTCTAATGAAATAAAGACAACTAATCTTGGCACCATTGATACTTTCATATATCCTGGAAACAAGACCCAGGTAACATATACAACTACACTTGAAGACACTTTTACTTACATATACATATTATAACCATGTTCTTTCTCAATTTACTGTGTAAGCTTATTTACTCTACTACACCTACTATAATTCATTGTTCCTTCTGACTGGTTCAAAAGCACATGGCTGTATCGTTGCCATTTGTTCTACTTTATTACTCGTAAAGTACAACTAAAACGTAGAGCTATTACAGTGAGCGATGATCATCTGGGGCAGGTTGTTCAAAAGCTTGATTAAACTAACCTAGGTTTAACCCCGAACTTAGGATTAATTCATTAAGGTATCAGGATATGATTAGGACCCCTATACGCGCTACCTCAAATTTCGCACAGGCTTTACAATATTTTGTCATAAGAGTATGCATTTTCTGAAAGCTAAATAAATGTAGTTTTCGAATATCTATTTAATTTTGTCTGTTTTGGAACACAAAAGAAGTTATTGGGTTCAAAGTGACATTCTACCTCACTTCATTCGACGACTTCCCGCAGGGTCAGAATTTCCGCTATGTCGATCAAAATTACATTAGCATACTCTGGGGATAATGAACTTCAAAACGATGTCTCAGATTTTTGATATCTTTTTTAGATCGTCCGCAATGACGCGTTAAATCCGGAAGTTTGAAATTTCAGTGGTTATGATTGCAAAATAGACAATATCTTTTGAATGAAAAAACATTTCAAAAATCTGAGACACCGTTTTTTAGATCGTATTGTTATTTATCATAATCCAAAGTTTCAATTCGATCCAATGTAATCCGAAAGAGCTAAAATGTTTTTAAAACGATATTTTGGTCACTCAAAAACTGCGGAGAAAGCCATAAAACTTTTTAAGTATCTTAAAACAGAAAATTCCGTATTGATTTTTAGGAACTACGTTTATTTAGCTTTCAGATAATGTTTACTTTTATATAATAATATTGAAAAGGCAGGGAGAAATTTGGCTTGCGCGTAAAGTAATCTCGAAGGCCTCAAACGTATCCTGATACCTTAATCCAAGGATAGTTAAACCATAATTTAAAGTCTGTTGCTCAAAGCTAGATTAGAGGAGCGATTGACTAAACCACAACTATATGACGTAATCCATGATTAGCATCTCACAATGCACTTAAATGGTAATTTAACATTTGACATTGTTTCAAAATGGCGACTTTGTCAACTTGTAATGCTAGCGGGGAAGGAGAAAGTCCAAAAAACGAAAAGAAAATTAGGAAGGCAAATGTTTCAGCCACAGAGATCTCAGTCTTAACAGATAGAGTCCAAGAAAGTTTGGAAATATTACAAAGTAAATTTACCAACTCGGTTACAAACAAAAGAAAAACGCAATAAATGCTTATGGAAAACACCACTCGAGAAACGGTTGCTTTGTCCACACCAACAGTGTCACTAATAACTTGGAAAAAACTGCCACTGGCATAAAACCTCAAGGCTATTAACACTTGGTCGATCGGGCAAAAAGCATGACTTCGCTTTTTCTTTCTCTTCAGGTTGTCGTAAATGAGGTTTGTAATAAAAATAATGGACTGTCAACCAAATCTATACCTCATACGGAGCTCCTTATCAGTAAATTCGTCGATTTGAGATGTTTTGAATCGATTTATTCGAGGTCTTCGTGGTTGTGGAGTGTAAACATTGAACAACAAATCCGCCATTTTGTTTCAAACTTGTTTATGTTGATCCTTGTTGATTATGTTGACATATTACATTGCTAAGCAGCGCCGTTGCTAAGAGAAGGTTCTAGATATTAAATTTTTATTTCCGATCGCCGTGCGCGCGCTCGCGTTTTTCACTTTTACGACTGTACGTTTTGCGAGCGTATTTTCACGAGGGTTTTTCTGGTGTTTTTTTGTATTGTACGATGTAATTTTATTTGTCAACAAATACTTAAACAAAACATGGAAGGGAAAAAAGTCCCCAAGGTCCGAAAACGTGCTGAAACAGCCAGTGGTAATCGCTGGAAAACAATAACAAACCCTAGTGTTGGATGCCAAGTCGGCTTCTCTTTTCTGCGTATAGCATCCAAAAGTATCGAAACCCAAACAGATAATTTAGTAAATGTGGAGGAAGCCATCAAGGAAGACGCAATTTCTCCTAAAGTTATTGTTATTTCAGAAGATTATGTTGTATCTTCGGAAAACGAACCGACTCCAAACATGGCAAATACCGACTAAGAGTTTCCACTTCTCAACAACATGAACTTGAACTTGAACAATTTTTTTGACGAACTAGGTGTGGAACCTCTTTCACAGGAAAAGAAAGGGATGCAAGGAAGGTATAGAGAAAGCATTAGAAATATTGAAAAAAGAAGTACAAGGTTATTTTGACAAACTTGTGATAAGCAACAACAATCATCTTGTAACCAGCCAAGATGCGATAATAAACATTATCATTAGTTTTCGTTTTTGTACGAGATGTGGGAGCACTGATGTTCATTTTAATTTCCAAGATGGAAGTGGAGTTTTAAAGCTTGAAATGTTCTGCGAGGAGTGTCAAGAAGTTGTCATTTCTCAGAGCTTAGACGAAATAGTTATCCAGGTAGGAAAAACAAGGCCCAAGTCATACTTGCCTAACTACCTTCTGCTACGTTTCTTGCTGAATGGCCAATACTACAAAGATTACCAGCATGTACTTGGTTCTACTGGAATAAAACCTCTAAGTGCCCAACACTGGATAAGAATCATCGACGGACTGGAGCATCAGCGAAGCGAGGAAACAGGTCGTTCAACGAGGGGATCAAGGGAAGTTGCACATTCAGTTCGATGGTTTCTACCTCACCTGTGGTCATTACTCAAATAATAGCTCAGCTAACATCCATGATCAAAGCACAGGAAACATGAAGTTCCTTTTAATTTCCAAGCTTAACAAAAGTAAACATGGAATTGCCCAAATATATTGGTCAAAGATCAATAACACATATTTAATTTATTTAGGCTTATTTATGAAATCTATTTAAGATTCTTTGTCAACAAAAGTTTTTTTCTTATTAAGCCTACCTCTCCAGTGGTCATCACATACTGCATGTTTTAGATCGAGTTAGCGATGCTGGTGGTTCATAAACATGATGTTAAGGATGGAATCTGACCTCTCTTGGTCTTGTTTGTAGTTGTAATGTTACTACGTTGTCTTGTTACTTAGTCTTATTTATGAAATCTATTTAAGATTCTATGTCAACAAAAGTTTTTTTTCTTATTAAGCCTACCTCTCCAGTGGTCATCACATACTGCATGTTTTAGATTGAGTTGGCGATGCTGGTGGTTCATAAACATGATGTTAAGGATGGAATCTGACCTCTCTTGGTCTTGTTTGTAGTTGTAATAAGCGAATTACGATATATTCTTCCGAAATTTCACACATTATGCTTCCAAAACGATTCTCCAAGTTCAGTTCGCTGCTGTTCTTTTTTCCAGAACACATTTCTCGCCCCAAGAAAAGGCGCAAAACACAGGAAACCCATTGGCAAAAAAATGTAAATTTTTGAAGTTTCACTTCCGTTTTCAGGAAAATTCTATAATTTTTACGATGTTAAAAAATTATGCAGATTTTTCCGCTTCAAAAGATTCGAAAAAGTATTTTCTTCAAAGCTAGGGATGGATTTTTAAAAATATTGAATGACAACAATATTATGGATTGAAACAGGGTTTGTAAAGAAGAAGAAAATTCATAAAAAATCTAGTTTTCAACAACATCAAAAATCCATCCTTAGCCACATTTTCCACATCTCTTAGATTTAAAATATGTAAAAAAGTTCGTAATTAGTTCAAAGCCTTTATAAATTATAGGATTTTTCTGTTTCTATAACGTAGTAGTAATAGTAGTCCATTGAAGGCTTTTCTGTCTTGCGTAGATCTTTTAGCTTGTTCTTCGTCATATAATGACGTCATCAATTTATGACGTTTAGTCAATAACTATCATATTGTCAAAATTTCAAACACCAATTCTTAATATTACTTGGCAAACTAATTTTACAATTTTTCTTAGCAACGGCCTTGAGAAATATGTCAATCCCCCCTTAAAGAGATACAAAGAGGAATCAGGTTTCGGATTTGCCAGAATAACACTATTTCTTTTGCCAGTGGGAGACGTATTTAAGGAGATCAGAAAATCTCTAGATGAGGACACGTTCTCTGTTTCTAGTGAGGACGACGACGAGGATCTTGAAAAGCCGGCCTTTGAGAAAACTAACCACAGTGTTTCAAGCAAAGAAGACCAATCAAAATACTAAACCTTTTATTAAGAATGATTTCTTATAATATTAAACCAGATTTAATAATAAGAATACAATATAACTAATAAATGGTACTGAAGATTGACTTTCGCGTGAAGGTCGACTTCAAGTGTTTTGGTTCTCATCAAGTGTGGATTAGTGAACTCCAAAGATATAGAACAGGAGCCGGTTGTACGAAGCCTGGATAAAGTTATCCACCGGATAAGAGTTATCCAGTGTATAGAATTTGTATAGGTTTTATCCTCTGGATAAGGATTTATCCGGTGGATAGCGCTATTCAGGCTTCGTACAACCAGGCCCAGTTCCTGGTGTTATCAAATATCTAACAAAACTTAGTTTCCAATGTACTTGAGTTTGTAAGGTGCTTATTTCGTTCATCTAGGAATAGTTGATGACATATTATGTATGCTAATTAGCGGAAAATTGGTTAATCAATTTATGCAAATTCATTGAGCTTGTTTTATTTTCAAACTAAAAAAGGTCCCACGCTTTTGTTTGTTGAAATACAACAACCAACCCTTCTTTTATTACAAGATGCAAAATAATTGGGGAAAAACTGCCGGCCTTATAAGAAAACATTTTTTAAATTTGACTAACATCGCGTCGTCGCTCAAAGTGAGACGTGACACAATAAATAGCAAAGTGCCTGACAAAAAATATTTTTTGAAATAAGTAGTTATTACCATAGATGTAATATTTAGACGTCAAGGAATGGGATAAAAATGAATAACGTTGATCAGCACCATACATTTTATTTTAGAACCACTCAAATTTGAGCGAAAATTTAGGTCATTTTTGGTCTTTTAGAGTCAAAACCGAGGGGGGGGGGGGGGGGAGGGTGGCCATATTTGGCCATTCTTATTTATATCAGATGCCTATTAAATGGTATAAATTTGAAGGAAATCGGCCGACCCCCATCTTTCGCACCTGCCCAGTTTTCTCAGACATTAACTCTTAAATTGTTTATTAGTTAACATGTTTTGCATATTTATTTGTTTTACAGGACTGTATCTGTGATCTGGGCACTAATACTATATGTTTGAAACATTTCAGTGAAACAAAGGCAAATATTGGAAGGTAAAAAGCATCACAAAATTTAATTTAATTAAGTCCAGGTCCAAGTTTGGCACCACTCAGTTAATAAACTACATTATCAGTTTATAAACTACATTATGTAGTTTGCTGTGCACAGCAACTCCAATCTCAAATTGGAACTATTATTCCTGGTTACTGAACAGAACTGTTAAAGGGTAATTACTAAACTAGTACTGTAATAGTAGATTAAGATGGATAATTTTGCTCAGTTAATAGTACATTCTCTTATCTCTGACTCATGATTCATGTGTTTTTCTATGTTTTACAGCTTCAAGGGTATCAGGGATGATCTGAATTTCTTACTGGAAGAGGAATTGAGTTCAATAAATCTGTGTGCTCTTCACTGTGAGTTAAGGAACACCAAACATCTTATTGCATCCCATTCAGTGTTGCAAATTAGGCACACTGAAGCAGTGTAACAAGGTCTTGTCCAATTTCGGGCCTGAAACAACTGGAGACAGAATGACTGTCAAGATGAAGGAAGGACAACAAACTGCTGTCTCCAAGCAGAGCATCTCAGTTAAATCATTTTCAGGTAAGGATATAGCGAGTTTAGGGGTACCAAGAGCCTGGACAGACCGACCCACAACAGACAGACAGGCAGACATACATACAGAGTGCTCAATTTGTTGTTGTTTCGGCAGTTGTGGAGATTTTTGGCAGTTTACCCTTTTTTCTCTTATTGCTTCAGAAATTTCAGGCATGCCGAGTCCAACCTCATTTGAGTTTGTTCTTCAGCCACTGGAGTTCTCAGTAAATTCTCAAATTCATGACTATTTCCTTTCCCTTAATTATCATCTCTTTAATTTGTACAAAAAATTGATACAACATACATCAGGTGCTGTGTTTTTGTAGGTTTGTACTCATGCCAGAATGTTTTGAAGTCTGTAAATTTGAATAAAATTGGGCTTTATGAATGAGCTAGGAGAGTGAAGCACCAAAAAAATTGGGACAAATGAAGTATTTCAAGGAACCTATGTAACAACTTTATTCAATTGTTTGGGTTTACAAAACTAAAATAATATGTTGTATTCTATTATTTAGGAAACACTGAAAGACGTATCCTTGAAAACATAGAAGAAATTGTGGAAGTTTCCTTGCCCCATGATGCACTCAATACACAGTTTGACAACCCTAAAGCTGCAAAAGAATTTTTGTTAAACAAAATATCTTTCTGTAGTCAGCAAGAAACGGTAAGCCTGATGTCAGTGATAATAAATTCCGAATTGGAAAATTTTATAATTTACTACAGGTCTTTTTTTGACATCCTTTTTGCACTTAGGTCAGTATACAGTAGAAAGATGAATTGTACCATTTTATGCTTTTAAATGATTTCAGTATTACCAGAACATGAAGACTAAAGGTGTTTTTGTGAGAGACTTAAGTACCAGGAAGAGATACCACTGTCTAATTCAGGTATGAATACTTCAATGTTTTATTGAAATGTATATGTATCTTGTACAAATTTAATTCACAGATGTAAGATCAGTTATGTAAAAAAAAAGTGAAGTGAAGTACATTTTCAAAGCTGTGTACACATAATATTATTTATTTTTCTCATTACCATATTTTCAAGATGTTGACAAAGAGGTGGAAAAATGTATACTGATGTGGAGTGAAAAGAAAGCGAAGATATCTCAAACATTGTCAAAATTGATGTGATCCATCAAAAAGAGAAAAAAAAGAACTATAAACTATGCTGCAAACATTTTTCTCGAGTTTTTTCTAATAAGGTAATAATTATTTTCAAGGCAACTGTTTATGAGATATAAAACAAAAATATTGGAGGGGGGGCAAATTTAATTAAGCCAAGAGCAAAAATGTTGCTTATGCAAATATTAACAAAGCATCAAGTGTGGCAATTTAAAATCATTAACCCTTCCACATTAACTTTAAGGTTTGCACTTGTTGGAGGGATAAAGCTAAAGTGATGAGGAGGATGTGTATTTGAAAAGGAGGAGCAGCACTCAACTGATGTGTATGATTTAGAGGTTTGTATGATTTTAAGATTAAATTATCAATGTATACAAGACATGTACATTAATGTATTACACATACACATATATTCATCAACTATCTAAGCTAAGAACACAAATCCTGTGTTGAAATGCTTGATTAGCTGATCTTTGTTTTTATCTTTTGTTAAAGTGCAAAGAATGGGGTTTTATGCTGCTGGAACATCACTAGGGACAGGTGACTATGGTCACTTGACCATCGAGCATTCTAATATACTGATGAGGGAGTTTGGTAGCATGAGAGAGTACTCAAACCAATCCATTAAGTCATCACATGCATTACAAAGGCAAGTCTATTCAAAGGCAACTTCCCATGACAGGCATGGATTTTTTTCGACACTTTGGAGGATGTGGCTGGACAAACAATTACGCAAAAAAATGTAATGTGGTCATCTGGTGATATTTCCTGGGTCCAAGAAATGGATATGCTATTAACAAACATCTTTGGTAAAGACTTCATGAATTATCAGTGTCACATATTTACCAAAACAATGGAAATTGCACCTGGAAGCCTGCCAACATTTGTGTACAACCACAACGAAAGGGAAAATGATACATCATCTGATGAGCTTCCTAGTTGTACCACATCAAGCCAATCACAAATCATCCACCAATCACAAACCATTAACAACAATGTCACCCAATCACAAACTAGCAACAACCAACCATCATCAATCAAGCTCCCTCTATCTTCCAACATTCTGTCAACACTGGACATCAGTTGATGATGCAGATTATCTCAAGAATAAGATCATGCAGTATACATGTGCCAAGCCTGATGACATGACCAAACTGCACTGGATCATGATGCTGCTTCATTTGGCAGGCTCACACTGTTGTCTTCTAGTGATTAACATCCAGTCAAGGCTTATATATTATGATGACGGTTTCCATTGGAAACCTCCTGCCAATCTTGTGTGAATGACAAAGAAAGTAGTCCAGTCATTAAATGACATATCAGACATCAACAGTCAATTTGACACTTCAGCTTGGGACTTTTATTCAGCAATAAGTCACTTTGGAAAGCCAAGTCAACCTGCAGGCAGCAGTAGTTGTGGAATGGGTGTAATCATGTCTGTTAACAGCATAATGAATGGTCCTCTCACAACATCGCCTGATTTCAAATGAAAATTTGATGACATGCACATCCTTTGCCGTGTCCTGTTAAAACAGTTTTTGGAATGGAAAATAGAAGATGTTTCTTAAGATAAACTGTAGATAACATCTCCTAACAACACTAAGGTAACTGTACAGGTCTGTGTTAAAAACACTGAGGTGACTAGATTACCTGTGTTGAAAACACTGGGGTGACTAGATTACCTGTGTTGAAAACACTGGGGTGACTAGATTACCTGTGCTAAAAACACTGGGGTGACTAGATTACCTGTGCTAAAAACACTGGGGTGACTAGATTACCTGTGTTAAAAACACTGTGGTGACTAGATTACCTGTGTTGAAAACACTGGGGTGACTAGATTAACTGTGTTAAAAACACTGTGGTGACTAGATTACCTGTGTTAAAAACACTGGGGTGACTAGATTACCTGTGTTAAAAACACTGGTGTTATCCATAGTATAACCTATCCGATTTAATGATTAACAAATTAGTAAATGATTATGTAACTTGATTCCACGTTTTTAATTCTCTACACATGCTTCAACCATATTGCAACAGTTTGCTTCCCCTCAACAATTTATTTTTTTGCTACCGACATTCACCAAAGTAAGTAATTTCAATGATTTATTGATTGTAAGTTGGTATGTAGTCCATCGTCCATCCAGATTAGATTTAAATTGCATGCCTTATGTTATATGATTTCCATTAGTTTATCCATATTCAGGAAATGTAATAATAATCTAAAAATCGCTTAAGTCACGCGACATATAGCAGTTTTATGATTTAAAAATTTCATCAAGTCTACCCTATTGTAATTAAGCATTTTTTAATTTCTAGTTCAAACCATATTCGAAATATTCTACCACATTCAACCGTCTCAATAAAAGCATCAACCAATAAAATCAGTGCCTTCAAATGGTGTACTATTGAATCAACCACTATCCCCTGTAATCGTGGATTACATCACAGGGCAGGTTGCGTAGGTTCATCACAGAGTGGAGCAGTTTGTCACACAAAACCAGTTTCACCATCACAATCATTGATTAAGTCAATTTGTTACCCAGAATTATTCAAGATATCTAATGAAACAGTGAAACATGGTTGTACATATGAGAAAGATGTCATTTTGTCTCATGAAAGTGAAATGAAAAAGCATCACAAGGATTTCAAGATTACACAGGATGGATTGTTCATAAGTTTATACATGCAACCCTTGATTTTCTTTGTTCCTTCCTGGATGTGGAGAAATGAAGTATCCTATTTCTATCAAGGAGTGTGACTTTGAACGTTATGCTAAATCAGCAGGAGCTTGTTTGGATAAGGTGAATGGGGTTTTCCGACTGAAAGGACACACAACCACTACTATCAGGTGCAACAGCAGCTGTTTACATTACATAGAGAATACTGTGACTTCATAGTGCATGCTATTGATGATCAGAAGAATGCAGCAATTGTGCAAGAACGAATTTACAAGGACAGAGAACATTGGTTTAAATGCTTACCAAAGCATTTTACCAGAATCCTTGGCAGGTGGTACACCAAACGAAATGGCGTGCCTAGTGCACCACCCGATCTTGAGAAAATTCGTTTTTTGTAGAATGGATAAGATAGATGATAATACCATCATTTGTGCAAACACTGATTGCCTCTATGTTAAATTCCATTATTCATGTCTGGCTATTTCTATTAAGTCTCTTACTCCAGCTACATGGTTTTGTCCATATTGCCAATGCGGTCAGTCGATTGCTGACAGGAGAAGAGCAATCGTCTGAACCTTTGAGATGCCTAGCATTTTTAAACCTATGCAATGAACATCCAAAAATATTGGAATGGGTACGTCATGCCAAAGTGCTGCATCATCACATGACATTTTTCTCTCGCGTTATAATATAAAAGCATCTTTAACTTTCTTGATAGGCTCAGGCCCTTCAAATCCCAAACTGTAAAGAATTGATAGAGGCGGAAGCAACGAAAACATTGCTTGGAAATATTTTCGACATTTTAAAACAGGCACATGAGCGAAGCTTTTTAAAGCTTAAAAGTACTTACAATTGAAAGAAAACTTGCCCAGACAGCTATTTTAAACAAAATTACAAATTACCTCTTTCTTATTAGAATTGATGAAGAAATCGCTGTAAGAATCATCCTCTATGGTCATAGAGTGGATCATTTCAGTCTTATTTCTACCGATATATACATCATTTTATGACTGATTACATCATCATTCGCTAATTTGCATATTTGGAAAACTTTTAATATCTCTGCAACAAAAAGAGATATCAAAAAACCGTAAACATCATTCTGATTTTCCTAAACACCTCTTCCATATTAGAGTTAAAACTTGAAGGAAAGTTATTTGTTTCATATAAATTATGATGAAATTTAACCATCTAATTGAGAGTGTGGTGTGCCTCCCCCCGACTGCTATTTTTTGGCACCCACCCCTAAATCTGTTTGGTATGCCCCAAGGAACATTTGTGCAAAGTTTGGTGCTTGTACTCACGATCTTTGCTATTTTTGTCGCTAACAGACCTGACTATTTGTTCCTAAATTAGTAACAAATGGAAGAAAGGAATATTGTTCCTGAGGGCTACCCAAGCCAAACGAAGAATCTCAATGCTCTGAAATATGCTGCGGTGACATGATGGAAATAGTGAAGAAGGTTGTTGCAGACAGAAAAGTCCCAAAGGACCTAGTAGCCAATTTAAAATAATCCTACTACAGGGGCGTTGGAAGTAGGGAACAGCATGGTGAACTCAACAAGTGAAATTTTGTATGTCAAACAGCGCAATTTCCGTTCGACAATTGCCTTTCTCCCCGACAACGTTTTCAATACTTCAATTACTAAATATACCAGTAATATAGTTTGGGTCATTTTACTTTTGTTTTAGAACAATGAATTAACAAGACCCAAAAACATCAAGAACAGAGTATTTGGCAAAGGAAAGATGTAAGTTCAGGTAGTTCAGGTTATGTTCAAAAATGTGGAAAATCATCCAGGAAAAGCTTTTCCATCAGAAATTAGGATCGGTATAATCGATAAGATACTTCAAAGAGGAGGAAATTCAATAACTGGACATATTGCTACTGATTTTCCACATGTCTCTGCCCCTTAACAACATTTGACATTCGCCTTGACAATGCCACGTTCAAACACTAGAAACAGACGTTAAATATGTTTACATTAAGCTGAGAACCGCTGTAATAATGGCACACAAATTTGACCGTTATTGAATTAACTATTCTATTTCATGTAGATGTGCTTTCAGAGGTACCAAAACTGTTTTTTCCCAGATTTTGGACTAATTTCAAATCGTAATTAGCCAAACATGTTGCAGCATCTAGTAATAATGATGACGTTTCTTAACCAGAAAACTAGATATCACATCAATCAAATAAAATTGTTAGAACTTGATTAATTTTATAGTTATTTGATTGGCCAGGTTTATGCAAGTGGCCTCCAATGAAGTAGTAACACTGTAAAAATTGATTTCATCTTTTAATAACTGTCTTTATTACAGAATCCCCTTTGCTGATGATGACCTTAGGCCTGATGAAGGTATGCTACAATTGTCTTGGTATTTAAAGCCTTGTTAATACATTTCCATACTTTTTTTTTCCACGCAAATAGAAACCAGTGACCATGAGGAGCACACTTCCAATGATGAAGGTATGCTACAGTTTTATAGTTAAGGTATTGGGATACGTTTCCGACCACTATGCGCGCAAATTGAATAACACGCTTGCTTTACATAATAACACAAAGAAAGTATACATTTTCTTAAAGCTTAATAAATGTAGTATACGAAGAAATATTAAAAATACGAATATTGTTGTTACACTATGTGTTATCAGCTTCAAGCGAAAATCGACTATACCTTATTCAAAGCGTTCATGCGCACCTGGAATTTATGCTACGGTGCCGAAAAATACATTTACACACTCAGGAGATAATAAACTCAAAAACGTGGTCTCAGATTTTTGATATCTGTCTCAGATTCCTTGCTATTTTCCATCAAAGTTCGGCATTCACTTTTGGAGTGGTAATCGGCGTTAAAAAGATCATATCTCGTAAAAGAAAAGGAATATCAAAATACGGAGATACCGTTTTTTGAACCGTGAGCTGTTTTATAGGCTCTCCAAATTTCAGAAAATTTCGTTAAAATCCTGGTGACATTTAACTTCTTGAAGTTGGAGTTTTAGCAGCCAAAAACATCCGAGAAAAACGTATTTCTTTGTTTGGAACGGAGAAGTTCGATGGTGTCAGCCACAACACCTTGAGCCTTTCAATCTGTCATCACTCGTCAATTATCTGGTGTCCTGGACAATCGCAACACAGGATCGATTTACCACACAACAAAGGACCATTGGATTCCACATCACTTCTGTAGCTTTTGAAGTTGGTAAAACAAATTTTCATTGAACCCATTTGTTTTGTGCGCTACTGGATTGAAATGTTCTAAAATATTCACTATAGACTTCTGCCTCTAGATCTTGTATGAATGTGAGTACACGCGACGCAACATGTAGGAGATGACAGATATGCAAATATTAAGCGACGGGCATTTCCGGTATTTCTAAACTCAAGACTTCGTTTTTCTCCCAAAATTTTGGCTTTTGAAATAATAATTTCGAAACAAATGCAAGTGCACATGAAAGATTATGTTCTAAACTAACGAAATTGCGAAACAAAAATTTTATTGGAGAAAGTTGTCATTTTTCGTATCCCAATACCTTAAGGTGGTTTCAATCAAATATATTACTGTCTACCTTAAAGTAACTTACAGTTGGATAACAGATTAAACAACAGAGTTTTAGTTTCTTATTCCTACATGTACAATGTCACAGAAGTAATATGGACTTAGCTTGCAATGAACCAAATCTTTATTTGACCAGCACAGAGGAGAATATTTTTTGTAACATAAATTCCAATGTGAATTGTGTTTAGAGTAGCACAAAATAATTGATGGTATTCGATTTTTCTTTTCAGTGATTTTTGTCCGATCTGTACAGAAATCAGAACAAAGAATCTATGACAAACGCCAGTGTTGCTATATTTGCAGTAAAATGGTTTCAAAACTAGCACGGCATCTGGAGTCACTCAAACATCTCTGAAGTGGCCAAAGCTGTGGCCCTACCTAAAGGTTCCAAAGCTAGGAAAAAAGAGCTAGAAAGGATATGGCTGAAGGGTAACTACTACTATAACATTAGGGTATTGGAGACAGGAAGTGGAGAAATAATTCCTTATCGGCGATCACAAGAACAGCTGAAATGTCCCAGCTGTCTTGGCTTTTTTAAGAAAGATGAACTGTGGAAACATAACAAGGCTTGCTTGTTTAAGGTAGACAACCAGGGAGAAGAACGAAAATTCAATAAGTTACAAGAAGAGAGCAAAATCTTATTGATGCCAAGAATCATGAAGAAGCAAGTAAGAATGTGGGAATACCCTCCCTTGCCTTGAAACTTGGTAATTCTATCAAGAAATGCAGCTTCATCCTAAAAGGCCAAGCCCTAAGAAACAAAGATAGTAGTGCCATTGAAGAGCAAGGCTTTTTTGAGCAACTGATGGAAAATGAGTGGAACAATAAAGTTTCGTATCATTCTTTATCGCAACTTGCCACAAAATCTCGTAACAAGATAGATCTTCTACCACTAACAAGTGATCTTGAAATCCTAAGAAAGCACCTCCTTTCACAAATAAATGATTTATCAAGAGAATTGAAGGCAAAACCATCTTTCAACCTGTGGCAGAAGCTGGCAGAGTACATTCTGTGCCGTCTTATAGTTTTTTACAAGGGACGTGGAGGAGAAGCATCAAGAATGCTGGCAAGAGAATATAAAACCCGGCCCGACTGGAAGAAGCAGCAAATTGAAGCTGTTCAAGAAGGTCTTCAGCCTTTAGAGAAAAAACTTAGTGAAAGGTAAAAAATAAAAGCACTTGGTTATCTCTCTGTCTCTCTCTTTGTGTGTTCCTTCATCTCTGGCATTCTCCCTGCCTGCCGTCTATCATGCTCACTCTTGGAACAAATGGAACAAATAGCGCAATTTGTCCTAACTAGCACTAAGGAAAACAGAAATCAAAGTCTGATTTAGTAGAAAATAGTGCTATTTGATTTACTACAACTACTGTGTTCATGCAGGGTTTAGAGTGAGCATTCCATATATCCTTTTTTGGAGAAAACAGTTATTATGCATATTTACACTTATATCTATTTTCATATTTATATTCATATTCCTATTTCCATTCATATTTATATTCAAAAGACCAGTTTTATAATTCCATATTTATAAATCAGATTACAATCTTAAGTATCTATGTATTGCATGGAAGGAATTTATAACTTTTCAAAGCATTTCTGCTTCAATTTACAGTTGTTATATTTATTAATATATTTTTAAAAGAGAAATTTTTAGCAACTCAATTTCATATTTATAAATTAAATACAAATTTTATATATTTTATATCGGCTCAATGTACTTTTTAAGCTAAAATGTATGTATTACTCATTTTTAGATATTAATTATCTTGAATAAAGTATTTAAAAAAACTGCAATGCTAATAAATTATTGTTTATGAACATGATATCTGAATATGATTGATAAATAGCTTGTATTATCCAAGTGCGAGGTCCATACCATAAGTTATGGACCTCACATCGACCAATCATAGCACATGAAATTACCTTGCCATGTAATAAAATAGATTATAGATGACGAATTTGAGTTGTTTCAAAATATGTCCATGGTATGAAATTATTCTAAAAAAATCAAAAGCAAGATTTTATTTACATATCTAAATTTGTTACATGGCAGGCAGGTCCAAAGAAAAATGGAAAAGACAGGTTGTTAATTTGAATCTGGCAAAACCCTTCTTTGTTATACCAGCTAGATTAAAGGATCGAATCTCATGTTGTTGTCAGATGCATGTAGAAACCAACATGTTGTTTGAGAGTGTCATGGACTACCAAAGAAAGCATGCTACACAAAACGATGTCAAGTTGTGTCCACTAGATGATGCCTCTGTTGCATATCACAAAAAGAGTTGCATTTACAGAACATGTCCTAACTATTCAATGTGCAATCGTGCGTAACAGATAGGATATAAGGGAGGATCACTATCAATCAACTAACACTCGCTGATAGAAGAATTCAAGCTGAAAGCATGTCCTCGCGAAACTTAAACGTACAGATACCTAAGCCACTACAAATACCTCAAGCTCCTGCCCCGGCTCAGCAGGATGTTCAAGCGCCGCAAAATAATCAAGAACTACAAGTTATACAGCTGCCAGAAGCGCTCCCACAACTGCCAAATGAACTGCCCCAGGCAGAACAACTCCAGGCAGAACAACCCCAGGCAGAACAACCCCAGGCAGAACAACCCCAGGCAGAACAGCCGAACCAGGTGCAAAATGACGCCCAGGTAAAACATTAACCTGTACTTAGTCATAGCGTTTAGTATTTTTGCGTAGTTTCGGATATAATAGGTCTTTTAAGAGTCAATTTAGCTTGCAACAGGTAAAGCGTGGTTAACCATTGTTTGTGTGACACGTCCACGATATCCTAGAGTTGTTTGACTGTAATCTGGATTTTGTACTAGTCGTAAATGTTTTCTTTAGTCCAACGGATAATTCTTTTCCCCGGAAAGGGTCGTTTAGGCCAGAATGGGTGTGCGTCGAATTAAGTTCATGATGTGGTGGTGGCGGTTTTATAGAGGTCGAAGAGTCCTTCTCCCCTTCTAAAACAATTGCTACATACAAACTGTTGAAATGTTAATACAAGAACAAGACTAACCAAGCTGTGAGGAAGTGTGTTAGCTGGATAGAAGGTAATGGCAGACGTTATCGTCATCATCATTTAGCAACAACCCCAATCATCACCACCACCACCATCAACTTCATCCATATCACAACTTTATAATCTCATTTTTTTTAAATTTTCATTTATAGGAAACCCAGATTTGATATGTATTTAATACGTCTTTCAAGATGGTGAGATTGCCCTAAAGTCAATCCCACATGGAAACGCCAAGCACGATAATCAGGGGTACGTCCATACCAAGGAGAGTACGAGGAACAAATGGGTGGAATTGTTCGGCCAACCTCCATCAGCGACCTGCCAAGAGGAACAGAACAGACTAGATATCTCAAACAAAAGTATTCAGACAACACCAATAAGATTGACTCTCTTATGGTGATGCTCGAAAAATGAAAACGAGGAGCTATTTATACAGGAGCTGGACCTGTCTTCATGAGTCAAACTAAATCATACAATGCATGCCATTACGAGAAGTATATATTCTCTAAAAAAAAATTTATTTATTACAAAATGCTTCAATTTTGCTCAAAATCAAATAAAGTAATGTTTGAATATCTATATTCAATATTTTAGGCATTAGAAGTCTGTAAGATTGCTGGTGTTGGTAAAGAGGAGCTTCAAACTTGAGTTAAATTTTGGCATGTCAAATGGCCAATTTTAGGGAATATTTTCAAAAAATTATTTTCAAATTTAATTATCACACTTTTAGGAGATGCTACGTTACATGTGATGAAATAGGGACCAAAAAGTCCCTCAGAAACGCTATCAATAGGACGTTTTCGTCCAAAGGTGGTGTATTTTGGAAGGGTGTCAAAGATGAGCAACTTAACGAATATTGGTTAAAGGTGTTGGAGGAGTACCTTAGTCTACCATTAGAGCAGCAAAACAGAAAGAAAGCTACGCTCACTTTACGTACTTGGAAAAGATATCCAGGTAATTATTCTATTATGATTGTGGTACAAACAACAAGACAAACCACTTTGTCTGCAGTCTGCTTACAATAAGATATTTTTGTTAACTAAATCAACTCTTTTACATTTATTCATTTATCAATCAGTTTACCAGCAGAGGTTTTCTAATCGCTGAGGAAGATCATATGTTTGGATGGTACCGTACCTCATTGGCCTGTCCTCCAACTCAGCCGAAAACACCATAATTCGAGAGTATGCAAAAATGGAAGACATACCAATCGAAATACCTTTGCACGAAAATTTTGAAAAAAATCTGTATGATCCAAGAGCATACGTGTTGCAGATTTAGTTGTAAACTATACATTGAGGACTGATGAAAATGCAAGCTACAACATCAAGTTTGCTCATGCATTAAGCAATATTATCACAGATAACCCAACGAGGTGTTTGTTATTGTGAAAAAAAATGAAAAATATTTGACACTGACAACTATCAAATGGTCGGAAAAAAATTTTTTTTTTCTGGCAGACTCTCAGAAAGTTCAAATATTATTGAATTATGCTAATTTTATTTGTCCATTCATTATAGAAACTCCATCTGATGAGAAGAAGAAGAAAAGAAAAACATCAACCCAGGAAGTGATGATGAATATTGATGAATCTATAAGTAGATGCATTGTTTATCAACAAAATGCAGACAGAGAGTTTTTTGAAATGGAAAGAGAGCGTGAGAGTAAAGAAAATGAGAGGGAGGAAAAACGGAGAAAAGAAGATCAGGAATTTTTTTTAAAGTTGGCAAGAGTTCTTAATAACTAACTTGAGTCCATAGTTATTCCCCCTCCACTAACTATGTTGTGTCTGAGCAATAATACAGTTATTGTCCTATTTCAGCAAACAACTTTTTTCTTCTGTATTAAAAGAATAATTTTGAGAAAATTTGGTTTTTCGGCATGAGTAATTATATCAAAATTACTATATTCAAGGAAATGCATGTGCATTTTGGCCCAGGGGGGGGGGGAGTTCCTTATAAAGTTGTTAGGTATGCTCGACGGACCTTTTAGGGTCCAAAATAAAACCCTCTGGTACCTTTTAGGGTCTCGAAATGACGCCGTACCTTTTAGGGTCAATATTCGAACATCGAAAAAAAAATTTAAAAAAGTGTTGTAAAGAAATAGTTCTTATTAACCCAAACAATTTATCGACATTGATTTTCTAAAGTTTGTTAAACTTGCGCTTTTCTCTTGTTAAAGACGTCAAAATCGGTCTCAAGTGATTGGCAGGTATCTTGAGAAGTAACTGAACCAGACATTTAATCCCCTGCCAAAACCACACGATAAAAAGAATAATCCAACTATTGCTGTTCCTGGAATTGGCAGGCGCTACAAAAGTACTGTTATCGCTGAATTGCACGCCAACCCTGAAATATCAACAGACCATCTCAAACATGTAAGAGATGCCAGTTTAATTTCAAGAACGCAGAATTCGAATGCAGTAAAATCTATCTGCATAGTTAAGGAGTATTGTCTTGAAATATATTTTGGATTGGGGACTGGGGAGAATTGAGCCGCCATCTTGGATTCAAAACGAAACGCTTGGATGAAATGCCTTCTTTTCCTTTCTTGCTAAAAATCAAAAACCAATTCAAGACAAAAACCATTTTATATCATATTTAACAGCATTATATGTTAGATGGGTAATATTATGCATGGGCGATATTGTCTGTGGGCGCCACAGACATACGCCACTCTGAGACAGTTCCCTGGCCGGCAACCTACTCTAGCCAAGCGAAAGATATATGAGGTTGTATACGATCTTGAATTGGAGTTATATGATAATCTACCACCTCCCATTTCCAGCAGTATAGTGGCCCCAACCTCTCGATGCCCCTCAAAACGTAAAAAAGCTAGCTTCTGCTCTAGCAGAAATAGAAGCACAAATTTCTGATGAGTATGTGCCTAAAATCCATAAGATTGGCTTGGAGAGATTTTCATCAGATGATGGCAATATCAAATACTGTATTCATCAGGAGTAGAAGATAGTAGACCATCTGCAAGAACAACGTTACTAGTCGATGAGTTGTTCATGTTTTTAGTTAGGTTAAGGCTTGGTCTTTTTGAACAGGATTTGGCCGATTTCTTTTACATATACCCTCTGTTAGCAGACAAATTACCTCATGGTCTAATTATTTATATTTTTTATTAGGTTCTCAATGTATATGGGCATCTAGGCAACAAGTTACAAATACATATGCATTTTTAAGTATCTTCATAATCATTCATATCATTCATAAGTATCTTCTTCTAGTCATGACCCACTCCTGGATCTCTGTAAAATGGAGCAGCGCAACCCTGAATCAGTTTTTAACCGTGAGGTGAGTTCCGCCCCAGAACTGGTTGTGGGTGAACAGCTTGAGGGTGATGATTACTGCTCTTGACCGACAAATCAAAGATTAAAACAAGTTTTCTATCATAAGGGACCAAGAGTTTCATTCCTTCAAGCAAGTCCTAGAGGGTAAGGCGAAAATGCTACGGGAAGCCAACCTAGGCAGGCGGCCTAACAAAGCGAGGCAACTGACATAACTAGAAGAAGAAACTCTATGGAAAGAGGAAAAGTTCCAAAACACCTCAAGCACTATTAAACATGATGTGGTTACTTACACAATATTTTGGGCTATGGGGATGACAAGAACATCGCCAGATGCAGATAGACGACTTCAAGATCAGCAAAGATGACAATGCCGTTGAATTCATGCAGTTCACAGAAGGGCCAAAAAACCGGGCAGGGAGGATTAACAAAGAAAAACAGAGATTTATAGCAAAGAATGTTCGCAGTTGGTGGAGAAAGATGTCCAGTGTTTCTTTTTAAGCAATATATATGTCACAGACCTCAAAATATGCAGTATGATGGTCCTTTTTGCCTACGGTCTCATGCAATTTAATCCCAAATTGAACTCGAAACTATATTATTACCTATCCTTGTATGCAGGTGTGCTTAATAAAACGAAAAAAAAAAGAAAGCGAAGGAGGAGCTCCAGAATGTGTTCTGCATTAATACCATCATCTTATCAAGATCCTATTGCTTCATCCTGGTAAAGTTGTTTCCTTCAGCCTCTTAACACAAAAGAGCCTGTTTAGGAAATCGTTCAACAATCGTTCAATTGTTCAAGTGGTAAGCAGCTTGCAAAGACAGTTGCATAAAAGCTGAAGTACAGTGGCATTGGAAAGATTGAAACCTTCATTATCCCTTGAAATAAATGCCAGGCATTTAGCAGTTAATAAAATTTTCATACTTATATTGCAGGTAACATTCTTCAGTAAAGAGTCTCAACCTCAACCCGAGAATGAAGCAATGCTGTTTGCTACAAAATTATCTCCTTTTGGTGTCAGCCTACCTAGTTATGTAAATATGTTCAAGCCATCAACCCCAACAGATGTAGAGAAAAGGCACCTTTATTTGAAAGATATAACTTCATATTCCTTGACATTCAATAGCAATATATTGAAAAACATAGACACACTTTGAGAGATCAACCGTGAAGCCCAAGTTAACTTACTGCAAGGGTTAAAAAAAATCCCAAGAAGTTGAAGGATTGAATGAAATACTCCCTTCAACTTTTTGACACTTGCAATAATTAAACTTCCAAGGGATCTTTAACTTAATCATGGTTATAAAAACAATTTTTTAAATATATTTACAGTCAAAGACACCTCCACAAATACAATTCAAGAAAAGACCAGCATGTTCAAAGTCCATCTAAAAGACCAAGATTTAATTAATTCATACTTCCATGCAGCTCTTTACTTGTCATGCCTATATAAAAATGTTTTTGTTTATTTCATTGTATTACAAATTATGTATATAGGGCACTACTATTTAGTATTTAGTGTTTATTAGATGCAAAACAACAAAAGGAGACAAAGGTTTGCATCTAATAGCATGCTATTTAAATTAATTGTAAGGCCATGCTCAAATGACTTTACTGGATAAATGAATGACAGTAGTATTTTCCTTGCAAGATGTAAAAGGTATGTACAGCAGCACATCATACACGTTTTTTTTAAAACCAATTCATCAAATTTAATAATGACAGCTTCCAGATGTTGTTCGCTTTTGTGCTGGCAACTCACACTCTCAATCTGTGTGGGGGATAGACCTTACATTTAACCTAGGAAACTTTTACGTAACAATAACTACGTACAGACACTCACTTCTGATAAACCCAAGATCCCAGAAACATCCCGTATTTATTGGCCCTTTATTTGTACACATGCGCAGAGACAGAAAAATTACGATTTCTTTTTTCATCCAGTCTTGTCACTAGAGCCCAAACTACAAAACCTTAAATCGTATGGCAAGGATGGTAAAGTAGCTGTTCTTAATGCTCTATTAATAGATTTTCCTCAAACAGTAGGTTTGAGATGCTACTTGCACAAAAAAACACAACATTGAAGCCCAACTTCAAAATAAATTCCAAGTCGACACCCACAAAAAGAGAGAAATAATAAAGGATATATTCCGTGATTATGTGGTTGATGTACTTTCATCGTGACTCATAGATACCGAAAACCTCCAAGGAATTCGATGTACAACTCGAAAGCTTAAAACCGCTACAAAATAATTGATGCTGGCCATTAAATCAAGACTCCGAAGCTGACATCTATGTTATTTCTTAACATGTTATTGATCTTCGGCATACCACTAATTTAAAAGTAATTGCGCTTTTTAGAAATGTTCCATAGGAAGGATTGGCAGTTCTACTGAAGAAAGTTTGTAACAAAAAGAATCTACATTTTCAAATAAGAGGAAAACGAATATATGTGTTGAAATATGGGAAGAAATAGATGCTCAGACTGTGGAGCAGTTACCTGAAAGAATGGATGGCGTAGCAAAATATGAAATATAGGGGTTCTCACATGGTGATAAAAAACCTTACGGCCGAATACAGTTTACAGACTGTAAAGGCTGCCAACGCTGTACCATGGATAGGCGTCCTTTCAAGATACAGTATGGAGTGACCAATACAACACAGTTTGAGACCAAACGTGACGGAAGAAGCGTTTGCAAGCGTCTCGCCGTTACGTAAGCTATAGGAAAAAAAACTGACAGTTTATCATGTAGGACAACATACATGCCCCATCACAAACAAGCCGGTATACAGGATGTGAAATCCGTGGAAAAGATGGTAAGAAAAAATCTAAATATAAAGCCTTTGGAGGTACAGTCCATAATCTGCTTTCCAACAACAAATGGATTAGTCTGGTGTCGAAAAAGCAGCTGCTTCCACCATTAATAGAAAATGGGTGGATAACATAAAGGAGAAAACCAAGAGAATAATCGAGCCATTTGGACATAACTTTGAAGCAGTAATTTCATTTCAAAAGTACTGGGATATAAAATCAACAACAGGAGAGGCAATCCTGATAAGCTATCTTACATGTTTAAGAAAAAGTTCGCAAAAATTGCTTTAAACATGGATGTTGAAGGAGAACATTTTATGAAACATGAATATCGCTTCTTCGATGGTAAACGCAAATGCTGCAAAAGATTTGTTCTTTGACTGAAAGTGTATACCATCCCTTGCTTCGCATACACATACCGCTGCGATAATGAAAGTGGAAAAGAAAAAATACTCATATGCATTCTGTAACGATCGGGAAAAATTAAAAATCTGTGGCAAAACTCGGGAAATCGATTTCATTCAGACTTTCAAAAAAGATAGAGCTGAAGCAATCTTTCCTGAGAATAACTGTATAGTTGGTTTTATAAAATTTGGGAGAAAAATGAAAATTTCCAAAGTCTGCCGAAAATGCAATTTGTAACTATGAATTTTGACTTTAGTGTTCTCACGTTGAAAACTGAGTTGCTCAAAGACCAAAATAACTCCTAATCCTTGTTACATAATATATTGTTTATTGAGTGATTTTGAGATAGATCAGCCAATTGTAATCCCTCGAAATAATTTTATTTTCTTCACCTATAGCTTGAGTAGATAAAAATTTGTCTTACAAAAAGCCATATAGCAAATTTGCTGTTGAGGCTAACCTCAACAAGCCATCCAATTCATAGGTCCGCGTTTCATAGGTCTTGGCTACAAAGTCCACAGTCTAGATTCTGCATCTCATTTTATTTTCCAGGGAAATCCTGGAACTGGAAAAACAATGTTTGCTAGAAAAGTAGCAGGTAAATATCGTTTAGCGCAAAGGGAACTACTCATACGGAGACAAAGGACTTTGAGAAAGTATGAAATATATGAAATATGAAGTAATCGGGGATTGGGACTACCGCAAAACATTCCAACTAGGGTGGGGGGGGGGGGGTATAAACATAAATATTATTTCTATCTAATTACTCTTTGTTATTTTGTTATTTTTATATGACGTTATTGCAATGAGGTGTACATCCGTCCTCTTCATCTTTTAGTCTGTACTGATCAAACTGATCGAACCTCTTTTTTTTCAAATAGCTCTATGGGCAGTTGTTGACTTGGACTGTCCCAGCAAAATACACATAAACTATAATTTCCATAATTCAGACACCTAACCAAAGTTTCAAGTGTGTAAGACCTATAGATAATATATCTAACATACTATATATTTGTCAATTATAGATCTCTTGTATAGTATCCGAAAGATAAAAAAGAACAAGGTCATAGAGGTCCAGAGGGGGGAACTCGTGGGACAGTATGTCGACTTGACAGAGGAAAAGACAAAAAACAAAATACGCGAGGCAAAAGGGGGTGTCCTCTTTATCGACGAGGCGTACAGGCATACTCCGAAAAGGGACAACTTCGATTATGGCAGAATTGCCATTAACCAATTAATGGCATTGATGGAAAAGGGAGATCCAGTAATGATCTTTGCTGGATATCCCAAGGATATGATTACGTTCTTAAATTCTAATCTGGGGATAAAATCAAGGATCAATTACAAATTCAATTTCCCGGATTATTCTGCTAAAGAAATGTCAGAAATATTGTCCAACAAGATTTCACAGAGCAGGTTCAGATGTGCCAGTAGTCTTGATCTCACTGACATATTAATTCAGAACACAAGCGCCTCCTCCTGCAGCCAAAGTGAGGCATTAGATGCTTTAAGAAATCAGGTTGCCCTAACGTGGGGCATAGGACACGCATTTATAAAAAGCCTACAATATTGAAAATAGAGGCTATCCACAAGAAAGAATCCCTCATGTGTTTTTTAATCACCCAGTTGAAGGTGAGTGCTTTTGTTATTTAAATACTTCAGCATCTTAGTGAAATCAAGAGCCATCCTCGCTCCATAACCATTTACAATACAAAACACCAAAATAATATGGATGCACAATCTGTGATAAATTTTGTAATCTTTTCACCAGTGTTCTTGACCTTATTTGTGTGTACTAATAATAGCAGGGGTTTACTCCCCAGGGGTGCTATAGATTAGACTGTCTTTTGTTTAATCCTCACCTTGTCCAAGGGGGGTCAAGCTTTTCGTTTACGATTGCATTATATGACATTGCAATCCCAGAAAGCACTGCTACTGTGATCTATAAGCAATTCATACCCATAAAAAATCCAATTTCATTGACATCAAAAATGGACTTCATATTTAGGAACATTGTTATTTGCACCTGCTTTTAATTTCCATTCCGGTTTTATCTACATTTTTGACAAAGAATTTTAGAGAAAAACCATTAAAATCTCAAAGTTTACCTAAGTAATTTAGTAAAGTAGAACACCAAACAGAAGCAAGACCTCAGGAGCTAGTACCAGCATTTTGTTTTGAAACCACCAGGCCCCAGTCAGGTCTTATGCTCAGGTATCCCAGTCTACCCTGCTCCCAGGGTCTAGTTATAAAAAAAAAAACGAACACGGCAACATCAATAATTAATGTATCAGTCAAACGACTATGATTATGACTAACACAAAACACGATACTTGCATGGTGTGATGGGTGGGGCAGATATCTCACCTATAAAAATGAACAGAGCTAGAAAATCTTTCTTTCTTGCTATGCGTTCTTACTGACCATGTCAAAGAACTCACCGTTGAAGTCGCTTTTGCTAAGAAACGACCAAGACGTCAAACGATCCTTTCACATGAAAAGTGGAGATTCCACATACAAGTCTGTAGCGAACTTTTGTTTTTCTGTAAATGGATTCATCGAATTCCCACAAGAGTTCCAGCGATTTAATGGGTACATGCTGGATGTACAAAGAAGTAGTGATGGCGTAAACATATGAGTATTCAAGCATTATTAAAATAGTTTAAATAAAATATAGACATTGGTTTGATAAAAGGTAGTATGTCGATGTTGTGGACTTGTCTATCTTGTTGCCAAGTGTCGTGACTTAATTTCTCCCTCCAACCACTATACAACAGTTAAAGCTAAAATAGTTGACAAAACAAATCAAAGTCGAAACAAGAGCCGGGCGCAACATCATAACTGATAAAATTTCTGTATCATATTAGTATTTATTTTGATAAGCATAGCTATACTCGTGTTGAGGAAGATCTGATATATACAATTTCTAAACTTGTCCCCAATTTAGTCAGTGGACAAGACGATTTCAATGGGTGGAGGACAATCTTATTCAGCACTGATTTGTTAGTAGTGTCAGTAGTGTGAACGCTTTAAATGTTTACTTTCGATTATTTGACAATGACCATTAGATTTTAATTTATTTCACAGGTTTATTGTCAATAAATAAATCGTTGAGCTTCTATCTCGTATGTATCCCGTATGCGGTCATTCATTATACTAGCGATATGATACCTATACTAAGTAGATACTATTGGGAACTTGTCTGGTGTCCCATTACCTATACAGTATTTTATAAAGGGAGCCTGCTGAACAGAGATTTCACTTTCCATTGTTTAAGTTTTGTCTTAAATTCAAATACTTTGCGAGTTAAGCGAATTTAAGGTAGGAACCTAAAAACAATTTTGATTCAGATGCTAAATTATTGTCATGTCATGCTTGATCATTCGAAGCATGCGAAACTCTAATCAAGTATAAAATCATGCTAAAAACCCTTAACTTCTCAACGATATTTTATGGTTTATATGTGGTTAATTATTACACTTTTAGGAGATGCTACGTTACATGCAACAAAATAGGGACCCAAAAGTCCCTCAGAAACGCTATCAATAGAACGTTTTCGTCCAAAGGTGGCGTATTTTGGAAGGGTGTCAAAGATGAGCAACTTAACGAATATTGGTTAAAGGTGTTGGAGGAGTACCTTAGTCTACCATTAGAGCAGCAAAATAGGAAAAAAGCTACGCTCACTTTAGGCATACAAAAAGGTTCCAATATCTATGTGCTTGGAAAAGATATTCAGGCAATTATTCTATTATGATTGTATGATTGTGGTACAAACAACAAGACAAACCACTTTGTACGCAGTCTGCTAACAATAAGATCTTTTTGGTAACTAAATCATACTAACTCTTTTATATTTATTCATTTATCTATCATTTTACCTGCAGAGGTTTTCTAATCGCTGAGGAAGAGCAAAGATATGTTTGGATGGTACCGTACCTCATTGGCCTGCCCTCCAGCTCAGCCGAAAACACCATAATTCGAGAGTATGCCAAAATGGAAGAGATACCAATCGAAATACCTTTGTTTTCGATTGGTACTTTCATTTTGAATGCCAAGGTCTTTTTTGGAAAAAACTTCATGCAATTTATCATGCTGATGGCAGGAGGGTTGTCTGCCTTCCACTACCAAAACAGTTTGTCAGTACTCGGTGAGTAATAATAATAATTTTTTTTATATGAGTTACTCTGTACATATTTTTACACTATGTCATAAAAGCTTTACCCAATGTGGCGGTTATGGAACGGGAAAGGTACTGGAGGGCTGTTTCTATGCACCAATGAGTTGCATTCATTTGATAGAACAAGACAATGAAGATTTGATTAAGGCAATTATTATTTTCCTAGCAATTCATCTTTCTGTACGGATATCTTAACACTTAATTTTATTTATTTGATTACTAGATGTTCCAGTTTGCCGAAAAAATTACATTTCAGATAGTTTGAAAGATAATCCGGAAATGGAAATGTTATGGAACTCACATCTCAAGGCACTCCAGAAAAAGAACAAAAAGAGTATGAGATGGCATCAACAGTAAGTAACAATATTTTCTCAAACACCGGCACCATGGAAGCCGGATGGACGTAAGGGTTTATCTGTTTCTCTAATATTTCCCAATCTAACCCTAACACACGTGTATGATTTTTTCCCTTTTGTATACTAGTCTTTGATATTGTCAAATCTTACTCCTCACCTCTCCTTTTTTATGTGCTTTGCAGTCCTCATGTTGTTTGAGGAGAATAGGAAAGAGAGTGCCAGTGATAAAGTTCGATCACAACTTTATAATTTATGAATTATGGTCGGCCTTTTAATCCAGCTGTCAAGTAGGCCCAGATGTAAACAAACTGAACTTGCTACACGTGGCAGAACGTTTCCTGCTAATCAGGGAACAAAATAGAAATGGAAGAGAAGGAAAATCGTGAAAGTAAAAACCTAGGCGACTTTTGACTCTATAAAGTCCCAGAATTGAAGTCATTTTTACACGATCGCAGCTTAAAGTAACAGGAATGAAGGAAGAGTTACCTGCGCTGGAATATGGTGCTCACAAACTGGGAATTTCAGTACAACCGAGCACGGCAGAAGAAAACTTAAGAAAAAAGATTCAGTAGAACTCCTTGCTTAAATTCGAGAAACTTACTAGTACAGTGGTCTCAGCTTATTACACTTGTTTTGATGGGTATGAAATACACTGAGGCACTTTTTTTTTTTTTTGGTTTTTTTTTTGATTCTGAAAATCTGATTTGATCTTAATTCTTACAGACTAACCTTATATAACTTTATCAGAGTATTGTATTGTGGACCTATTATGATATAATATTACATAATAAGGTCTTGGTTTTGTTTCTATAACTTTTACAGACTTAAAGTTGAGTATGCTTGGAATAATTAGTCATTAAACAATCACCCACATCAACAGAATGCCAATGGAATAATTATGGCAAACAAAGAAAAATAGAACAAAAGAAAACCCAGCCATAAAAAAGAAAGCAAGAGGAACCACAAAAAATTCCCGCCACAGGCAATGTTATCAACCAGAAAGCTTAAATGTTGAAAAGGATACTCCCACTCTCAAGAGTTTGCTGGGTGCTTTGCATCCAAGCATACCGATTTGCATGTGGATTTCAATATGGTGATCTACATGTGACTACTAATTACTTCCCTGAGGATGATATCAGTGTGGAGAAACTGAAACTTCCACTAGTGCACCATAAATCATCCCTGAAATGGTCTTTGAAGTGGACACAGGAAGTCAGCTACTTGACATTCTAATCAGTTTCAGTGTCGATGAAGCCTTCGTTCTTGAAAGTCACACCCTTGGACCAAAACACAATCACAAATGGAAGTCACAGCATGTTGGCAGGATTACTGCCTCACACAGTTTCATGATTAAGTTTAACACTTTGCAACAATCTAATGACAAGACAAATAATACATGCAGGTCCCTTTTGGATTCCTTGTGTTCAATGAAATCTGACAGCAAGGCCATACCTGCATTGCTTTATGGCATACAAATGGAGGATGAGGCTAGAAATGCATATACCAAAGAAGTAATAAAGCTTAAGCATCAGAATGTACAAGTGAGGCCTAGTGGACTGTGTGTAATACCAAGCAAGGCCTATATTGGTGCAAGTCCTGATGGATTAGTAGACTGTGCATGTTGTGGGGAAGGCCTTCTTGAGATATTGAGAGCATTGCAAACTCTGCACCCAATCAAAGCAATCTAAAATATTTAAAAACCAACAAAAAAGGACAAGTAAGACTTTCAAAGAATCATCCATACTATAGTCAAGCCCAATACCAGATGGGGGTGACCTAGAAGACAATGGTGTGACTTTTTTGTTTATAGCAAACATGGATTCTACCTAGAGTTAATTAAGTTTGATACAGAAAGATGGAAAGCACTTGAAAATGCAGCAGGATATTTCTTTAAAAACCATATTATCCCATATCTCATGAACAATTGCTGACTACAAAATCGAGTGGGAGACTGGGCACTAGTTCAGCCGCACAGCCTGTGCAAGTCATTTGGGTAGACAAGACAACTTGTAAACAAACTAAGCATACAAGTTGTTGTTAGAAAGAGGAATTATAATACTGTTTTCCTTCGAAAAAATGCCTAAGCCTGCATCCCAGGATTCTTCAATAACTTTAGAAACAGTACTGGGCTACAATTTTATCATATTCCCAAAAATATAGTCATAAGAAGGCAATATGACAAATTGATTCGCAACTCGTCTCTCAAACTTGATAGCTACAACACAAAAATCTGCTCTCAACATTTTGAAGGTGGAAAAAAGCTTAATCGAAAACATTTACTATCGATTTTTCCTTGGACAAAGTAACAAGCGAAAAGAAGAGAGATTATAAAAGCAGTGCTGCCAAGCAAAGAGAAGAAGAGAGCTACAAAGATGGTAAACGTAAATGTTGCAACGGGTTCGTCAACAAGTGATCAAGAAGAGATTCCTGTTGTGTTCAACCTGTTGTTTTCTCCAAGGAGATATCTACTCAAACTGATTCAGAAACTAGGGACGTCAACCCAAACTGAAGAGAATGATTCCGAGAAAGAGAGAGACGAGAGCCGTATTCAAAAACTTGAAATGAAAATAGACACTTGAACAAGAAATCTCTAGATTAAAGTTGAAATACGAAAATTCCAAGTTTGACAGCCACTCCAACATTGCTTTCTATACTGGGTTTACAGACTTCGAAACACTGATGCTGTGTTTTGATATTATAGAAAAATCTGCTAAGAATATCGGCTATGGAACACCCCGGCTTAAGGACATACACAGACATGCCTCAGAAAATTCAGCCTGGTAGACTTCGAAAACTATCAACTTTTGAAGAATTTTCTCTGGTCTTAATGAAACTACGACTTGGACTTGTCAATCGAGATTTGGCCCACTGCTTTAAGATTTGCAAAAACACAGTGTCCTTGATTTTTCGAACATGGATAAGATTTTTGAGAACAGAATTAGAATGTTTGATCCGATTACCATCCAGAGAAGTCTTCAGACCACATGCCAAAACTTTTCAAAGAATTTTATCCTAAAACTGTGTTGATTATTGATTATTCAAGAACCACAATGAAGAGCCTCATTGGAATCACTCCTAGTGGAGCAACTGCATTTGTCAGTGAACTTTATCCAGGCAGCATCTCAGATAAAGAGATTGTAAAACAAAGTGGTCTGCTAGGAATGTTGAAACCTGGAGATGAGATAATGGCAGATAAGGGTTTTTCTCATACAAGATGAACTTGCCTCTGTAGGTGCAACTCTTACATTGCCAGTCTTTCTGCAATCCCGTAAACAGTTTTCAAAATAGGAGTCTGAAAGAAACAAGAAGGTTGCTTGCTTAAGAGTTCATGTTGAAAGGTGTATGGAATGAATCAAGAACTGGCATATATTGGACCGAAGAATTCCAATCACTCTATCTCCATTATCTTCTGACATTATCATGATATTAACAGCTTTTACAAATTTTTTGCCTCCTTTAATCTCATAAGTTGGACCACAAATTTATGAAATTCAAGTTGGTTAAGTTAATAGACAAGCTTCATGAAATATTATACTCATGTTTTATTTCAGTCCATGAAATCAATGTGCACTGTAATATGGTATTCATGTTTTAAAAGAAATAAATAGCAATATATACATATATACATTTCATTACAAGGAGTGATTGCAATAAACAGGACTCTGCTCAAGGGGTAATAAAATCCAAGAGTTAATAAAATTTTGCAAGTTTATTGCAGTCACTCTAATATTTAATTAGTTTGTTATACTGAATATTTCATTGTGATTGCTATATAACGTACTTACTTAAATGGTCAACACCAAAGAGTGAACCGGAGCTAAGGAAGTTTCTTGGAGTTTGTACCTTTTGGAGGAGATTTGTAAAGGGTTTTTCCGAGATTGCAGCCCCACTATATGATTTGCTGAACAAGCCTGAGTTCACGTGGACAACAGAATGTGAGAAATCTTTTATCACACTAAAAGAACTGCTGGGCACCTCAGAAACACTAGCTCTGCCGGATCGAAATGGACGGTTCTCTGTCACATGTGATGCATAAGACCAGGCTGTAGGATACTATCTGGAACAGACAGGAAAAGATGGAAAAAAGCGTCCTGTCGCATTTGGCGGCAGAAAGCTCAACAAGTCAGAGAAAAACTTTTCCACTTCTGAAAAGGAGTGTCTGGCAGTAGTCCAGTGAAAGCAGTGAAAGCTTATCGACCTTATTTGCTTGGACAGGAGTTTGATTTATACACTGACCATGAATGTCTCAAATGATTACTTACTCGATCCTCAGAAAACAGTGGGCGACTTTGGAGATGGACGGACAGGCTCCAGGAATTTCAGTTCAAAGTTCATCACATAGCAGGAAAGAAGAACATTGTAGCAGATGCTTTAAAGTGCAACTGAACCCAAATTGATTGCAGTGGATATCAAAATATCGTAAAATTTAGATGAGTTTTGTAAAAAAAAAAAAATTCCAATTGGTTAAGAGCCTGATTTGTAGTGAATTTGTGTCAACTTCAAATAACCGTGGCTCTATGCTGAGGCCTGGATCGAGCCTATTGTGACGTATACTAAGGGAAGACCAGGGTGATGATTTTGAGAGCACAAGGTAAAATGTGTGTAGTTTGGTGAATACAGCAAATGTTTTTCGACTTCAACGAGTTTAATCTAGCACAATATGCCAAATCTGTGTCATTTGGGGTTGTGATAGTACCCCAAATGCCAAAGAAGGTGTTTTTTTAAATTTACCATCCCTTTTTTTAACAATGATCGACCAGAAGGAAAAAGAAGGCTAAGGAACTGGCTGAATTTTGTCCACAGAAAAAGAAAGAATTTCGTCCCTAGTAAAGGTTCCTCTATCTGTTCAAAACACTTCAAGCCAGAGGATTTTACCATAAGATACACACTCCTGCCTGGGCATGTAAAGCCGCAAATTCTTCATTTACAAAGAGACGAAATTGGCATTTAAGTGTGTCCTACTCTGCAGGCTAGTGCTTCGGCCGAGATCGAGGAAGTTAGCGATCGTAAAAGACGTAAGGTGAGAAAAGGTAATACTTCTTGGCTTTTTAATTTTTCATTGCAATAATTAGGAATGACTTTTAATTTGTAGATAATAAAGACTTTTTTTCTATATTTTACAGCTTCAAGGGTATCAGGGATGATCTGAATTTCTTACTGGAAGAGGAATTGAGTTCAATAAATCTGTGTGCTCTTCATTGTGAGTTAAGGAACACCGAACATCTTATTGCATCCTTTTCAGTGTTACAAATTAGCATACTGAAGCAGTATAACAAGGTCTTGTCAATTTCGGACCTGAAACAACTGGAGACAGAATGACTGTCAAGATGAAGGAAGGACAACAAACTGCTGTCTCCAAGCAGAACATCTCAGTTAAATCATTTTCAGGTAAAGATATAGCGAGTTTAGGGGCACCAAGAGCCTGGACAGACAGACCCAGAAACAGGCAGACATATATACAGAGTGCTCAATTTGTTGTTGTTTCGGCAGTTGTGGAGATTTTTGGCAGTTTACCCTTTTTTCTCTTATTGCTTCGGAGATTTCAGACATGCCGAGGCCACCCTCATTTGAGTTTGTTCTGCAGCCACTGGAGTTCTCAGTAAAATCTCAAATTCATGACTATTTCCTTTCCCTTAATTTTCATCTCTTTAATTTGTACAAAACATTTATGCAACATACACCAGGTGCTGTGTTTTTGTAGGTTTGTACTCATGCCAGAAGTATTGAAATTTGAATAAAATTGGGCTTTATGAATGAGCTAGGAGAGTGAAGCACCAAAAGCATTGCGACAAATGTAGTATTTCAAGGAACCTATATATCAACTTTATTCAATTGTTTGGGTTTACAAAACTAAAATAATGTTGTATTCTATTATTTAGGAAACACTGAAAGACTTTTCCTTGAAAACATAGAGGAAATTGTGGAAGATTCCTTGCCCCATGATGCATTCAATACACAGTTTGACAACCTTAAAGCTGCAAAAGAATTTTTGTTAAACAAAATATCTTTTTGTAGTCAGCAAGAAACGGTAAGCCTGATGTCAGTGATAATAAATTCCTAATTGGAAAATTTCATAATTTACTACAGGTCTTTTTTTGACAACCTTTTTGCACTCAGGTCAGTATACAGTAGAAAGATGAATTGTACCATTTTATGCTTTTAAATACTTTCAGTATTACCAGAACATGAAGACTAAAGGTGTTTTTGTGAGAGACTTTGGTAAGTACCAGGAAGAGATACCACTGTCTAATTCAGGTATGAATACTTCCCTGTTTTATTGAAATGTACATGTATCTTGTATAAATTTAATTCACAAATGTAAGATCAGTTATGTAAAAAAAATGCAAAATGAAGTGAAGTACACTTTCAAAGCTGTGTACACATAATATTATTTATTTTTCTAATTACCATATTTTTTTGTTTTATATTCTGATTTCAAGATGTTGGCAAAGAGGTGGAAAAATATCTATTGATGTGGATTGAAAAGAAAGCGAAGATATCTCAAACATTGATGGGATCCATCAAAAAGAGAAAAAAAGTGGAGCCCAACTGAACTATGCTGCAAACAATTTCTCAAGTTTTTTCTAAAGGTAATAATTATTGTTATGACAACTGTTCAAAAATATGAAAACTAAAAGTCGATCTAATTAGTGCCAAGACTGGCCACATAATTAATTGCGAATCTGGTAAATGTCTTTCCTATTGTAACAATAGAAAGCAACGACTTCTACTGGAGAGTTGGTTTACTAAGTTTGAGCAGAATCCACTCAACCACTCAATCAAATTACCAACACCGTACAATAGCCTTATAAACAAAAGCAAAAATTATGCTGAAGCGGCGACGCTCACTAATTGTATCAACACTAATTAGACGCTCACCAATTAGACCTACACTGCCAATTAAGGAACACCAGGTAATTGTGCTATCATGGCAGGATAAATATGACCTATCTGACTTTATCCTTCACTTAACTCTGAAGATGACTTCCTCTCAGGCTGTCGAAACGTCAGTCACATCAAACAGTTCTTCTCAGGACTACATCCAACCGGATGATCATAATACAAATATTGTGACTGATACTGACAACAACTGGACTGCTGGAAAAATACATTCTTGGGATCAGTCTCTGATTATGTTCCTCTTAAAAAAAGTGAGAGGTAGAAACCCTCTTCCTTGGATCGACGGGTCTATTTTGAACATGATTAAGAAAGAAGGAACTGTTCATCAGAATCTGAAGAGGTCTCCAACAAGCCCTAGCCTGGGAGAGAAATTCAAGTCACTGTGAACTGAAATGAAAAGTAGACTTCTCTGTCAACCGTTTGATGGGTAGATTTTCGAAAAGGCGACTTTGCTATGAAGCAATTGTGAACAGTAATAAAACAAATACTCATGAAAACACTCCCAAAGAAACAATACAAGAGACAAGTAGAGGACAACATACATCTTATTAATTTATTATATTTTCAATATTAACTATCATTGGTAGCTGTTTTTACACAACTTGAACATAGCTTCCAACTAGGACATAATTTTGAAATAAATATTCATTGTTTAAATCAATAAATAATAAATTATTTACACTTAATTAACTTAGCATTGTCATTAGCAATATCATAGACGATGAAGAATATTTTGTTCAGTCATTACGGTTGTCGAGGTAGTAGGACCGAAACTTTCTTCAGTTTCCTATAGTCAGGACATAACGAGGCTTATTGGCTAGTTTTCTAGACAATTCAAAGTATATTATGTGAAACTTACGAAACAGACATCTTCATTGCTACAATTCAAAACAAGTGGCTCTTTAGACTTACAGTACCAATACATCCACCTGGATGATCATAATACAAATATTGTTTCTATGACAAATATTGTTACTTCAATAAATATACAAAAATGTATCAGGATGAGCTTTGCTGACTATTGTACTAAAGTGCCTCTTTACACCTGTCGTGAAGATGTTAAAGGTCATCTTAAAAGCTGTCATCTATCAAGTTCTGACATAAAAGAGCAGGAATTAATCCTTCAAAGGGCAAGTTTAGAAAACATCCCAGATGCAAAAAAGCTGTTGCGTGTTTGCCCTTGTCACAGATATGGACTGGCTCGACAAGATAGCAAAGGAAGAGCTTCTTGACCGACAGTACTTGCATGTTGAGGTATATCGGACACCGCTGCAGAACGCAATGCGCATGCGCTAAAAATTATTTGTTTTGTGAACAAACCTTGCTACCATGGCGCGAAATTCAAAAAGCCGAAGCGAATAAAGCAAAGCCGAGCGAGAAATTTTCAGAGTAGCTACAGTGTCATTTATAAAATAACATACTTTTTGCACCACGTAGTTTTACGTTTGCACCAAAGGTGAAAATGAAGTTTAAAGTGGGTCGCGTGCAGCCGTCGAGCACTGCTATCGCTATTTTCAAATGATCAAACAAGTAAAACTTTTACACAGAGTTAGTTTCAATCCGTTAAATTGAATTCGACGAAAAATTTACACGGTGTGAGTTTTTTCTTGGCCATTCTTTCTGCAACCGCATCCTATTCGAAGCATCTTGAAATATTGAAACTCGCGCATGCGCAGACGTTCTGCAGTGGTGTCGGTATATCGATAATTAAAACAAGTGGTTCCAAACATTCGTAGCCAATAGGATCGCCATCATCCATGATGCAGCATTTGGCAACCTGAAGTCAATTGCCCAAAGAGGCCTGACGATCTGAACAAGACGCTGGAAGATGATCCCGAGATAAAGAAGGAAGCAGCTACATATGCTACCACCAAGAACCGAGAAATCGATTAAGTATTCCAAAGATTCTCATCTTGGCCTAAGTTAAAAAAGTTTGTGGCGTGGCTGTTCAATACAAGAAGAACCTCCGGCAAGCAAAGAAGCGAAGAGAAAGTGGCCACTAGAGGTCAGACGCTGTAGCAAGCAAGACTGAACATATAACCGTGGAAGAATTCTCCCTACCACAACATTCGCATCACTAAAGAAGTAAGAACTGATTTGGCTGTTTGGCAATCATTTTTATGCGGTTTTAATGGTAAATCTTTCTTTTTGGAGGACAAGTGGCATAATTCGGAGCATTTAAATCTTTCCACTGATGCATCAGGCTCTTTGGGTTTTGGTGCAAATTTCGGATCAAAATGTTGCTATGGGTCCTCCTATAGTGCTCAGTCTGTGTCTTTCGGGTGAGTTGATGCGAAACAAGTGCATTTTGATTTTTACTGATAACGAAGCAATAGTCCATGCTATAAACAAGCAGTCGTGCAAGGATAAACACCTCATGTTCTATGTTAGAAAGTTGGTCTTTGTATGTTTGCAGCACAGCATCATTTTTAAAGCAAAGCATGTCAAAGGTATACATAATGGTTTAGCTGATTCATTATCTTGGTTACAGATGCATCGGTTTCTGCAATTAGCTCCGAAAGACATGGACAAGTCGCCAACAGACATCCCTTTAATGCTGCAGCCAAAGAACTGGCACCCATAATGGAAAAGCTTCTCCAGTCTAGTTTACAACCTTCTTCATTACCAACCTCTAGGCGAGCATGGCAACTTTTCCTGGTGTTCTTGTACAACTCCCCTTTTCTCCTCCCACTATTTCCCTTTTTGTAGCACATCTCTATGATTGTCAGTATGCTTCTTCAACTGTTGCTACTCAATTGTCTTGTTTAGGTTATTTCCATAAATTGCATGGATTTCGGGATCCTTCAAAGAACTTTATCATTTCGCAAATGATGATGGGTTATTGTAAGATTGATTCTCGTTTAGATAGCCGTTTACCCATCACTTTGTTCCCGCTTCATCAAATAGTATCAGCATCTATGCGGTTGTCTGAATCACATTACAGCATTTGCCTAAAGCTATGTGTTTATTTGCATTTCATTCTTTTTCTTGGGTCGGTGAGATAACTCACTCCTCTTCAGGCCATAACATCCAAAGGCATCAAGTATCTAAGCTCATCAATTCTCGGGGCGAGGTCGAGAGCCTTGAGGTACTTTTTTATCATTATAAGCATTCTTATAACCAGACACCATCTTCAATTAATATTTCATGTACCAAACGTTTTTACCCAGTCACTATTTTGCTTGATTATCTTAAGATGAGAAATGATGCACCAGGTCCTCTTTTTAGGTTCGCATATTTTGCTCCGGTTTCACAGGCTTACTTTTCATCTTTCTATTGTACTTCAATCATGCTCTCTAGACCCATCTCATAATAAAGGCCATAGATTTTCGTATCGGTACTGCTTCGCATGCTGCAAGTAAAGGGAAGTCTGATGCGCATATTAGGATCTTAGGTCGTTGGAAAACTAACGCATTTCAAAAGTATATTCGTGTTCAATCTGTCATGCTAATGGTTTTCGTGCCTGTTCGCAAGGGGGAGCTGACGTGTTATCCATGTAACTGTTTGCAAGGGTTTCAGTTACCTACATAAGTTTTGACCTGTCATTCCGTGAATAGGTGTTAAAGAGTACTGCAGATTAGCAAGAACAGCTGCACTACTCTTATTTCTTAATAACTTGTATTCCTAGTTCATTTAGTAGTTTTTGCTTTGGTAACTGTTTGTAAGGGCTTCGGTTATGATAGTGAAGGCTGCTATTTGCTAGATATTTATTTTGATGTTCAGTTAATCATACTTATTTATACTTATGGGCATGGCAATATGTTATACTGATTTGCAAGGGCACCAGGAATATTATGTATTGCCATGACTCATATTTGTTTTCGCTAAATCGAAAACACAATTTAATTATTATAGTTCATAATTCTTATTCCAGCAGAATTTAGCAGTTTTTGTTTAGGTAACTGTTTGCAAGGGGTTCAGTTATTGTAGCAAGAGCTATAAATAGTCTTTCCTCCAAGGCCAAACAGGCAACCAATCTAAAATCATTTATTGAAAATATTTAGTCAATATAGAATATATCAGTTATTTATCGTATACTAAATTAACAAACACACTCATATATAATGTAGTATGTTTATATTTATACTTTTAACACGGCTCAATGGGAGAGCACTGCATGTATGTAAATATTTTAGTGAATTTGATACCGTGTATAAATAAAGTTTTATTTATCTATCTATATGTATATCAGCTGTTACTGTGTTTTATCATTTAACTATTTATCCTATTATTGGGAATGTCTCATATCAGCTGACAATAATTTTTGCTAATGAAAACATCCTTTGAATGCTACTTTCCCTTTGGATGGGGCTGCCTTCATTTGACATGAAGCCTTTGGCATTTGTTTTTTGGCCCTCACCTTTACTTGGGGAAAGTGTTATTGTACAAATATGTTATTTGTACAATGGTCATGTTTTATGATATATTTTAATCTTTATAATAAAAGGCTATGGGTGGATTGCCCATAGCCAATTTACTCCAATTCTGAGTATGGTGATTATTTTCTTATGAATAAGCCCAAGTAAACGAGCTTCCGGTAAAGCAGCATTCTTTGAGATTTATCAATTCTATATCCATGAGCAAACATAAAGACTGAAATATGATAAAATATAATAAATCACCAAATCACACATTTCTGCTACAAATAGCCCAGCTTCAATATTCTGGTTAAGTGATCGTGTGCATGCACAAAACAATTCAAGGCGAGGCTCCGGGGAAACAAAACAATATATTAGGATTCTTCATTGTTTCCCCGGAGCCTCACCTTGAATTTTTGCACATACCAATGTAAAAACCACCAAGATAGTTACAGTGAAGTTGCATGCTATAGAAAAATTCCTCTCTATACACTAAGTTTTTATATGTAGACTTTACAAGAAAGGTAATATTTAAATTCATGAGAACAACATGCGCTTCAGTGTCCTCTTGGCACTCTTGGCAACATTGTCAATTTCAAAGGGAAAATGAAGACATGAAATGTTATTTTGCATGCAAGTGTACGCAAATAACATACTTGTTTTTATGATTATTTTGTAGAAACTTGAAAGGTGCATAAAGAGCCTGGCCTCCAAAGATAATTGGAGTGACTCCAAAAAGGCCTAGTGGCAGAAGTCATGTTCAATGACTACATGTCCAGCGAGGAAAGCGAAGGTGAAACCTCTGCCATGGGAGAGTGATGAACTGAAAAAGAAGAAGAGATCCCTTGACAGATAGCACCTTTCATCACTCTCCCAGTTGGTCAGGCACAGGATTGCACCTCGAAGGAAGGGCCAGCCTTCACAAAGGCAAAAAACAGATTCCTGCCCAGACTGAGCAAGTCAGTAACATATATGCCAAGTGTTATGTTGATCGATATATACTCGCTCAATGTTATGTTCTCCATTATTATAACTTTATAGGGCATTGTGGCGCATTTTGCAGGCTAAAATACGAAAATCAGCGGGCTAAAATCTATTTTAGCCCGCTGCCATCAGCCAATAAGAAACGGGAAAATTAGTCTGTTTAACCAATGAAATTGCGAGAAACCACAGAAACCATTCAAATGTCAACAAGCTAAGATTGGCGCCACCTTTTCAAGCTTTTCATTGTCCTCGAGTGTTTGCAAAAGCAGGTAAAAATCAAAGAAAATGGCAGAAAAATTGATAGAAGAACAAAATTCACAGTCATCAGAACTTGGGGAAGAACATTTAAACAAGCTTGAAGAGCAGTCAGTTCTGAAAAATACTAAAAATCAAACTTTATGGGGACTAAAAAAATTCAGAGAATGGTGTTCAAAGAGATGAATCCACTGCGACCTAAACACTGTAAGTTCAAGCGACTGAGCAAAGCTTGACACCCTATATAAAGGACAGCTCTACTTCACAGAAACGTGCTTGTTCAAATATTCTTAGTAGGCCATTCACCACATCGAGTGAAGTTGAAAGTGGATCAAGCAACGCTGTTCTCAGTCATGTCGCCGAAGTCAATGTAAGTCTTTCAAATGACACAAGTTCACTTCAAGCATTTATGCCCAACTGCCAGTTTAATGACTGTACAGTTAACATTAGCTTCCCAAAATGACTATATTTCAAATTTGCTTCTTTTGCAGTATTTTAGCAAGTTTGATGAAATAAACACAGACGTGATGTCGTATTTTTCAAAATATGTAGTCGTTTATTCCTTTTGTAAATGCCCTAAAAAGTTATAATAATAGTAATAGAGGCGATGTTCTCTGGCATGAATATGTTTTTGGCCCTTCTCAGTGCTCATTTTGAAAAAATGAGCCTAAGTCGGGCCAAAAACACATTTATGCCCTCAAACATCGCCTCTATTGTTATAATAAAATTTTGTTAATCAATGTGTATATGTGGTCTACAGGCCTGGTGCAAATAACCCAGCAGACTATATGAGTCGTCACCCAGTCTCCGAACCAACCACTCCTGGTCACAAGTCAAGAGTTGATACCTATGTAAACTTTGTGACCACTAGTGCTGTACCAAGTGCAGTTACCCTTCAGGAAATCCAAGATGCAACAACAAAAGATCAAACATTGCAAAGTCTCGCCAGAGTGCTTATCACTCAGAAATGGAATGAGGCTGAAAATGACATCCACGCATTTCAACAGGTAAAGCAAGAGTTGACAGTAGCGAATGGCGTGATCTTGAGGGGTACCCGCATAATAGTTCCTGAGGCACACTTCCTCACAACGGTCATCAGGGTATAGTTAAAACAAAGTGCCTTCTGAGAGAGTCCGTTTGGTTCCCTGGTATGGGCCGGATGGTAGAAGAAAGGGTTAGTCAATGTTTACCATGCCAAGCAGCTAATCATTCTCCCTCACCAGCATGTGAACCATTTAAGATGTCGCCTTTGCCACAAGGCCCATGGCAGCAGCTGTCCATGGACTTCTGCGGTCCTTTTCCTAATGGAGACTACTTACTTGTGATAGTTGATGATTACAGTAGATTTCCTGAGGTAGAGATCATAAGGTCAACTTCAGCCAAATCAGTAATACCACATCTAGATAGCATATTTGCCAGACAAGGGATTCCAGATGTGGTTAGAACAGACAAATGGTGTCACAACCGTTCAAATATTTATGGCATGTTTTAAATGCAAGACCAAGGTTGTTCCAAACGAACAATTATTAGTCAAATGCAGTGAATTTGGTCGCGCTCAATTAAAAGAAAAATGTCCCACCAGACTATTTGCTGGTGTCGAATTTCTAGTGGATGACACGGAAGAAATAATTACCCTGAACCTCTTTGAAGACAAGTTGCTTATTATGTACGGGCTTTACAAAACCCAACATGATATTACTACAGATTTTAATGACTTTGATGACAATGAAATCATGATGATGTTACTGACGGTCAATTCAACTGTTTTCTATAATGAAAAGCAAATTGTTATTGCTGTAAAAGCATAGTTTAGCAATCAACTAGAGTGAAAAATATATATATGTGAACTATAAGTAATACTGAATTGTACTAATTTATGCTAATTCTTTTGTTGAACTAGCACTATTTAAAACAATTTAGTATTTAGATTTTCTGTTTACACTGTACCTACACCATTCCTGTTTAAATTAATGCAGATTTTAAAGTGCGTTAAACACATTCAAATTCTTTTTTTTCAAATACATATCGAGCTATAAGAGCGTATGAACTACATCCATGAAGCAACAATGTCAATGAATTAACAATAAAAAACAGACGATTTATCAAGAATAAGTAAATGTTTATACTCAATAGTTTTCATGGGTTGGGTATGTCCACTCAAACTATTAAATTTATGTTCCAGTTATTAGTTATTAAATACATCTTTCATTTATTATGTGACTTTTTGAAAGAAATAATTGTTGTGTTAGTTCAACAAGAATAAGAAACTGTTCATACTAAATAATTTTCATGGTTATTACAATTGTGTTCTAGTTATTAAATACATTTTCCCTTTCGTACGGGAATTTTTTAAAAAACAATGTCAACGACTTTGTAAATAAAATTCAATTTGATGTAAATCCGTATGTCTTTGTATCTTGTGTGCTATAAATGGTAAGTACTGTTGCGGGCAAAATATTACGGCAGCACTCCCCAACTGTGAGGTAAACTAGTTAAGAATTGATATAAAATATTATTACTGTTTATACATAGCATTTTGTATTGTATTCTTAGCCAGATATTCAGAAATAAATGTTAACTCAGGATTCGGTGTGGAACGGACCTTTCTGGATCCTTGTATTTATATACGAGCGCTGAACTCTCTGAATTCTCAACTACAACATTTTTGCATACTGATGAGTCCGTGCATGCTAATCACTCTGTGCATTCTCACGTGCTATCACAACACCTCCCCTCTAAGATAGGAATTCCCTAACTGAATTTAAAGGGCAGAACAAATACAATTGAATGAACTGTTTTTTTAAAGTCTAATGTTTGTATTTCTTCTTGATACGTTCTGATCTTCTTGGATTGTCTGGTCCAAACTCATCTCCTGTCGGTAAACGGGGATTCTTGCGCTTTGGCTTGGCTGGGGGTCCAGCTTGCGGGCTTGGTTCTTTCTCTTGTTCCGCTTGAGAGTTGTTTGGTTCAACTTGTTCCTCCGGTGCTGTCACTGTAGGGCAGGAGACAATGGGTGTTTCCCCTGGTTCCGCATCCTCACTAGATGCGTATCTTGGACGAAGTTGCTCTATGTGACGTCGCCAGGTAGGGCCTTTAGGGAGGACTTTCACGTTGACGCTCCTTGTTCCAAAGACTTTGGTCACCACTGCAGGAACCCACCGAGGATCTTTGTCACGTCTTGGGCCACAGTAAAGGGCGTAGCACGGCATTCCCAGGGTATAATTCCTGGATACCACTTTCTGTGGTCCTTGTGTTGCAAGCTTAAAATGGTGACCTTGAGCTTGATGAGCTGGTGATGGGGCTAATGTGTCAATCAATGTCCTGATCTGTCGGCCGTTGAGTAGTTCACTTGGAGAATAGCCCGTTACTAATGGGGTTCTCCTGTACTGGATAAGGAACTGTTGAAGAGCAGCTTTGGGCGGCAATGATGACTTTTGTACAGACCTCTTGAATGACTGAACAAGTCTTTCTGCAGCTCCGTTTGTTGCTGGGTGGTATGGTGCCCCTGTCAAGTGTACGATTCCTCTTGACTTGCACCATTCTTGGAATTCAGCTGATGTAAAACACGTTGCGTTGTCTGACACTATGGTGTGAGGATAACCAAAGTGCGCAAAATCTTCCTCCAACAATTCAATCGTAGCTTTCGTTGAGACTGATGACGTCGCATGAATGCATGGATACTTGGAGTAGGCATCGACAAGAACGAACCAATTAGAACCAAGAAAGTTGATTGCATGGTCTACGTGTACACGACTCCAAGGTTTCTCTGGGAACATCCATGGGTGAACTGGCGGCTTGGGAGGCTTGTTTTGGTGCTCTGCGCAAGCGTGACAGCCTCGACACAGGTCCATGATACAGGAGTCGATCCCGGGCCAGTAGACTGCGGTGCGAGCCAACTGTTTCATCCTCTGCATTCCAAAGTGGCCCAGATGTAGAATGTTCAGCACCTTTGCTTGAAGACTTGTCGGGATCACTAAGCGAAGTCCGTAGAAGAGACATCTGTCCGTCACTGTCAGTGAGTCTTTAATGTGTTTGAAGGCTTGAGTTGAGTTGGTTGACTGCTCACCTTTCCCCGTACTTAAGGGCCATCCCTCGCGAGTGTAGCGCATGACTATTCCAAGTACAGGGTCCTTGGAGGTCTCCTTGGCTACTAGAGTAGGGTCCGTTGGGTCAATCTGCAGGCTGATGGTCTTGACCATACAAATTGTATCAGCGTCGGATGAACTCTCTTCCCCATCGAAGTCTGGATCCGGTCCCTCAGGGAGACGACTTAGAGCATCAGCATTTCCGTGGTCTGTAGTCTTTCTGTACTCTATGGTGTAGTCGTACTGGCCTAGGTTTAAGGCCCACCTTGCAAGACGATTGGCTGCTAGAGCTGGCGTTGCTTTCGTAGGACTGAACAATGCTACTAGCGGTTTATGGTCTGTTACAAGGATGAACTTCGTTCCATACAGAAACTGATGGAATTTCTTAACTGCAAACACGATGGAAAGAGCTTCTCTCTGGATCTGGCTGTACTTGCGCTGAGTGTTAGTCAGAGTCTTAGATACATTAGTGATTGGGCGTTCACTACCATCTGGATAACGATGAAAAAGGACTGCTCCCACTCCGACTTCTGAAGCGTCGCAAGCTATGCCCACTGGAAGAGAGGGATTGTAATGAACTAACACAGTTTCTGCAGACAGCATTGACTTAACTTTATCAAAGGCAGCTTGCTCTTCTGCATTCCATTTCCATTGTTTCTTTCTTTGTTAGGTTGTACAGTGGATCTAGTACGGTTGATAAGTTGGGCAGGAACTTGCTGTAGAATTGAACTGAGCCCAAAAACGACTTTAAGCTGGAGACGTTGGTTGGCGGAGGCATCTTCATTACTGCGTCAATTTTGGATCCCTTTGCGATCCCTTCAGATGACAAAAGGTGTCCCAAGTACTCCACATAGGGCTGCGCAAAATGGCATTTCTCCAGGCGGCAACGTAGGCCATTGTTGTTCAGTCTTTGTAGTAATCCTCTCAAGTTGCTGAGATGGTCTTGCGCTGAAGTTCCGCTGACCAGAATATCGTCAAAGTAGACTGCAACTCCTGGTAGATCATTTGTGAGCTGATCCATGATTTCTTGAAAGTATCCTGGGGCAGAACTGATGCCAAATGGGAGACGCTTCTGTAGTAGGACGCCTTTATGCGTACTTAATGCCAACTTCTTTTGAGAATCTGAGCTCAAGGGAATCTGGTTGTATGCATCAGCTAGATCAATCTTGGTGAATCCATACCCTCCAGATAACTTCTGTAACAGTTTCTCAGGAGAGGGCATCGGGTGACGATGTGTTTCTAACTGCGCGTTAACTGCAACTGAGTAATCTCCACAAACTCGTAGTTTTCCCTTGGTCTGACCAGGTAGAGGTGGTTTACGGATTGGCACTACTGGGGTTCCGTACGCATTAAACTGGGTTGGTTCCCAGATACCACGCTTGATACCTGCTTCGTATGCTTCTTCTAAGTCCTCCTGAAGTGCGAAGGGTACTGGGCGTGGTTTGGAAAATACTGGTTTGGCATCAGGCTTGAACTTGATGTCAAGTTCAAAGTTCTTCAACGTGCCTAGCTCCGGTTTGAACAAATCTGGAAATTCGTCGCATAGCTGTCGACACGCCATTTGTAGATCCTTGTCTGCAACCAGTTTTTCAAATACTGTATTCACTTCTTTGGCAGGTGAGTCAGAAGGAATGTTCTGTTCCAGAAGAGCATCCACAGAAATTCCAAGTTGCTTGATTGAGTCACGACCCAGTAGATTCAGATCTGGTACCTTGGTAACGTTGAATCCTATAGTTTGTTGTTGGCTTTGGTCAACTTGCGCTGACAAAGCAACTGCTCCAAGTACTGGCAATGGGTCTTGGCTAGCTGATTCAAAACGACGCCCAGAGTCCTGTAGTTTAGGTTTTCCGAGGTCCTTCCAGACATTTTCTCCTAGAAAATTTTCAGCAGCTCCAGTATCTACTTCAAAATTCACCAGGTGCTGACCGTCCAATTTGATTGGAACTTGAAGCTCTGGGACCTTCTTAACATCCTGCTGATTGGGCACCAGTAAGACAGAATTGATCTTCTTGGTCTTGCTCTTCTTGGAATTCTTCAAATCCTCTGACTCTTTCTTTTTCTTTAAGCAAGCTTTCTCCAAGTGCCCTATTTTTTCGCAATAGTGACACTTGGTGTTCTTGTATTTACATTCCGATGGCTTGTGACCAGGTTGACCACACCTTATGCACTTGAATGTAGAGTGTTGGGATCCCTTGTTTTCTTTTACATTTCGATCTATTGTGTAGACTGTAGTTGTTGAACTTGCAGCTTTGCTTCCGTACACTGTTTCCTTTGCAACTTTTGCCGCATCCTCAGTTTCCTGTGCTATTTCAATAGCTTTTGCAAAAGTTAGCTCATTGTCCTTGACTTTGAACAATGCTTTCAGGACGGCTTCATTATTCACGGAGCAAATAAATCTTGTACGCATAGCTTCATCCAGTGGATTTGTGATTGAAGGAAAATCACATGTAATGGCGTCTTGGCGTATACGAGCCACTAGTTCCTGAATTGTTTCTCCAGGCTTTCTGTAGATATTGCTCCAAAATTTGTAACGTTCCCGTACGATGAAGCGTTTAGGGTGGAATTGATCCATCATGAATTTCGATATCTCGTGGAAGCTGAGATGATTTACATCCTTCGGGGGCTCTTGTTGACCAGCGAGATTCGACAGTAGTTTGTAGACCACCGGTGTTTGGTTTGTGAGAAAAACGTGAGCTTTCTTCTCTTCTGCTACTGAATGTGCTTCGACGTAAGTTTCGAAGCGAGCAAGGTAGTCTAACCATAATTCCGAAGCAGAATCAAAGGCTGGGAAATTCGGCAGTGCTGTAACACGTGTCGCTGTTTCGCCACTCTCAGAGGTTTTCTTGAACATGGAAATTATTGCTTCCATTTGGTCTTGGTGTCTTGCTTCTTGAGTCGACATGTATGCCTTCTGTTGCTCAAGCTGTAGCTGTAAAAGCTCTACCAATTTTTCGGTCGCCATGCTTGTAAAAATATCCGTTCCAGTGCTTGATTTTTGTCCAGTGTAACAACGGCGCTTAACGGCGCTCCTCTGGATAAATCCTCTAGAAAAATCTTTCTGCGGTGAATCCCATCCTCGTCGCCAAAAATATCTGTTGTATTCTTAGCCAGATATTCAGAAATAAATGTTAACTCAGGATTCGGTGTGGAACGGACCTTTCTGGATCCTTGTATTTATATACGAGCGCTGAACTCTCTGAATTCTCAACTACAACATTTTTGCATACTGATGAGTCCGTGCATGCTAATCACTCTGTGCATTCTCACGTGCTATCACAACAGTAATGTTACGTACTATTATGTACTACTCGACTTAGTTAATATATAATTAATATATCCATGCTTTTATGTACGTACGCTTTGCTCAGTAATTCGATATCTTGATTCATTGCATAACTATCAATTGTACGATTCTACCCAACTACATGTGCTATTCAGCTCAAAATCTATCCCAAATTATCTACCTATCGCACTGGCAATACCAAAGTAAGTCAGCCATTTATTAATTATCTAGTGATTACTTTTATTGTATCTGGTGATTTGTTTCACGTTGTTGTACAGTTTCCCGTATTTCTTATTGGTGATTGATTTACAGTTTAGTCCATGCCACAGCATTAGGCTTATGTCTATATTAATCAAGAACAATAGTATTTTTACTGAATCACTGCATGTACTCTATGGCAATTGTATTCAACTTATTTATTTCAGTTCAAACCATATTAAATCAATCAAGTTTATAATCATCTTCAAACAACCAATCTACCTTCTATCAAGTCCGTTCGAATTGGTTTTTATCTAAACTACGCGAATTATACTCTACATTTAGTTCAAATTTGCTACATGGTGGATCTCAGATTAGTCGATATTCTTTGTTGAACCAATCAAAGAGCTGCAAAGTAACAAAGGAATGATCAAGAGCAATAAGCCATACAGATAATATGAACGCCAACGAACTCGTAGAGCTGCTAGCACATATAAAATGATCAAGGAGAGCAGCTAAGGGCTGGGTAACGAAACGAGGTAATGAAATAAGGTCCCTAATGACGGATTTCCCCAAAATAAAAGTTGTTAAAGAGAAGTTGTCCTTGCTTCATGAGACCATGGACGACTTCCGGTCAGCTCACGAGTCATATCACGAATAGCTTTCACACGAAGATATTGAAGACTCCAATGAATATATTAACAATGCTGTGCAATTTTTTCTTCTTGAAGTACCAAGAAGAACAAAGACCGTACATTCTTTTGTTGTGCCGTTCAGTACCCCAATCGTACCTGTGATTACTTCCATTGGTCTGATGACCTTGTGGAAGGGTTGGAAAACGAATATGATTAGCATCTAATAAGGATTTTATCTTTGGTTTATTTTTCTTTTTAATATTTAATTTACCATTTTTAGTTAAAGCACATTTGAATATGTATATAGATATTTGCGCTATATAAATATTAAATTATTAATTATTAAATATAAGAAGTTCGAAGAAGAACGAAGAGATCACATGAAGAAAATAAGAGCAACATGGAACAAGAAAGTCAAATGCATGAAGAAGATCTAGAGCAAAGGTATTTCTCTAGTACTAAAACAACTAAAATCTTTTTTTTTTTTTTTGTAAATATCAACGCACTAGTATCCAGAATTGCGCATTCATAGTTTTCTTTACTGTATAGTTTGATGGTGGAAATTTCTTACCTCGCAGAGGAGGAGATATTGGAGCTATACACGCTGCTTCTAGGGTTCCCAAATGAAAGGCTGGAAAAGCTATGGATGTTAATGCTTCGCATAAAAGGAGGAGGACACATGCATGAGTAAGAGCTCTAGTGAATGACCATTTCGTTAAGTCGTTGATAAAGCTGGTGCAGAAACAGCGAGAACAATTAACAGTATATGGTCCCTGGTAGTTCGCTGATCAAAGAGCAGTACAGAGGGAGACCCAAACACAAGGACGAATGAGAAAACGCTTGCGTGGGAGGCATTTCTCAGCATCACTCTCTCATTCACCACCACCACCACCCCCACCGTAAGGAATTGGCTGTAAAGCTTCACAGTGATGCCAATGTACCCCTTGGGCCTTGTGGTCTGGAGGAAATAAAACTCTTTCAGAAACAACTGCAGCAGTACCAGAGCAATGTTGTTTCTAAGGATTTACTTAATGCCTTACTATATTCTGGAGAGGAAAGGGAGAAGAAGATTTATCTGTATTACTACGATCATCATTATGACATAATATCCTCCATGCCTGGAGTTTTATCCCGCAAAAAGTTCTGTCATCACTGCAAGAAAGGCTATGATCATGACATTGAACATATTTGCAAATACAAATGTTCAGTATGCTTTAAGGGCCCTTGTCAGCATGAAGAATGGGTCCACTGCGTGGATTGCAATCGATATTTTAAGAGTCAATGCTGTTATTGAAATCACAAGCAGAGAAACAAATGTGGAAGATCCCTTTGTATGAACAAAATTAAATGTGAACAATGTAGGAGAGTTATCAAACGCCAAAACCGATCACTGGTTGTGCACCATTGTGGCCTCACCAAATGCATCACTTGTAAAGACTTTAAGGAACACGACCATCTGTGTTACATGCAAGTTGATACAGGCGAGGAAGTTGTGGGAAGTAGTGAAATCTTAAGTGAACAAGATGATGATGAAGAAGAAATAAATGGGAATGGAGAGGGGAGAAACGTCAAAAAAAACAAGCTCATGCTTTTCGATTTTGAGGCCAATCAAGAAACAATAACGTTTGTGAATATTAATTAGGTCATATTGTGTGACGGAAAGGGTGTGACAGAGAGTATTGATATCCATATGTATAGAGTGATCAGATTATGTTTACACTTTGAAGTCAAGAGAACATGTAACTATCTGTACTGTGATTAATGAGCGAAATCTACGTGAAGTGAAGAGAGATAACTAGGAGACGTCTGACTTGATCATCGTTCGACGTTTTCGACAATGCTACGCTACGACAAGGGTTTCTTACAAACTGTTTACCTTTGACCAGTTTGTTGAATGTATCCACGAACAAAATATAATTAAACTAAAGGAGTATACATTATTCTCTGGTACAACTGAAATTAATGAGGAAAGAATGACCTTAAATGACGAGATCGAAGCTGCTATGCAATGCGACCCTTGGAACAGTAAGGAAGCTCGTAACAAGAGGCCAACATTACATGCATATATTGAAATCAGCAAAGGTGAAGGAAGAGTAACAAGAGAAATCGAAGTCATTTGGTGGCCAAAACTTTTTGAGGTTTCAGTGGCCATTGATACTGGCAACCATAATATAATGCTGAATAGACTTTATAACCATTATGGTATTACTGGGAAGGCCTTTTCCTGGTTTCACTCCTTCCTTGACGCTAGGACGCAGCATATTAGTTTGGATGGACACAAGCTGTGGAGTTCCACAAGGGTCCGTGCATGGATCAATTCTCTATTCACTGTACACTCTGACATCATTAGTTACCACAATATAAGCTATCATTTCTATGCGGCTGATACACAAGTCTATTTGTCATTTCAGCCTTCTATACCTAGCCATATGGATGTGAGAACACAGGAACTCCAAGCTTGTATGCACTCCATTAGTAACAGATGTTGAGCAACAGACTCAAACTAAACGACGATAAATCAGAATTACTAGTGTTAAGAGCTACTCATCCACCCAGTCCTCGGTTTAACAACCTACTAGTTGGAGATGAATATATCAAGCCCTTTCCCCTTGCTAGAAACATTGGCATTGTTTTTGATAACACTATGTTGATGGACAGTCAAACAATGGCTGTATGCAAGTCATGCTATTATCACATCAAATGTATTTCTCAAAGGTCAAACTGACCTTTTCCACACTTGTTTTTTAACCTTTTATGAAATATGACGTCATTAATGACGCAAGAGTGGTGACGTCATCACACATCAAAAATGGTCCATTTCACAAATTGGTTTCATTATGACCTTAAAACATTAAGTATTTATTTAGGTTAACTTATTTTAATTAAGTATACATTTTACTAGAGAAAGTGAAATAAATATAGTATATTTTTTAGCATAATAGGTTTTAGTTATTGTTGTTAACCGAATTGGACTCTTACTTTTTCAATCAATTTACCATACCTGACCTGAAGAAATATATTGTATATTTGGGTGTACAAACCTATCAAAATGGAAAGGCTTACACCAAGGATAAACTTGTAGATTTAGCCTATCGTGGGTTTAAGTTAAAATTATCTCCAGCAATGACAACAAGGAAAACCGAGATGGGCTAATGTTAGAAAAGCACAGCCATGATTACATTCAGCTACCATTAATCTTCGATTTTAAAATTGGTTGGACGAAAAATCTTAATCAAGCTCCATATGTTTTATATCCTGACATATACAACTATTTCATCAATAAGCCTGGCTACGATCTTCAAGGGTTGAAAGCCTACAAAGCCCTGACCGATACAAGCTTATGTGCGATGGTCACGTCGAGGAATTACGAATGAATACCCATGGACAATTTGTTTTTGTGAAATGAAAAGTATGACCTACTCAATGAAGCAAAACTTGGAATGGAAAAGATTTTTACGAACCATGGGCGATCATACATGAAAGTGGAATATATTGGAATACATATTAAGAAATTACGAATTATCGGAAGATGAAGTTGGTTTCCTGGCAGCTGAAACTTCAGGCTACTCTAAAAGTGAACACTGGTTGAATCACAGAAAAAGGAGAGTCACAGGAGTTATGCAGAAATTGCTGGAAAATTTAAAAAAAACTGCAGTCAGAGGCTCATACCATTGATTGAAAGAGATGAACAGTTGATCTCAGACATACTGGTTAACCTAACAGCCTTGTGGAAAAGAGTCATCGCTTCCGAGATATTTGAAAAGAGGGTTTTGAGAGATCTCCTGCCCTTCATCTTGCCATCTTCTACCCCCTCGTTACAGTCTACAGTGTCACCTGCTACTACTTCTACCCCCTCATCACAGTCTACAATGTCACCTGGTACTACTTCTAGCCCCTCTTTGTGGTCTACAGTGTCACCTGCTAGTACTTCTACCCCCTCGTCACAGTTGTTTTGCCATATTAACACAGGTTCTTATTCTCAAGATGAATTCGACATTGCCAACTTCTTATCACATTCAAAGAACTTATGTGGTGTGGTTTAGAACTTATAAACACATGTCCTCTTGACAACTATCTTATGATTTTGCAAAGTTTAGTAAACTTGAAAAAGTTAAATATTGATGCCTTTGACAAAGGAACTGTGATAATATCTGTAATATTAGACCTCTATGGCAATGAGGCTGATTATTATATGCCATTATTCAAGGATGCTCTAATAACTGAAGTCACAACATCATGCACCTTGGTTCATGCCCTACACCTTCTACTACATACAGGGCATGTAACAAAACACTTGGGTTTGCTTCAAGCCAAAATTATTCATTTAATGAATCTGTGTCTGAATGGAAAACTCCAGAGTCCACCATTAAGTGGCATTCCATGTACACAAAATGTTACACTTGGTTGTAATGGAACACAGTCTCCGTCATAGCACTGCTCTGGTACAAGAACAAGTACAGTTCGTGACATTTGTAATTTCAATATGGTTATCTTTTCTGTGGACAGAAGAGCAGGTAGTTTAGCGTTTAAAAACTTACCAATGATGCTATATTTCAAGTCAAAGGAACTTTGTTTACATAGTGTAACATTATGGAATGGTAGCCATTATATTTGTATTTTCAAGCAATCTCACACGTGGCTTCTTTACGATGGTATGAAGGAGTACAAAAAAGCGAACTCTGGTCTTTCATTTTTTTAAGACACAGCCACCTGGATATTTATTAAGTCATGTACTATATACTATTTAGGTAATAATTAGAGCAAATGCAGTCAAACCATGAATTAATATCAAGTAAATCCTAACAAATAGTCACTATTCAAAACACTCCTAATGATATGCAAAAGTTGAAATGATGTATAACTACTACATTCCATCGTGCTGGGGTGCTGATATGCACGTGAATTACATAACCTAAGGAATATAAAGCAGAGCGAGGCTCAATAACACTATTCTTGCTCAGAATTTCAAACAGCGATAGAGTGCAGGACTCTTTTTCTCTCTGTTTTGTATGACAACGCGAATATCGAGAAAGACAATGACATGGTGGATAACAACCCACCAGAAATTCAAGTTCCCATACAATTTATTTATTTGCGCTCCTTCGTAGCAGCAGATAACATCCCTGAAGATGTTGTGCCTGCAGCGGCCCTTGCTGAACCAGCTAGACTTGTTGAAAATGAAAACCAGGCAGCAGTTGTACAAGAACCGGGCGAATTAGAGGTAACTATAGCTTGTTATTCATAACTTCTTGGCTGTTAATGATGTTTGAATAGTATTCCGTGTGAGACATTCATCTAAATTCGAACTTAAGAGTTTGTGAAATGGTCTGATAGAACAAACGCAATTATGTCACAAATGCATAACAAGGCCTTGGATTACAAGGGAATTATCCCTCTTGGCAGTAAATCTGAGTTATGCAGAAATTGCTGGAAAATTTTAAAAAACTGCAGCCAGAGGCTCATACCAGAAACATGAGAGGGTGATACTATGACTAGTACAAATAAAAATAAAAAGCGAGAATCGTGCATGAGCAGGGAGGAATTGATAGACAATGTTAAAGAACAGAAACGGAAGAGAATAAATACTGAAAGGAGAGAAGCTTACTTACCAGAAAATTTGAACAAAGAAATAATTGAATTAGTAGAAGAAGACCATAACGACTTCAGAGAGATATTTCAGAATGTTCCAAATGAAACAATACCTGAAGACATGAAGCTGTCATTTGCACCCAAGGTAAGTAGTTCATACCTTATCATTCATAAACTAGAATTTAGCAGTAAATTATAAATATTTGTTGTTTCAATAATATAGTTTAAATATGATACTAGACAACCTAATTAAATGAGTTAGCCCTTTATCACTCCTTGTTTGATTTGTTTTTGTTGTTATTATAGAATTATTCGCCTTTCAAGCTGGAACTGGAGCCCAAAGGCTTACCAAGAGTTAAAAAACACTGGAATGCTTGTACTTTTATCTGGAAGTGTTCTTGAATATTACAAGAAGTCTGTCCCTCGGCAACCTAAGTTAAGCAAAGAAATGCTGTCGTGGATGAAGTATGAAGCAGATAGAATCGGAATGGACGAATTTGAAAAGTTGTGGAGAAATTGTCCTTGACGAAATGTCAATACAGGTAAATATAAGATGAGTGCTACTGAATTGACCATGACACTCAGCAAACAGAACCTATATTCTTCAGCATTTCAACAATGATTCTCCAAATATTTTGATGTATAGCAATACAATACGTAAAATAGTAAGCATACATATATTTGTAAAATGTTTTTTTATTTTTTATGTCGTTTATATTCTTTCTTATTTTATATCATTTTAAGAAGGATTTGCAAATAAAGTCGGAAAATGGCCAATCACAACTAGTCGGCTTGGTTTCTCTTGGAGAAGAATATGAAGCAATGTCTAATGCTATTTTCCATGCCTCACAAGAAAAAGGTAATTATACATCAAGACATATTTTAGATAACAATAAAATAATCATGTCAGCATTGTGGACGAAATTAATTTTTCCTTCTTTAAATCTATTATTTTTTCCCAAATAACCAGGGGATAACATCACATTGGCCAGCCAGGTTCTTCAATTCGTGTTTGTTAGTTTTGGTGGCTTAAACAAAGCAGTGGCTTTAAAGTTTATTTTTGCTGTTGCAATGGAGGGGAATCTCAAATTTAGGGAAGATTATCCCAATTCACATTGGCTATAAACAAAGAAAAAAGTTGACCTTGATGAAAACCTTAAATGGGATGAGCATATCCATGATCTGTGTTTCAAAGTAAACCACTCCATAAATGGTTTCAAACAGGCCCAAGATTTTGTAGTCTTGGAGGTTCTTAAAATAGATCCTGTTTTCGACTACTGTGATGTGGTGTGAGGCAATTTGTCACAACTTGTCACGCGACAAAAATCCCTTGTTGCAGGTTGAAAAACTTTGTTGCAAAAAATAGAAAGTACTTCTACTTTTTGCAACAAATTTTCATTTTGTTACACGTATTACCACCTCTCTGCAACTTGACGCGCAACAAATTTGACAGATAAGCTGCTGATTGCCTGCTGATGACGTATGACCAAAGTTGCTTTGCGTGAAAAAAAAAAGTAAACAAAGATGGTGGACGTAGAGAAGGAAAATGCGAAGGAAAAAGTTGAAGCAGACAAATTTAAGCTGTTTAAGGAGTTGAAAAACTACCCATGCCTTTGGGACTCATCAGTCCCAGAGTACTCCTTTACTATATGAATGGATTCTTTTCCAAATTATTTTATTATTATCATCATTATTCTCATCATTACTATCATTATTATGGTTTGTGATAAGAATTTCTTATAGGAAACTGTGAATACTGAATTCACAACGACCCCACAACAGGGTACAAAGATACCAAGTGTGCCAGTCAGGCCCTATCACGATGCCATGGAAAGAGCGAAGAGAGACATGAGGAGTCAGATAGTTGACTATCCAAAGAACTTTGCAAAGTTTGTACACAATGATTATGGGGCTGTGTTACAAGACATGATGGCTGACATTGTAAAAAGCAAGAAATGGCAAAGCACATTTGGACACAACACTACAGGTACAACAGAAGTCACTAAAGCACCTGAATTTCTGAACATTTTAATGGAGGAATATAAACAATGTAAAGAAAAGGTCTTAGTTAAAAAATTAAGGGCAATGAAGCAAAACAATACAAAAGTTCTTAACTAGTTCAAAATTGCATACTTGGGAGTTACATTAGAAGAAGTTTCTTCACGGATTGAGGCGGCAAAAAAGATTGGTAGAGTTCAGCATTACAGCAATGAAAAACGTTGGTTGTCCATTGTTGCACTACACTATTCATACAGAGAGCTCCAGGGGTAGTTTGGCAGTGCACTTATGAAGACATTGAGGAAATATCAGATATTTCTTAAAACACAATTTTCAAAAATAATTGCCTGGCATTCTCACCCTTTGAAACTTTGTTTATCATATGCATTAGGTAATGTACCCAGATTCACACACATAATTGTCCTGAAATGAGTGAATTCCACAGTGTGTGTACAAGTCATTTAGATGCCTTGGAACACTCAACTACAGACACATCTAAGCTGAAGGGACAACTTGATGAATCCATTAAAACCCATCATCAGAACTACATAGCCCATATTATCAGAACCAAACATCAGAATATACCTGATATTCATCATCAGGTAAGTCTTGTATAAAACCGTCATTCTAAAATGCTCTAGCGTTAGCTCTCCCATTATAACGCTTTACAAGACGAAATCCGTTCAATAGGAATCTTTACCTTCGTTGCTTATTGTGCCCATTTAATACCATGTGATGCCACTCTTGGGAGTTGATTCTTTCATGTGTAAATATTTTAACAAAAGAACATTTCTCAAGGGAATGTCATGTGGTCTGAAATGGGCAATTTGCATGCAAAGGTAATGAGGTATATTGATAAAGTTTTTCCCTCAAGTCTGGCTTTTCAGCCGTTTACAGATATGCAATACTTTTTGTCTTAAAAATTGATATAGGCTTGGTAGTTAGCTTTGCAGGCCCGTAGCATGCATACAGAGGAGGCGGTTGCCTTTGTGAATAATTGACTCTTGTTATGAGCAAATAAACATCATGGTTTCACTGTCACATCAATCTTTGAAAACGCACCCCCTCCCCCTCACCCTACAGGCCTGCTTTGTTTTGATGGCTAGTTCTCTATACTATATCAGCAATATGCAACTTAGGCAAGAAAACAATAGCTGACAACCAACAACCAGCAGCAGTATCACCAGAAATAGAAGACGAGTCCTTAACTGGGGAAACAATGTTAGAAGTGAATTAACTATTTCTCAGTATCAGAATTCCCTGAACACAATTATAAAAACTACTTAGACTAAATTGTAAAATTTCTCTACTGAAAAATGCCTTTCTTTTTAAGCGTGGGACTTAAATATATTTTTTTCCCAATGCTTTCAGTGCCGACTCTCATGTCGTGGCTGCTACAAGGAAGCTCTTATTTCCAATAGCAGCATTCAACCGAAAGAGAAAAGAGGAAACTCAGTCTTAAATATCAAAGAAACTTGAATTAGACGAAAAGATCCTGAGCTTGAAAGCTCAAGTAAGTGAGAAAGATGAAGTTTTACTACATTTGGAAAAAGAACTTCACAGCAAAGAAGAAAAAATAAGACGAAACAAGAGAAAGGTTAGTGGTTGTAACACACTTGAAATTGCATGATCATAAATTTATAGTCACTCTTTATAATCGTTTCAGCTTAGGCTTTACTTTGTTATGTTTATTTTTAGTTTGGTATAATATTGTGAAGTGTATTTGGACTTACGCTATACAAATAAAGTATTATTATTATTATTAAATACTCAAAAACTCTGCTGATATCAATCTATTTATAAATTGCAGCTTGAGGAAACTACTTCCTCAAACAAATTCCCAATTGATGTGTAATAAAGTGACTTATTCCTTATCGATTTCTTTATTTTTATCTGCAGGCACAAAAAAAAAATCCTTATAGAATTTGTCCTGTAACGGACTGCATGTGGAAAGGTAAAATTGTGACTTAATTAACACAATTAACGGCAATTAGCACAATAGGTGTAAGTTTTGTTTGGCTGTGCACTGGAATGCGTTTCAGTCTAAAAAACATTCTGTTTCTGCTGAATGAGTTTGGCAATTAGCACACAAGATGTAGGTCTGTTTGGTTGTGCACTGGATCATGTTTCAGTCCACAAAATTTCTTGTTTCTGCTGAATGAGTTCCGCAATTAGCACACGAGGTGTAAGGTGTTTGTTATGCTGTATATTGAAATATATTTCAGTTTAAAAAGTTTATATAATTTTCAGTCCTTACCATACGACTGTTTACCTGTGTATTGTAATGTTGTTGTTAATACGATGTACATTTTCTCGCTGACATTGTTTTGTCATGGATTCGCATGTGTCTCAATTCTGATTTATTCTTGGATGTGGTCTGATAATTTTTACGCACAATATATATGATTCTTTATTTGCGAAAAGGAGTATTTTGTTTCAGTTTTAGTCGTTTTTGGCAATGTGTTTGATGATTAAGGGGAAATGTTTGCTGATTTCGTTTTTTCTTTCTTTTTGTTTGTTGGTCTTAGGACCAGGTCAGGGTCCTTACAGGACAGGTAGATGAATTTCGTAGAAACTTGCAAACTTCGTCTGTGGAGCAGGCACTTTTGGCGGTGCACCAACAAGCCACAAGGCCAAGCACCATGTTTGACCCATTTGCCTTGATTGGTGCCCTACAGCACTTGGAGGATATGGCGCGCCGAGCTGGTCATCCTGATCTGAGAAGATTTACAGCAGTGCTCACTGAATGTAAAAAACTTCCACCGTCGAATCTTCTTGGTGAAGTTGTTACCCGTTTTTGGGGGACGAAATCGACAAGGAAGTGGCGAACGTGGTGTCGAAAATTGTGAAATCTAGAGCCCCACCCCCCTGGCCTCGCCCATACAGTGGCTTTCGGAATGCAGGCGGATCTGGGTATGATAACCAGTCAAGACCACTAAGGCGCAGGCTTAGACAAGGCGCAGACAAGGCCATTTGGCAAGAGACTGCCCTTATCTCTGACCCTTGATCTCCCTTTAGTGTGCTGTTACGCATGCGTTTATCTAGTTGTCTATCTGATTAAAACGTCCTTTATCTCCTGATGCATTGTTGATTTATTTGCTATTTGTTGTGTTTTTTTTTTTTTGCTGTAGTCCCTTTGTTGGTTAGTTTTCCCAGGGTTAACTAAAACCCTTTGTGCTCAGTTCCAGCAGCCGGGCCGGGACTGTTAACCACCATTGGTCTTCAGAGCCATGTTTTGTATTTTTTCTCAGTTTTCTTTTTGCTCTTTTGGCTCTGCAACCCACATTTTTTCTTCTTCGTAACCTCGTTTAATTTATTTCTTTTCTCCTCTGTTCGTTTTATTTAGCCCTCTGCTAAAAGACCAAAACGCTGTTATGTTCACTATACCCTGCCTGATTGGGAAAAGCAATCTTCATTCCGTCCGTTGCGAGCTTTGGAGAAATTTAAAGCCAGAAAAATTGAACACAATACGCTGAAAACAACTCGCAATCAAAGGCAACAACTGTAATAGTTGGTGATTCAATGATTTCAAAGCTTGATGGTTGGAAGATGTCTATGACTACAAATAAGGTTATCGTAAAACCCTTCTCTGGAGCCACGTCGACAAATATGTTAGGCTACATCAAACCAATCATTAGGAAAGAACCGGATGGAATTTTATTGCACGTTGGCACAAATAATCTCGCCTCTTTGAAAGAGCCTAAAGACACTGCTGAAAATATTGTTAAAGTTTGTCAAAACACTGAAAATAAGTTACCAACTGTCAGGATAATCATTTCAGAAACAATTTTTCAAAAGGACTCAACCGAAAATCATAAAATTTAAAAATGAAACTCAACAAGAAATTAATAGGATCCTGCAAGTCCTGGGAATTGAAGGGCATTTCACATTCGTTTGCTGCTGAGGATCTAAATCCTAAACGTATTCATCTCAATAAGAAAGGTATTCCTGCCGGAACTTTTAATAATTATTTAAAGTCAGCACACTGACCATTGTGTAGGAGAATTAATCATGATTATTTGTTTTTAAATTCTAGCAAATCAAGTGAAAATATTATTCCTAAGTTGAGAGAATTTAAAATGGCCTTATTAAATATTACTAGCCTTTCTGCTCATATTGATGAATTGCAATCTTGGATTGATGATAAGAGCCTTGATTTACTTGCTCTAAAAATAACTACAAACATTTGTCTACCCTTGACCCAAGTATGAGCTTTATTGAGTGGAGGTGCGATTTTTGAGCAATCTCGATGCAACCTGTAAATTCAGGGTCCAAAGTCCGATCTTGAAGGATTTAGATGCCTTTTAAAATCGTCGCCAAAAAAATTCTAAAAAAGGGTTTCTGTTCAAATCAAGACGATTTTAGTTCATCACATATGTTCAAATGTAAGAACAATTTGCAATCCTCCAATCTCAAGTTCACCAAACTCAACGAGTATGGATACAACACAAGGCATGGAAACGAATATCGACTACCAAGTGTTAAAACAAATTGGGGGAAGCAAAGGCTATCTCATCATGCCATTGAAGTGTATATGTGCCTTCAGACTTTCTTGTTCGATTTGAATTCTCCCAATGGTGTAGATATAGACTGCAAATTTTTTTTTCGATTTGGAGTCCGCAAAGCCCTCAAATTTAGTCAAATTTGCCATTCCCCTATCAGTTGGCCGTGACTTTGTGCCTCAAGGAAGACTGGCACTAGTAAAATCGGTCAGTCACACTACAGTTCTTCCAAACATTTCTTCATGCTGCTTGTTGTTTCAACGAAATATCAACAAAATGCCAAGTAGATGTTTTGCTGGAAATTGTTCCAACACACCAAGCTCAAAACGAGGAATAGTGCTGCACATAATTCCATATCATAATGACAATCGGCTCGAGGGAAAGGCCAGAAGAAAGCAATGGCTCGACTTCATCAATACCAAGAGAGCGAAATACAGTCCTTCGGCAACATCGGCAATCTGTTTGCGTCATTTTACACCAGAAAATTATACTCAACGTTTGTCGTATGAATCTGCACCAGGACATCCCCAGCTCATAAGAGGTAAAATAGGAATTGTGGCTGTGCCAAAAATTGCTACGAGTAAAAAGTCAGAGGAAGAAGCCAAGCTGTCTGGACGACATCTTAGAAAGGTAAGATCTTACTATACTATGAGCTACTTACAGTGAGTTATCCACATACAGCTAATTTTCAACAAACAATTAGATTGGAAAACATTAATACCCGACGTATTTCTCATGTATTAATAATGAAAAATGCTTTCATACGTAAAAACGATTTTGACTCAGCTGCCTCTACATTGCCCAGCAACGAAATGGAACAAGCTCAGGAACAAGAATCGGACACAGTCCAAGCAGATTATGAAACAATCTAAGTGACGTCAAACAATATTCAAAAATTTCTCAATTAAAGTCTATTTTTTCTGAATGAACTATTTAAGTATGCTATTTTAATTTTTACATTTTTGCATAATTAAAATGTTTTTCATTTTGTATTGATAATTTGCCTTCTCCTTTTGAACTCCATTATATGATGCATAAAAATTAGTCTACAGGACCTTCTTGAAAATCACTAAAGTGAAGGAGCATTCTGTTAAAATATCATCATAAATAAATAAATAAATAAATAAATATGATGATAGTCTTATGCACAGAAAATCAAGGAAATTCATTACACATCGAAATCTCAGTGGTCGGTTCTCCCTTGTACAGCCTCTTATCATTCTGTGAGTATGCAGAAAAAAAAACTTTTATGGCATTAGGCAATAAAAGACATTTCTCATTAAGAAAACTACTGATACAGACCATTGTTTGATGTGAATAAAACTCATATGATAAAGCTTTGACTACTGGTAAATGTTGTTGTTTCATGTGAATAAAACTCACTTGATAAGATTTTGACTGTGACAGTTTAATGATGTGAATAAAACTCATTTGTTTCAAAATCACCCCCTGGTTTAATGCCTACTCATTTACAAAGTATATTCAGTATTTAAATATTCCAATAAACCGTAAATATTCCAATAAACCGTAAATAAGAGTAACTTTATCTGAACCAACAACAAATCTCGGAAGTCAAGGAAGTGATTCTCATGGAGGAAAGAAAAATGGTTAGGTTAACATTGATCATCCTATATTCTGACATGTATATACTCCTTTCTTAAATTTCTTTTCTTTTCATTTGTTTTTGTTTTTAAGTATGTGAGTGATATTCTAAAGAAAGGAACATTCAATCGAGATTATGGATTAAGGCAAGAATTGGTGAATATTAGCAGTTCTGATGGTATGGAAAACTTTTTTTTTCTTCTTAATATATCATTGTGTTAGACCCTATGTGCATTTTGTTTACTTGCAAACCTTGATGATCTTTATTTTACTTTTACATTGTAACATTCCGAACTTTTTTAAAGGATCTTGAGACAGAATGGACTTCAAAGCAAAACATGGTGACTTCTAAGTTCAAAGAAATTGCAAGTAAGTTGAAGCAAGATCAAAAAGGAAAGTCAAGGACAAAGAAAAAAAAGAAATGATGCACCAGTTGGTCCATATAGTTACAAGTGGATTTATTTGTCAAGATACATACTGGGATTTGTTTTGTTCTTCGTGGAGAAGGCAGAACAAATCTTGCAAAAGAAAGGAGCACAAGGTTTGAAAATAAGTGGAACTGGCTCATTTGGCAAAAAAGGTTTGTCAATTCTTAGAACGTTTTGTGAAATATCAGACACAGAGAGGAAAGTTGCTGTTGAAGCCAAGTGGCTGCCCCAGTTAAATTTAAATTCCAGTGAAATGGCACTTCTGAAAAATGGTCTTTGGAACCTACCATCTAGCCATCCACTTCTGAGGTTTGAAAACAGATGTATTGATGCCTTGTCTTTATCATATCTTGTGGAAGAAAGATACCTTGACAATTTTACTTTTAATTGATGTTTGCATTGGAAAGATGATTGATCAATCCAACATTAAGTCTACTTTGTATCTACCTACTGAATTCTACACATGGATGGAAAATAATGACAGAGATTTTAAAGAAAGACAACTGCAAAGGCAGGCTTTGCAAAGTCATTTGCATATTTATGTTATGGCGTAATCAAGAACATTAATGACATTCCTCACGGGATGAAAGTTCCCTTGAGACTAGCAAGCTCCCTCATTGGCTGCTGTGTATTGTATAAAAGGAAAAGGATGCTCTTGCATTAGTTATTGAGCAAGAAATCGAATACAGTCAACACGGAACCCACCCGCCCACCCCCTTTTAGTCGGGTTGATTTTTCTGAACAGCAACCATTTTCCCTCTTACCACTTCCTACCGGATCGTCTTCCGGTCGGAGTTGTGCATCCATATCTCATTAATGACAATGAAATAAACAGAATAATATACTATTCAAAGTCCATTTAAATTGGTAATATGGTCCCTGGGGAATTGATCATAAATATATAAAGGAGCACATGCCTCCTCCCTATGCACTTGCCTCCAATCGGTTCGAAGATTCAGCAAAGTTTTAGTGTCGTCCAAACCCGCCTTCAAGATGGCTGATCAGAACCCACGTGCTCCTCCACCAGGCGAAATCAACAACCTACTACAAGCACAGGTCGTGCAAGATGGCAACGTCCAACCACCACAAGTCCAGAATCAACAAGGAGTCCAGCAAGCAGGAGCAAACGAAGTACACGTTAACGAAGAAGCTGTTGAGGTATTATTAGCTTTCTTCTGTCTTTATTCGAGGCACAATGTTCAGTTAATTCTCGTCACCCATGTGTACTTTCAGTTTAATGAGCTTGTCCTTAACTGGCATTGCAGGTTTTGCAGTTCTCTATGGTTTTCCTAGCGTTTGTCTAGTGACCCGAGTTCGTAATTCGGTTACGTTTTTACGCAGTCTTTTCTATATTTAATGAGTTTATGGATAATCAGTTGCTAAATTTGTGTGGTTTTGTAACTGATAGAGTTTATGGTTTAATGAGTTTACGGACAATCAGTTGCTAAAATTGTGTGGTTTTGTAACTGATAGAGTTTATGGTTTAATGAGTTTACGGACAATCAGTTGCTAAATTTGTGTGGATTTGTAACTGATAGAGTTTATGGTTTAATGAGTTTACGGACAATCAGTTGCTAAATTTGTGGGGTTTTGTAACTGATAGAGCTTATGGTTCAGTGAGTTTATTGATTATCAGTCATCAAATCGTGTGGTTTTCAGTAAACCAAGTACAGTTTGGGAATTTAAAATTCCCACGTTACTTTGTGTTCTTATTTAGGTTTTTAAAGATACATTTTGAGTGTACTGAGTGCACAATCATGAAGTTTTGAATGACTGATAGAGCTTATGGATTAATATGTTTATTGGTAATCCGTTGCTAAATTGGAATTGGTGTGGTTTAAAAAAAAAAAAAAGAGCAAGTTTTTGAAATTAAAAAACTCTCACGAGATTGTGTTCTTATTTAAGTTAATACATTTTGAGTTTATTGAGTGCTTTATCGTGAAATTTTGAGTGACTGATAGAGTTTATGGGTTAATAAGTTAATTGATAATCAGTCGCTAAATTGTGTAGTTTTAAACTGATTAAGTTTTGGGAATTTCAACTCCCAAGTGATTTTTTGTGCTCTTAGTTAGTTGATAGATTAAATTTGGATCTGCTGGGTGCATAATAGTGATGTTTTGAGTAATTGAAAATTCAAATTCAGTTGTATGCTGTAGTTAGCGATGAGATGTCCCACGACAAGGCTTCTGAGTACGCATGCAACTCTGCGATTCTTGAAGATATGAAGCAAGTAACAGAAGTTAATACGGTCCACTACTGTACAGATGGTCCGTCTTCCCAGTTCAAAAACCGTTACAACCTTTCAAGTGTTATCTACCAGGAAGAAGAAGAATTTGGCTCTGATGCCAAACGGAATTTCTTTGAAACTGCTCATGGAAAGGGCCAATATGATGGAATTTGGGCAGAAGTAAAGAGGACTATTTGGCGTGCAATACTACAGTCAAATGCAGTTGTAACCACAGTTTAAGAGTTCTTTGACACAGTTCAGAGATGGTCTCTCAAAACTGTTTTCAAACTTGTTAAAAACATATGTAGATGAAAACTTAACATGAAAAAGCCATGTGGATTATATCAAGAAAAAGATTTTTTGTAATCTAGGTATCCTAAAGAGGATCAAACCTATCTTGGGTCAATATTACTTAAACAAGGTCTAATAGTTGAACCACATTTTAACTACTGCTGTCTTGTTTGGGACAACCTTGATGAAACATTGGCTGACAAACTTCAGAAATTACAGAACCGTGCTGCAAGGATAATCACGGGCGCACCTTATCGTAGTGTGCATACAGATAAAGTATTTAATGACCTAAAATGGGTTCCTTTAAAAGAGATGAGTCTGCAGCAAAAAGCGATCATGATGTTTAAGACTGTGAATGGTTTAGCACCATCCTACCTTCAGGACTTATTCAAAGTTAATGGTGGGACCAATTACGACCTTAGACGAAGTGACAAAAACTTGAGAATTCCAAAAGCCAGGACAGACTTTTATAGATACAGTTTTGCTTTTACAGGGGCCCCTCTTTGCAATTCTCTACCTAACGACATAAAAACTGAACAAATAATATCAAGATTTAAAAAGAAAATAAAGTCTCTCAACTTTAGTGCCAGTTGCTAAAATTGTGTGGTTTTGTAACTGATAGAGTTTATGGTTTAATGAGTTTACGGACAATCAGTTGCTAAATTTGTGTGGATTTGTAACTGATAGAGTTTATGGTTTAATGAGTTTACGGACAATCAGTTGCTAAATTTGTGGGGTTTTGTAACTGATAGAGCTTATGGTTCAGTGAGTTTATTGATTATCAGTCATCAAATCGTGTGGTTTTCAGTAAACCAAGTACAGTTTGGGAATTTAAAATTCCCACGTTACTTTGTGTTCTTATTTAGGTTTTTAAAGATACATTTTGAGTGTACTGAGTGCACAATCATGAAGTTTTGAATGACTGATAGAGCTTATGGATTAATATGTTTATTGGTAATCCGTTGCTAAATTGGAATTGGTGTGGTTTAAAAAAAAAAAAAAGAGCAAGTTTTTGAAATTAAAAAACTCTCACGAGATTGTGTTCTTATTTAAGTTAATACATTTTGAGTTTATTGAGTGCTTTATCGTGAAATTTTGAGTGACTGATAGAGTTTATGGGTTAATAAGTTAATTGATAATCAGTCGCTAAATTGTGTAGTTTTAAACTGATTAAGTTTTGGGAATTTCAACTCCCAAGTGATTTTTTGTGCTCTTAGTTAGTTGATAGATTAAATTTGGATCTGCTGGGTGCATAATAGTGATGTTTTGAGTAATTGAAAATTCAAATTCAGTTGTATGCTGTAGTTAGCGATGAGATGTCCCACGACAAGGCTTCTGAGTACGCATGCAACTCTGCGATTCTTGAAGATATGAAGCAAGTAACAGAAGTTAATACGGTCCACTACTGTACAGATGGTCCGTCTTCCCAGTTCAAAAACCGTTACAACCTTTCAAGTGTTATCTACCAGGAAGAAGAAGAATTTGGCTCTGATGCCAAACGGAATTTCTTTGAAACTGCTCATGGAAAGGGCCAATATGATGGAATTTGAGCAGAAGTAAAGAGGACTATTTGGCGTGCAATACTACAGTCAAATGCAGTTGTAACCACAGTTTAAGAGTTCTTTGACACAGTTCAGAGATGGTCTCTCAAAACTGTTTTCAAACTTGTTAAAAACATATGTAGATGAAAACTTAACATGAAAAAGCCATGTGGATTATATCAAGAAAAAGATTTTTTGTAATCTAGGTATCCTAAAGAGGATCAAACCTATCTTGGGTCAATATTACTTAAACAAGGTCTAATAGTTGAACCACATTTTAACTACTGCTGTCTTGTTTGGGACAACCTTGATGAAACATTGGCTGACAAACTTCAGAAATTACAGAACCGTGCTGCAAGGATAATCACGGGCGCACCTTATCGTAGTGTGCATACAGATAAAGTATTTAATGACCTAAAATGGGTTCCTTTAAAAGAGATGAGTCTGCAGCAAAAAGCGATCATGATGTTTAAGACTGTGAATGGTTTAGCACCATCCTACCTTCAGGACTTATTCAAAGTTAATGGTGGGACCAATTACGACCTTAGACGAAGTGACAAAAACTTGAGAATTCCAAAAGCCAGGACAGACTTTTATAGATACAGTTTTGCTTTTACAGGGGCCCCTCTTTGCAATTCTCTACCTAACGACATAAAAACTGAACAAATAATATCAAGATTTAAAAAGAAAATAAAGTCTCTCAACTTTAGTGCCAGTAACGAGTGACAATTCCTTTTCATGGATCTGATGTTTTTATTCATAAACTGTAAATAGTGTAATTTTAATTAAGATTTTAGCTTTGTAAGTTTACGGCCTCTACGTACACCAACTAAAATTGTTATGTAATTTGTAGTTGATAGAGTTATCATGTTTTAAATAAAGATTATTATTATCCATCCGTTCGTCCGTCCGTCCATTCATTTTGTTTGTTTCTTTCATTTTAGTTAAGAGAGCTGGGATTTCACCTTAAACACTTGTTCAGTATTCACCTTGGAACTGGTGATTATGGACTTGATGATTGACCACAGCGGCATGTTACTAAGAGAATTGGGGTCGTTTTGCAAATATTCTGGGCAGGGATTTGAGTCTTCACACAAACTGCGCCGACAACTCTTTTCAAGCTTATTCCCTATTAAGATTTGAAGTGTTAGTTTAATATCATGTAATTCTCTGGATCATTGGATCAATAAAGTGAAAAGTTCTGAGGAAAAAGATCGACCAATGACTTGCCATGGCTGGGGGGAATCTGGTTTCCAGGTCAAAACAAAAACACCATCCATCAGCTCCTTTCAAACAAGCAAAATACCTGGTTAAAATTGGATTTAACAAACTTCACAGATGTAAAGTATATGAGCTCAAGTTCTGGCGTGCTTGTCATAGAGACACATTGAAAAATCTTCAAACCATGAAACTATGGCTTAGGAAGGTTGCCATGCCTTCCACTGCAACAGTCGGCATGCCAAAATGAAGTGTGACCAACAGCACAAGATCTTAAACGGACTCATTGCTTTCCCACATAAGAACTATGTTAGATACTCAACTACTGTACATCAGCATTTACTGTTTGGATTGTGTTGATGAAAAAGCCATAAGAGCTTATACTTTTCATTAGTTAGCTTATCATGAAGTGTTGAAGACATAAACACTGACATATATTCAATTCATTTAAACATTATTTAGATTGCGTTACTGTTAGTTGATATCAGATTGCAAAATGACCTTTAGAATCATTGACTCGTGATTTAGTTGACATACATGATAGATATATTTAATATACCAGGAGATATACCAGACATTTTAGAGACATTTATTCAGCTGTAATTCGTCACCACATGTAAGTATAATTGCCTATTTGATCTAGATAATTATCGATAGTTTTTAGATGTAGTTCTAATTAGGAATCATTGTAATTAATTGTAGCAAACCTTCAAAGCTTCATCAAAATTAAACTGACAACTAAAATGAAATGAAGCGTCTTGATCGTGGCAAATGACACACGACATGTGAACAGAAGGATTCAATTTTAACATCAGTCATCTGAGCGAAAATATAATGATTTAGAACCGAAATACGACAAGAAAATCTGAAGAGGCGCTAAAGGTGAAACTTGATATCGACCACATGAACGCAAAGAAAATTCAGGAATTTGATAATGGAGTTCCGGACTCCAAGGAACACAACGAAAACAAAATACGAAAATACGACTGGCAGAGGAAAATTATTGAGGAATATGCCGAATATTTCGACGATTTGCACCTTGGAAGATTGAAGAGCGACTTAACGAAAATAGTCAAAGAAATTCTCGGCTTTCACGTGACGTCACACATCAAAATACCACTTTCCATAAATGGATGTCCGCCATGTTGGTGTGCCTCAGCGCATGTAATTTATTGAAATAGTAGGCAAAAATATACAGTACTTACAATACAAAGTCGTTTTTTTCGAAATGTCGGTCAATGCACATGATGAAAAAACCAGGAAGAGGTGAAAGACCTTTCTATTCATGTTCCAGTGCTTTCCAAGTACGCTAAAGCTCTGGATGCGCACATAAAGAAACGTTATTTGGAGAAGATATATACAAAGGTTTGGAGGCATTCAACCAAATGGTCTCTGGATTCGTAACTGCAGTCGGTGGTCTGGTCGTTTCCGGGAAGCATGTTGTAGCTGCAAAAGTAAGACATTCCAAACGAATGAACGACCCATTGATTTCTATCTGGATTACTGAGAGCGATGGAACAATAGTTTCTGCTCATTGCCTTGGCTGTAAAGCAGGACTTGCTGAAATCTGCTCCCATGTTGCTAGTGTGATGTTTTACATTTAAGCATGGACACGGATAAATGACAAACTGGCCTGCACACTAGCTAAATGTACTTGGCTGCTTTCAATGTATGTGAATGAGGTGCCTTATGCCAGAGTTACAGACATAAACTTCAAATCAGCAATGAAAATGAAGCAAGAACTGGATACAACAATTGATTCCCTTGGAGAAAACACATGTAAAAGATTTCAGTGTCAAGCTACACAGTTATACTGGAAACATATAAGATGTATGCCGGTAAAATCCTCTCATCGTTAGCATGAATAGCTTCCACAGCATTGATAGTTGCTAGTTTGGTGTTAAAGTGTACCAATTCTTTGAATTCATAATTTAGTAAAGTTTTAACTTTGTTGAAACACATTTCAATCGGGTTTAAGTCAGGTGAATATGTTGGCATGAACAACAGTTCTATTCCCATGTCCTCAAGGAATTCTTCTAGTATTTCGCCTCCATCATAATGATGTACCGCCAAATTATCCATCACAATAATGTCTCCGACTTCGATAGCGGGTCATTGTGTAGTAATGTTTGTAGCATTAGCAGCTTCTTCGAAGAAAGTCAAAAACTCAACAGTGTTCGTTGCGCCATCTATGACATTATAGTACTCGGGCCAATTAACAAAAACTAACATATTCAAAGTACTGTTGAGGTTTTCTTTTTTTCTTACAACTTCAACACATCTTTCAAATTGGGGTGCATCACCATACATTCAAGTTCCGACATCTGGGACTTTTACGCCCGCTTCATCGAAGAACTTTATCTTTCCAACATCTTTGGAACTCAGGTAGTCTATGAAAAGCTGGGTATAGAGCATGTTTGAATAGGTAAATCGTTTGGTGGCAGCCCTAGAAAAATTTTTTCTTGTGTATCGTTTTCCTGACAATAATCTGGACTTTATCGCCCTTGATATTGAAGATATCATAATGTTTCCACCCACGTTTCCAAATTGTTCTAGCTCGGAATATAATTCTTTCAAGGAAATCGAACCTTTCACCATTTTCAAAACTTCTATAAGTTCCAGATCATCCAATTTTTTGTTGAAATCCCCTCCTGGGGACGAAGGCATTTCGTCGTAAGTATCACAAAACTGTTTCCAAATTTTCGATACGGTGGGAATTGTAATGTTAAGATCAGTTGCAATCTTGGAAAAAGTTGACGGGAAAAATCCTGTTACCCTGTCACCTCCCTCGAGCAAAATTTTATCAATAATCAGTCTCCTGACATCAGGTGAGAGTGAAGTTCCAGAAACATAACTTCTGCCAAATTTGTTCACTTTATAATTCATCTTCTACTAAATTTATATTTTCTATACTTCCAGTTCTGCATGCAAGACTCTTTGACATTTCCACGTGCAAACGTAATGTTTTTGATCCAAAACGTCTGAGATTCACAGTTCTAATTATAAAACGTGTGGGAAATAAACGTGAAACAAACATGTTTTTCTGTAAACGGTTAACGGTTGAATGCAAATGGTCGTAAACCATTAAAAAAAACCTTTGAATCCAACACAAAGGCTAATTTTGCGAAGATTAAAGTTTGCCAGAACATTATAATGGTTTTCACTTCTGCAAACATTCTCTTACATAAGGTTGATAACCCAGTAATGAGGAAATTCCTCAAAACAAACGTTTCTAATGGAGGGGCCATACCAAAGTCATCCAAGTTGAGAGACTACTATTTCATTTATATTAAGTTGAAAGAGTTCAACTGAAAGACACGATCCAGTAGTGGGGCAGATATGTGCAGATTTTGGCATGAATTGTTCTTTTTCTCTTAAAAGCATCAAATTTTCACGAATGAAAGACTTTTATGTACTAATAAATATGTCATATGGTGCCATTGCAAAATTTTCTGTTTTGGCAAGTTTTTAGGCGTTTTTGGAAAATGGCCGCCATCTTTATCGGAAGTAGAATTAACATAACCGGAAGTGTTATTATTTATGCTTAAATATATTTTATCACACCCTAAGCACAAGAAAAAGTTTGTTTTTAATGATCATGAGACAAATAGGTGTAAAATGATACACATTATCTAAAAATATCTCCTCAAAGAAACTATTTGTTTGAAAACCGGAAGTAAAACCTTTTAACCAGTGTGCCATTAGAAATCCTACCCAGAATGCTTTTTTAAAATAAGGAAAAACACTTGTCTTAGTTAGATCGTTAGGTCACATGATAGAATATTTAATAACTAAAACATTGATCAACCAGTAGTCATTGAGTGCTTGAAGGTGGATGGACCACTTCACATGTTGCAACATCAGGCAAAGCAGAATCATTTCTAAAGGCTACCAACATCACACATACTCGACGTGCCCATAAGGTGATGGCCTGCTGTCTTTTCATCTTGCTCCAAAAGGCCCACACAAGTTATAAAGAAGGCATCGACAACCACAAAGATGCACTTGATTTTGATCAATGATGTAGTCAGCAGTCTTTTAGTACCACAGTTTCAGTATTGGTACACTGGTACAGCTCGAGCTTCCCCTTTTAGTTTTTATCAAGTCTCTTCCACGAGCTGACTTTAACCTTTATATCAATGTGCTGTGTAAAATGTTACCATGGTTTTTCACAAAGAATCATCCGAACTACGCTCGTTGGCTGCCAGTCCATCTATGAGACATATGCGCACTTGAACAGATGGCTCCTGATGTCGCAGCTGCATTCAAGAAAGGACTGTTCACTGTGAATAAATCAAGGAAGTTTTCTGCCATCGCTATAGATCAAACCCATGAGCAAAGTAATGCCATGGTCATGGGTGAAGGAGGAGCTGTAGATCTGACTGAGAACCCTGGTGCTTTTCACAGATGGATGCTTTCAGGCCCAATTCAAATGGACCAATGGTTCGGGAAAAACATTTTACTCTTTGTCAGCTGTAATGGCTTTCCTGGAGCAAGAACAGCAGTTGAAAAGAAAAGAGCTAGCCGTAGGATTAGGACACATGTGACAGTGAGTACCAGCTGATAACAAGTGACAACTGTTTCAGCTCCCCAGAGAAGGGAAAAGTTCCATTGCCATACAAAGTATATCATGGTTGAAAACATACATACTATTTCTACATACTATTTTTGAAATAGAGTGTGAGCAGGTGGCAAAAAAGCTATGGAAATTGTGCATAAGGAAATGGGAAGAGGCCACTCCAACTTACCAGAGAGTAAGTTTCATGTGCTGACAAGGTTCAGACCCAAAAGTGTAAATCTGCATCAACTGCACTACGAGTTTGTGACAAATGTTGGGCTGTGCCAAAGCAACATGATATTCATGTTCAAGTACATTGGTGCTGAATACCATTGGATGAAGGTTACTGGCATCAATGGGTCTCCCAGTACCTGACGGGATTCATGATATGGTTTGCTGAGAACCAAAAAGGGGTGTCTGGCCTTGAGAAACAGAAAACTACAAAGAGAAACAAAAAGTGCAAGTGCAAAAACAAAACAGAAACGACTGCAGGAAAGTAAAGAAATGTACAAAAGAAATTCTGTACTATACATCTGATTCAGCATCATTCATTTCAAGACTAAATTTAGGAGAACGTTTGTCAAACAACAAAAGATAGTCCACAGTTATGGTAAAGGTGAAGAGGAGCTTGACAAGATGGAAACTTTGCGAGAGATCTAAGGAAGGCTTAATCAGGAGCCATGAAGAGGTGCTGTTGTTTATGAGGGCATGCAACCACTGACAAAAGGCAAGAATTAACATTGGTGGAAAGGGTCGTAAGTGTGGTAGCAGTGAACATTTTCAAAAAAAAAACCATCAAATACTTTCAAATTTTTAGTTACAGAGTCAAACTTTGCTTTGAGTCTAGTGCCACCTGGCTAATACTTCCCATTAATGGGAGATTTCAAAAACATAAATGACAAACTTCTAAAACATACATAAAACAATCATGTAATTATGGCAATTTATGATTTGGAATTGTTTATTAATGCATTTTTTCCAAACAACATCCTACTATCAAACTGAATCATTTTAGAATTTATACAGACATACCATAAACCTTGTGATTCATGACCTGAACTCCAAACAGTAGTGGATTATCATAAGGATTGAGGGTCTGTGATGCCTGAAAGAAAGAAAAAGAATGTTATATGGTCATTTAAGAATCTGCAATTTAAGTATCTGTTACCACAGGTAGCCCAAGCTATGGTTCTGAAATATATATATGGTTCTGAATATATATATAGAGAGAATGTGCTGTTACTGCAATACAAATACAAACTGTCAGAATTGATAGAATCCTAAATAAGATCTTAATGAACTAGCAGGCCAATTGCTATACAGCATTTCAACCAAAAACCTGAGAGTGAGCAGTTGTGTCAAAATCAAGGCCAGAAATGTAACTGGACTGTAATAGTAGAATAGTAACAAATTTCTGATTGGCCAATGATCTACCAATACTTAGCTTCTTTCTCATTGGTTGGTTAGTCAGTCTTTCTTATTTTAAAAGAAATATATTTTTACAATGGAAAGTATATTTTTAAGATGGATTAACGATGGACTATTGTCGAATAAAATAGTTTGTTAAAGCCAGCATGTCAACAAAGGAGCATCTAAGAAGATACAGTGGCTTAGGATAAACAGTGCGATCGTATAGAGCAAGGCATAGAGCTGTATAGAGCCGGGATAGAGGATATCCTAAGCCATTTCAAATCAAACGATTGCGAGTTTGACGTTGAATGTTTGCCTAGATACACAAGGTACCTAAAGGTATAGAAAATAAATAAGCCACTCTCACAACTATATGCTTATATGTACTTTATATTGTTCAAACTGTAAAAAATATAAAATCAGTGAAAGAGTACTGAGTCGAGCGGCTAATTTGAAAATCCTGACGATTCCCAAAAAAATTGCCCAAATAGCTGAAAAAAGGGAATAAAAGCAATTTCAAAGTATTTAAATTTTATTTCAAAAGAAAAAAAAACTGAACATTGTTGAAAGTAAAGGTAGCCAGCTTTGGGCTTCCTGTGTGTTTATTCGGTTCTCAAAGCATCATGGGTCAAAGATTCTTCGACCCAGAAGCCCTTCCGGCATTGTACCGTTAAATTACCATAGCGTGGAAGTGCAGCGGCCGAGCTGGGAATGCAGAAGAGTCCATGAAATACGCCAAAATGGACCGAGCAGAGGACTGGGACCGAGTTCCTTAAAATAAGTCAAATAAACCAATATCAGGGAGATCCAGCTTGGGTCCTGTGGTTTTTGACAGATATTGATATTTACAACCCTTATAATATCAAAGATCTAACGTATAAAATAGTCACCTGAGACCTTTTTTTTTTACTTTATTGGCTCACTATCAGGGACCAAATAAAACTTATTGGAATTTAACAATTACTTGGACCCAGAAGCCCTTTTGGCATTGTACCGTTACATTACCATAGCGTGGAAGTGCAGCAGCCGAGGGGGGACTGCGGAAGAGTCCATGAAATACACTGACATGGACCGAGCAGGGGACTGGGACCAAGTTCCTTAAAGCCAGTCAATAAACCAAAATCAGGGAAAAATAATTAAAACTGACAACATTGGTAAGGATCAATAGTATTGGAGTGTGTATTCATTCATTTTGGGGTTTTTAAGGTTATTTTTATAAAGACAAGTCTAGGACGCAGTCCCCCTCTCCTGATGTCAGCAAATGTCATTAAATGCCCCTTGGCTCGGCATTTTTACTGCACAACACTTGGATTTTATTGCAGCTGAAGCTCTCTCTCAAGTCAAGAGTGACACTAGACTCACACTAGAGTTGAGTGAACTACTACTATCCCACCCTTGATTCACAATAATATGTCAGGAGAATTAGATTGAGGCTGATAATGCATCTTGATGGTGTCTTATAGCTATGCTATACTTACAATTATGATATTCTGCTCCTAAACGTTCATCCTTCTATATTCATCTGTCTGCAAGATTGAAAATATTTTACATATCAATCCATAGAAAAGGATCAAATAATTTCGTCATGACATCTACAGCAAGAGCAAAGCATCTGATAATCTAGGGATTCCTGGAGTCTCTGGAATTTCATTGAGCATGCGCAGAAAGAATGCCAGGGCTCAGGGCTCTCACACGCTAAGGGGAGGAATGACAGGAACTGGAAACCCCACACAGCTGCTGCACAGGAGGCTATTCTAGATCAAATTAGAAATCAAAAATTGATTTTTGCAGAGGGAGGAAAACCAGAGAACCAAGAGAAAAACTGTCAAATCACAGGAGAGAACCGACAAACCACTATCACATACAACAAGAGAATAGTAATAGTGAATAACAATGCAACAGAACAGAATACTGGGGGAAAACAGAACAGTACGATAAAACAGACGCATAAATAGTCCTCACAAAAATAGATAAAAAGTAAATAGAATGCAACAATAGAGAAATGATAAAATACAATGTATAAAATGTTATTGTAAGTGGGAATAACCGTATTGTTTACGTTTGTTTCTTCCACTATTTTTTAATATTATACCGAGCTTTCACACTTCTAGTGCATCATCAGGGTGAAAAGTATGTCTTACAACGATTCAAATTATTTAAAGACTATAAGCGCTCGATTTGCGTTTCACGAAGTGCGAAAGCTCGGTATAATAATAAAAAATAGTGGAAGAAACAAACGTAAACAATACGATAAAATACAAGTAAAACAATTTTTATCACACCATGAAACAGCCTCTGGGCTGATCTAAGACAAGGCATTGCTAACTCAAAGATCGAACACTGAAACAACCTCTGGGCTGATCTAAGTAAGGGCATGGCTAACTCACAGATCAAACCCTGAAACAACCTCTGGGCTGATCTAAGTCAGGGCATGGCTAACTCACAGATCGAACACTGAAACAACCTCTGGGCTGATCTAAGTCAGGGCATCGCTAACTCACAGATTGAACCCTGAAACAACCTCTGGGCTGATCTAAGTCAGGGCATCGCTAACTCACAGATCAAACCCTGAAACAACCTCTGGGCTGATCTAAGTCAGGGCATGGCTAACTCACAGATCGAACACTGAAACAACCTCTGGGCTGATCTAAGTCAGGGCATGGCTAACTCACAGATCGAACACTGAAACAACCTCTGGGCTGATCTAAGTCAGGGCATCGCTAACTCACAGATCGAACACTGAAACAACCTCCGAAATGCGAGATAAATACAACAGGACAATAGAAAAAGCACAATAGAACAATACCTCGACATCTACTAACAACTACCAACAACAGAAACTAATTACTAGAACAATACAAACGCTGCAAATAAGTTCAACTTGAAGTTAAAATACTTCGATAACTCAGCTCACTCTTCAAACAGCTCAGATTTCAGGTTTGAGAAACGATCGCCAGATTTTAACAAGATTGAAGTTTAAGAACTCTTTTGACACCAAAAATATGGAGATAAAACTAATATCTATCTATCTTAATGTTTTTAAGCTAGTTCTTACCTTTTAACGATAGAAATCGGGAGGTCTTTTTATCAGTTTTGACGAACCGTTGACCCGCCATTTTGTTTTTCTTGACGTATGACCGATAAGCATGACGGGACAGCTGAAAATCGGACGGTGAGGGGAGGGGAGGGGCAATTTTGTCAAGGCACCATGAGGCTACATTTGACTTGACAAGAAACACGCAAACGACATTTATGCACAGGTTTGAAGGTATTTGCCTAGGTAATAATATGGTTTCGAGTTCAATTTGGGATTAATTTGCACGAGTGTGTTTTTCAAAGAGTTGGTAATTCAGATTCATTTGTAACGTCATGCTTAATATATGCGATCTTGCAATAAAAAAAATGCTGAACGTCTGCAAGAAAAATAATTAAAAAAATAAGCAACAACAACAGTGGAAGAAAAAAAAGAAAAAACATAAACCCAAAACAAAACAAAAAATTCTAGGCACGATTGGGTTTGAACTCACGTCCGCCGACAGAAATTCAAAAACGTAATTCCACGATGCCATGCCCTAGAGACATCTTCTGCTTTTTGGTCGGTGTACGGATTATGCAGCATAATGTTCTAGCCGAGGCATCAGGGGAGAGACTAGCCGGCCCCCAGGCCATATCTACAGCTAATCCCTTGCACTATTTGCAACGCACGTTGATTTGAAGTGGAAAATAATCTAGTCTATCTGGCGCATTGTTTTTATGGCTATTGTTGTGCTAATTCTTTGAACTGGTGGCCTAGTGGAAAAATCTTGGGCTTCGAACAAGACTATAAGTCAAGCCCGATTGGGCTGGGTTAGTACCCGTATGGGTGACCTGTAACTCATACTTAGTAATTTTTATATGCTTTATTCTCATTTGGTAAGTATCTTGACTACAGACTCATTTGCACAGGTTTAGCCTGGTTTAATGGCAAATTGTGCCGTAAGTCAACTGTCAAAGAACATTCAATATTTAAGAGGGCGTCTCTCTAAGAACGGACCACTGCCTCTCGGTTCCAGAAATAGATTTCTCTTATATTTTTACCATCGAAAGTACTATCTATCCTCACTACAGAACTGGACTTACAATCGTTTTCTAAAGCATTTTGAAATAATTTAAAAAACAAGTGAACTAGTATTTAAAGCGTTTGCATCGCAGCTCATAAACTCTGTTCAAACTTTATACGAGATGAATGATTTATCTCGGTGATTGACGTTGAAGGCACTAAAATGTCGCAATGCCCACTTGAAATAATCTTTTTTTCTCATAGAAAATCTTAATTCTCTTCACTGATTTAATGACAGTTTGTTTTAGAAAAATGTTTTCCACTATCCTAGACCACTCTTGAACTCTTTCGTTAAAGAAAACACGAGCTTTAGTACTTTTAGTACTTTAGTACTGTACATGAATAAAATATCTCTGTTACTGACGTTGAAGCCACTAAAATGCTGCAAAGCTCACGTCGGATAAATAATTTTTTTTCTCACAGAAAATCTTAATTTTTTTCACTAGTTTAATGACAATTAGTTTTAGAAAAATGCATTCTTATTTTATGAACAAATTTTTTTACACTTCGTAAAAGAAAATACAGATTTAGAACTTTGACTTGAAGCTTGTAGGATGAATAAATGATCTCTGTGAGTGACGTTGAAACCACTAAAATGTCGTAATGCTAACTTGAGGTAAATGAATTTTTTCCATTGAAAATCTTAATTCTCTCTTCTTGTGTATAGACAACTAGTTTTACAAAAGTAGATTATAATTCTCTAAACCTTTTCTATAATCTTTCGAGTAACAAAACGCAAGTTTTAGTACTTTTGACATTGAGCTCATGAATTGGGTTCAACATTCATGTGGATGAATAAATGATCTCTGTGATTGACGTTGAAGCCACGACAATGTTGCAAAGCTCACTTCGGTTAAATAAATTATTTTTTGATACAAAATCTTTTTTTTTTTTTTCACTAGTTTAATGTCAATTTGTTTTACATAAATGCATTCTCATTTTGTGAACCTTTTTTTCCTCTTCGTAAAAGGAAACGCAGGTTTAGTACTTTTGACTTGAAGCTTCAAAATTCGTGTGAGATGAATAATATTATCTGTGTTAGTGACGTTGAAGCCACTAAATTGTTGCAAAGCTCACTTCATATAAATACATAGCTAATTCAATTAACGTTGTCGCTGAAAAAAGCCTAAAGCCTATTTAAAGGCCATTTTGATGACAGTTTGTTTGAGAAAATGCACACTCATATTCTGAACCATATTTCTTTACTTTTTCGAAAAAGAAACTTTTGTACTTTTGACTTGAAGCTTCGAGCAACAATTTCCCTGTTTCACTATGACGTCACAGCTTGTTTACATGCCGAAAAGAAGAAGAATAATAATTTGGGCTATATCTTCTTTCGTTCAGCATTTGCTTCAAGTTCTTTACTTCAGCTTCAAAGCTTGCAGCATGAATGATTATGTCATCGATGTAAACCAATGAAGTCTCTAAAGGTAATTGTGGTAAAACAGCTTCCACGAGTCGTTGAAAAGTGGCTGGTGCATTACACAGACCAAATGGCATCACCTTGAATTGCCAAAGTCCCTTACCAGTGGAAAATGCGGTTTTCTCCTTTGACTCGTCTTCCATTACAACTTGCCAATAACCACTTTTTAAATCAAGTGTCGAGAACCAACTAGAACCCGAGAGTGATATCCATTGGCTAACATTTTTTCTTAGATTAGCTTGAGAAAAGAACGAAACACATTCTTCAGTGACACCCCCTCCCCCCTTCCAAAAAAAAAAAAAAAAAAAAAAAAACCGTACAGAATTAAATCAGACTTTTGTATCGAAAAATACCAGAAAGAATCAAAAAGGTTTTGTTAACGGAGAAAATAGCTTGGCCCCTACTATCTCCCCCCACCCCCCACCCCCGCCAAATTCCATAGCCTTTTTCCTTTATTAGGTACCAATCCACCTCGACTCAGTGATAGATGTTTGACATCAAAATGGCAGCTGACAAGCTTCACATGCACAGGCATCATATTCAACATGGTCGCGTCCTTGCTAACCAAAAATTTTACGGAAGTGACACTGTTAGATCGATTCAAGGTTTGTAACTCGACTTAGGAGTTCAGTTTCGTGCCGAAATTTGAATGATTATAAGCTTATATCAGATGAAAGATGAAGAATACGGAAGTGGAAACACGAATTGAATTTTCTTTTTATTCTTAACGTGAAAATGGCTTGTAGAAATTATTACTTTTAGTACAGAATTCCGAATTATCTATTTTTCTTCGAATCAAGTGGGAGAGATTAAGCGACACTACAGCATGGGAACCCAAGAGATATTTTAAAGAGCTCATTACCAAAAATACTGTATGATGACAGCACGGATGTAAATGATTTAGATGCACCTAATACATGTAGTAAGGTTTTTCAACATATCAAGGTTTTTAGTCAAAGCGTTGACTAAAAACTAAGTCAACTACGTATACCAAAGTCTGCTAACACGGGAAGCACATCTGCTATAGCTGGGTTTCAATCAGCTGTTAAAAGTCTTTGAATTTCATTATCTGCTCCAAATGTTGGTCAAACACTGACCACCATGTGCTGTCAACCAGAATGCTATTGAAAACTTGTGATTCAGCTGATGAACATTCCGTACGAGACAGGAAATGACGTCAACTGAAACCCACCTATTGTTGTTTTGTTTCAGAACATGTCAAAGTGTTGTATGATGATAGTATGGGTATGGAAGACTTCTATGTATCTAATGATGTAGCCATTATCTACCTGACTACCACAGGAAGCCCATCTGGTATTATTGTTTTGTGTTGCAGAACAACATGTCAAAGTGTTGTATGATGATAGTATGGGTATGGCAGACTTCTATGCATCTAATGATGTAGCCATTATCTACCTGACTACCACAGGAAGCCCATCTGGTATTATTGTTTTGTGTTGCAGAACAACATATCAAAGTGTTGCATGATGATAGTATGGGTATGGAAGACTTCTATGCATCTAATGATGTAGCCATTATCTACCTGACTACCACAGGAAGCCCATCTGGTATTATTGTTTTGTGTTGCAGAACAACATATCAAAGTGTTGTATGATGATAGTATGGGTATGGCAGACTTCTATGCATCTAATGATGTAGCCATTATCTACCTGACTACCACAGGAAGCCCATCTGGTATTATTGTTTTGTGTTGCAGAACAACATGTCAAAGTGTTGTATGATGATAGTATGGGTATGTCAGACTTCTATGTATCTAATGATGTAGCCATTATCTACCTGACTACCACAGGAAGCCCATCTGGTATTATTGTTTTGTGTTGCAGAACAACATGTCAAAGTGTTGTATGATGATAGTATGGGTATGGCAGACTTCTATGTATCTAATGATGTAGCCATTATCTACCTGACTGAAGCAGATTTGATAAGTGGACTAGATTATAAAGCAAAATACCTAAAGATATTGAAGGTAATTTATTTTTGTTTTCCTATTAAATGTTGTTCTAGAAAATATCCCTGCACTGGCCTCCTCAGGTTGACCATTACTGACAGAATTATCTGTGTTTGGAAATCTCTGCTGTTTGCAACCTACCAACAACCTACTGATACCCTACTGACAACCTACTGACAACCTACTGATACCCTACCAACAACCTACTGATACCTTACCAACAATCTACTGATACCCTACCAACAACCTACTGATACCTTACCAACAACCTACTGATACCCTACTGACAACCTACTGACAACCTACTGACAACCTACTGATACCCTACTGACAACCTACTGACAACCTACTGATACCCTACCAACAACCTACTGATATCCCATTGACAACCTATTGACAACCTACTGATACCCCACTGACAACCTACAACAACTTACTGACAATCTGCATTGTGATAATTCCTTGTTGTTTCTGGTGGGGTTAGGCAGGGATTGAGGCAGGGTAAGGAAGGAGACCTCTCTACTATGGGGAAAGCCTGTATGAAGTCTTCCATTGGCCTACCTGTACGCCCTGACTTAGATCAGCCCAGAGGTTGTTTCAGGGTATACTGTACATGTATGCTATCACTAAGACGAAAATCACACTCTGTTTGTAACTGGTAATAAATGTCTGATACTTTTACTCATTTTTATAATTTACAGGAAATGACTCCCATTATTGGCAAATCTTGTGCTGTACAAGTCAGCAACTTTTTCCACCGGTCATTTCATTACCGTAAAAATGTGTCTTAAATAAGGTAAAAATATTTAAATGAAAGAATTAATCAATTAATGGTTAATCAATTCAAGTTAAAATGATAAATTATGTATAACACACTACTGTAACTTCATAGGAATATGTACATGTGAATACAAAGACTGAGTCAATATTAAAATAATATCTGTATATAAATTGTTCAAGTGTCACTAGAAATGATTAAAGTACTGGCTGCCACTCGAACTGTGAACACTTCAAGTTTTTTTGATAATTTTTTAATCATCCAATCTGAAACCAAATTCATAACAAGGCTCTGGCAATGTTTAGTTAGCTAACCTAAGCATAATGTCAGAACTTTGCTATTAATCTGGCTTCTGATTGGACGATTAAAAAATGACAAAAAGACTTGAAGTGTTCACAGTTTGAGACTGTTCCCTCACTGTTAGTAATAGATTTTTCATTTTTGGGCATGATGTTCACCAATATTCAAGAAGATATTTTTGTCTGTTTACATTCATAATAATGTATTTTCACAAGCAGTAATGATTAAAAAGAAATGACTATCAAAGTAGTCTAAACTGGGAAAACATTATGCCAATGCAAGCTCAACGGGTCTTTTGATAATCCTTGACATACAGAACTATTTAGCTTTGTTGTTTGTTGTGCCCATTTCAGACCATAGACCTTTACTGAGATAGCAAACATGATGCATTATGGTCTAGCTTTGGGTAACAATATCTTTTGTCCATCATGCCTTATATGGTGTTATTTGTACCCAATCTAGACCACAATGCATCCTGCTTATTGAACTCAGAAAAAGCCTGTGATGCCACTATTTGGAGTTTATTCTTTCGTGTGTAAATATTCTAATAAAAGAACATTTCTCAAGGGAATGTCATGTGGTCTGAAATGAGTAATTTGTATAAGAAGCTACAGTAAAGAGGTCTATTCAGTATTAGTATAAATACAAAGGTGATTATACAAAATCGCGCGCTCTGATTGGTTTTCTATCTCAGATTATCAGCCGATAATCACCTTTTTGGACAAAATGGCTGTCAGTGTGACCGTCGAGCTTTAAAAAAAATAAAATATTTTCACTTTCAATGTTGTTTCCTTCTTTCTTTTTAGAAATAATCACCTTTTTATTTATACTAAAACAATTATTCACCTCAGGCTCAGTGATTATCGATGAATATTTACCTCGCAGCTCGAAGAATTGCCACTCAGTAAATATTCATCGATAATCACTTCGCCTTCGGGGAATAATTAGCAATTATATCATCATTCAGTCAGTTTCTTTTGTTCACTAGCAATCTTTATCCTTCATATTTACCCAATGGTGGCTTATCCAGGTTGATATCTAGTTGTCAACCTCCCAGGGAGGTTGATATGTATTTATCAATCCTGTGCTTAAGAAACTTTCCCAATGATGATATAAGGTGTAACACCTACAGTACCATCCTTGCTGAATTGACAGGCACTGATAGACCCCTCATGGCCCTTTGACAGGTTCATTGGTCCTGCAGACCCCTGTTGTCACGTCCCATAACTGGATGTTTTTGTCCCATGATCCTGTTGCCAGTAGATGTTCGTCACTTGAAAAACAGCATGATAAAATAACTTTATGTGTCCCCTGCAGAAAAATAAAGACTAATTATGTTTGACATCAATACATGCAACGTAAACCAAGACAAACAAGGGTCCATTTATTATTTATTTGTGTGGATGGGTGAAAAAATGGGAGCCTTGAAAATGTTAGTCAATCTGAAAAAGAGGGTTCTTGGAATAACTGATGGTGTATACATGTGTTTAGGAGAGCTTTCGGGATGCTGGGAGAACACTGGATTCTGAAAAACATTGGGCACACTAACGGGGGTAAGAGAAAAATTTTTTTCTTTTCTGTTTTCGTACTGTAACGAGTCACGCTATCGCCTCTGTATCTGTTAGTTATCTGTCATCGTACATTTGGACGCTCCCAAATTACGTCTCAACCTCGTATGATTATTTACGTCTTTATTTACTACGCATTTTGGGTGTAAACTCACGTATATTCCACGCAAGTTATTTCACAATTATTCCGCAATAAACTATGTAATCACTTTCTAGAATTAGCTTAGAACTAGTATAAATATAGGACATTCATGCTTGTAAAGTTCAGTTCAGAGTTGGGGTCAAACTCGCTTACTCTAATAAAGTCTCAAAGCACCGATCAAGTCGTGCTAGTGTTTCTCTATACTTCAGTACAGAACCCTCATTCGTTACAGTACCCATCTTCCCCTCAGATAAATAATGAATGTATGTATCACTGTATGTATTCCTGTTTATCAATTTATGGCAATCATCATTATTTTAAAACTATAAAAGCATGATCTATATGGATCTAAGGACTGTTGATAGCCTGAGTGCGATCTTGGCTCGTAGTTTTTACCCAAGTTTTAAAGTGAAGTTATTGATACTGGTCAAGAAGTTATTTAAACTAGCATTAAGTGAACTTACATAAATATATATATACACAGACATAAATACTAAGGATATAGCCATCAATTGCGGATAAAAGCTGCCATACATATTTTTTGTTTCCTTGTAAAATAAAAGTTTGACAGTTTTTCTTGCTCACCTGTGCAAGGGACTGATGGACCCAAGTCGCGCCGTTTGAATCGCTTGGATTGGCATTTTTAACCTTCTTATCTCTTAGATCCATTGCTATATCTGTAAATTTTAAGCTTTTCTTATTTTTTCATTTTTCTTGTTTCATCTAGGACGCTTAAAAGATCGAAAAAGTTTGTTTACAAAGTCATCGTCACTCGTCCGCCATCTTGAAACACAGCACGAAAAGAGCTATGGGTAATACCGTGGGGGACTGGTGTATGGAAAAATTGGAGTTGGAATTTTGGAACTCGATTAATGGAATGGACAAAAGGAGTACAGGACTGGAATGTAGACCGGATGTGTCTAGCAGGATTAAAGGTAGAATAAATTGTACATGTTTCTTGAGAATGTCTTATGCTGTCATTTATGTTATGAAACAAAACAGTTCATTGTGTATGAATGTATTATGTGAAATAACATGATAGTTTATGATAATAATTTAAGCTTGTGGTCGCACTGTTTCCTCATTTCATCAACTTCTACATCTGTTCTCATTCCGATTCGAAAGTTTTGCCGGAAAATCCTATTATTAAATTTAATAAATGAAAGAAAACATTAACAAAGTGAAGCTGTGCTTGACTGAGGTGTTAACTAACTTATTGGGGGCATTTCAGTATCGTTCACTAGAGATCCCCTGGTGAAAATGGTTAGTTTTCTTTCGCTCCGAAAACAGTGACTGCGGAGGCGGGAGGGGAGGGGCGGCGTTTTTAACAAAAATGATTTCCTGTTATGAGCTGCCTAACGTGTAATGCAATGAATATGTTGCAATTGCTGGGCTCCATGTGATTCACAAATGAAAAAGCTGTCAGTGATCTATTTGACTTACTTCATTCAGACGCGGAGAAAATAATAAGATCAACACAAAAGTAATAACGACGCGAGGAGATAAATATGATAAAGGAAAGCTTAATATTGACATTGATGATTGATGTACAATAATGAGTAATACTGACACCTGGTTGCATCGGTTGATCTTTGTCTTCTTACATCAAAGACCTTCTAACGCCCCTGTTTTTAGATTCCGAGTAACGACGGCAAACTTTAGCCAACCCTACCACAGGCAGGCTTATTTTACACCAAACCATTCGTAAATGTGATTCTGCATAAAGTCGGTCGGCAGTTATTCCAATACACAACACTGGTTGCTCTTCTCGCGATCTCCGCTATGGCGAGATTCGTCAAACTGGTTGTGCAGGTTGTGCAGTGAACGGTTTTCATTAAATTTTAGAATCCTTAAATTTCACGATCAGTGATGAACGACGAAGTAAATGGGAAGCAAGATTTATTTACCAATGAAAGCTGTTTATCCTTCGACAACGAATCCTTTCTAATAATGAGCAATTTTCACATATCCGTGATTATCAACATTATTCTTAACTCAATCCTAACATTAACCGCAACTCTAGGGAATGGAATGATTATTGTTGATTATTGTTCGTAGAGTGGGTCTTCTTCCACGAAATCCAATTGGAATTTTGGAAGTTGATATTTTCAGTTGTTGTGGAATTTTAGCTATATCCGAATAAAATAGGAAACGAAGTAAATGTTTTCATTCATTTATAATTTCCCCTGATAAATTTTAGAGTGATTCCAACTAACCTGAGTACTACTTATTATTAAATATAGACTAATAGATGCTAAAAGTTTTGTCTTTTTTTTTTGTTCATTTGCATCTAATAAACACTAACACTGAGGTAACTGGCTCATTGGAATGACTCTACCATCGATGTACTCTGATCTCAGTACTATTCTCATATGAAGTAAGACAGGTGGTTTGATGAATCAATCATTGTTCATGTCTTATTAAAACTTATATTTGTATACCTTTGGTCGAAAAACCACTTATTTCGATGGCATACTTATTATTGATAAGAACAATTCACTTCAATATATGAAGCCTGTGAAGAAAATCTTTGATCAAATTAGACAGATTTTTCGCAAGGAAAAAATAAATCATCATCATTGAAAACATTTTCTTACGCTTCATTTGAATTGATATTGATTGATGATTGATGGCGTATTGGATGGTCGAACTGCCATCTGGTCGCAATGCAGTGAAGACTTCAAGTGTGCATGAGTGGTAGTCAAGGTCAGAGATGATGTTTAGACAGTGTATAGTGAAGGCTCCTTTACTCGAGTCTTCAGTTGCTCCTTTCATCATCTGCCGCCAAAGTTGTTTTGTGATTGAAGCTTGAGCTTACAACAAACCACTGTTTGCAAACGTGATAACAAAGTCCCGGGTTTCTTCCAAAGGAGCGAGCTGTGAATACCTAGAACCACAATAAACTGGTCCAGTGGAGATCTCGACAAAGTAAGACAAGAAAGCTGAACGATAGTTTAGAAAGGTACGACTGAGAAAACGATATGAACATAAGTCAGGATTTGCAAAACTGTCCAAGTATGGAAATAATATTTGTAAGCGGTCTAAGCAGCAGAAAGTTTGTTGAAATCATCACTTTTGATGTTATTCTGAATGGCATTCTTACTCTTTCTGCATCTGTTGGAAATGGAATGATTATCGTTGCCATCTTGAGATCACAGAACCTACAAACGCCATCCTACTTACTGATAACAAGTTTAGCCTTCACAGATCTTCTGGTTGGTTTGGTATTTCATCCATTCCAGATTGTTTCGCGTTTCTACTACTTGCAGAAAAATTACAAGGGAATCTGTAGAATGAATAGATCGTACGCTTTCCTTTTGACTTATTTTGGCTTCGTTTCTCTTTTCATAGTAACATGTATCAGTATAGACAGATACTTGGCGCTTACTCTAAGACATCGATACACCATTATTGTCACCAAGAAACGAGTTGGTTCATTGATTGTAGGGCTATGGATCTGTGCTCTTTTGCTGGCATTTTTACCATTTCTAGACGATCATGAGGGATCTTTGATGATAGCAGCATTGGTTCTGGGCTCAGTCCTGTTATCAGTGATCTGTTACTGCTACATCAAGTCTTTCAGAGCTCTTCATCTTTACACAGTCCAAGTTCACGCCCAACAAACAAACCCGTTGGCTGGTAACTTTGATGTTGTCAGATACAAGAAAACTTTAAAGACGATGCTTGTGGTACTAGCATGTCTTCTACTGTGCTACGTACCATTGCTGTTATGTACAATTTTAGTTATAACGGTCTTTAAAACAGAACCAGTTATCTTCAAGTTATATTTTGCATCGATTACACTGATGTGTCTTAATTCCAGTATAAACCCAGTCATTTATTTGATAAGGTTTGCAGATATTCGCAACGCGTGTCATCAGTTGTTCAGGGATCTTGTACACTAGATAATGATAAAGACATATTCACGCAATAATATTCCTAGTAAGAATAGTCTTAACACTTTTTTTCAGTGGTTTCATGGAATGGGTTTCGTTTTACGGATCTTTTCAATAGCTCTTATTCCAGATCCGCGTCCGTAGTTTTTATGGGCAGCGGTTTCGTATATTAGCGTAGGTGAGAGCGAGGCTATCGGGTCGAGCTTCCCGGGAGATTACAAGAAGAACTATAGAGAATTTTTACAACCTAAAGAAAGTTTAGATATAATATCAATAGTTTACGTAAATCTTATCCAAAAACATCATGGTTAGATACTGTATAGCCTTTGGTTGTACTAGCCGAAGTTTAAAAGAAGATTGTCGTGGACTTACATGGCATTCGTTGCCGCTTTCAAACAAAGATCTTCTCCAGAAATGGCTGATGAAAATCCGAAGAGAGAACACTCCTGTGAGCAAAAATTCTTACCTATGAAGCAAGCATTTTGAGCTTGAATGCGATTAAAACCGGAATCTATTCTTACGAAGTTTATTTTCTCCTCTGAAAAGCCACAGAGGAAAAGACCATATTAACGAACTGCAACAACAACAACATCACTGCCATCTTTAGCGGTTTCTTTCCGATATGATAGCCATTCCTTTACCCTTTCCTTCGTTAGGTCACGCAGACATTTGCTGCTTAATAGTTTGACCTTTTCTTCCGCTGATTTGGGAAATATTTTGAAATTTTTGAACATCATTCTAGTCTTTACTATAGTTCTTCTTGTAATCTCCCGGGAGGCTCGACCCGATAGCCTCGCTCTCACCTACGCTAATATACGAAACCGCTGCCCATAAAAACTACGGACGCGGATCTGGAATAAGAGCTATTGTGGAATCGTTTGCATATCCGAATAAAATAGGAAACGAAGCACGTCCTATCATTTATTTCCAATTTGTCCCATAATTTTACCGTCCTCCTTTCACTCTTTACTGCATAGAACCTGACTGATCTGTTATGAAGTGAGACAGGTGGCTTGACTTTATATCAATGTATGTTTATTCAAATCTTATTATAACGTTATTTGTACCTTTGTTCGAAAATCTGCAATTCATCTCCTTATAAAAGAACAATTCATTTCGATCTATGAAGCCTGTCGACAGGTTTATTGAAGTTTTTTGATCAACTACGACATACTGTTTGTACTACAAAAAAAATATTTATTTGATAAGGTTTTCAGATATTCCCAACGCGTGTCTGGGTTTGTTTAAAATTTGCATACAGTGATGGAAGCATCATTACTGGACATTTGCTTGTATATATTCAACTTTTTTTTTTACAATTTATCTTACATTTGTGGCTTGAATTAAATTACTTTTTACAATTGTATTTACACCTGATTGCAAAAATGTTGTCATAGAAAAATAAACTTTATAAAAATAAAAAATAAAAAATAACAAATAGGAATAAATTAAAGATGGCGACTTGACTGTTAACGTTTTTGATAAAGTCCATAAGACGGAGTCTCACGTAGAGGAGCTTTCTAGTCGAGAACAAGAAACTTCCTGTTTCCTAAACGTAGTTTAGAAGACAGTCTAGTATTAACGTGTAACACCTCTTTTGAAACGTTTGCCTCACAACAGGAATCGACAGTTTCAGAAATAAGTTTCAGTATGTAACATTGCCTTTGTAATGGAAGAAAATATCATTAATGGCTATGAGTAAATCAATTAAATAATATGAAAACAACTGCTTTTGTGTTTGTCTTGAATCTTAAGAAAAATCTATTAAATTTGACATTTCTAATTCATTCCTATTTGTTATTTTTTATTTTTATAAAGTTTATTTTTCTATGACAACATTTTTGCAATCAGGTGTACCATTACGAATAAAAAAAGCATTTCCTTTTGTTTATGCCTAGAGCCTATGCTTTGTCTCTTACCTAACATCTCCAAACAGTTGCTTATTAGTCAAGATCTTTTTTTTCCGAACAGTTTCTTCAGCTGTAGTCGTAACCAGCTGAGCGGTGAATTTTGTTTCAGCCAATCACGGCACGTTTGGCTGTTTTGCCGCCAGCCCTCGTATAACCCAATTTTCGCGCGGTCGGACAGCTGCTTGCGTCTTGAAAGATAAAAACGTTTACTATTAGCTGGGCAAAAAGACGTTTTTAACAATTTTTACCATAGAATTACCTTATTGAATATTTTTGAAAGCATTGATAAGTAGTTGCATCAGGGCCGGCAATTGTGTCCACTCATGCTTTGCGCGCCGGGTTCACCGCTCAGCTGAAGAAAGATGCAGCCGGGAAATCGCGTCACGCTTCCAAGAATTGGGCGGGAAAAACTGGAAAGCGTCTTGAAACATGGATTTGATCAGTATAAAAGACTTTGATGTTATTCTAATTTTATAACTAAATAGTTTCTTTCATTTTGTAATCGTCTTTATCAAACTAAATTAAATAATGCAACGTGTGTAAGTAGACCTGTGTATTCGACGAGAAAGATATTCTTAAAAGCGTCAATCGACTGCCTATATTTTGTTGGAGAGAGAGCCAGAGAGAGCATGATTGTCAATAGACAGGTGCTCCAATGCTATTCAATTGTGTACGTATAACACATAACAAATTTTCTAGGTACCCCCAAGTAATCGATTATCGCTTTCTTTATATCGCTTACTCTGATGTGTTATAATTCCAGTATAAATCCGATCATATATTTGATAAGGTTTAGGGATATCCGTAACGCGTGTCGACAGATGTTATGTTGACTAATCTTGTTCATTAGAACTGATATAATAGATGTTCTCAGTTTCCCAAGCATTTTTTATTATCCAAGGAAGCAAACTGACCATCTCTCTGATATCGACCCATATTGACTACAGACAAATGCTTTGAAAACAATTTCATTTTTAACATTATCTGTCAAGCTTTCACAGCACTTATTTTCACAATAACTTCTCATACTCACCTGGTGGATGTCAATAACTTTTAAGTTAATGAAATTTACTAAATTAAATTTTATATGAACTTTTTTATCATTATTAACTGTTTGGATTCATGTTGGTGCATTATATTCTTGTTTACAAAGTCACCACGGGTTCATTTTAATTAATACATTACTCTTGATTTTTTAAAAATCAATTAATTCTTAATGCGAATGAGAAGTTGCGGTTCCTGTTAGAGGGAGATTCGCTGTGCTTCGGGGATGATTCTTATTACCAGACCTCGATGTTGAGCTCTTGAGCAACAACGATTGATAGAAAATTGCGTTCTATAGATCTTGAGCAAAGAAGCGAGAAAAATCTTGAACGAAAATAACGCGCAGTTCTAATTGAACTAAAGAAGCTATTGTGAGAAAGTTTATCGTTAAAAGTGTAAGGATGATGATTTTAAGATCTCACATGTCCGTCCATCTTGGATATTAGTGCCCCCCCGGAAATAATCAACAGCTCGCTATAATCAATTATTTGTACACTGTCGACATCCATCTTGTTATCTATAACTTCATGACAGGGCAAAAGATCTTTATCATCAGCAAGTGCATTAATGAACCAACCTTAATATAAGTCCAGTGATGACTCTGTTTTCTCTGAAGAACCTTTAACTGACGTGTAGGTTACTCTCACGGACAAGGCTTAGGAATGAACTTATCGACGATAAATTGCCCACTTGTGGCAGAGTTATTCTACAATAGAGTAAGTGACGTTGACTGGTTTGAGTCAGGCGCCAAGACCAACATCTTTCTAAATGTGCTTCTATCGTTCGTTGCAACACTAGGCAATGGAGTGATTATCGTTGCCATCTTGAGATGAGATCACAGAACCTACAAACGCCATCCTACTTACTGATAATAAGTTTAGCGTTCACAGATCTTCTGGTTGGTTTAGTATTTCATCCTCTACAAACCGTACTCGGTACTTTCTTCTTGCAAAGCAATATCTCAGGATTATGTGCAATTACTACTTTATACGCATTCTTTATATTCTACCTTGTTTGTGTGTCCCTCATGACTGTGCTGTGTATCAGTATAGACAGATACTTGGCGCTTACTCTAAGACATCGATACACCATTATTGTCACCAAGAAACGAGTTCGCGTCTTAATTGTAGTCGTTTGGGTTTTGTCTTTCCTTGTATAGTATTTGCAACTATCTTTGAAAAGTACCACTTTTTTCGGGGAGAATGTTTTTTTTTTCTTACATAAGACTCTTGTCAACAACCTGTGTTTTCTACATCATGTCTTTCCGAGCTCTTCATCTTTACACAGTCCAAGTTCACGCCCAACAAACAAACCCGTTGGCTGGTAACTTTGATGTTGTCAGATACAAGAAAACTTTAAAGACGATGCTTGTGGTACTACTGTGTTTTTTTTCTTTGTGGGAAGTGTTATATAACCGAAAAGGAAAGTCTTTCGCTTTCCTGATCTCGATTACTCTGATGTGTCTGAATTCAAGTATAAACCCAGTCATTTATTATCTAAGATTTGGAGATATTCATAACTCTTGTTGGGAAATGAGGAGGAGTATTGTTAACTGAAATAAGTTACCTTATTAGGTTTCTACAAGAGAACATAAATATGCTCTATTGGTTTCTAAGAATGAACATAAGAGTCCCATATCTAGACTTTCTCAAAGTCCCTCTTTGTTACTCCTCTGGGTCAGTCCTCATTCGATTCTTCCCGACGGACATTGAGGTAGCGACCATCTTCTAGTGAGTTAGAAAGTACAACTCAGTGCAAGCCAAGGTTCTTCATGCCACCCCGGCCCTGAAGAAAACATACTTCACCAACTCATCCTCACTCCCCTCGACCATGCCAACGACAGTCAAGCAACTATTACACGAAGCTGATATAAGGAACAATTCTTTAGTTCAAACGACAATAAACCAAAGAGCAATACGGGAGTAGCATGTTGAAAGAAAGAAAGAAAGAAAGAAAGAAAGAAAGAAAGGAAACTTTATGACTGCAATTGAAATTCTAATAGATTGAAACTATTCTGTCATTATTCTGATTGAACTACACGTTATTGAAATGTTGGAAGATGGAAAACCGCTGGGGTTTACCTCTACTATTGCTGAAATAAATCTAAGTTGGGATTAACATATTGAAAGAAAGAAAGTAAGAAGAATTTAGAAAGAAAAAGTTGACCATCGTCATCATATAAAAGATAAAAGATAAAAGACAAAATATCAAGCGTATCCTCTAATCCTCTGGTCACCTATTGACACTGCGAGAACTGTCTCCTCAAGTCAAGTCATGTTAAGTCAAAGTTTATTCACACCATCAGTAACTAATTATAGTAAATAGTAGTAGTAATAAAATAATGGAAAGGAAAGAAATGTTATAGCTAAAGTAATTACCTAATGATACATAAAGATGGCAGTAAAAGTTGTTGTTCAAAGATTATGGTTCAAAGATTCATTCTCAATAAATGTCTTAATAGGAAAGATTTTCTTTTGTGAAATACTACATAGTGGGATTACTCCACTATAGCTTGGGATAGCTTGTTAGCTGAGAGCCATATTGTGATTTTTGCTAATTCATCACTCACAACTTTTTCCTAGACGGGCTTAGACTCTTGACTCTTGTGAGAAAAAAAAAAGTTGGTATCATCAGCAAAAAGATGAAATTGGAGTAAAAAAGAACAAGAAGTAAAATCATGAATATATATATATAAGAAACAGTAAAGGGCCTAAAACAGAAAGCTGTGGCACACCACAGCCTATAAAATTAATTCGAGAAGTATGATTACCAAGAGAGACATACTAATGAAATAGATTGCAAAATTTTACAACACTCCAGGTCATCGAGGTAAATTAAAGACAGAAAAGCTTAGGGTTCTGCTGCCAAAGACAATCTGTTTTGTCGGAGTTTTGCGTTCAGTTGTACGCCAAGCTGTGTGGCACTGCGGTTGCTAGGATACTATGTAAACATCATTACTTTAACCACATCGGGTTTGGTTTATAACAATATCTAATTTCATTTTATTTGTAGTTTCTTCATCAGAAAACTTAACCGGATTCACGGAGAATTGGTTTTTTCAGGACTTCAACTACCAGCAGATATTGTTTCTAAATATTGCAGGAATATATTGAATAGCTCCCTGATGGGAAAACAAACATCTAAACCTTGCGATTCATAGTCAAAGAAAACTAGAATAATTAAAGAAAGTAATTGAAATGAAAATAGAAATTATAATTTGTCAAACGGGCATAGCTTAAGAACAGCTTGTTTCCAAAGGTTCCTATATTTTTTTTACATGAAGATATAAAATCCATGGAAATAGTAGAACGGATGATTACATGGTTTAAGACTCGACCTAGTAAACATTTTGTACAGAAACTAGTTTTTCACGCTTTTCAGAAGCTGCTCAAATAGCGTTTCATCAAAAGTCATCTTACGATTTATAGCGATCTATTTTTTTGGCGATCGAACTCGGAAAGACTTGATGTAGAAAACACAGATTATTGACATGAGTTCCAAGTAACAAAAGAATATTTTAGGGAATTAAATTTCGCGCAACATTTCAAAGATATTTAAAATCGCTTCCAGGAATGCGAAAATCCACACAAAAACAATCAAGTAACGAACTCGTTTCTTGGTGACAATAATGGTGTATCGATGTCATAGAGTAAGCGCCAAGTATCTGTCTATACTAATGTTACCATGAGGAGTGAGAGAGAACCAGGGCAAACTGCAAAGAATATGAATAAAGTAGATCCTTTGCATAATCCTGAGATATTGTCTTGCAAGTAGAAATTACTAGTAACGATTTGTAAAGGATGAAACACCAAACCAACCAGAAGATCTGTGAAAGCTAAACTTGTTATCAGTAAGTAGGATGGTGTCTGTAGGTTCTGTGATCTCAAGATAGCAACGATAATCATTCCATTCCCGAGTGGTGCAGTGACCGCAAAATAGTGTTCAGCTCACGTTTATATGCATTATGTATTTGGGGCATCAACTGTTTCATTTTTGGGTAGTTTCCAAACGACCCGTTCATGTTTGACCTTGAATCTAAGACAAGCAAGACTGAATGTGGAGATTTCTCAGAATCTACTTATGATAAAACAGGTGCAAGTGATCTTCAGTTTACTCCTGTAATTTTTCTTTGAAGACGATTCCTGAGTCTAACAATTGAAACAATGATGTTAAAACTCCTTTACTCGATGGGTACCTTTCTTTCTTTAATTTCTCTCGATGACCTGAATGTTCGTAAAACTTTGTATAAATATTTTCTCTGCCAGTCTCCAACACTGAGCGCCAAGTTCTCACTGTCTGTTGAGCAAGAGGATCATAAGCCTTCACTTAATGACCTTATTCTGTCTTTCATCCTCTCTCAAAGCGAAAGACTTTGCACAGCAATTGTTGCTAGAATACTAATACTAGATAAAATTAATTTCTTTAACCAATTTTTAGAATCATATCTAATTTGATTTTTTTCGTCCTAGTTTAACAAATTCTATTTTTTCTTCATTTTAATTAGTTTTTCTTTGACTAGCAATTGTCAGGTTAAGATGTTTGTTTTCCCATCAGGGAGCCATTTAATAAAATCCTACAACATTTAGAAAAAATATCTGCTGGTAGGTGAAGTCCTAAAACAACCAATTCCCCGAGAATCCTGCTAAGTTTTCTGATGAGGAAACTACAAATAAAATGAAATTAGATATTGTTATAAACCAAATCCGATGTGGTTAAAGTAATGATGTTTACATAGTATCCTAACAACCGAAGTCTCACCTGAACACGAGGCACCGGTTGTGTTTTGCAGAACTGTTGAACGACTTTTTACTGCTTCGCGCACAAGCATGGAAGACATTGAAGAGTGTCCTCATTCAGTGAGCAGTTTACTGACAATCCAATTAATTGATATCCAAAGCAAGGATAGTATATCCATTTTGACGATTGTGATCAACGTCATTCTCGCGATAACAGCAACCCTGGGAAATGGAATGATTATCGTTGCCATCTTGAGATCACAGAACCTACAAACGCCATCCTACTTACTGATAACAAGTTTAGCCTTCACAGATCTTCTGGTTGGTTTGGTGTTTCATCCTCTCTTCATAATGTGGCATTCTTTCACGTTACAGAATAACTTTGCTCGTATTTGTGCCTTAGCAAACGGTATTTTATTTATTATCTTTTTTCTGACTGGACTTTCATTTGCCATGGTAACATGTATCAGTATAGACAGATACTTGGCGCTTACTCGAAGACATCGATACACCATTATTGTCACCAAGAAAAGAGTTCGTTACTTGATCGGTGGGGTGTGGACTTTGTCATTTTTCCTTTCGCTATTAACAACTTGGGATCACCTATTTTTACCTGTTTTCATGTTTGGATCTGTCGCTGCCTTGTTTCTCCTAGCGATAATCTGTTTTTGCTACATCAAGGCTTTCCGAGCTCTTCATCTTTACACAGTCCAAGTTCACGCCCAACAACCAAACCCGTTGGCTGGTAACTTTGATGTAGTCAGATACAAGAAAACTTTGAAGACGATGCTTGTGGTACTAGCATGTCTTCTTCTGTGTTTCCTACCAGCCATCTGCTCATTCATAGTAATGAGTTTTGTCAGCTTCTCCAGCGTGAAGTCGTCTGTACTCACTGTGTCTGTTTGCTTGATGGGTCTTAATTCTAGTATAAACCCTTTTATATATTTGGTGAGGTTTGCAGATATTCGTAACGCTTGTCGAGAAATGTTGAGGAATCTTGTTCATTGAAATATTGTCAACATTTGTTGCTTTTTGATGGATTCTTAATTGGTTCCTTGGACACATAGTGTTTTTAGTAATTGGCTATACTGAACTAACTTTCAGGACATGAGAACCACTAATATTTGAAGTAAACGTACACTGTCCAGATAGCTTTAATTTCATGCCAGCAACCATACTACTTAATTTACGACCATTTTTCCCACACACGATAGAAAGATTTGTTATTTGTTTATCTCACGTGTCCGTCCGCAACTGTGACTGATAGATGGTCGTATGGATGGATGGATGGATGGATGGATGGATGGATGGATGGATGGATGGATGGATGGATGGATGGATGGATGGATGGATGGATGGATGCATGGATGGATGCATGCATGGATGGATGCATGCATGGATGCATGGATGGATGGATGGATGGATGGATGGATGGATGGATGGATGGATGGATGGATGGATGGATGCATGCATGCATGGATGGATGGATGGATGGATGGATGGATGGATGGATGGATGGATGGATGGATGCATGGATGGATGGATGGATGGTTGGATGCATGGATGCATGGATGGATGGGTGGATGGATGGATGGATGGATGGATGGATGGATGGATGGATGGATGGATGGATGGATGGATGGATGGATGGATGGATGGATGGATGCATGGATGCATGGATGGATGGATACCCACCTCCTTTTCCCTCGGTGCCCCGGTAAGGCCTACCACAACAGCAAATAAGTGATGTATACATCATCTTGTTAGGGAATACATTTGTTTGTTTGGGGAGAAGGACAAAGGACGGCTTAGCATGGCTTGCTTTCAGTATGTGAAGAACAAGAAACACCACCTGACCATTATATTTTTGCAATCAGAGCTTTTGAAAAAGTGGTGACAACTCAAAGGTTTATTGCTTTCTTCTTTGTTTTTATTTGTATTTAATGCATCATTACAGTTAACATGTTGTAATCTGAGCAATTATAACAACTATATAGGAATTTTGTCTGTAAATGAAATGAATACAATAAACTCCCTTGGGCGTAATGTTTTCCCATTCCAGACCACGTGTCATTCCCTAGGGTATCATTTGTTTGTTTGGAGATTGCAAATGAGAAGACACTTGAATATGGGCACCAAGAATCCTATGAAAAAATACTGAAATAGGTAAATATTGCATCCAAGATAAAGAGGCCTATTGTACAATGTTCCATCCATAGGATCTGGTGCTTGTGGTACATAGCAACGGTAGCAAGGAATTGAAGGACAAAGCTATGGAAATAAAATGTATTGACCATTTTTCTCATGCATTTTTAATACTAAATGAAGGGGCAAAAGAACTAGTTTGTACGTGAGACCTGATATTCTGAAAGTGGTATTTCTATTTTTTCATTGTCTGGTTTCACTTGACATCATTTCCTGTCTCGTGCGGAATGTTCATTAGCTGAATCTCAAGTTTTCAATCAAGAGAATTCTTTCTGGCTGGCAGTAAATGGTGGACAGTATTCGGCCACCATTTGGAATATATAATGAGATTCAAAGTGGTCGCATTAGATGCATAACTACAGTTGTGTCAGCCTAAATGATTCTCATTTCACTTAAAAACTTCTCAACAACCCTTTTTAATAAACAAATTTCCTTCCCTCCCTTCCCTTGAACAAATTCCGAATAAGTTACGAAAACCCCACACGCGTCCATTTTTTTTGCGCCAAAACTAGTTTGACACTTTTGAAAGTGAGTAATAAGGAATGCGGGAATCACAGGGCGCCCAATTTAGATAAAAGTTAAAGGTGAAAATAAAATTTTCATTTTTTAACAAGGGACGAAAGTCAAGTCGCCATCTTGAACAACACATTTTAAATTATATTGACATAAATCCACACCTAGGGTACCATAGGAAATTACATTGGAAAACAAAGGCGCGCGCGAAAAAAATGTTCTGGTGCATTTTTTACGGATATTTTTGCTCGTTCGTATTATAGAGGACATTATCTTGCCCTGGAATCTAAAAAATTAATTAAACGCGATTTTTCCGATTTTATTTTCACCTTTTACTTTTATCTAAATTGGGCTCCCTGTAGAGGGAATGCTCTGATTTTTTTCCAAAAAGAATATTAAGAAATGTTTTTAAGCAACATTGTATACACTTGAGAGGTTTTTTCTCTGTAAGACGCATTTAAGGGTGTTTTTTTGGACGTGACTACTGGGCGTGTACTTGGACTGTGTAAAGATGAAGAGCTTTGAAAGACTTGATGTAGAAAACACACGTCGTTGACAAGAGGAAAAACGTTGACAAGAACCAGATTGGGTACAAAATGTCGTATAAGATGTTCCAATCGAGTAAAGAATAACAAGAGCAAGAAAAAAGATCCATATACCAACAATCACGATGCAAACTCGTTTCTTGGTGACAATAACGGTGTATCGATGTCTTAGAGTAAGCGCCAAGTATCTGTCTATACTGATACATGTCACCAGGGCAATGAAAGTGTTCCAAGGAAAGTGATAATGAAAATGAACACTCTCATGGCATCACATACACCTTGGAAGTTGCTCTGCAAGTGAAACACACTAATCGTAATATCCAGAGGATGAACGAACAAACCAACCAAAAGATCTGTGAAGGCTAAACTTGTTATCAGTAAGTAGGATGGCGTTTGTAGGTTCTGTGATCTCAAGATGGCAATTATAATTACTCCATTGCTCAGTGTCACTGTTATCGTTAGCACTGAGTGAAGAATAATGTTGAACAAAATGAAATTTGCTATACATTTCTCGCCTTCATATTGATGACCACAAAACTCGCGTTTGTGATTAACTGGCTCCTGTGGCCCCTGTTATGTGCAATTCAACATTTCACTTCGACATCAATCCTTAAAAAAGCGCAAAAAATACCCAAGTGGGGGGTACGCACACCCCTTTTCCAGCCTACGGGCTGATAGCACATGATTATCTTCCTCCGAAACTAATTTGGTCGCGAGTACTATTTGGCGCATGTGATTGGGAATAAAGAAGGTCAAAATAGGTGAAAAAATAGAACTTAAAAAATATTGAAGAAGTTTCATAATTCCACATAAGTAAAGCTTTACCACCATGCATTTTCACTGGTAACATGTTAATGAGCAATAGACAACTGTCTATCTAAGAAAACTTCAACATGGCGTGTCCCATATCCCTTTATCACAGGGAGCCCAATTCAGATAAAAGTGAAAGGTAAAAATCAAAATGGGGGAAATCTTAGTCTTAGATTAAAGTTAATGAAGATGTACGTTTCAGTGCAATCCATGTTTCTATGGCAACGATAAAAAAGAACTTTTGAAATCAGTTGAACTTTAATTGTACGGGATTCCGATTAAAACGTAATCTAAGTGCCCTTTCCATGAGTCGGAAATGGCCGGCCATACAGTTCGATTCATGAAGGAATTCCCTTATTAATTAGGACTGTTCAGCAAGATCAAGCAATACCTCAATTGTATTCATTATTCTGATGTAATGTATATAAAAATAGGGAAAACTCTCAAGAAAAAGGCCTTCTATTTAAATTGACTGGTCTAGCCGGTCAGTCCCGACTAGTGGAAAGCGGCATAAGACTGATAATGTCTGGTGAAAAACCCAACTTCAAAAAATTGGTTAAAAAACCAATCAAGAAACCTTGAAATGGAATGGGGATAAAATAACTAAAAGAGTAACTCCTTAAGTCAATTTTCCCCCGCTTTAATTTTTACCTTTCACTTCTATGTGATTTGGGCTCCCTGTGATAAAGGAACACGCCCCGTTGAAGATTTCTTTGATTGACAGTTGTCTATTATTGCTCTTTAACTTGTCGCGACTTTTGTCTCGATCGGCGCGTGGAGGGCAATAAAAAGGTGGTGAGCTTTACTTTCATAGAATCATGAAAGGCAGTCGATGTTTTAAACTTTTTCTTCCTATAAATTAGTTTTAGGAATAAGTGTTCTCCATCAAGACATATTCAGGACTCCTCAAACATTGAACAGGTAAATGATTATGAGGAATATCTGTCTTTCATAACTTTTGCAACGGTTTCAAGACGCCATCTTGTTTGTATAGTTTTTCGCGAATTTTACAATCTCTTTGAGCCATTTTATCCATCTGTGGAGTGCTGGAGGGCATCATGAAGCCCTAAGACAGCTTCAATCAGCATTACCTCGAAGAACTGAGAGTGGGCAAGGGATTTTACCGTCAAAATGTCGTAAAGCAAGTACCAAGTACGACTAAGATATTTTGGCGGGACTATTCTGTGAGCTCCTAAACAGATGGTTACAAGGTCTTATGAAGGCATTTTCATAAGCTTTCCCTACCTAGACAATGCCCTCAATCTGATATTTTGTCAGTAAGACCAAGTGGTTCAACACTTATAAAAGTTATCCAATGTACCAAAAACGACATAATCCCTGTCCGTTTTTCCTTGTATTTCCCATGATGCTTTGCAAAAAACATCAAATCAATAGGAAATCACCCAGAGGTTAGTCCCTGCGAAGATGGAACCCTCTCGGTAAGTAGCTGGCCCAAAAATGATTTTGGCTAAAATAGTGCAACAACAGTGGATTAACCAGGGGTGGGTAAAAATTGCAATTTTGGAAGTTGCTGAAGTTTTGTCTCTTTTTCACAGAAATCAATAGCAAATCACCCAGAGGTTAGTCCCTGCGAAGATGGAACCCTCTCGGTAAGTAGCTGGCCCAAAAATGATTTTGGCTAAAATAGTGCAACAACAGTGGATTAACCAGGGGTGGGTAAAAATTGCAATTTTGGAAGTTGCTGAAGTTTTGTCTCTTTTTCACAGAAATCAATAGCAAATCACCCAGAGGTTAGTCCCTGCGAAGATGGAACCCTCTCGGTAAGTAGCTGGCCCAAAAATGATTTTGGCTAAAATAGTGCAACAACAGTGGATTAACCAGGGGTGGGTAAAAATTGCAATTTTGGAAGTTGCTGAAGTTTTGTCTCTTTTTCACAGAAATCAATAGCAAATCACCCAGAGGTTAGTCCCTGCGAAGCTGGAACCCTCTCGGTAAGTAGCTGGCCCAAAAATGATTTTGGCTAAAATAGTGCAACAACAGTGGATTAACCAGGGGTGGGTAAAAATTGCAATTTTGGAAGTTGCTGAAGTTTTGTCTCTTTTTCACAGAAATCAATAGGAAATCACCCAGAGGTTAGTCCCTGCGAAGATGGAACCCTCTCGGTAAGTAGCTGGCCCAAAAATGATTTTGGCTAAAATAGTGCAACAACAGTGGATTAACCAGGGGTGGGTAAAAATTGCAATTTTGGAAGTTGCTGAAGTTTTGTCTCTTTTTCACAGAAATCAATAGCAAATCACCCAGAGGTTAGTCCCTGCGAAGATGGAACCCTCTCGGTAAGTAGCTGGCCCAAAAATGATTTTGGCTAAAATAGTGCAACAACAGTGGATTAACCAGGGGTGGGTAAAAATTGCAATTTTGGAAGTTGCTGAAGTTTTGTCTCTTTTTCACAGAAATCAATAGCAAATCACCCAGAGGTTAGTCCCTGCGAAGATGGAACCCTCTCGGTAAGTAGCTGGCCCAAAAATGATTTTGGCTAAAATAGTGCAACAACAGTGGATTAACCAGGGGTGGGTAAAAATTGCAATTTTGGAAGTTGCTGAAGTTTTGTCTCTTTTTCACAGAAATCAATAGCAAATCACCCAGAGGTTAGTCCCTGCGAAGATGGAACCCTCTCGGTAAGTAGCTGGCCCAAAAATGATTTTGGCTAAAATAGTGCAACAACAGTGGATTAACCAGGGGTGGGTAAAAATTGCAATTTTGGAAGTTGCTGAAGTTTTGTCTCTTTTTCACAGAAATCAATAGCAAATCACCCAGAGGTTAGTCCCTGCGAAGATGGAACCCTCTCGGTAAGTAGCTGGCCCAAAAATGATTTTGGCTAAAATAGTGCAACAACAGTGGATTAACCAGGGGTGGGTAAAAATTGCAATTTTGGAAGTTGCTGAAGTTTTGTCTCTTTTTCACAGAAATCAATAGCAAATCACCCAGAGGTTAGTCCCTGCGAAGATGGAACCCTCTCGGTAAGTAGCTGGCCCAAAAATGATTTTGGCTAAAATAGTGCAACAACAGTGGATTAACCAGGGGTGGGTAAAAATTGCAATTTTGGAAGTTGCTGAAGTTTTGTCTCTTTTTCACAGAAATCAATAGCAAATCACCCAGAGGTTAGTCCCTGCGAAGATGGAACCCTCTCGGTAAGTAGCTGGCCCAAAAATGATTTTGGCTAAAATAGTGCAACAACAGTGGATTAACCAGGGGTGGGTAAAAATTGCAATTTTGGAAGTTGCTGAAGTTTTGTCTCTTTTTCACAGAAATCAATAGCAAATCACCCAGAGGTTAGTCCCTGCGAAGCTGGAACCCTCTCGGTAAGTAGCTGGCCCAAAAATGATTTTGGCTAAAATAGTGCAACAACAGTGGATTAACCAGGGGTGGGTAAAAATTGCAATTTTGGAAGTTGCTGAAGTTTTGTCTCTTTTTCACAGAAATCAATAGGAAATCACCCAGAGGTTAGTCCCTGCGAAGATGGAACCCTCTCGGTAAGTAGCTGGCCCAAAAATGATTTTGGCTAAAATAGTGCAACAACAGTGGATTAACCAGGGGTGGGTAAAAATTGCAATTTTGGAAGTTGCTGAAGTTTTGTCTCTTTTTCACAGAAATCAATAGCAAATCACCCAGAGGTTAGTCCCTGCGAAGATGGAACCCTCTCGGTAAGTAGCTGGCCCAAAAATGATTTTGGCTAAAATAGTGCAACAACAGTGGATTAACCAGGGGTGGGTAAAAATTGCAATTTTGGAAGTTGCTGAAGTTTTGTCTCTTTTTCACAGAAATCAATAGCAAATCACCCAGAGGTTAGTCCCTGCGAAGATGGAACCCTCTCGGTAAGTAGCTGGCCCAAAAATGATTTTGGCTAAAATAGTGCAACAACAGTGGATTAACCAGGGGTGGGTAAAAATTGCAATTTTGGAAGTTGCTGAAGTTTTGTCTCTTTTTCACAGAAATCAATAGCAAATCACCCAGAGGTTAGTCCCTGCGAAGATGGAACCCTCTCGGTAAGTAGCTGGCCCAAAAATGATTTTGGCTAAAATAGTGCAACAACAGTGGATTAACCAGGGGTGGGTAAAAATTGCAATTTTGGAAGTTGCTGAAGTTTTGTCTCTTTTTCACAGAAATCAATAGCAAATCACCCAGAGGTTAGTCCCTGCGAAGATGGAACCCTCTCGGTAAGTAGCTGGCCCAAAAATGATTTTGGCTAAAATAGTGCAACAACAGTGGATTAACCAGGGGTGGGTAAAAATTGCAATTTTGGAAGTTGCTGAAGTTTTGTCTCTTTTTCACAGAAATCAATAGCAAATCACCCAGAGGTTAGTCCCTGCGAAGATGGAACCCTCTCGGTAAGTAGCTGGCCCAAAAATGATTTTGGCTAAAATAGTGCAACAACAGTGGATTAACCAGGGGTGGGTAAAAATTGCAATTTTGGAAGTTGCTGAAGTTTTGTCTCTTTTTCACAGAAATCAATAGCAAATCACCCAGAGGTTAGTCCCTGCGAAGATGGAACCCTCTCGGTAAGTAGCTGGCCCAAAAATGATTTTGGCTAAAATAGTGCAACAACAGTGGATTAACCAGGGGTGGGTAAAAATTGCAATTTTGGAAGTTGCTGAAGTTTTGTCTCTTTTTCACAGAAATCAATAGGAAATCACCCAGAGGTTAGTCCCTGCGAAGATGGAACCCTCTCGGTAAGTAGCTGGCCCAAAAATGATTTTGGCTAAAATAGTGCAACAACAGTGGATTAACCAGGGGTGGGTAAAAATTGCAATTTTGGAAGTTGCTGAAGTTTTGTCTCTTTTTCACAGAAATCAATAGCAAATCACCCAGAGGTTAGTCCCTGCGAAGATGGAACCCTCTCGGTAAGTAGCTGGCCCAAAAATGATTTTGGCTAAAATAGTGCAACAACAGTGGATTAACCAGGGGTGGGTAAAAATTGCAATTTTGGAAGTTGCTGAAGTTTTGTCTCTTTTTCACAGAAATCAATAGCAAATCACCCAGAGGTTAGTCCCTGCGAAGCTGGAACCCTCTCGGTAAGTAGCTGGCCCAAAAATGATTTTGGCTAAAATAGTGCAACAACAGTGGATTAACCAGGGGTGGGTAAAAATTGCAATTTTGGAAGTTGCTGAAGTTTTGTCTCTTTTTCACAGAAATCAATAGCAAATCACCCAGAGGTTAGTCCCTGCGAAGATGGAACCCTCTCGGTAAGTAGCTGGCCCAAAAATGATTTTGGCTAAAATAGTGCAACAACAGTGGATTAACCAGGGGTGGGTAAAAATTGCAATTTTGGAAGTTGCTGAAGTTTTGTCTCTTTTTCACAGAAATCAATAGCAAATCACCCAGAGGTTAGTCCCTGCGAAGATGGAACCCTCTCGGTAAGTAGCTGGCCCAAAAATGATTTTGGCTAAAATAGTGCAACAACAGTGGATTAACCAGGGGTGGGTAAAAATTGCAATTTTGGAAGTTGCTGAAGTTTTGTCTCTTTTTCACAGAAATCAATAGCAAATCACCCAGAGGTTAGTCCCTGCGAAGATGGAACCCTCTCGGTAAGTAGCTGGCCCAAAAATGATTTTGGCTAAAATAGTGCAACAACAGTGGATTAACCAGGGGTGGGTAAAAATTGCAATTTTGGAAGTTGCTGAAGTTTTGTCTCTTTTTCACAGAAATCAATAGCAAATCACCCAGAGGTTAGTCCCTGCGAAGATGGAACCCTCTCGGTAAGTAGCTGGCCCAAAAATGATTTTGGCTAAAATAGTGCAACAACAGTGGATTAACCAGGGGTGGGTAAAAATTGCAATTTTGGAAGTTGCTGAAGTTTTGTCTCTTTTTCACAGAAATCAATAGCAAATCACCCAGAGGTTAGTCCCTGCGAAGATGGAACCCTCTCGGTAAGTAGCTGGCCCAAAAATGATTTTGGCTAAAATAGTGCAACAACAGTGGATTAACCAGGGGTGGGTAAAAATTGCAATTTTGGAAGTTGCTGAAGTTTTGTCTCTTTTTCACAGAAATCAATAGCAAATCACCCAGAGGTTAGTCCCTGCGAAGCTGGAACCCTCTCGGTAAGTAGCTGGCCCAAAAATGATTTTGGCTAAAATAGTGCAACAACAGTGGATTAACCAGGGGTGGGTAAAAATTGCAATTTTGGAAGTTGCTGAAGTTTTGTCTCTTTTTCACAGAAATCAATAGCAAATCACCCAGAGGTTAGTCCCTGCGAAGATGGAACCCTCTCGGTAAGTAGCTGGCCCAAAAATGATTTTGGCTAAAATAGTGCAACAACAGTGGATTAACCAGGGGTGGGTAAAAATTGCAATTTTGGAAGTTGCTGAAGTTTTGTCTCTTTTTCACAGAAATCAATAGCAAATCACCCAGAGGTTAGTCCCTGCGAAGATGGAACCCTCTCGGTAAGTAGCTGGCCCAAAAATGATTTTGGCTAAAATAGTGCAACAACAGTGGATTAACCAGGGGTGGGTAAAAATTGCAATTTTGGAAGTTGCTGAAGTTTTGTCTCTTTTTCACAGAAATCAATAGCAAATCACCCAGAGGTTAGTCCCTGCGAAGATGGAACCCTCTCGGTAAGTAGCTGGCCCAAAAATGATTTTGGCTAAAATAGTGCAACAACAGTGGATTAACCAGGGGTGGGTAAAAATTGCAATTTTGGAAGTTGCTGAAGTTTTGTCTCTTTTTCACAGAAATCAATAGCAAATCACCCAGAGGTTAGTCCCTGCGAAGATGGAACCCTCTCGGTAAGTAGCTGGCCCAAAAATGATTTTGGCTAAAATAGTGCAACAACAGTGGATTAACCAGGGGTGGGTAAAAATTGCAATTTTGGAAGTTGCTGAAGTTTTGTCTCTTTTTCACAGAAATCAATAGCAAATCACCCAGAGGTTAGTCCCTGCGAAGATGGAACCCTCTCGGTAAGTAGCTGGCCCAAAAATGATTTTGGCTAAAATAGTGCAACAACAGTGGATTAACCAGGGGTGGGTAAAAATTGCAATTTTGGAAGTTGCTGAAGTTTTGTCTCTTTTTCACAGAAATCAATAGGAAATCACCCAGAGGTTAGTCCCTGCGAAGATGGAACCCTCTCGGTAAGTAGCTGGCCCAAAAATGATTTTGGCTAAAATAGTGCAACAACAGTGGATTAACCAGGGGTGGGTAAAAATTGCAATTTTGGAAGTTGCTGAAGTTTTGTCTCTTTTTCACAGAAATCAATAGCAAATCACCCAGAGGTTAGTCCCTGCGAAGATGGAACCCTCTCGGTAAGTAGCTGGCCCAAAAATGATTTTGGCTAAAATAGTGCAACAACAGTGGATTAACCAGGGGTGGGTAAAAATTGCAATTTTGGAAGTTGCTGAAGTTTTGTCTCTTTTTCACAGAAATCAATAGCAAATCACCCAGAGGTTAGTCCCTGCGAAGCTGGAACCCTCTCGGTAAGTAGCTGGCCCAAAAATGATTTTGGCTAAAATAGTGCAACAACAGTGGATTAACCAGGGGTGGGTAAAAATTGCAATTTTGGAAGTTGCTGAAGTTTTGTCTCTTTTTCACAGAAATCAATAGCAAATCACCCAGAGGTTAGTCCCTGCGAAGATGGAACCCTCTCGGTAAGTAGCTGGCCCAAAAATGATTTTGGCTAAAATAGTGCAACAACAGTGGATTAACCAGGGGTGGGTAAAAATTGCAATTTTGGAAGTTGCTGAAGTTTTGTCTCTTTTTCACAGAAATCAATAGCAAATCACCCAGAGGTTAGTCCCTGCGAAGATGGAACCCTCTCGGTAAGTAGCTGGCCCAAAAATGATTTTGGCTAAAATAGTGCAACAACAGTGGATTAACCAGGGGTGGGTAAAAATTGCAATTTTGGAAGTTGCTGAAGTTTTGTCTCTTTTTCACAGAAATCAATAGCAAATCACCCAGAGGTTAGTCCCTGCGAAGATGGAACCCTCTCGGTAAGTAGCTGGCCCAAAAATGATTTTGGCTAAAATAGTGCAACAACAGTGGATTAACCAGGGGTGGGTAAAAATTGCAATTTTGGAAGTTGCTGAAGTTTTGTCTCTTTTTCACAGAAATCAATAGCAAATCACCCAGAGGTTAGTCCCTGCGAAGATGGAACCCTCTCGGTAAGTAGCTGGCCCAAAAATGATTTTGGCTAAAATAGTGCAACAACAGTGGATTAACCAGGGGTGGGTAAAAATTGCAATTTTGGAAGTTGCTGAAGTTTTGTCTCTTTTTCACAGAAATCAATAGCAAATCACCCAGAGGTTAGTCCCTGCGAAGATGGAACCCTCTCGGTAAGTAGCTGGCCCAAAAATGATTTTGGCTAAAATAGTGCAACAACAGTGGATTAACCAGGGGTGGGTAAAAATTGCAATTTTGGAAGTTGCTGAAGTTTTGTCTCTTTTTCACAGAAATCAATAGCAAATCACCCAGAGGTTAGTCCCTGCGAAGCTGGAACCCTCTCGGTAAGTAGCTGGCCCAAAAATGATTTTGGCTAAAATAGTGCAACAACAGTGGATTAACCAGGGGTGGGTAAAAATTGCAATTTTGGAAGTTGCTGAAGTTTTGTCTCTTTTTCACAGAAATCAATAGCAAATCACCCAGAGGTTAGTCCCTGCGAAGATGGAACCCTCTCGGTAAGTAGCTGGCCCAAAAATGATTTTGGCTAAAATAGTGCAACAACAGTGGATTAACCAGGGGTGGGTAAAAATTGCAATTTTGGAAGTTGCTGAAGTTTTGTCTCTTTTTCACAGAAATCAATAGCAAATCACCCAGAGGTTAGTCCCTGCGAAGATGGAACCCTCTCGGTAAGTAGCTGGCCCAAAAATGATTTTGGCTAAAATAGTGCAACAACAGTGGATTAACCAGGGGTGGGTAAAAATTGCAATTTTGGAAGTTGCTGAAGTTTTGTCTCTTTTTCACAGAAATCAATAGCAAATCACCCAGAGGTTAGTCCCTGCGAAGATGGAACCCTCTCGGTAAGTAGCTGGCCCAAAAATGATTTTGGCTAAAATAGTGCAACAACAGTGGATTAACCAGGGGTGGGTAAAAATTGCAATTTTGGAAGTTGCTGAAGTTTTGTCTCTTTTTCACAGAAATCAATAGCAAATCACCCAGAGGTTAGTCCCTGCGAAGATGGAACCCTCTCGGTAAGTAGCTGGCCCAAAAATGATTTTGGCTAAAATAGTGCAACAACAGTGGATTAACCAGGGGTGGGTAAAAATTGCAATTTTGGAAGTTGCTGAAGTTTTGTCTCTTTTTCACAGAAATCAATAGCAAATCACCCAGAGGTTAGTCCCTGCGAAGATGGAACCCTCTCGGTAAGTAGCTGGCCCAAAAATGATTTTGGCTAAAATAGTGCAACAACAGTGGATTAACCAGGGGTGGGTAAAAATTGCAATTTTGGAAGTTGCTGAAGTTTTGTCTCTTTTTCACAGAAATCAATAGCAAATCACCCAGAGGTTAGTCCCTGCGAAGATGGAACCCTCTCGGTAAGTAGCTGGCCCAAAAATGATTTTGGCTAAAATAGTGCAACAACAGTGGATTAACCAGGGGTGGGTAAAAATTGCAATTTTGGAAGTTGCTGAAGTTTTGTCTCTTTTTCACAGAAATCAATAGCAAATCACCCAGAGGTTAGTCCCTGCGAAGCTGGAACCCTCTCGGTAAGTAGCTGGCCCAAAAATGATTTTGGCTAAAATAGTGCAACAACAGTGGATTAACCAGGGGTGGGTAAAAATTGCAATTTTGGAAGTTGCTGAAGTTTTGTCTCTTTTTCACAGAAATCAATAGGAAATCACCCAGAGGTTAGTCCCTGCGAAGATGGAACCCTCTCGGTAAGTAGCTGGCCCAAAAATGATTTTGGCTAAAATAGTGCAACAACAGTGGATTAACCAGGGGTGGGTAAAAATTGCAATTTTGGAAGTTGCTGAAGTTTTGTCTCTTTTTCACAGAAATCAATAGCAAATCACCCAGAGGTTAGTCCCTGCGAAGATGGAACCCTCTCGGTAAGTAGCTGGCCCAAAAATGATTTTGGCTAAAATAGTGCAACAACAGTGGATTAACCAGGGGTGGGTAAAAATTGCAATTTTGGAAGTTGCTGAAGTTTTGTCTCTTTTTCACAGAAATCAATAGCAAATCACCCAGAGGTTAGTCCCTGCGAAGCTGGAACCCTCTCGGTAAGTAGCTGGCCCAAAAATGATTTTGGCTAAAATAGTGCAACAACAGTGGATTAACCAGGGGTGGGTAAAAATTGCAATTTTGGAAGTTGCTGAAGTTTTGTCTCTTTTTCACAGAAATCAATAGCAAATCACCCAGAGGTTAGTCCCTGCGAAGATGGAACCCTCTCGGTAAGTAGCTGGCCCAAAAATGATTTTGGCTAAAATAGTGCAACAACAGTGGATTAACCAGGGGTGGGTAAAAATTGCAATTTTGGAAGTTGCTGAAGTTTTGTCTCTTTTTCACAGAAATCAATAGCAAATCACCCAGAGGTTAGTCCCTGCGAAGATGGAACCCTCTCGGTAAGTAGCTGGCCCAAAAATGATTTTGGCTAAAATAGTGCAACAACAGTGGATTAACCAGGGGTGGGTAAAAATTGCAATTTTGGAAGTTGCTGAAGTTTTGTCTCTTTTTCACAGAAATCAATAGCAAATCACCCAGAGGTTAGTCCCTGCGAAGCTGGAACCCTCTCGGTAAGTAGCTGGCCCAAAAATGATTTTGGCTAAAATAGTGCAACAACAGTGGATTAACCAGGGGTGGGTAAAAATTGCAATTTTGGAAGTTGCTGAAGTTTTGTCTCTTTTTCACAGAAATCAATAGGAAATCACCCAGAGGTTAGTCCCTGCGAAGATGGAACCCTCTCGGTAAGTAGCTGGCCCAAAAATGATTTTGGCTAAAATAGTGCAACAACAGTGGATTAACCAGGGGTGGGTAAAAATTGCAATTTTGGAAGTTGCTGAAGTTTTGTCTCTTTTTCACAGAAATCAATAGCAAATCACCCAGAGGTTAGTCCCTGCGAAGATGGAACCCTCTCGGTAAGTAGCTGGCCCAAAAATGATTTTGGCTAAAATAGTGCAACAACAGTGGATTAACCAGGGGTGGGTAAAAATTGCAATTTTGGAAGTTGCTGAAGTTTTGTCTCTTTTTCACAGAAATCAATAGCAAATCACCCAGAGGTTAGTCCCTGCGAAGATGGAACCCTCTCGGTAAGTAGCTGGCCCAAAAATGATTTTGGCTAAAATAGTGCAACAACAGTGGATTAACCAGGGGTGGGTAAAAATTGCAATTTTGGAAGTTGCTGAAGTTTTGTCTCTTTTTCACAGAAATCAATAGCAAATCACCCAGAGGTTAGTCCCTGCGAAGATGGAACCCTCTCGGTAAGTAGCTGGCCCAAAAATGATTTTGGCTAAAATAGTGCAACAACAGTGGATTAACCAGGGGTGGGTAAAAATTGCAATTTTGGAAGTTGCTGAAGTTTTGTCTCTTTTTCACAGAAATCAATAGCAAATCACCCAGAGGTTAGTCCCTGCGAAGATGGAACCCTCTCGGTAAGTAGCTGGCCCAAAAATGATTTTGGCTAAAATAGTGCAACAACAGTGGATTAACCAGGGGTGGGTAAAAATTGCAATTTTGGAAGTTGCTGAAGTTTTGTCTCTTTTTCACAGAAATCAATAGCAAATCACCCAGAGGTTAGTCCCTGCGAAGCTGGAACCCTCTCGGTAAGTAGCTGGCCCAAAAATGATTTTGGCTAAAATAGTGCAACAACAGTGGATTAACCAGGGGTGGGTAAAAATTGCAATTTTGGAAGTTGCTGAAGTTTTGTCTCTTTTTCACAGAAATCAATAGCAAATCACCCAGAGGTTAGTCCCTGCGAAGATGGAACCCTCTCGGTAAGTAGCTGGCCCAAAAATGATTTTGGCTAAAATAGTGCAACAACAGTGGATTAACCAGGGGTGGGTAAAAATTGCAATTTTGGAAGTTGCTGAAGTTTTGTCTCTTTTTCACAGAAATCAATAGCAAATCACCCAGAGGTTAGTCCCTGCGAAGATGGAACCCTCTCGGTAAGTAGCTGGCCCAAAAATGATTTTGGCTAAAATAGTGCAACAACAGTGGATTAACCAGGGGTGGGTAAAAATTGCAATTTTGGAAGTTGCTGAAGTTTTGTCTCTTTTTCACAGAAATCAATAGCAAATCACCCAGAGGTTAGTCCCTGCGAAGATGGAACCCTCTCGGTAAGTAGCTGGCCCAAAAATGATTTTGGCTAAAATAGTGCAACAACAGTGGATTAACCAGGGGTGGGTAAAAATTGCAATTTTGGAAGTTGCTGAAGTTTTGTCTCTTTTTCACAGAAATCAATAGCAAATCACCCAGAGGTTAGTCCCTGCGAAGCTGGAACCCTCTCGGTAAGTAGCTGGCCCAAAAATGATTTTGGCTAAAATAGTGCAACAACAGTGGATTAACCAGGGGTGGGTAAAAATTGCAATTTTGGAAGTTGCTGAAGTTTTGTCTCTTTTTCACAGAAATCAATAGCAAATCACCCAGAGGTTAGTCCCTGCGAAGATGGAACCCTCTCGGTAAGTAGCTGGCCCAAAAATGATTTTGGCTAAAATAGTGCAACAACAGTGGATTAACCAGGGGTGGGTAAAAATTGCAATTTTGGAAGTTGCTGAAGTTTTGTCTCTTTTTCACAGAAATCAATAGCAAATCACCCAGAGGTTAGTCCCTGCGAAGATGGAACCCTCTCGGTAAGTAGCTGGCCCAAAAATGATTTTGGCTAAAATAGTGCAACAACAGTGGATTAACCAGGGGTGGGTAAAAATTGCAATTTTGGAAGTTGCTGAAGTTTTGTCTCTTTTTCACAGAAATCAATAGCAAATCACCCAGAGGTTAGTCCCTGCGAAGATGGAACCCTCTCGGTAAGTAGCTGGCCCAAAAATGATTTTGGCTAAAATAGTGCAACAACAGTGGATTAACCAGGGGTGGGTAAAAATTGCAATTTTGGAAGTTGCTGAAGTTTTGTCTCTTTTTCACAGAAATCAATAGCAAATCACCCAGAGGTTAGTCCCTGCGAAGATGGAACCCTCTCGGTAAGTAGCTGGCCCAAAAATGATTTTGGCTAAAATAGTGCAACAACAGTGGATTAACCAGGGGTGGGTAAAAATTGCAATTTTGGAAGTTGCTGAAGTTTTGTCTCTTTTTCACAGAAATCAATAGCAAATCACCCAGAGGTTAGTCCCTGCGAAGATGGAACCCTCTCGGTAAGTAGCTGGCCCAAAAATGATTTTGGCTAAAATAGTGCAACAACAGTGGATTAACCAGGGGTGGGTAAAAATTGCAATTTTGGAAGTTGCTGAAGTTTTGTCTCTTTTTCACAGAAATCAATAGCAAATCACCCAGAGGTTAGTCCCTGCGAAGCTGGAACCCTCTCGGTAAGTAGCTGGCCCAAAAATGATTTTGGCTAAAATAGTGCAACAACAGTGGATTAACCAGGGGTGGGTAAAAATTGCAATTTTGGAAGTTGCTGAAGTTTTGTCTCTTTTTCACAGAAATCAATAGCAAATCACCCAGAGGTTAGTCCCTGCGAAGATGGAACCCTCTCGGTAAGTAGCTGGCCCAAAAATGATTTTGGCTAAAATAGTGCAACAACAGTGGATTAACCAGGGGTGGGTAAAAATTGCAATTTTGGAAGTTGCTGAAGTTTTGTCTCTTTTTCACAGAAATCAATAGCAAATCACCCAGAGGTTAGTCCCTGCGAAGATGGAACCCTCTCGGTAAGTAGCTGGCCCAAAAATGATTTTGGCTAAAATAGTGCAACAACAGTGGATTAACCAGGGGTGGGTAAAAATTGCAATTTTGGAAGTTGCTGAAGTTTTGTCTCTTTTTCACAGAAATCAATAGCAAATCACCCAGAGGTTAGTCCCTGCGAAGATGGAACCCTCTCGGTAAGTAGCTGGCCCAAAAATGATTTTGGCTAAAATAGTGCAACAACAGTGGATTAACCAGGGGTGGGTAAAAATTGCAATTTTGGAAGTTGCTGAAGTTTTGTCTCTTTTTCACAGAAATCAATAGCAAATCACCCAGAGGTTAGTCCCTGCGAAGATGGAACCCTCTCGGTAAGTAGCTGGCCCAAAAATGATTTTGGCTAAAATAGTGCAACAACAGTGGATTAACCAGGGGTGGGTAAAAATTGCAATTTTGGAAGTTGCTGAAGTTTTGTCTCTTTTTCACAGAAATCAATAGCAAATCACCCAGAGGTTAGTCCCTGCGAAGATGGAACCCTCTCGGTAAGTAGCTGGCCCAAAAATGATTTTGGCTAAAATAGTGCAACAACAGTGGATTAACCAGGGGTGGGTAAAAATTGCAATTTTGGAAGTTGCTGAAGTTTTGTCTCTTTTTCACAGAAATCAATAGCAAATCACCCAGAGGTTAGTCCCTGCGAAGATGGAACCCTCTCGGTAAGTAGCTGGCCCAAAAATGATTTTGGCTAAAATAGTGCAACAACAGTGGATTAACCAGGGGTGGGTAAAAATTGCAATTTTGGAAGTTGCTGAAGTTTTGTCTCTTTTTCACAGAAATCAATAGCAAATCACCCAGAGGTTAGTCCCTGCGAAGCTGGAACCCTCTCGGTAAGTAGCTGGCCCAAAAATGATTTTGGCTAAAATAGTGCAACAACAGTGGATTAACCAGGGGTGGGTAAAAATTGCAATTTTGGAAGTTGCTGAAGTTTTGTCTCTTTTTCACAGAAATCAATAGGAAATCACCCAGAGGTTAGTCCCTGCGAAGATGGAACCCTCTCGGTAAGTAGCTGGCCCAAAAATGATTTTGGCTAAAATAGTGCAACAACAGTGGATTAACCAGGGGTGGGTAAAAATTGCAATTTTGGAAGTTGCTGAAGTTTTGTCTCTTTTTCACAGAAATCAATAGGAAATCACCCAGAGGTTAGTCCCTGCGAAGATGGAACCCTCTCGGTAAGTAGCTGGCCCAAAAATGATTTTGGCTAAAATAGTGCAACAACAGTGGATTAACCAGGGGTGGGTAAAAATTGCAATTTTGGAAGTTGCTGAAGTTTTGTCTCTTTTTCACAGAAATCAATAGCAAATCACCCAGAGGTTAGTCCCTGCGAAGATGGAACCCTCTCGGTAAGTAGCTGGCCCAAAAATGATTTTGGCTAAAATAGTGCAACAACAGTGGATTAACCAGGGGTGGGTAAAAATTGCAATTTTGGAAGTTGCTGAAGTTTTGTCTCTTTTTCACAGAAATCAATAGCAAATCACCCAGAGGTTAGTCCCTGCGAAGATGGAACCCTCTCGGTAAGTAGCTGGCCCAAAAATGATTTTGGCTAAAATAGTGCAACAACAGTGGATTAACCAGGGGTGGGTAAAAATTGCAATTTTGGAAGTTGCTGAAGTTTTGTCTCTTTTTCACAGAAATCAATAGCAAATCACCCAGAGGTTAGTCCCTGCGAAGATGGAACCCTCTCGGTAAGTAGCTGGCCCAAAAATGATTTTGGCTAAAATAGTGCAACAACAGTGGATTAACCAGGGGTGGGTAAAAATTGCAATTTTGGAAGTTGCTGAAGTTTTGTCTCTTTTTCACAGAAATCAATAGCAAATCACCCAGAGGTTAGTCCCTGCGAAGCTGGAACCCTCTCGGTAAGTAGCTGGCCCAAAAATGATTTTGGCTAAAATAGTGCAACAACAGTGGATTAACCAGGGGTGGGTAAAAATTGCAATTTTGGAAGTTGCTGAAGTTTTGTCTCTTTTTCACAGAAATCAATAGGAAATCACCCAGAGGTTAGTCCCTGCGAAGATGGAACCCTCTCGGTAAGTAGCTGGCCCAAAAATGATTTTGGCTAAAATAGTGCAACAACAGTGGATTAACCAGGGGTGGGTAAAAATTGCAATTTTGGAAGTTGCTGAAGTTTTGTCTCTTTTTCACAGAAATCAATAGCAAATCACCCAGAGGTTAGTCCCTGCGAAGATGGAACCCTCTCGGTAAGTAGCTGGCCCAAAAATGATTTTGGCTAAAATAGTGCAACAACAGTGGATTAACCAGGGGTGGGTAAAAATTGCAATTTTGGAAGTTGCTGAAGTTTTGTCTCTTTTTCACAGAAATCAATAGCAAATCACCCAGAGGTTAGTCCCTGCGAAGATGGAACCCTCTCGGTAAGTAGCTGGCCCAAAAATGATTTTGGCTAAAATAGTGCAACAACAGTGGATTAACCAGGGGTGGGTAAAAATTGCAATTTTGGAAGTTGCTGAAGTTTTGTCTCTTTTTCACAGAAATCAATAGCAAATCACCCAGAGGTTAGTCCCTGCGAAGATGGAACCCTCTCGGTAAGTAGCTGGCCCAAAAATGATTTTGGCTAAAATAGTGCAACAACAGTGGATTAACCAGGGGTGGGTAAAAATTGCAATTTTGGAAGTTGCTGAAGTTTTGTCTCTTTTTCACAGAAATCAATAGCAAATCACCCAGAGGTTAGTCCCTGCGAAGATGGAACCCTCTCGGTAAGTAGCTGGCCCAAAAATGATTTTGGCTAAAATAGTGCAACAACAGTGGATTAACCAGGGGTGGGTAAAAATTGCAATTTTGGAAGTTGCTGAAGTTTTGTCTCTTTTTCACAGAAATCAATAGCAAATCACCCAGAGGTTAGTCCCTGCGAAGCTGGAACCCTCTCGGTAAGTAGCTGGCCCAAAAATGATTTTGGCTAAAATAGTGCAACAACAGTGGATTAACCAGGGGTGGGTAAAAATTGCAATTTTGGAAGTTGCTGAAGTTTTGTCTCTTTTTCACAGAAATCAATAGCAAATCACCCAGAGGTTAGTCCCTGCGAAGATGGAACCCTCTCGGTAAGTAGCTGGCCCAAAAATGATTTTGGCTAAAATAGTGCAACAACAGTGGATTAACCAGGGGTGGGTAAAAATTGCAATTTTGGAAGTTGCTGAAGTTTTGTCTCTTTTTCACAGAAATCAATAGCAAATCACCCAGAGGTTAGTCCCTGCGAAGATGGAACCCTCTCGGTAAGTAGCTGGCCCAAAAATGATTTTGGCTAAAATAGTGCAACAACAGTGGATTAACCAGGGGTGGGTAAAAATTGCAATTTTGGAAGTTGCTGAAGTTTTGTCTCTTTTTCACAGAAATCAATAGCAAATCACCCAGAGGTTAGTCCCTGCGAAGATGGAACCCTCTCGGTAAGTAGCTGGCCCAAAAATGATTTTGGCTAAAATAGTGCAACAACAGTGGATTAACCAGGGGTGGGTAAAAATTGCAATTTTGGAAGTTGCTGAAGTTTTGTCTCTTTTTCACAGAAATCAATAGCAAATCACCCAGAGGTTAGTCCCTGCGAAGATGGAACCCTCTCGGTAAGTAGCTGGCCCAAAAATGATTTTGGCTAAAATAGTGCAACAACAGTGGATTAACCAGGGGTGGGTAAAAATTGCAATTTTGGAAGTTGCTGAAGTTTTGTCTCTTTTTCACAGAAATCAATAGCAAATCACCCAGAGGTTAGTCCCTGCGAAGATGGAACCCTCTCGGTAAGTAGCTGGCCCAAAAATGATTTTGGCTAAAATAGTGCAACAACAGTGGATTAACCAGGGGTGGGTAAAAATTGCAATTTTGGAAGTTGCTGAAGTTTTGTCTCTTTTTCACAGAAATCAATAGCAAATCACCCAGAGGTTAGTCCCTGCGAAGCTGGAACCCTCTCGGTAAGTAGCTGGCCCAAAAATGATTTTGGCTAAAATAGTGCAACAACAGTGGATTAACCAGGGGTGGGTAAAAATTGCAATTTTGGAAGTTGCTGAAGTTTTGTCTCTTTTTCACAGAAATCAATAGGAAATCACCCAGAGGTTAGTCCCTGCGAAGATGGAACCCTCTCGGTAAGTAGCTGGCCCAAAAATGATTTTGGCTAAAATAGTGCAACAACAGTGGATTAACCAGGGGTGGGTAAAAATTGCAATTTTGGAAGTTGCTGAAGTTTTGTCTCTTTTTCACAGAAATCAATAGCAAATCACCCAGAGGTTAGTCCCTGCGAAGATGGAACCCTCTCGGTAAGTAGCTGGCCCAAAAATGATTTTGGCTAAAATAGTGCAACAACAGTGGATTAACCAGGGGTGGGTAAAAATTGCAATTTTGGAAGTTGCTGAAGTTTTGTCTCTTTTTCACAGAAATCAATAGCAAATCACCCAGAGGTTAGTCCCTGCGAAGATGGAACCCTCTCGGTAAGTAGCTGGCCCAAAAATGATTTTGGCTAAAATAGTGCAACAACAGTGGATTAACCAGGGGTGGGTAAAAATTGCAATTTTGGAAGTTGCTGAAGTTTTGTCTCTTTTTCACAGAAATCAATAGCAAATCACCCAGACGTTAGTCCCTGCGAAGATGGAACCCTCTCGGTAAGTAGCTGGCCCAAAAATGATTTTGGCTAAAATAGTGCAACAACAGTGGATTAACCAGGGGTGGGTAAAAATTGCAATTTTGGAAGTTGCTGAAGTTTTGTCTCTTTTTCACAGAAATCAATAGCAAATCACCCAGAGGTTAGTCCCTGCGAAGCTGGAACCCTCTCGGTAAGTAGCTGGCCCAAAAATGATTTTGGCTAAAATAGTGCAACAACAGTGGATTAACCAGGGGTGGGTAAAAATTGCAATTTTGGAAGTTGCTGAAGTTTTGTCTCTTTTTCACAGAAATCAATAGGAAATCACCCAGAGGTTAGTCCCTGCGAAGATGGAACCCTCTCGGTAAGTAGCTGGCCCAAAAATGATTTTGGCTAAAATAGTGCAACAACAGTGGATTAACCAGGGGTGGGTAAAAATTGCAATTTTGGAAGTTGCTGAAGTTTTGTCTCTTTTTCACAGAAATCAATAGCAAATCACCCAGAGGTTAGTCCCTGCGAAGATGGAACCCTCTCGGTAAGTAGCTGGCCCAAAAATGATTTTGGCTAAAATAGTGCAACAACAGTGGATTAACCAGGGGTGGGTAAAAATTGCAATTTTGGAAGTTGCTGAAGTTTTGTCTCTTTTTCACAGAAATCAATAGCAAATCACCCAGAGGTTAGTCCCTGCGAAGCTGGAACCCTCTCGGTAAGTAGCTGGCCCAAAAATGATTTTGGCTAAAATAGTGCAACAACAGTGGATTAACCAGGGGTGGGTAAAAATTGCAATTTTGGAAGTTGCTGAAGTTTTGTCTCTTTTTCACAGAAATCAATAGCAAATCACCCAGAGGTTAGTCCCTGCGAAGATGGAACCCTCTCGGTAAGTAGCTGGCCCAAAAATGATTTTGGCTAAAATAGTGCAACAACAGTGGATTAACCAGGGGTGGGTAAAAATTGCAATTTTGGAAGTTGCTGAAGTTTTGTCTCTTTTTCACAGAAATCAATAGCAAATCACCCAGAGGTTAGTCCCTGCGAAGATGGAACCCTCTCGGTAAGTAGCTGGCCCAAAAATGATTTTGGCTAAAATAGTGCAACAACAGTGGATTAACCAGGGGTGGGTAAAAATTGCAATTTTGGAAGTTGCTGAAGTTTTGTCTCTTTTTCACAGAAATCAATAGCAAATCACCCAGAGGTTAGTCCCTGCGAAGATGGAACCCTCTCGGTAAGTAGCTGGCCCAAAAATGATTTTGGCTAAAATAGTGCAACAACAGTGGATTAACCAGGGGTGGGTAAAAATTGCAATTTTGGAAGTTGCTGAAGTTTTGTCTCTTTTTCACAGAAATCAATAGCAAATCACCCAGAGGTTAGTCCCTGCGAAGATGGAACCCTCTCGGTAAGTAGCTGGCCCAAAAATGATTTTGGCTAAAATAGTGCAACAACAGTGGATTAACCAGGGGTGGGTAAAAATTGCAATTTTGGAAGTTGCTGAAGTTTTGTCTCTTTTTCACAGAAATCAATAGCAAATCACCCAGAGGTTAGTCCCTGCGAAGATGGAACCCTCTCGGTAAGTAGCTGGCCCAAAAATGATTTTGGCTAAAATAGTGCAACAACAGTGGATTAACCAGGGGTGGGTAAAAATTGCAATTTTGGAAGTTGCTGAAGTTTTGTCTCTTTTTCACAGAAATCAATAGCAAATCACCCAGAGGTTAGTCCCTGCGAAGCTGGAACCCTCTCGGTAAGTAGCTGGCCCAAAAATGATTTTGGCTAAAATAGTGCAACAACAGTGGATTAACCAGGGGTGGGTAAAAATTGCAATTTTGGAAGTTGCTGAAGTTTTGTCTCTTTTTCACAGAAATCAATAGCAAATCACCCAGAGGTTAGTCCCTGCGAAGATGGAACCCTCTCGGTAAGTAGCTGGCCCAAAAATGATTTTGGCTAAAATAGTGCAACAACAGTGGATTAACCAGGGGTGGGTAAAAATTGCAATTTTGGAAGTTGCTGAAGTTTTGTCTCTTTTTCACAGAAATCAATAGCAAATCACCCAGAGGTTAGTCCCTGCGAAGATGGAACCCTCTCGGTAAGTAGCTGGCCCAAAAATGATTTTGGCTAAAATAGTGCAACAACAGTGGATTAACCAGGGGTGGGTAAAAATTGCAATTTTGGAAGTTGCTGAAGTTTTGTCTCTTTTTCACAGAAATCAATAGCAAATCACCCAGAGGTTAGTCCCTGCGAAGATGGAACCCTCTCGGTAAGTAGCTGGCCCAAAAATGATTTTGGCTAAAATAGTGCAACAACAGTGGATTAACCAGGGGTGGGTAAAAATTGCAATTTTGGAAGTTGCTGAAGTTTTGTCTCTTTTTCACAGAAATCAATAGCAAATCACCCAGACGTTAGTCCCTGCGAAGATGGAACCCTCTCGGTAAGTAGCTGGCCCAAAAATGATTTTGGCTAAAATAGTGCAACAACAGTGGATTAACCAGGGGTGGGTAAAAATTGCAATTTTGGAAGTTGCTGAAGTTTTGTCTCTTTTTCACAGAAATCAATAGCAAATCACCCAGAGGTTAGTCCCTGCGAAGCTGGAACCCTCTCGGTAAGTAGCTGGCCCAAAAATGATTTTGGCTAAAATAGTGCAACAACAGTGGATTAACCAGGGGTGGGTAAAAATTGCAATTTTGGAAGTTGCTGAAGTTTTGTCTCTTTTTCACAGAAATCAATAGGAAATCACCCAGAGGTTAGTCCCTGCGAAGATGGAACCCTCTCGGTAAGTAGCTGGCCCAAAAATGATTTTGGCTAAAATAGTGCAACAACAGTGGATTAACCAGGGGTGGGTAAAAATTGCAATTTTGGAAGTTGCTGAAGTTTTGTCTCTTTTTCACAGAAATCAATAGCAAATCACCCAGAGGTTAGTCCCTGCGAAGATGGAACCCTCTCGGTAAGTAGCTGGCCCAAAAATGATTTTGGCTAAAATAGTGCAACAACAGTGGATTAACCAGGGGTGGGTAAAAATTGCAATTTTGGAAGTTGCTGAAGTTTTGTCTCTTTTTCACAGAAATCAATAGCAAATCACCCAGAGGTTAGTCCCTGCGAAGCTGGAACCCTCTCGGTAAGTAGCTGGCCCAAAAATGATTTTGGCTAAAATAGTGCAACAACAGTGGATTAACCAGGGGTGGGTAAAAATTGCAATTTTGGAAGTTGCTGAAGTTTTGTCTCTTTTTCACAGAAATCAATAGCAAATCACCCAGAGGTTAGTCCCTGCGAAGATGGAACCCTCTCGGTAAGTAGCTGGCCCAAAAATGATTTTGGCTAAAATAGTGCAACAACAGTGGATTAACCAGGGGTGGGTAAAAATTGCAATTTTGGAAGTTGCTGAAGTTTTGTCTCTTTTTCACAGAAATCAATAGCAAATCACCCAGAGGTTAGTCCCTGCGAAGATGGAACCCTCTCGGTAAGTAGCTGGCCCAAAAATGATTTTGGCTAAAATAGTGCAACAACAGTGGATTAACCAGGGGTGGGTAAAAATTGCAATTTTGGAAGTTGCTGAAGTTTTGTCTCTTTTTCACAGAAATCAATAGCAAATCACCCAGAGGTTAGTCCCTGCGAAGATGGAACCCTCTCGGTAAGTAGCTGGCCCAAAAATGATTTTGGCTAAAATAGTGCAACAACAGTGGATTAACCAGGGGTGGGTAAAAATTGCAATTTTGGAAGTTGCTGAAGTTTTGTCTCTTTTTCACAGAAATCAATAGCAAATCACCCAGAGGTTAGTCCCTGCGAAGATGGAACCCTCTCGGTAAGTAGCTGGCCCAAAAATGATTTTGGCTAAAATAGTGCAACAACAGTGGATTAACCAGGGGTGGGTAAAAATTGCAATTTTGGAAGTTGCTGAAGTTTTGTCTCTTTTTCACAGAAATCAATAGGAAATCACCCAGAGGTTAGTCCCTGCGAAGATGGAACCCTCTCGGTAAGTAGCTGGCCCAAAAATGATTTTGGCTAAAATAGTGCAACAACAGTGGATTAACCAGGGGTGGGTAAAAATTGCAATTTTGGAAGTTGCTGAAGTTTTGTCTCTTTTTCACAGAAATCAATAGCAAATCACCCAGAGGTTAGTCCCTGCGAAGATGGAACCCTCTCGGTAAGTAGCTGGCCCAAAAATGATTTTGGCTAAAATAGTGCAACAACAGTGGATTAACCAGGGGTGGGTAAAAATTGCAATTTTGGAAGTTGCTGAAGTTTTGTCTCTTTTTCACAGAAATCAATAGCAAATCACCCAGAGGTTAGTCCCTGCGAAGCTGGAACCCTCTCGGTAAGTAGCTGGCCCAAAAATGATTTTGGCTAAAATAGTGCAACAACAGTGGATTAACCAGGGGTGGGTAAAAATTGCAATTTTGGAAGTTGCTGAAGTTTTGTCTCTTTTTCACAGAAATCAATAGCAAATCACCCAGAGGTTAGTCCCTGCGAAGATGGAACCCTCTCGGTAAGTAGCTGGCCCAAAAATGATTTTGGCTAAAATAGTGCAACAACAGTGGATTAACCAGGGGTGGGTAAAAATTGCAATTTTGGAAGTTGCTGAAGTTTTGTCTCTTTTTCACAGAAATCAATAGCAAATCACCCAGAGGTTAGTCCCTGCGAAGATGGAACCCTCTCGGTAAGTAGCTGGCCCAAAAATGATTTTGGCTAAAATAGTGCAACAACAGTGGATTAACCAGGGGTGGGTAAAAATTGCAATTTTGGAAGTTGCTGAAGTTTTGTCTCTTTTTCACAGAAATCAATAGCAAATCACCCAGAGGTTAGTCCCTGCGAAGATGGAACCCTCTCGGTAAGTAGCTGGCCCAAAAATGATTTTGGCTAAAATAGTGCAACAACAGTGGATTAACCAGGGGTGGGTAAAAATTGCAATTTTGGAAGTTGCTGAAGTTTTGTCTCTTTTTCACAGAAATCAATAGCAAATCACCCAGAGGTTAGTCCCTGCGAAGATGGAACCCTCTCGGTAAGTAGCTGGCCCAAAAATGATTTTGGCTAAAATAGTGCAACAACAGTGGATTAACCAGGGGTGGGTAAAAATTGCAATTTTGGAAGTTGCTGAAGTTTTGTCTCTTTTTCACAGAAATCAATAGCAAATCACCCAGAGGTTAGTCCCTGCGAAGATGGAACCCTCTCGGTAAGTAGCTGGCCCAAAAATGATTTTGGCTAAAATAGTGCAACAACAGTGGATTAACCAGGGGTGGGTAAAAATTGCAATTTTGGAAGTTGCTGAAGTTTTGTCTCTTTTTCACAGAAATCAATAGCAAATCACCCAGACGTTAGTCCCTGCGAAGATGGAACCCTCTCGGTAAGTAGCTGGCCCAAAAATGATTTTGGCTAAAATAGTGCAACAACAGTGGATTAACCAGGGGTGGGTAAAAATTGCAATTTTGGAAGTTGCTGAAGTTTTGTCTCTTTTTCACAGAAATCAATAGCAAATCACCCAGAGGTTAGTCCCTGCGAAGATGGAACCCTCTCGGTAAGTAGCTGGCCCAAAAATGATTTTGGCTAAAATAGTGCAACAACAGTGGATTAACCAGGGGTGGGTAAAAATTGCAATTTTGGAAGTTGCTGAAGTTTTGTCTCTTTTTCACAGAAATCAATAGCAAATCACCCAGAGGTTAGTCCCTGCGAAGATGGAACCCTCTCGGTAAGTAGCTGGCCCAAAAATGATTTTGGCTAAAATAGTGCAACAACAGTGGATTAACCAGGGGTGGGTAAAAATTGCAATTTTGGAAGTTGCTGAAGTTTTGTCTCTTTTTCACAGAAATCAATAGCAAATCACCCAGACGTTAGTCCCTGCGAAGATGGAACCCTCTCGGTAAGTAGCTGGCCCAAAAATGATTTTGGCTAAAATAGTGCAACAACAGTGGATTAACCAGGGGTGGGTAAAAATTGCAATTTTGGAAGTTGCTGAAGTTTTGTCTCTTTTTCACAGAAATCAATAGCAAATCACCCAGAGGTTAGTCCCTGCGAAGCTGGAACCCTCTCGGTAAGTAGCTGGCCCAAAAATGATTTTGGCTAAAATAGTGCAACAACAGTGGATTAACCAGGGGTGGGTAAAAATTGCAATTTTGGAAGTTGCTGAAGTTTTGTCTCTTTTTCACAGAAATCAATAGGAAATCACCCAGAGGTTAGTCCCTGCGAAGATGGAACCCTCTCGGTAAGTAGCTGGCCCAAAAATGATTTTGGCTAAAATAGTGCAACAACAGTGGATTAACCAGGGGTGGGTAAAAATTGCAATTTTGGAAGTTGCTGAAGTTTTGTCTCTTTTTCACAGAAATCAATAGCAAATCACCCAGAGGTTAGTCCCTGCGAAGATGGAACCCTCTCGGTAAGTAGCTGGCCCAAAAATGATTTTGGCTAAAATAGTGCAACAACAGTGGATTAACCAGGGGTGGGTAAAAATTGCAATTTTGGAAGTTGCTGAAGTTTTGTCTCTTTTTCACAGAAATCAATAGCAAATCACCCAGAGGTTAGTCCCTGCGAAGCTGGAACCCTCTCGGTAAGTAGCTGGCCCAAAAATGATTTTGGCTAAAATAGTGCAACAACAGTGGATTAACCAGGGGTGGGTAAAAATTGCAATTTTGGAAGTTGCTGAAGTTTTGTCTCTTTTTCACAGAAATCAATAGCAAATCACCCAGAGGTTAGTCCCTGCGAAGATGGAACCCTCTCGGTAAGTAGCTGGCCCAAAAATGATTTTGGCTAAAATAGTGCAACAACAGTGGATTAACCAGGGGTGGGTAAAAATTGCAATTTTGGAAGTTGCTGAAGTTTTGTCTCTTTTTCACAGAAATCAATAGCAAATCACCCAGAGGTTAGTCCCTGCGAAGATGGAACCCTCTCGGTAAGTAGCTGGCCCAAAAATGATTTTGGCTAAAATAGTGCAACAACAGTGGATTAACCAGGGGTGGGTAAAAATTGCAATTTTGGAAGTTGCTGAAGTTTTGTCTCTTTTTCACAGAAATCAATAGCAAATCACCCAGAGGTTAGTCCCTGCGAAGATGGAACCCTCTCGGTAAGTAGCTGGCCCAAAAATGATTTTGGCTAAAATAGTGCAACAACAGTGGATTAACCAGGGGTGGGTAAAAATTGCAATTTTGGAAGTTGCTGAAGTTTTGTCTCTTTTTCACAGAAATCAATAGCAAATCACCCAGAGGTTAGTCCCTGCGAAGATGGAACCCTCTCGGTAAGTAGCTGGCCCAAAAATGATTTTGGCTAAAATAGTGCAACAACAGTGGATTAACCAGGGGTGGGTAAAAATTGCAATTTTGGAAGTTGCTGAAGTTTTGTCTCTTTTTCACAGAAATCAATAGGAAATCACCCAGAGGTTAGTCCCTGCGAAGATGGAACCCTCTCGGTAAGTAGCTGGCCCAAAAATGATTTTGGCTAAAATAGTGCAACAACAGTGGATTAACCAGGGGTGGGTAAAAATTGCAATTTTGGAAGTTGCTGAAGTTTTGTCTCTTTTTCACAGAAATCAATAGCAAATCACCCAGAGGTTAGTCCCTGCGAAGATGGAACCCTCTCGGTAAGTAGCTGGCCCAAAAATGATTTTGGCTAAAATAGTGCAACAACAGTGGATTAACCAGGGGTGGGTAAAAATTGCAATTTTGGAAGTTGCTGAAGTTTTGTCTCTTTTTCACAGAAATCAATAGCAAATCACCCAGAGGTTAGTCCCTGCGAAGCTGGAACCCTCTCGGTAAGTAGCTGGCCCAAAAATGATTTTGGCTAAAATAGTGCAACAACAGTGGATTAACCAGGGGTGGGTAAAAATTGCAATTTTGGAAGTTGCTGAAGTTTTGTCTCTTTTTCACAGAAATCAATAGCAAATCACCCAGAGGTTAGTCCCTGCGAAGATGGAACCCTCTCGGTAAGTAGCTGGCCCAAAAATGATTTTGGCTAAAATAGTGCAACAACAGTGGATTAACCAGGGGTGGGTAAAAATTGCAATTTTGGAAGTTGCTGAAGTTTTGTCTCTTTTTCACAGAAATCAATAGCAAATCACCCAGAGGTTAGTCCCTGCGAAGATGGAACCCTCTCGGTAAGTAGCTGGCCCAAAAATGATTTTGGCTAAAATAGTGCAACAACAGTGGATTAACCAGGGGTGGGTAAAAATTGCAATTTTGGAAGTTGCTGAAGTTTTGTCTCTTTTTCACAGAAATCAATAGCAAATCACCCAGAGGTTAGTCCCTGCGAAGATGGAACCCTCTCGGTAAGTAGCTGGCCCAAAAATGATTTTGGCTAAAATAGTGCAACAACAGTGGATTAACCAGGGGTGGGTAAAAATTGCAATTTTGGAAGTTGCTGAAGTTTTGTCTCTTTTTCACAGAAATCAATAGCAAATCACCCAGAGGTTAGTCCCTGCGAAGATGGAACCCTCTCGGTAAGTAGCTGGCCCAAAAATGATTTTGGCTAAAATAGTGCAACAACAGTGGATTAACCAGGGGTGGGTAAAAATTGCAATTTTGGAAGTTGCTGAAGTTTTGTCTCTTTTTCACAGAAATCAATAGCAAATCACCCAGAGGTTAGTCCCTGCGAAGATGGAACCCTCTCGGTAAGTAGCTGGCCCAAAAATGATTTTGGCTAAAATAGTGCAACAACAGTGGATTAACCAGGGGTGGGTAAAAATTGCAATTTTGGAAGTTGCTGAAGTTTTGTCTCTTTTTCACAGAAATCAATAGCAAATCACCCAGAGGTTAGTCCCTGCGAAGCTGGAACCCTCTCGGTAAGTAGCTGGCCCAAAAATGATTTTGGCTAAAATAGTGCAACAACAGTGGATTAACCAGGGGTGGGTAAAAATTGCAATTTTGGAAGTTGCTGAAGTTTTGTCTCTTTTTCACAGAAATCAATAGCAAATCACCCAGAGGTTAGTCCCTGCGAAGATGGAACCCTCTCGGTAAGTAGCTGGCCCAAAAATGATTTTGGCTAAAATAGTGCAACAACAGTGGATTAACCAGGGGTGGGTAAAAATTGCAATTTTGGAAGTTGCTGAAGTTTTGTCTCTTTTTCACAGAAATCAATAGCAAATCACCCAGAGGTTAGTCCCTGCGAAGATGGAACCCTCTCGGTAAGTAGCTGGCCCAAAAATGATTTTGGCTAAAATAGTGCAACAACAGTGGATTAACCAGGGGTGGGTAAAAATTGCAATTTTGGAAGTTGCTGAAGTTTTGTCTCTTTTTCACAGAAATCAATAGCAAATCACCCAGAGGTTAGTCCCTGCGAAGATGGAACCCTCTCGGTAAGTAGCTGGCCCAAAAATGATTTTGGCTAAAATAGTGCAACAACAGTGGATTAACCAGGGGTGGGTAAAAATTGCAATTTTGGAAGTTGCTGAAGTTTTGTCTCTTTTTCACAGAAATCAATAGCAAATCACCCAGAGGTTAGTCCCTGCGAAGATGGAACCCTCTCGGTAAGTAGCTGGCCCAAAAATGATTTTGGCTAAAATAGTGCAACAACAGTGGATTAACCAGGGGTGGGTAAAAATTGCAATTTTGGAAGTTGCTGAAGTTTTGTCTCTTTTTCACAGAAATCAATAGCAAATCACCCAGAGGTTAGTCCCTGCGAAGATGGAACCCTCTCGGTAAGTAGCTGGCCCAAAAATGATTTTGGCTAAAATAGTGCAACAACAGTGGATTAACCAGGGGTGGGTAAAAATTGCAATTTTGGAAGTTGCTGAAGTTTTGTCTCTTTTTCACAGAAATCAATAGCAAATCACCCAGAGGTTAGTCCCTGCGAAGATGGAACCCTCTCGGTAAGTAGCTGGCCCAAAAATGATTTTGGCTAAAATAGTGCAACAACAGTGGATTAACCAGGGGTGGGTAAAAATTGCAATTTTGGAAGTTGCTGAAGTTTTGTCTCTTTTTCACAGAAATCAATAGCAAATCACCCAGAGGTTAGTCCCTGCGAAGCTGGAACCCTCTCGGTAAGTAGCTGGCCCAAAAATGATTTTGGCTAAAATAGTGCAACAACAGTGGATTAACCAGGGGTGGGTAAAAATTGCAATTTTGGAAGTTGCTGAAGTTTTGTCTCTTTTTCACAGAAATCAATAGGAAATCACCCAGAGGTTAGTCCCTGCGAAGATGGAACCCTCTCGGTAAGTAGCTGGCCCAAAAATGATTTTGGCTAAAATAGTGCAACAACAGTGGATTAACCAGGGGTGGGTAAAAATTGCAATTTTGGAAGTTGCTGAAGTTTTGTCTCTTTTTCACAGAAATCAATAGCAAATCACCCAGAGGTTAGTCCCTGCGAAGATGGAACCCTCTCGGTAAGTAGCTGGCCCAAAAATGATTTTGGCTAAAATAGTGCAACAACAGTGGATTAACCAGGGGTGGGTAAAAATTGCAATTTTGGAAGTTGCTGAAGTTTTGTCTCTTTTTCACAGAAATCAATAGCAAATCACCCAGAGGTTAGTCCCTGCGAAGATGGAACCCTCTCGGTAAGTAGCTGGCCCAAAAATGATTTTGGCTAAAATAGTGCAACAACAGTGGATTAACCAGGGGTGGGTAAAAATTGCAATTTTGGAAGTTGCTGAAGTTTTGTCTCTTTTTCACAGAAATCAATAGCAAATCACCCAGAGGTTAGTCCCTGCGAAGATGGAACCCTCTCGGTAAGTAGCTGGCCCAAAAATGATTTTGGCTAAAATAGTGCAACAACAGTGGATTAACCAGGGGTGGGTAAAAATTGCAATTTTGGAAGTTGCTGAAGTTTTGTCTCTTTTTCACAGAAATCAATAGCAAATCACCCAGAGGTTAGTCCCTGCGAAGATGGAACCCTCTCGGTAAGTAGCTGGCCCAAAAATGATTTTGGCTAAAATAGTGCAACAACAGTGGATTAACCAGGGGTGGGTAAAAATTGCAATTTTGGAAGTTGCTGAAGTTTTGTCTCTTTTTCACAGAAATCAATAGCAAATCACCCAGAGGTTAGTCCCTGCGAAGCTGGAACCCTCTCGGTAAGTAGCTGGCCCAAAAATGATTTTGGCTAAAATAGTGCAACAACAGTGGATTAACCAGGGGTGGGTAAAAATTGCAATTTTGGAAGTTGCTGAAGTTTTGTCTCTTTTTCACAGAAATCAATAGCAAATCACCCAGAGGTTAGTCCCTGCGAAGATGGAACCCTCTCGGTAAGTAGCTGGCCCAAAAATGATTTTGGCTAAAATAGTGCAACAACAGTGGATTAACCAGGGGTGGGTAAAAATTGCAATTTTGGAAGTTGCTGAAGTTTTGTCTCTTTTTCACAGAAATCAATAGCAAATCACCCAGAGGTTAGTCCCTGCGAAGATGGAACCCTCTCGGTAAGTAGCTGGCCCAAAAATGATTTTGGCTAAAATAGTGCAACAACAGTGGATTAACCAGGGGTGGGTAAAAATTGCAATTTTGGAAGTTGCTGAAGTTTTGTCTCTTTTTCACAGAAATCAATAGCAAATCACCCAGAGGTTAGTCCCTGCGAAGATGGAACCCTCTCGGTAAGTAGCTGGCCCAAAAATGATTTTGGCTAAAATAGTGCAACAACAGTGGATTAACCAGGGGTGGGTAAAAATTGCAATTTTGGAAGTTGCTGAAGTTTTGTCTCTTTTTCACAGAAATCAATAGCAAATCACCCAGAGGTTAGTCCCTGCGAAGATGGAACCCTCTCGGTAAGTAGCTGGCCCAAAAATGATTTTGGCTAAAATAGTGCAACAACAGTGGATTAACCAGGGGTGGGTAAAAATTGCAATTTTGGAAGTTGCTGAAGTTTTGTCTCTTTTTCACAGAAATCAATAGCAAATCACCCAGAGGTTAGTCCCTGCGAAGATGGAACCCTCTCGGTAAGTAGCTGGCCCAAAAATGATTTTGGCTAAAATAGTGCAACAACAGTGGATTAACCAGGGGTGGGTAAAAATTGCAATTTTGGAAGTTGCTGAAGTTTTGTCTCTTTTTCACAGAAATCAATAGCAAATCACCCAGAGGTTAGTCCCTGCGAAGCTGGAACCCTCTCGGTAAGTAGCTGGCCCAAAAATGATTTTGGCTAAAATAGTGCAACAACAGTGGATTAACCAGGGGTGGGTAAAAATTGCAATTTTGGAAGTTGCTGAAGTTTTGTCTCTTTTTCACAGAAATCAATAGGAAATCACCCAGAGGTTAGTCCCTGCGAAGATGGAACCCTCTCGGTAAGTAGCTGGCCCAAAAATGATTTTGGCTAAAATAGTGCAACAACAGTGGATTAACCAGGGGTGGGTAAAAATTGCAATTTTGGAAGTTGCTGAAGTTTTGTCTCTTTTTCACAGAAATCAATAGCAAATCACCCAGAGGTTAGTCCCTGCGAAGATGGAACCCTCTCGGTAAGTAGCTGGCCCAAAAATGATTTTGGCTAAAATAGTGCAACAACAGTGGATTAACCAGGGGTGGGTAAAAATTGCAATTTTGGAAGTTGCTGAAGTTTTGTCTCTTTTTCACAGAAATCAATAGCAAATCACCCAGAGGTTAGTCCCTGCGAAGATGGAACCCTCTCGGTAAGTAGCTGGCCCAAAAATGATTTTGGCTAAAATAGTGCAACAACAGTGGATTAACCAGGGGTGGGTAAAAATTGCAATTTTGGAAGTTGCTGAAGTTTTGTCTCTTTTTCACAGAAATCAATAGCAAATCACCCAGACGTTAGTCCCTGCGAAGATGGAACCCTCTCGGTAAGTAGCTGGCCCAAAAATGATTTTGGCTAAAATAGTGCAACAACAGTGGATTAACCAGGGGTGGGTAAAAATTGCAATTTTGGAAGTTGCTGAAGTTTTGTCTCTTTTTCACAGAAATCAATAGCAAATCACCCAGAGGTTAGTCCCTGCGAAGCTGGAACCCTCTCGGTAAGTAGCTGGCCCAAAAATGATTTTGGCTAAAATAGTGCAACAACAGTGGATTAACCAGGGGTGGGTAAAAATTGCAATTTTGGAAGTTGCTGAAGTTTTGTCTCTTTTTCACAGAAATCAATAGGAAATCACCCAGAGGTTAGTCCCTGCGAAGATGGAACCCTCTCGGTAAGTAGCTGGCCCAAAAATGATTTTGGCTAAAATAGTGCAACAACAGTGGATTAACCAGGGGTGGGTAAAAATTGCAATTTTGGAAGTTGCTGAAGTTTTGTCTCTTTTTCACAGAAATCAATAGCAAATCACCCAGAGGTTAGTCCCTGCGAAGATGGAACCCTCTCGGTAAGTAGCTGGCCCAAAAATGATTTTGGCTAAAATAGTGCAACAACAGTGGATTAACCAGGGGTGGGTAAAAATTGCAATTTTGGAAGTTGCTGAAGTTTTGTCTCTTTTTCACAGAAATCAATAGCAAATCACCCAGAGGTTAGTCCCTGCGAAGCTGGAACCCTCTCGGTAAGTAGCTGGCCCAAAAATGATTTTGGCTAAAATAGTGCAACAACAGTGGATTAACCAGGGGTGGGTAAAAATTGCAATTTTGGAAGTTGCTGAAGTTTTGTCTCTTTTTCACAGAAATCAATAGCAAATCACCCAGAGGTTAGTCCCTGCGAAGATGGAACCCTCTCGGTAAGTAGCTGGCCCAAAAATGATTTTGGCTAAAATAGTGCAACAACAGTGGATTAACCAGGGGTGGGTAAAAATTGCAATTTTGGAAGTTGCTGAAGTTTTGTCTCTTTTTCACAGAAATCAATAGCAAATCACCCAGAGGTTAGTCCCTGCGAAGATGGAACCCTCTCGGTAAGTAGCTGGCCCAAAAATGATTTTGGCTAAAATAGTGCAACAACAGTGGATTAACCAGGGGTGGGTAAAAATTGCAATTTTGGAAGTTGCTGAAGTTTTGTCTCTTTTTCACAGAAATCAATAGCAAATCACCCAGAGGTTAGTCCCTGCGAAGATGGAACCCTCTCGGTAAGTAGCTGGCCCAAAAATGATTTTGGCTAAAATAGTGCAACAACAGTGGATTAACCAGGGGTGGGTAAAAATTGCAATTTTGGAAGTTGCTGAAGTTTTGTCTCTTTTTCACAGAAATCAATAGCAAATCACCCAGAGGTTAGTCCCTGCGAAGATGGAACCCTCTCGGTAAGTAGCTGGCCCAAAAATGATTTTGGCTAAAATAGTGCAACAACAGTGGATTAACCAGGGGTGGGTAAAAATTGCAATTTTGGAAGTTGCTGAAGTTTTGTCTCTTTTTCACAGAAATCAATAGCAAATCACCCAGAGGTTAGTCCCTGCGAAGATGGAACCCTCTCGGTAAGTAGCTGGCCCAAAAATGATTTTGGCTAAAATAGTGCAACAACAGTGGATTAACCAGGGGTGGGTAAAAATTGCAATTTTGGAAGTTGCTGAAGTTTTGTCTCTTTTTCACAGAAATCAATAGCAAATCACCCAGAGGTTAGTCCCTGCGAAGCTGGAACCCTCTCGGTAAGTAGCTGGCCCAAAAATGATTTTGGCTAAAATAGTGCAACAACAGTGGATTAACCAGGGGTGGGTAAAAATTGCAATTTTGGAAGTTGCTGAAGTTTTGTCTCTTTTTCACAGAAATCAATAGCAAATCACCCAGAGGTTAGTCCCTGCGAAGATGGAACCCTCTCGGTAAGTAGCTGGCCCAAAAATGATTTTGGCTAAAATAGTGCAACAACAGTGGATTAACCAGGGGTGGGTAAAAATTGCAATTTTGGAAGTTGCTGAAGTTTTGTCTCTTTTTCACAGAAATCAATAGCAAATCACCCAGAGGTTAGTCCCTGCGAAGATGGAACCCTCTCGGTAAGTAGCTGGCCCAAAAATGATTTTGGCTAAAATAGTGCAACAACAGTGGATTAACCAGGGGTGGGTAAAAATTGCAATTTTGGAAGTTGCTGAAGTTTTGTCTCTTTTTCACAGAAATCAATAGCAAATCACCCAGAGGTTAGTCCCTGCGAAGATGGAACCCTCTCGGTAAGTAGCTGGCCCAAAAATGATTTTGGCTAAAATAGTGCAACAACAGTGGATTAACCAGGGGTGGGTAAAAATTGCAATTTTGGAAGTTGCTGAAGTTTTGTCTCTTTTTCACAGAAATCAATAGCAAATCACCCAGACGTTAGTCCCTGCGAAGATGGAACCCTCTCGGTAAGTAGCTGGCCCAAAAATGATTTTGGCTAAAATAGTGCAACAACAGTGGATTAACCAGGGGTGGGTAAAAATTGCAATTTTGGAAGTTGCTGAAGTTTTGTCTCTTTTTCACAGAAATCAATAGCAAATCACCCAGAGGTTAGTCCCTGCGAAGCTGGAACCCTCTCGGTAAGTAGCTGGCCCAAAAATGATTTTGGCTAAAATAGTGCAACAACAGTGGATTAACCAGGGGTGGGTAAAAATTGCAATTTTGGAAGTTGCTGAAGTTTTGTCTCTTTTTCACAGAAATCAATAGGAAATCACCCAGAGGTTAGTCCCTGCGAAGATGGAACCCTCTCGGTAAGTAGCTGGCCCAAAAATGATTTTGGCTAAAATAGTGCAACAACAGTGGATTAACCAGGGGTGGGTAAAAATTGCAATTTTGGAAGTTGCTGAAGTTTTGTCTCTTTTTCACAGAAATCAATAGCAAATCACCCAGAGGTTAGTCCCTGCGAAGATGGAACCCTCTCGGTAAGTAGCTGGCCCAAAAATGATTTTGGCTAAAATAGTGCAACAACAGTGGATTAACCAGGGGTGGGTAAAAATTGCAATTTTGGAAGTTGCTGAAGTTTTGTCTCTTTTTCACAGAAATCAATAGCAAATCACCCAGAGGTTAGTCCCTGCGAAGCTGGAACCCTCTCGGTAAGTAGCTGGCCCAAAAATGATTTTGGCTAAAATAGTGCAACAACAGTGGATTAACCAGGGGTGGGTAAAAATTGCAATTTTGGAAGTTGCTGAAGTTTTGTCTCTTTTTCACAGAAATCAATAGCAAATCACCCAGAGGTTAGTCCCTGCGAAGATGGAACCCTCTCGGTAAGTAGCTGGCCCAAAAATGATTTTGGCTAAAATAGTGCAACAACAGTGGATTAACCAGGGGTGGGTAAAAATTGCAATTTTGGAAGTTGCTGAAGTTTTGTCTCTTTTTCACAGAAATCAATAGCAAATCACCCAGAGGTTAGTCCCTGCGAAGATGGAACCCTCTCGGTAAGTAGCTGGCCCAAAAATGATTTTGGCTAAAATAGTGCAACAACAGTGGATTAACCAGGGGTGGGTAAAAATTGCAATTTTGGAAGTTGCTGAAGTTTTGTCTCTTTTTCACAGAAATCAATAGCAAATCACCCAGAGGTTAGTCCCTGCGAAGATGGAACCCTCTCGGTAAGTAGCTGGCCCAAAAATGATTTTGGCTAAAATAGTGCAACAACAGTGGATTAACCAGGGGTGGGTAAAAATTGCAATTTTGGAAGTTGCTGAAGTTTTGTCTCTTTTTCACAGAAATCAATAGCAAATCACCCAGAGGTTAGTCCCTGCGAAGCTGGAACCCTCTCGGTAAGTAGCTGGCCCAAAAATGATTTTGGCTAAAATAGTGCAACAACAGTGGATTAACCAGGGGTGGGTAAAAATTGCAATTTTGGAAGTTGCTGAAGTTTTGTCTCTTTTTCACAGAAATCAATAGGAAATCACCCAGAGGTTAGTCCCTGCGAAGATGGAACCCTCTCGGTAAGTAGCTGGCCCAAAAATGATTTTGGCTAAAATAGTGCAACAACAGTGGATTAACCAGGGGTGGGTAAAAATTGCAATTTTGGAAGTTGCTGAAGTTTTGTCTCTTTTTCACAGAAATCAATAGCAAATCACCCAGAGGTTAGTCCCTGCGAAGATGGAACCCTCTCGGTAAGTAGCTGGCCCAAAAATGATTTTGGCTAAAATAGTGCAACAACAGTGGATTAACCAGGGGTGGGTAAAAATTGCAATTTTGGAAGTTGCTGAAGTTTTGTCTCTTTTTCACAGAAATCAATAGCAAATCACCCAGAGGTTAGTCCCTGCGAAGATGGAACCCTCTCGGTAAGTAGCTGGCCCAAAAATGATTTTGGCTAAAATAGTGCAACAACAGTGGATTAACCAGGGGTGGGTAAAAATTGCAATTTTGGAAGTTGCTGAAGTTTTGTCTCTTTTTCACAGAAATCAATAGCAAATCACCCAGAGGTTAGTCCCTGCGAAGATGGAACCCTCTCGGTAAGTAGCTGGCCCAAAAATGATTTTGGCTAAAATAGTGCAACAACAGTGGATTAACCAGGGGTGGGTAAAAATTGCAATTTTGGAAGTTGCTGAAGTTTTGTCTCTTTTTCACAGAAATCAATAGCAAATCACCCAGAGGTTAGTCCCTGCGAAGATGGAACCCTCTCGGTAAGTAGCTGGCCCAAAAATGATTTTGGCTAAAATAGTGCAACAACAGTGGATTAACCAGGGGTGGGTAAAAATTGCAATTTTGGAAGTTGCTGAAGTTTTGTCTCTTTTTCACAGAAATCAATAGCAAATCACCCAGAGGTTAGTCCCTGCGAAGCTGGAACCCTCTCGGTAAGTAGCTGGCCCAAAAATGATTTTGGCTAAAATAGTGCAACAACAGTGGATTAACCAGGGGTGGGTAAAAATTGCAATTTTGGAAGTTGCTGAAGTTTTGTCTCTTTTTCACAGAAATCAATAGCAAATCACCCAGAGGTTAGTCCCTGCGAAGATGGAACCCTCTCGGTAAGTAGCTGGCCCAAAAATGATTTTGGCTAAAATAGTGCAACAACAGTGGATTAACCAGGGGTGGGTAAAAATTGCAATTTTGGAAGTTGCTGAAGTTTTGTCTCTTTTTCACAGAAATCAATAGCAAATCACCCAGAGGTTAGTCCCTGCGAAGATGGAACCCTCTCGGTAAGTAGCTGGCCCAAAAATGATTTTGGCTAAAATAGTGCAACAACAGTGGATTAACCAGGGGTGGGTAAAAATTGCAATTTTGGAAGTTGCTGAAGTTTTGTCTCTTTTTCACAGAAATCAATAGCAAATCACCCAGAGGTTAGTCCCTGCGAAGATGGAACCCTCTCGGTAAGTAGCTGGCCCAAAAATGATTTTGGCTAAAATAGTGCAACAACAGTGGATTAACCAGGGGTGGGTAAAAATTGCAATTTTGGAAGTTGCTGAAGTTTTGTCTCTTTTTCACAGAAATCAATAGCAAATCACCCAGAGGTTAGTCCCTGCGAAGATGGAACCCTCTCGGTAAGTAGCTGGCCCAAAAATGATTTTGGCTAAAATAGTGCAACAACAGTGGATTAACCAGGGGTGGGTAAAAATTGCAATTTTGGAAGTTGCTGAAGTTTTGTCTCTTTTTCACAGAAATCAATAGCAAATCACCCAGAGGTTAGTCCCTGCGAAGATGGAACCCTCTCGGTAAGTAGCTGGCCCAAAAATGATTTTGGCTAAAATAGTGCAACAACAGTGGATTAACCAGGGGTGGGTAAAAATTGCAATTTTGGAAGTTGCTGAAGTTTTGTCTCTTTTTCACAGAAATCAATAGCAAATCACCCAGAGGTTAGTCCCTGCGAAGATGGAACCCTCTCGGTAAGTAGCTGGCCCAAAAATGATTTTGGCTAAAATAGTGCAACAACAGTGGATTAACCAGGGGTGGGTAAAAATTGCAATTTTGGAAGTTGCTGAAGTTTTGTCTCTTTTTCACAGAAATCAATAGCAAATCACCCAGAGGTTAGTCCCTGCGAAGCTGGAACCCTCTCGGTAAGTAGCTGGCCCAAAAATGATTTTGGCTAAAATAGTGCAACAACAGTGGATTAACCAGGGGTGGGTAAAAATTGCAATTTTGGAAGTTGCTGAAGTTTTGTCTCTTTTTCACAGAAATCAATAGGAAATCACCCAGAGGTTAGTCCCTGCGAAGATGGAACCCTCTCGGTAAGTAGCTGGCCCAAAAATGATTTTGGCTAAAATAGTGCAACAACAGTGGATTAACCAGGGGTGGGTAAAAATTGCAATTTTGGAAGTTGCTGAAGTTTTGTCTCTTTTTCACAGAAATCAATAGCAAATCACCCAGAGGTTAGTCCCTGCGAAGATGGAACCCTCTCGGTAAGTAGCTGGCCCAAAAATGATTTTGGCTAAAATAGTGCAACAACAGTGGATTAACCAGGGGTGGGTAAAAATTGCAATTTTGGAAGTTGCTGAAGTTTTGTCTCTTTTTCACAGAAATCAATAGCAAATCACCCAGAGGTTAGTCCCTGCGAAGATGGAACCCTCTCGGTAAGTAGCTGGCCCAAAAATGATTTTGGCTAAAATAGTGCAACAACAGTGGATTAACCAGGGGTGGGTAAAAATTGCAATTTTGGAAGTTGCTGAAGTTTTGTCTCTTTTTCACAGAAATCAATAGCAAATCACCCAGAGGTTAGTCCCTGCGAAGATGGAACCCTCTCGGTAAGTAGCTGGCCCAAAAATGATTTTGGCTAAAATAGTGCAACAACAGTGGATTAACCAGGGGTGGGTAAAAATTGCAATTTTGGAAGTTGCTGAAGTTTTGTCTCTTTTTCACAGAAATCAATAGCAAATCACCCAGAGGTTAGTCCCTGCGAAGATGGAACCCTCTCGGTAAGTAGCTGGCCCAAAAATGATTTTGGCTAAAATAGTGCAACAACAGTGGATTAACCAGGGGTGGGTAAAAATTGCAATTTTGGAAGTTGCTGAAGTTTTGTCTCTTTTTCACAGAAATCAATAGCAAATCACCCAGAGGTTAGTCCCTGCGAAGCTGGAACCCTCTCGGTAAGTAGCTGGCCCAAAAATGATTTTGGCTAAAATAGTGCAACAACAGTGGATTAACCAGGGGTGGGTAAAAATTGCAATTTTGGAAGTTGCTGAAGTTTTGTCTCTTTTTCACAGAAATCAATAGCAAATCACCCAGAGGTTAGTCCCTGCGAAGATGGAACCCTCTCGGTAAGTAGCTGGCCCAAAAATGATTTTGGCTAAAATAGTGCAACAACAGTGGATTAACCAGGGGTGGGTAAAAATTGCAATTTTGGAAGTTGCTGAAGTTTTGTCTCTTTTTCACAGAAATCAATAGCAAATCACCCAGAGGTTAGTCCCTGCGAAGATGGAACCCTCTCGGTAAGTAGCTGGCCCAAAAATGATTTTGGCTAAAATAGTGCAACAACAGTGGATTAACCAGGGGTGGGTAAAAATTGCAATTTTGGAAGTTGCTGAAGTTTTGTCTCTTTTTCACAGAAATCAATAGCAAATCACCCAGAGGTTAGTCCCTGCGAAGATGGAACCCTCTCGGTAAGTAGCTGGCCCAAAAATGATTTTGGCTAAAATAGTGCAACAACAGTGGATTAACCAGGGGTGGGTAAAAATTGCAATTTTGGAAGTTGCTGAAGTTTTGTCTCTTTTTCACAGAAATCAATAGCAAATCACCCAGAGGTTAGTCCCTGCGAAGATGGAACCCTCTCGGTAAGTAGCTGGCCCAAAAATGATTTTGGCTAAAATAGTGCAACAACAGTGGATTAACCAGGGGTGGGTAAAAATTGCAATTTTGGAAGTTGCTGAAGTTTTGTCTCTTTTTCACAGAAATCAATAGCAAATCACCCAGAGGTTAGTCCCTGCGAAGATGGAACCCTCTCGGTAAGTAGCTGGCCCAAAAATGATTTTGGCTAAAATAGTGCAACAACAGTGGATTAACCAGGGGTGGGTAAAAATTGCAATTTTGGAAGTTGCTGAAGTTTTGTCTCTTTTTCACAGAAATCAATAGCAAATCACCCAGAGGTTAGTCCCTGCGAAGCTGGAACCCTCTCGGTAAGTAGCTGGCCCAAAAATGATTTTGGCTAAAATAGTGCAACAACAGTGGATTAACCAGGGGTGGGTAAAAATTGCAATTTTGGAAGTTGCTGAAGTTTTGTCTCTTTTTCACAGAAATCAATAGGAAATCACCCAGAGGTTAGTCCCTGCGAAGATGGAACCCTCTCGGTAAGTAGCTGGCCCAAAAATGATTTTGGCTAAAATAGTGCAACAACAGTGGATTAACCAGGGGTGGGTAAAAATTGCAATTTTGGAAGTTGCTGAAGTTTTGTCTCTTTTTCACAGAAATCAATAGCAAATCACCCAGAGGTTAGTCCCTGCGAAGATGGAACCCTCTCGGTAAGTAGCTGGCCCAAAAATGATTTTGGCTAAAATAGTGCAACAACAGTGGATTAACCAGGGGTGGGTAAAAATTGCAATTTTGGAAGTTGCTGAAGTTTTGTCTCTTTTTCACAGAAATCAATAGCAAATCACCCAGAGGTTAGTCCCTGCGAAGATGGAACCCTCTCGGTAAGTAGCTGGCCCAAAAATGATTTTGGCTAAAATAGTGCAACAACAGTGGATTAACCAGGGGTGGGTAAAAATTGCAATTTTGGAAGTTGCTGAAGTTTTGTCTCTTTTTCACAGAAATCAATAGCAAATCACCCAGACGTTAGTCCCTGCGAAGATGGAACCCTCTCGGTAAGTAGCTGGCCCAAAAATGATTTTGGCTAAAATAGTGCAACAACAGTGGATTAACCAGGGGTGGGTAAAAATTGCAATTTTGGAAGTTGCTGAAGTTTTGTCTCTTTTTCACAGAAATCAATAGCAAATCACCCAGAGGTTAGTCCCTGCGAAGCTGGAACCCTCTCGGTAAGTAGCTGGCCCAAAAATGATTTTGGCTAAAATAGTGCAACAACAGTGGATTAACCAGGGGTGGGTAAAAATTGCAATTTTGGAAGTTGCTGAAGTTTTGTCTCTTTTTCACAGAAATCAATAGGAAATCACCCAGAGGTTAGTCCCTGCGAAGATGGAACCCTCTCGGTAAGTAGCTGGCCCAAAAATGATTTTGGCTAAAATAGTGCAACAACAGTGGATTAACCAGGGGTGGGTAAAAATTGCAATTTTGGAAGTTGCTGAAGTTTTGTCTCTTTTTCACAGAAATCAATAGCAAATCACCCAGAGGTTAGTCCCTGCGAAGATGGAACCCTCTCGGTAAGTAGCTGGCCCAAAAATGATTTTGGCTAAAATAGTGCAACAACAGTGGATTAACCAGGGGTGGGTAAAAATTGCAATTTTGGAAGTTGCTGAAGTTTTGTCTCTTTTTCACAGAAATCAATAGCAAATCACCCAGAGGTTAGTCCCTGCGAAGCTGGAACCCTCTCGGTAAGTAGCTGGCCCAAAAATGATTTTGGCTAAAATAGTGCAACAACAGTGGATTAACCAGGGGTGGGTAAAAATTGCAATTTTGGAAGTTGCTGAAGTTTTGTCTCTTTTTCACAGAAATCAATAGCAAATCACCCAGAGGTTAGTCCCTGCGAAGATGGAACCCTCTCGGTAAGTAGCTGGCCCAAAAATGATTTTGGCTAAAATAGTGCAACAACAGTGGATTAACCAGGGGTGGGTAAAAATTGCAATTTTGGAAGTTGCTGAAGTTTTGTCTCTTTTTCACAGAAATCAATAGCAAATCACCCAGAGGTTAGTCCCTGCGAAGATGGAACCCTCTCGGTAAGTAGCTGGCCCAAAAATGATTTTGGCTAAAATAGTGCAACAACAGTGGATTAACCAGGGGTGGGTAAAAATTGCAATTTTGGAAGTTGCTGAAGTTTTGTCTCTTTTTCACAGAAATCAATAGCAAATCACCCAGAGGTTAGTCCCTGCGAAGATGGAACCCTCTCGGTAAGTAGCTGGCCCAAAAATGATTTTGGCTAAAATAGTGCAACAACAGTGGATTAACCAGGGGTGGGTAAAAATTGCAATTTTGGAAGTTGCTGAAGTTTTGTCTCTTTTTCACAGAAATCAATAGCAAATCACCCAGAGGTTAGTCCCTGCGAAGATGGAACCCTCTCGGTAAGTAGCTGGCCCAAAAATGATTTTGGCTAAAATAGTGCAACAACAGTGGATTAACCAGGGGTGGGTAAAAATTGCAATTTTGGAAGTTGCTGAAGTTTTGTCTCTTTTTCACAGAAATCAATAGCAAATCACCCAGAGGTTAGTCCCTGCGAAGATGGAACCCTCTCGGTAAGTAGCTGGCCCAAAAATGATTTTGGCTAAAATAGTGCAACAACAGTGGATTAACCAGGGGTGGGTAAAAATTGCAATTTTGGAAGTTGCTGAAGTTTTGTCTCTTTTTCACAGAAATCAATAGCAAATCACCCAGAGGTTAGTCCCTGCGAAGCTGGAACCCTCTCGGTAAGTAGCTGGCCCAAAAATGATTTTGGCTAAAATAGTGCAACAACAGTGGATTAACCAGGGGTGGGTAAAAATTGCAATTTTGGAAGTTGCTGAAGTTTTGTCTCTTTTTCACAGAAATCAATAGCAAATCACCCAGAGGTTAGTCCCTGCGAAGATGGAACCCTCTCGGTAAGTAGCTGGCCCAAAAATGATTTTGGCTAAAATAGTGCAACAACAGTGGATTAACCAGGGGTGGGTAAAAATTGCAATTTTGGAAGTTGCTGAAGTTTTGTCTCTTTTTCACAGAAATCAATAGCAAATCACCCAGAGGTTAGTCCCTGCGAAGATGGAACCCTCTCGGTAAGTAGCTGGCCCAAAAATGATTTTGGCTAAAATAGTGCAACAACAGTGGATTAACCAGGGGTGGGTAAAAATTGCAATTTTGGAAGTTGCTGAAGTTTTGTCTCTTTTTCACAGAAATCAATAGCAAATCACCCAGAGGTTAGTCCCTGCGAAGATGGAACCCTCTCGGTAAGTAGCTGGCCCAAAAATGATTTTGGCTAAAATAGTGCAACAACAGTGGATTAACCAGGGGTGGGTAAAAATTGCAATTTTGGAAGTTGCTGAAGTTTTGTCTCTTTTTCACAGAAATCAATAGCAAATCACCCAGACGTTAGTCCCTGCGAAGATGGAACCCTCTCGGTAAGTAGCTGGCCCAAAAATGATTTTGGCTAAAATAGTGCAACAACAGTGGATTAACCAGGGGTGGGTAAAAATTGCAATTTTGGAAGTTGCTGAAGTTTTGTCTCTTTTTCACAGAAATCAATAGCAAATCACCCAGAGGTTAGTCCCTGCGAAGCTGGAACCCTCTCGGTAAGTAGCTGGCCCAAAAATGATTTTGGCTAAAATAGTGCAACAACAGTGGATTAACCAGGGGTGGGTAAAAATTGCAATTTTGGAAGTTGCTGAAGTTTTGTCTCTTTTTCACAGAAATCAATAGGAAATCACCCAGAGGTTAGTCCCTGCGAAGATGGAACCCTCTCGGTAAGTAGCTGGCCCAAAAATGATTTTGGCTAAAATAGTGCAACAACAGTGGATTAACCAGGGGTGGGTAAAAATTGCAATTTTGGAAGTTGCTGAAGTTTTGTCTCTTTTTCACAGAAATCAATAGCAAATCACCCAGAGGTTAGTCCCTGCGAAGATGGAACCCTCTCGGTAAGTAGCTGGCCCAAAAATGATTTTGGCTAAAATAGTGCAACAACAGTGGATTAACCAGGGGTGGGTAAAAATTGCAATTTTGGAAGTTGCTGAAGTTTTGTCTCTTTTTCACAGAAATCAATAGCAAATCACCCAGAGGTTAGTCCCTGCGAAGCTGGAACCCTCTCGGTAAGTAGCTGGCCCAAAAATGATTTTGGCTAAAATAGTGCAACAACAGTGGATTAACCAGGGGTGGGTAAAAATTGCAATTTTGGAAGTTGCTGAAGTTTTGTCTCTTTTTCACAGAAATCAATAGCAAATCACCCAGAGGTTAGTCCCTGCGAAGATGGAACCCTCTCGGTAAGTAGCTGGCCCAAAAATGATTTTGGCTAAAATAGTGCAACAACAGTGGATTAACCAGGGGTGGGTAAAAATTGCAATTTTGGAAGTTGCTGAAGTTTTGTCTCTTTTTCACAGAAATCAATAGCAAATCACCCAGAGGTTAGTCCCTGCGAAGATGGAACCCTCTCGGTAAGTAGCTGGCCCAAAAATGATTTTGGCTAAAATAGTGCAACAACAGTGGATTAACCAGGGGTGGGTAAAAATTGCAATTTTGGAAGTTGCTGAAGTTTTGTCTCTTTTTCACAGAAATCAATAGCAAATCACCCAGAGGTTAGTCCCTGCGAAGATGGAACCCTCTCGGTAAGTAGCTGGCCCAAAAATGATTTTGGCTAAAATAGTGCAACAACAGTGGATTAACCAGGGGTGGGTAAAAATTGCAATTTTGGAAGTTGCTGAAGTTTTGTCTCTTTTTCACAGAAATCAATAGCAAATCACCCAGAGGTTAGTCCCTGCGAAGATGGAACCCTCTCGGTAAGTAGCTGGCCCAAAAATGATTTTGGCTAAAATAGTGCAACAACAGTGGATTAACCAGGGGTGGGTAAAAATTGCAATTTTGGAAGTTGCTGAAGTTTTGTCTCTTTTTCACAGAAATCAATAGCAAATCACCCAGAGGTTAGTCCCTGCGAAGATGGAACCCTCTCGGTAAGTAGCTGGCCCAAAAATGATTTTGGCTAAAATAGTGCAACAACAGTGGATTAACCAGGGGTGGGTAAAAATTGCAATTTTGGAAGTTGCTGAAGTTTTGTCTCTTTTTCACAGAAATCAATAGCAAATCACCCAGAGGTTAGTCCCTGCGAAGCTGGAACCCTCTCGGTAAGTAGCTGGCCCAAAAATGATTTTGGCTAAAATAGTGCAACAACAGTGGATTAACCAGGGGTGGGTAAAAATTGCAATTTTGGAAGTTGCTGAAGTTTTGTCTCTTTTTCACAGAAATCAATAGCAAATCACCCAGAGGTTAGTCCCTGCGAAGATGGAACCCTCTCGGTAAGTAGCTGGCCCAAAAATGATTTTGGCTAAAATAGTGCAACAACAGTGGATTAACCAGGGGTGGGTAAAAATTGCAATTTTGGAAGTTGCTGAAGTTTTGTCTCTTTTTCACAGAAATCAATAGCAAATCACCCAGAGGTTAGTCCCTGCGAAGATGGAACCCTCTCGGTAAGTAGCTGGCCCAAAAATGATTTTGGCTAAAATAGTGCAACAACAGTGGATTAACCAGGGGTGGGTAAAAATTGCAATTTTGGAAGTTGCTGAAGTTTTGTCTCTTTTTCACAGAAATCAATAGCAAATCACCCAGAGGTTAGTCCCTGCGAAGATGGAACCCTCTCGGTAAGTAGCTGGCCCAAAAATGATTTTGGCTAAAATAGTGCAACAACAGTGGATTAACCAGGGGTGGGTAAAAATTGCAATTTTGGAAGTTGCTGAAGTTTTGTCTCTTTTTCACAGAAATCAATAGCAAATCACCCAGACGTTAGTCCCTGCGAAGATGGAACCCTCTCGGTAAGTAGCTGGCCCAAAAATGATTTTGGCTAAAATAGTGCAACAACAGTGGATTAACCAGGGGTGGGTAAAAATTGCAATTTTGGAAGTTGCTGAAGTTTTGTCTCTTTTTCACAGAAATCAATAGCAAATCACCCAGAGGTTAGTCCCTGCGAAGCTGGAACCCTCTCGGTAAGTAGCTGGCCCAAAAATGATTTTGGCTAAAATAGTGCAACAACAGTGGATTAACCAGGGGTGGGTAAAAATTGCAATTTTGGAAGTTGCTGAAGTTTTGTCTCTTTTTCACAGAAATCAATAGGAAATCACCCAGAGGTTAGTCCCTGCGAAGATGGAACCCTCTCGGTAAGTAGCTGGCCCAAAAATGATTTTGGCTAAAATAGTGCAACAACAGTGGATTAACCAGGGGTGGGTAAAAATTGCAATTTTGGAAGTTGCTGAAGTTTTGTCTCTTTTTCACAGAAATCAATAGCAAATCACCCAGAGGTTAGTCCCTGCGAAGATGGAACCCTCTCGGTAAGTAGCTGGCCCAAAAATGATTTTGGCTAAAATAGTGCAACAACAGTGGATTAACCAGGGGTGGGTAAAAATTGCAATTTTGGAAGTTGCTGAAGTTTTGTCTCTTTTTCACAGAAATCAATAGCAAATCACCCAGACGTTAGTCCCTGCGAAGATGGAACCCTCTCGGTAAGTAGCTGGCCCAAAAATGATTTTGGCTAAAATAGTGCAACAACAGTGGATTAACCAGGGGTGGGTAAAAATTGCAATTTTGGAAGTTGCTGAAGTTTTGTCTCTTTTTCACAGAAATCAATAGCAAATCACCCAGACGTTAGTCCCTGCGAAGATGGAACCCTCTCGGTAAGTAGCTGGCCCAAAAATGATTTTGGCTAAAATAGTGCAACAACAGTGGATTAACCAGGGGTGGGTAAAAATTGCAATTTTGGAAGTTGCTGAAGTTTTGTCTCTTTTTCACAGAAATCAATAGCAAATCACCCAGAGGTTAGTCCCTGCGAAGCTGGAACCCTCTCGGTAAGTAGCTGGCCCAAAAATGATTTTGGCTAAAATAGTGCAACAACAGTGGATTAACCAGGGGTGGGTAAAAATTGCAATTTTGGAAGTTGCTGAAGTTTTGTCTCTTTTTCACAGAAATCAATAGCAAATCACCCAGAGGTTAGTCCCTGCGAAGATGGAACCCTCTCGGTAAGTAGCTGGCCCAAAAATGATTTTGGCTAAAATAGTGCAACAACAGTGGATTAACCAGGGGTGGGTAAAAATTGCAATTTTGGAAGTTGCTGAAGTTTTGTCTCTTTTTCACAGAAATCAATAGCAAATCACCCAGAGGTTAGTCCCTGCGAAGATGGAACCCTCTCGGTAAGTAGCTGGCCCAAAAATGATTTTGGCTAAAATAGTGCAACAACAGTGGATTAACCAGGGGTGGGTAAAAATTGCAATTTTGGAAGTTGCTGAAGTTTTGTCTCTTTTTCACAGAAATCAATAGCAAATCACCCAGAGGTTAGTCCCTGCGAAGATGGAACCCTCTCGGTAAGTAGCTGGCCCAAAAATGATTTTGGCTAAAATAGTGCAACAACAGTGGATTAACCAGGGGTGGGTAAAAATTGCAATTTTGGAAGTTGCTGAAGTTTTGTCTCTTTTTCACAGAAATCAATAGCAAATCACCCAGACGTTAGTCCCTGCGAAGATGGAACCCTCTCGGTAAGTAGCTGGCCCAAAAATGATTTTGGCTAAAATAGTGCAACAACAGTGGATTAACCAGGGGTGGGTAAAAATTGCAATTTTGGAAGTTGCTGAAGTTTTGTCTCTTTTTCACAGAAATCAATAGCAAATCACCCAGAGGTTAGTCCCTGCGAAGCTGGAACCCTCTCGGTAAGTAGCTGGCCCAAAAATGATTTTGGCTAAAATAGTGCAACAACAGTGGATTAACCAGGGGTGGGTAAAAATTGCAATTTTGGAAGTTGCTGAAGTTTTGTCTCTTTTTCACAGAAATCAATAGGAAATCACCCAGAGGTTAGTCCCTGCGAAGATGGAACCCTCTCGGTAAGTAGCTGGCCCAAAAATGATTTTGGCTAAAATAGTGCAACAACAGTGGATTAACCAGGGGTGGGTAAAAATTGCAATTTTGGAAGTTGCTGAAGTTTTGTCTCTTTTTCACAGAAATCAATAGCAAATCACCCAGAGGTTAGTCCCTGCGAAGATGGAACCCTCTCGGTAAGTAGCTGGCCCAAAAATGATTTTGGCTAAAATAGTGCAACAACAGTGGATTAACCAGGGGTGGGTAAAAATTGCAATTTTGGAAGTTGCTGAAGTTTTGTCTCTTTTTCACAGAAATCAATAGCAAATCACCCAGAGGTTAGTCCCTGCGAAGATGGAACCCTCTCGGTAAGTAGCTGGCCCAAAAATGATTTTGGCTAAAATAGTGCAACAACAGTGGATTAACCAGGGGTGGGTAAAAATTGCAATTTTGGAAGTTGCTGAAGTTTTGTCTCTTTTTCACAGAAATCAATAGCAAATCACCCAGAGGTTAGTCCCTGCGAAGATGGAACCCTCTCGGTAAGTAGCTGGCCCAAAAATGATTTTGGCTAAAATAGTGCAACAACAGTGGATTAACCAGGGGTGGGTAAAAATTGCAATTTTGGAAGTTGCTGAAGTTTTGTCTCTTTTTCACAGAAATCAATAGCAAATCACCCAGAGGTTAGTCCCTGCGAAGATGGAACCCTCTCGGTAAGTAGCTGGCCCAAAAATGATTTTGGCTAAAATAGTGCAACAACAGTGGATTAACCAGGGGTGGGTAAAAATTGCAATTTTGGAAGTTGCTGAAGTTTTGTCTCTTTTTCACAGAAATCAATAGCAAATCACCCAGAGGTTAGTCCCTGCGAAGCTGGAACCCTCTCGGTAAGTAGCTGGCCCAAAAATGATTTTGGCTAAAATAGTGCAACAACAGTGGATTAACCAGGGGTGGGTAAAAATTGCAATTTTGGAAGTTGCTGAAGTTTTGTCTCTTTTTCACAGAAATCAATAGCAAATCACCCAGAGGTTAGTCCCTGCGAAGATGGAACCCTCTCGGTAAGTAGCTGGCCCAAAAATGATTTTGGCTAAAATAGTGCAACAACAGTGGATTAACCAGGGGTGGGTAAAAATTGCAATTTTGGAAGTTGCTGAAGTTTTGTCTCTTTTTCACAGAAATCAATAGCAAATCACCCAGAGGTTAGTCCCTGCGAAGATGGAACCCTCTCGGTAAGTAGCTGGCCCAAAAATGATTTTGGCTAAAATAGTGCAACAACAGTGGATTAACCAGGGGTGGGTAAAAATTGCAATTTTGGAAGTTGCTGAAGTTTTGTCTCTTTTTCACAGAAATCAATAGCAAATCACCCAGAGGTTAGTCCCTGCGAAGATGGAACCCTCTCGGTAAGTAGCTGGCCCAAAAATGATTTTGGCTAAAATAGTGCAACAACAGTGGATTAACCAGGGGTGGGTAAAAATTGCAATTTTGGAAGTTGCTGAAGTTTTGTCTCTTTTTCACAGAAATCAATAGCAAATCACCCAGACGTTAGTCCCTGCGAAGATGGAACCCTCTCGGTAAGTAGCTGGCCCAAAAATGATTTTGGCTAAAATAGTGCAACAACAGTGGATTAACCAGGGGTGGGTAAAAATTGCAATTTTGGAAGTTGCTGAAGTTTTGTCTCTTTTTCACAGAAATCAATAGCAAATCACCCAGAGGTTAGTCCCTGCGAAGCTGGAACCCTCTCGGTAAGTAGCTGGCCCAAAAATGATTTTGGCTAAAATAGTGCAACAACAGTGGATTAACCAGGGGTGGGTAAAAATTGCAATTTTGGAAGTTGCTGAAGTTTTGTCTCTTTTTCACAGAAATCAATAGGAAATCACCCAGAGGTTAGTCCCTGCGAAGATGGAACCCTCTCGGTAAGTAGCTGGCCCAAAAATGATTTTGGCTAAAATAGTGCAACAACAGTGGATTAACCAGGGGTGGGTAAAAATTGCAATTTTGGAAGTTGCTGAAGTTTTGTCTCTTTTTCACAGAAATCAATAGCAAATCACCCAGAGGTTAGTCCCTGCGAAGATGGAACCCTCTCGGTAAGTAGCTGGCCCAAAAATGATTTTGGCTAAAATAGTGCAACAACAGTGGATTAACCAGGGGTGGGTAAAAATTGCAATTTTGGAAGTTGCTGAAGTTTTGTCTCTTTTTCACAGAAATCAATAGCAAATCACCCAGACGTTAGTCCCTGCGAAGATGGAACCCTCTCGGTAAGTAGCTGGCCCAAAAATGATTTTGGCTAAAATAGTGCAACAACAGTGGATTAACCAGGGGTGGGTAAAAATTGCAATTTTGGAAGTTGCTGAAGTTTTGTCTCTTTTTCACAGAAATCAATAGCAAATCACCCAGAGGTTAGTCCCTGCGAAGCTGGAACCCTCTCGGTAAGTAGCTGGCCCAAAAATGATTTTGGCTAAAATAGTGCAACAACAGTGGATTAACCAGGGGTGGGTAAAAATTGCAATTTTGGAAGTTGCTGAAGTTTTGTCTCTTTTTCACAGAAATCAATAGCAAATCACCCAGAGGTTAGTCCCTGCGAAGCTGGAACCCTCTCGGTAAGTAGCTGGCCCAAAAATGATTTTGGCTAAAATAGTGCAACAACAGTGGATTAACCAGGGGTGGGTAAAAATTGCAATTTTGGAAGTTGCTGAAGTTTTGTCTCTTTTTCACAGAAATCAATAGCAAATCACCCAGAGGTTAGTCCCTGCGAAGATGGAACCCTCTCGGTAAGTAGCTGGCCCAAAAATGATTTTGGCTAAAATAGTGCAACAACAGTGGATTAACCAGGGGTGGGTAAAAATTGCAATTTTGGAAGTTGCTGAAGTTTTGTCTCTTTTTCACAGAAATCAATAGCAAATCACCCAGACGTTAGTCCCTGCGAAGATGGAACCCTCTCGGTAAGTAGCTGGCCCAAAAATGATTTTGGCTAAAATAGTGCAACAACAGTGGATTAACCAGGGGTGGGTAAAAATTGCAATTTTGGAAGTTGCTGAAGTTTTGTCTCTTTTTCACAGAAATCAATAGCAAATCACCCAGAGGTTAGTCCCTGCGAAGATGGAACCCTCTCGGTAAGTAGCTGGCCCAAAAATGATTTTGGCTAAAATAGTGCAACAACAGTGGATTAACCAGGGGTGGGTAAAAATTGCAATTTTGGAAGTTGCTGAAGTTTTGTCTCTTTTTCACAGAAATCAATAGCAAATCACCCAGACGTTAGTCCCTGCGAAGATGGAACCCTCTCGGTAAGTAGCTGGCCCAAAAATGATTTTGGCTAAAATAGTGCAACAACAGTGGATTAACCAGGGGTGGGTAAAAATTGCAATTTTGGAAGTTGCTGAAGTTTTGTCTCTTTTTCACAGAAATCAATAGCAAATCACCCAGAGGTTAGTCCCTGCGAAGCTGGAACCCTCTCGGTAAGTAGCTGGCCCAAAAATGATTTTGGCTAAAATAGTGCAACAACAGTGGATTAACCAGGGGTGGGTAAAAATTGCAATTTTGGAAGTTGCTGAAGTTTTGTCTCTTTTTCACAGAAATCAATAGCAAATCACCCAGAGGTTAGTCCCTGCGAAGATGGAACCCTCTCGGTAAGTAGCTGGCCCAAAAATGATTTTGGCTAAAATAGTGCAACAACAGTGGATTAACCAGGGGTGGGTAAAAATTGCAATTTTGGAAGTTGCTGAAGTTTTGTCTCTTTTTCACAGAAATCAATAGCAAATCACCCAGAGGTTAGTCCCTGCGAAGATGGAACCCTCTCGGTAAGTAGCTGGCCCAAAAATGATTTTGGCTAAAATAGTGCAACAACAGTGGATTAACCAGGGGTGGGTAAAAATTGCAATTTTGGAAGTTGCTGAAGTTTTGTCTCTTTTTCACAGAAATCAATAGCAAATCACCCAGAGGTTAGTCCCTGCGAAGATGGAACCCTCTCGGTAAGTAGCTGGCCCAAAAATGATTTTGGCTAAAATAGTGCAACAACAGTGGATTAACCAGGGGTGGGTAAAAATTGCAATTTTGGAAGTTGCTGAAGTTTTGTCTCTTTTTCACAGAAATCAATAGCAAATCACCCAGACGTTAGTCCCTGCGAAGATGGAACCCTCTCGGTAAGTAGCTGGCCCAAAAATGATTTTGGCTAAAATAGTGCAACAACAGTGGATTAACCAGGGGTGGGTAAAAATTGCAATTTTGGAAGTTGCTGAAGTTTTGTCTCTTTTTCACAGAAATCAATAGCAAATCACCCAGAGGTTAGTCCCTGCGAAGCTGGAACCCTCTCGGTAAGTAGCTGGCCCAAAAATGATTTTGGCTAAAATAGTGCAACAACAGTGGATTAACCAGGGGTGGGTAAAAATTGCAATTTTGGAAGTTGCTGAAGTTTTGTCTCTTTTTCACAGAAATCAATAGGAAATCACCCAGAGGTTAGTCCCTGCGAAGATGGAACCCTCTCGGTAAGTAGCTGGCCCAAAAATGATTTTGGCTAAAATAGTGCAACAACAGTGGATTAACCAGGGGTGGGTAAAAATTGCAATTTTGGAAGTTGCTGAAGTTTTGTCTCTTTTTCACAGAAATCAATAGCAAATCACCCAGAGGTTAGTCCCTGCGAAGATGGAACCCTCTCGGTAAGTAGCTGGCCCAAAAATGATTTTGGCTAAAATAGTGCAACAACAGTGGATTAACCAGGGGTGGGTAAAAATTGCAATTTTGGAAGTTGCTGAAGTTTTGTCTCTTTTTCACAGAAATCAATAGCAAATCACCCAGAGGTTAGTCCCTGCGAAGATGGAACCCTCTCGGTAAGTAGCTGGCCCAAAAATGATTTTGGCTAAAATAGTGCAACAACAGTGGATTAACCAGGGGTGGGTAAAAATTGCAATTTTGGAAGTTGCTGAAGTTTTGTCTCTTTTTCACAGAAATCAATAGCAAATCACCCAGAGGTTAGTCCCTGCGAAGATGGAACCCTCTCGGTAAGTAGCTGGCCCAAAAATGATTTTGGCTAAAATAGTGCAACAACAGTGGATTAACCAGGGGTGGGTAAAAATTGCAATTTTGGAAGTTGCTGAAGTTTTGTCTCTTTTTCACAGAAATCAATAGCAAATCACCCAGAGGTTAGTCCCTGCGAAGATGGAACCCTCTCGGTAAGTAGCTGGCCCAAAAATGATTTTGGCTAAAATAGTGCAACAACAGTGGATTAACCAGGGGTGGGTAAAAATTGCAATTTTGGAAGTTGCTGAAGTTTTGTCTCTTTTTCACAGAAATCAATAGCAAATCACCCAGAGGTTAGTCCCTGCGAAGCTGGAACCCTCTCGGTAAGTAGCTGGCCCAAAAATGATTTTGGCTAAAATAGTGCAACAACAGTGGATTAACCAGGGGTGGGTAAAAATTGCAATTTTGGAAGTTGCTGAAGTTTTGTCTCTTTTTCACAGAAATCAATAGCAAATCACCCAGAGGTTAGTCCCTGCGAAGATGGAACCCTCTCGGTAAGTAGCTGGCCCAAAAATGATTTTGGCTAAAATAGTGCAACAACAGTGGATTAACCAGGGGTGGGTAAAAATTGCAATTTTGGAAGTTGCTGAAGTTTTGTCTCTTTTTCACAGAAATCAATAGCAAATCACCCAGAGGTTAGTCCCTGCGAAGATGGAACCCTCTCGGTAAGTAGCTGGCCCAAAAATGATTTTGGCTAAAATAGTGCAACAACAGTGGATTAACCAGGGGTGGGTAAAAATTGCAATTTTGGAAGTTGCTGAAGTTTTGTCTCTTTTTCACAGAAATCAATAGCAAATCACCCAGAGGTTAGTCCCTGCGAAGATGGAACCCTCTCGGTAAGTAGCTGGCCCAAAAATGATTTTGGCTAAAATAGTGCAACAACAGTGGATTAACCAGGGGTGGGTAAAAATTGCAATTTTGGAAGTTGCTGAAGTTTTGTCTCTTTTTCACAGAAATCAATAGCAAATCACCCAGACGTTAGTCCCTGCGAAGATGGAACCCTCTCGGTAAGTAGCTGGCCCAAAAATGATTTTGGCTAAAATAGTGCAACAACAGTGGATTAACCAGGGGTGGGTAAAAATTGCAATTTTGGAAGTTGCTGAAGTTTTGTCTCTTTTTCACAGAAATCAATAGCAAATCACCCAGAGGTTAGTCCCTGCGAAGCTGGAACCCTCTCGGTAAGTAGCTGGCCCAAAAATGATTTTGGCTAAAATAGTGCAACAACAGTGGATTAACCAGGGGTGGGTAAAAATTGCAATTTTGGAAGTTGCTGAAGTTTTGTCTCTTTTTCACAGAAATCAATAGGAAATCACCCAGAGGTTAGTCCCTGCGAAGATGGAACCCTCTCGGTAAGTAGCTGGCCCAAAAATGATTTTGGCTAAAATAGTGCAACAACAGTGGATTAACCAGGGGTGGGTAAAAATTGCAATTTTGGAAGTTGCTGAAGTTTTGTCTCTTTTTCACAGAAATCAATAGCAAATCACCCAGAGGTTAGTCCCTGCGAAGATGGAACCCTCTCGGTAAGTAGCTGGCCCAAAAATGATTTTGGCTAAAATAGTGCAACAACAGTGGATTAACCAGGGGTGGGTAAAAATTGCAATTTTGGAAGTTGCTGAAGTTTTGTCTCTTTTTCACAGAAATCAATAGCAAATCACCCAGACGTTAGTCCCTGCGAAGATGGAACCCTCTCGGTAAGTAGCTGGCCCAAAAATGATTTTGGCTAAAATAGTGCAACAACAGTGGATTAACCAGGGGTGGGTAAAAATTGCAATTTTGGAAGTTGCTGAAGTTTTGTCTCTTTTTCACAGAAATCAATAGCAAATCACCCAGAGGTTAGTCCCTGCGAAGCTGGAACCCTCTCGGTAAGTAGCTGGCCCAAAAATGATTTTGGCTAAAATAGTGCAACAACAGTGGATTAACCAGGGGTGGGTAAAAATTGCAATTTTGGAAGTTGCTGAAGTTTTGTCTCTTTTTCACAGAAATCAATAGCAAATCACCCAGAGGTTAGTCCCTGCGAAGCTGGAACCCTCTCGGTAAGTAGCTGGCCCAAAAATGATTTTGGCTAAAATAGTGCAACAACAGTGGATTAACCAGGGGTGGGTAAAAATTGCAATTTTGGAAGTTGCTGAAGTTTTGTCTCTTTTTCACAGAAATCAATAGCAAATCACCCAGAGGTTAGTCCCTGCGAAGATGGAACCCTCTCGGTAAGTAGCTGGCCCAAAAATGATTTTGGCTAAAATAGTGCAACAACAGTGGATTAACCAGGGGTGGGTAAAAATTGCAATTTTGGAAGTTGCTGAAGTTTTGTCTCTTTTTCACAGAAATCAATAGCAAATCACCCAGACGTTAGTCCCTGCGAAGATGGAACCCTCTCGGTAAGTAGCTGGCCCAAAAATGATTTTGGCTAAAATAGTGCAACAACAGTGGATTAACCAGGGGTGGGTAAAAATTGCAATTTTGGAAGTTGCTGAAGTTTTGTCTCTTTTTCACAGAAATCAATAGCAAATCACCCAGACGTTAGTCCCTGCGAAGATGGAACCCTCTCGGTAAGTAGCTGGCCCAAAAATGATTTTGGCTAAAATAGTGCAACAACAGTGGATTAACCAGGGGTGGGTAAAAATTGCAATTTTGGAAGTTGCTGAAGTTTTGTCTCTTTTTCACAGAAATCAATAGCAAATCACCCAGAGGTTAGTCCCTGCGAAGCTGGAACCCTCTCGGTAAGTAGCTGGCCCAAAAATGATTTTGGCTAAAATAGTGCAACAACAGTGGATTAACCAGGGGTGGGTAAAAATTGCAATTTTGGAAGTTGCTGAAGTTTTGTCTCTTTTTCACAGAAATCAATAGCAAATCACCCAGAGGTTAGTCCCTGCGAAGATGGAACCCTCTCGGTAAGTAGCTGGCCCAAAAATGATTTTGGCTAAAATAGTGCAACAACAGTGGATTAACCAGGGGTGGGTAAAAATTGCAATTTTGGAAGTTGCTGAAGTTTTGTCTCTTTTTCACAGAAATCAATAGCAAATCACCCAGAGGTTAGTCCCTGCGAAGATGGAACCCTCTCGGTAAGTAGCTGGCCCAAAAATGATTTTGGCTAAAATAGTGCAACAACAGTGGATTAACCAGGGGTGGGTAAAAATTGCAATTTTGGAAGTTGCTGAAGTTTTGTCTCTTTTTCACAGAAATCAATAGCAAATCACCCAGAGGTTAGTCCCTGCGAAGATGGAACCCTCTCGGTAAGTAGCTGGCCCAAAAATGATTTTGGCTAAAATAGTGCAACAACAGTGGATTAACCAGGGGTGGGTAAAAATTGCAATTTTGGAAGTTGCTGAAGTTTTGTCTCTTTTTCACAGAAATCAATAGCAAATCACCCAGAGGTTAGTCCCTGCGAAGATGGAACCCTCTCGGTAAGTAGCTGGCCCAAAAATGATTTTGGCTAAAATAGTGCAACAACAGTGGATTAACCAGGGGTGGGTAAAAATTGCAATTTTGGAAGTTGCTGAAGTTTTGTCTCTTTTTCACAGAAATCAATAGCAAATCACCCAGAGGTTAGTCCCTGCGAAGATGGAACCCTCTCGGTAAGTAGCTGGCCCAAAAATGATTTTGGCTAAAATAGTGCAACAACAGTGGATTAACCAGGGGTGGGTAAAAATTGCAATTTTGGAAGTTGCTGAAGTTTTGTCTCTTTTTCACAGAAATCAATAGCAAATCACCCAGACGTTAGTCCCTGCGAAGATGGAACCCTCTCGGTAAGTAGCTGGCCCAAAAATGATTTTGGCTAAAATAGTGCAACAACAGTGGATTAACCAGGGGTGGGTAAAAATTGCAATTTTGGAAGTTGCTGAAGTTTTGTCTCTTTTTCACAGAAATCAATAGCAAATCACCCAGAGGTTAGTCCCTGCGAAGATGGAACCCTCTCGGTAAGTAGCTGGCCCAAAAATGATTTTGGCTAAAATAGTGCAACAACAGTGGATTAACCAGGGGTGGGTAAAAATTGCAATTTTGGAAGTTGCTGAAGTTTGGTCTCTTTTTCACAGAAATCAATAGCAAATCACCCAGACGTTAGTCCCTGCGAAGATGGAACCCTCTCGGTAAGTAGCTGGCCCAAAAATGATTTTGGCTAAAATAGTGCAACAACAGTGGATTAACCAGGGGTGGGTAAAAATTGCAATTTTGGAAGTTGCTGAAGTTTTGTCTCTTTTTCACAGAAATCAATAGCAAATCACCCAGAGGTTAGTCCCTGCGAAGATGGAACCCTCTCGGTAAGTAGCTGGCCCAAAAATGATTTTGGCTAAAATAGTGCAACAACAGTGGATTAACCAGGGGTGGGTAAAAATTGCAATTTTGGAAGTTGCTGAAGTTTTGTCTCTTTTTCACAGAAATCAATAGCAAATCACCCAGAGGTTAGTCCCTGCGAAGATGGAACCCTCTCGGTAAGTAGCTGGCCCAAAAATGATTTTGGCTAAAATAGTGCAACAACAGTGGATTAACCAGGGGTGGGTAAAAATTGCAATTTTGGAAGTTGCTGAAGTTTTGTCTCTTTTTCACAGAAATCAATAGCAAATCACCCAGAGGTTAGTCCCTGCGAAGATGGAACCCTCTCGGTAAGTAGCTGGCCCAAAAATGATTTTGGCTAAAATAGTGCAACAACAGTGGATTAACCAGGGGTGGGTAAAAATTGCAATTTTGGAAGTTGCTGAAGTTTTGTCTCTTTTTCACAGAAATCAATAGCAAATCACCCAGAGGTTAGTCCCTGCGAAGCTGGAACCCTCTCGGTAAGTAGCTGGCCCAAAAATGATTTTGGCTAAAATAGTGCAACAACAGTGGATTAACCAGGGGTGGGTAAAAATTGCAATTTTGGAAGTTGCTGAAGTTTTGTCTCTTTTTCACAGAAATCAATAGCAAATCACCCAGACGTTAGTCCCTGCGAAGATGGAACCCTCTCGGTAAGTAGCTGGCCCAAAAATGATTTTGGCTAAAATAGTGCAACAACAGTGGATTAACCAGGGGTGGGTAAAAATTGCAATTTTGGAAGTTGCTGAAGTTTTGTCTCTTTTTCACAGAAATCAATAGCAAATCACCCAGAGGTTAGTCCCTGCGAAGCTGGAACCCTCTCGGTAAGTAGCTGGCCCAAAAATGATTTTGGCTAAAATAGTGCAACAACAGTGGATTAACCAGGGGTGGGTAAAAATTGCAATTTTGGAAGTTGCTGAAGTTTTGTCTCTTTTTCACAGAAATCAATAGCAAATCACCCAGAGGTTAGTCCCTGCGAAGATGGAACCCTCTCGGTAAGTAGCTGGCCCAAAAATGATTTTGGCTAAAATAGTGCAACAACAGTGGATTAACCAGGGGTGGGTAAAAATTGCAATTTTGGAAGTTGCTGAAGTTTTGTCTCTTTTTCACAGAAATCAATAGCAAATCACCCAGAGGTTAGTCCCTGCGAAGATGGAACCCTCTCGGTAAGTAGCTGGCCCAAAAATGATTTTGGCTAAAATAGTGCAACAACAGTGGATTAACCAGGGGTGGGTAAAAATTGCAATTTTGGAAGTTGCTGAAGTTTTGTCTCTTTTTCACAGAAATCAATAGCAAATCACCCAGAGGTTAGTCCCTGCGAAGCTGGAACCCTCTCGGTAAGTAGCTGGCCCAAAAATGATTTTGGCTAAAATAGTGCAACAACAGTGGATTAACCAGGGGTGGGTAAAAATTGCAATTTTGGAAGTTGCTGAAGTTTTGTCTCTTTTTCACAGAAATCAATAGCAAATCACCCAGAGGTTAGTCCCTGCGAAGATGGAACCCTCTCGGTAAGTAGCTGGCCCAAAAATGATTTTGGCTAAAATAGTGCAACAACAGTGGATTAACCAGGGGTGGGTAAAAATTGCAATTTTGGAAGTTGCTGAAGTTTTGTCTCTTTTTCACAGAAATCAATAGCAAATCACCCAGACGTTAGTCCCTGCGAAGATGGAACCCTCTCGGTAAGTAGCTGGCCCAAAAATGATTTTGGCTAAAATAGTGCAACAACAGTGGATTAACCAGGGGTGGGTAAAAATTGCAATTTTGGAAGTTGCTGAAGTTTTGTCTCTTTTTCACAGAAATCAATAGCAAATCACCCAGAGGTTAGTCCCTGCGAAGCTGGAACCCTCTCGGTAAGTAGCTGGCCCAAAAATGATTTTGGCTAAAATAGTGCAACAACAGTGGATTAACCAGGGGTGGGTAAAAATTGCAATTTTGGAAGTTGGTGAAGTTTTGTCTCTTTTTCACAGAAATCAATAGCAAATCACCCAGAGGTTAGTCCCTGCGAAGATGGAACCCTCTCGGTAAGTAGCTGGCCCAAAAATGATTTTGGCTAAAATAGTGCAACAACAGTGGATTAACCAGGGGTGGGTAAAAATTGCAATTTTGGAAGTTGCTGAAGTTTTGTCTCTTTTTCACAGAAATCAATAGCAAATCACCCAGACGTTAGTCCCTGCGAAGATGGAACCCTCTCGGTAAGTAGCTGGCCCAAAAATGATTTTGGCTAAAATAGTGCAACAACAGTGGATTAACCAGGGGTGGGTAAAAATTGCAATTTTGGAAGTTGCTGAAGTTTTGTCTCTTTTTCACAGAAATCAATAGCAAATCACCCAGACGTTAGTCCCTGCGAAGATGGAACCCTCTCGGTAAGTAGCTGGCCCAAAAATGATTTTGGCTAAAATAGTGCAACAACAGTGGATTAACCAGGGGTGGGTAAAAATTGCAATTTTGGAAGTTGCTGAAGTTTTGTCTCTTTTTCACAGAAATCAATAGCAAATCACCCAGAGGTTAGTCCCTGCGAAGCTGGAACCCTCTCGGTAAGTAGCTGGCCCAAAAATGATTTTGGCTAAAATAGTGCAACAACAGTGGATTAACCAGGGGTGGGTAAAAATTGCAATTTTGGAAGTTGCTGAAGTTTTGTCTCTTTTTCACAGAAATCAATAGCAAATCACCCAGAGGTTAGTCCCTGCGAAGATGGAACCCTCTCGGTAAGTAGCTGGCCCAAAAATGATTTTGGCTAAAATAGTGCAACAACAGTGGATTAACCAGGGGTGGGTAAAAATTGCAATTTTGGAAGTTGCTGAAGTTTTGTCTCTTTTTCACAGAAATCAATAGCAAATCACCCAGAGGTTAGTCCCTGCGAAGATGGAACCCTCTCGGTAAGTAGCTGGCCCAAAAATGATTTTGGCTAAAATAGTGCAACAACAGTGGATTAACCAGGGGTGGGTAAAAATTGCAATTTTGGAAGTTGCTGAAGTTTGGTCTCTTTTTCACAGAAATCAATAGCAAATCACCCAGACGTTAGTCCCTGCGAAGATGGAACCCTCTCGGTAAGTAGCTGGCCCAAAAATGATTTTGGCTAAAATAGTGCAACAACAGTGGATTAACCAGGGGTGGGTAAAAATTGCAATTTTGGAAGTTGCTGAAGTTTTGTCTCTTTTTCACAGAAATCAATAGCAAATCACCCAGAGGTTAGTCCCTGCGAAGATGGAACCCTCTCGGTAAGTAGCTGGCCCAAAAATGATTTTGGCTAAAATAGTGCAACAACAGTGGATTAACCAGGGGTGGGTAAAAATTGCAATTTTGGAAGTTGCTGAAGTTTTGTCTCTTTTTCACAGAAATCAATAGCAAATCACCCAGAGGTTAGTCCCTGCGAAGATGGAACCCTCTCGGTAAGTAGCTGGCCCAAAAATGATTTTGGCTAAAATAGTGCAACAACAGTGGATTAACCAGGGGTGGGTAAAAATTGCAATTTTGGAAGTTGCTGAAGTTTTGTCTCTTTTTCACAGAAATCAATAGCAAATCACCCAGAGGTTAGTCCCTGCGAAGCTGGAACCCTCTCGGTAAGTAGCTGGCCCAAAAATGATTTTGGCTAAAATAGTGCAACAACAGTGGATTAACCAGGGGTGGGTAAAAATTGCAATTTTGGAAGTTGCTGAAGTTTTGTCTCTTTTTCACAGAAATCAATAGCAAATCACCCAGAGGTTAGTCCCTGCGAAGCTGGAACCCTCTCGGTAAGTAGCTGGCCCAAAAATGATTTTGGCTAAAATAGTGCAACAACAGTGGATTAACCAGGGGTGGGTAAAAATTGCAATTTTGGAAGTTGCTGAAGTTTTGTCTCTTTTTCACAGAAATCAATAGCAAATCACCCAGACGTTAGTCCCTGCGAAGATGGAACCCTCTCGGTAAGTAGCTGGCCCAAAAATGATTTTGGCTAAAATAGTGCAACAACAGTGGATTAACCAGGGGTGGGTAAAAATTGCAATTTTGGAAGTTGCTGAAGTTTTGTCTCTTTTTCACAGAAATCAATAGCAAATCACCCAGAGGTTAGTCCCTGCGAAGCTGGAACCCTCTCGGTAAGTAGCTGGCCCAAAAATGATTTTGGCTAAAATAGTGCAACAACAGTGGATTAACCAGGGGTGGGTAAAAATTGCAATTTTGGAAGTTGCTGAAGTTTTGTCTCTTTTTCACAGAAATCAATAGCAAATCACCCAGAGGTTAGTCCCTGCGAAGCTGGAACCCTCTCGGTAAGTAGCTGGCCCAAAAATGATTTTGGCTAAAATAGTGCAACAACAGTGGATTAACCAGGGGTGGGTAAAAATTGCAATTTTGGAAGTTGCTGAAGTTTTGTCTCTTTTTCACAGAAATCAATAGCAAATCACCCAGACGTTAGTCCCTGCGAAGATGGAACCCTCTCGGTAAGTAGCTGGCCCAAAAATGATTTTGGCTAAAATAGTGCAACAACAGTGGATTAACCAGGGGTGGGTAAAAATTGCAATTTTGGAAGTTGCTGAAGTTTTGTCTCTTTTTCACAGAAATCAATAGCAAATCACCCAGACGTTAGTCCCTGCGAAGATGGAACCCTCTCGGTAAGTAGCTGGCCCAAAAATGATTTTGGCTAAAATAGTGCAACAACAGTGGATTAACCAGGGGTGGGTAAAAATTGCAATTTTGGAAGTTGCTGAAGTTTTGTCTCTTTTTCACAGAAATCAATAGCAAATCACCCAGAGGTTAGTCCCTGCGAAGCTGGAACCCTCTCGGTAAGTAGCTGGCCCAAAAATGATTTTGGCTAAAATAGTGCAACAACAGTGGATTAACCAGGGGTGGGTAAAAATTGCAATTTTGGAAGTTGCTGAAGTTTTGTCTCTTTTTCACAGAAATCAATAGCAAATCACCCAGACGTTAGTCCCTGCGAAGATGGAACCCTCTCGGTAAGTAGCTGGCCCAAAAATGATTTTGGCTAAAATAGTGCAACAACAGTGGATTAACCAGGGGTGGGTAAAAATTGCAATTTTGGAAGTTGCTGAAGTTTTGTCTCTTTTTCACAGAAATCAATAGCAAATCACCCAGAGGTTAGTCCCTGCGAAGATGGAACCCTCTCGGTAAGTAGCTGGCCCAAAAATGATTTTGGCTAAAATAGTGCAACAACAGTGGATTAACCAGGGGTGGGTAAAAATTGCAATTTTGGAAGTTGCTGAAGTTTTGTCTCTTTTTCACAGAAATCAATAGCAAATCACCCAGAGGTTAGTCCCTGCGAAGATGGAACCCTCTCGGTAAGTAGCTGGCCCAAAAATGATTTTGGCTAAAATAGTGCAACAACAGTGGATTAACCAGGGGTGGGTAAAAATTGCAATTTTGGAAGTTGCTGAAGTTTTGTCTCTTTTTCACAGAAATCAATAGCAAATCACCCAGACGTTAGTCCCTGCGAAGATGGAACCCTCTCGGTAAGTAGCTGGCCCAAAAATGATTTTGGCTAAAATAGTGCAACAACAGTGGATTAACCAGGGGTGGGTAAAAATTGCAATTTTGGAAGTTGCTGAAGTTTTGTCTCTTTTTCACAGAAATCAATAGCAAATCACCCAGAGGTTAGTCCCTGCGAAGCTGGAACCCTCTCGGTAAGTAGCTGGCCCAAAAATGATTTTGGCTAAAATAGTGCAACAACAGTGGATTAACCAGGGGTGGGTAAAAATTGCAATTTTGGAAGTTGCTGAAGTTTTGTCTCTTTTTCACAGAAATCAATAGCAAATCACCCAGAGGTTAGTCCCTGCGAAGATGGAACCCTCTCGGTAAGTAGCTGGCCCAAAAATGATTTTGGCTAAAATAGTGCAACAACAGTGGATTAACCAGGGGTGGGTAAAAATTGCAATTTTGGAAGTTGCTGAAGTTTTGTCTCTTTTTCACAGAAATCAATAGCAAATCACCCAGAGGTTAGTCCCTGCGAAGCTGGAACCCTCTCGGTAAGTAGCTGGCCCAAAAATGATTTTGGCTAAAATAGTGCAACAACAGTGGATTAACCAGGGGTGGGTAAAAATTGCAATTTTGGAAGTTGCTGAAGTTTTGTCTCTTTTTCACAGAAATCAATAGCAAATCACCCAGACGTTAGTCCCTGCGAAGATGGAACCCTCTCGGTAAGTAGCTGGCCCAAAAATGATTTTGGCTAAAATAGTGCAAAACTAGTGCCTTACCCAGGGGTGGGTAAAAATTGCAATTTTGGAAGTTGCTGAAGTTTTGTCTCTTTTTCACAGAAATCAATAGCAAATCACCCAGATGTTAGTCCCTGCGAAGATGGAACCCTCTCGGTAAGTAGCTGGCCCAAAAATGATTTTGGCTAAAATAGTGCAAAACTAGTGCCTTACCTAGGGGTGGGTAAAAATTGCAATTTTGGAAGTTGCTGAAGTTTTGTCTCTTTTTCACAGAAATCAATAGCAAATCACCCAGATGTTAGTCCATGCGAAGATGGAACCCTCTCGGTAAGTAGCTGGCCCAAAAATGATTTTGGCTAAAATAGTGCAACAACAGTGGATTAACCAGGGGTGGGTAAAAATTGCAATTTTGGAAGTTGCTGAAGTTTTGTCTCTTTTTCACAAAAATCAATAGCAAATCACCCAGACGTTAGTCCCTGCGAAGATGGAACCCTCTCGGTAAGTAGCTGGCCCAAAAATGATTTTGGCTAAAATAGTGCAACAACAGTGGATTAACCAGGGGTGGGTAAAAATTGCAATTTTGGAAGTTGCTGAAGTTTTGTCTCTTTTTCACAGAAATCAATAGCAAATCACCCAGGCGTTAGTCCCTGCGAAGATGGAACCCTCTCGGTAAGTAGCTGGCCCAAAAATGATTTTGGCTAAAATAGTGCAACAACAGTGGATTAACCAGGGGTGGGTAAAAATTGCAATTTTGGAAGTTGCTGAAGTTTTGTCTCTTTTTCACAGAAATCAATAGCAAATCACCCAGATGTTAGTCCCTGCGAAGATGGAACCCTCTCGGTAAGTAGCTGGCCCAAAAATGATTTTGGCTAAAATAGTGCAAAACTAGTGCCTTACCCAGGGGTGGGTAAAAATTGCAATTTTGGAAGTTGCTGAAGTTTTGTCTCTTTTTCACAGAAATCAATAGCAAATCACCCAGATGTTAGTCCATGCGAAGATGGAACCCTCTCGGTAAGTAGCTGGCCCAAAAATGATTTTGGCTAAAATAGTGCAACAACAGTGGATTAACCAGGGGTGGGTAAAAATTGCAATTTTGGAAGTTGCTGAAGTTTTGTCTCTTTTTCACAGAAATCAATAGCAAATCACCCAGATGTTAGTCCCTGCGAAGATGGAACCCTCTCGGTAAGTAGCTGGCCCAAAAATGATTTTGGCTAAAATAGTGCAACAACAGTGGATTAACCAGGGGTGGGTAAAAATTGCAATTTTGGAAGTTGCTGAAGTTTTGTCTCTTTTTCACAGAAATCAATAGCAAATCACCCAGACGTTAGTCCCTGCGAAGATGGAACCCTCTCGGTAAGTAGCTGGCCCAAAAATGATTTTGGCTAAAATAGTGCAACAACAGTGGATTAACCAGGGGTGGGTAAAAATTGCAATTTTGGAAGTTGCTGAAGTTTTGTCTCTTTTTCACAGAAATCAATAGCAAATCACCCAGATGTTAGTCCCTGCGAAGATGGAACCCTCTCGGTAAGTAGCTGGCCCAAAAATGATTTTGGCTAAAATAGTGCAAAACTAGTGCCTTACCCAGGGGTGGGTAAAAATTGCAATTTTGGAAGTTGCTGAAGTTTTGTCTCTTTTTCACAGAAATCAATAGCAAATCACCCAGATGTTAGTCCATGCGAAGATGGAACCCTCTCGGTAAGTAGCTGGCCCAAAAATGATTTTGGCTAAAATAGTGCAACAACAGTGGATTAACCAGGGGTGGGTAAAAATTGCAATTTTGGAAGTTGCTGAAGTTTTGTCTCTTTTTCACAGAAATCAATAGCAAATCACCCAGATGTTAGTCCCTGCGAAGATGGAACCCTCTCGGTAAGTAGCTGGCCCAAAAATGATTTAGGCTAAAATAGTGCAAAACTAGTGCCTTACCCAGGGGTGGGTAAAAATTGCAATTTTGGAAGTTGCTGAAGTTTTGTCTCTTTTTCACAGAAATCAATAGCAAATCACCCAGATGTTAGTCCATGCGAAGATGGAACCCTCTCGGTAAGTAGCTGGCCCAAAAATGATTTTGGCTAAAATAGTGCAACAACAGTGGATTAACCAGGGGTGGGTAAAAATTGAAATTTTGGAAGTTGCTGAAGTTTTGTCTCTTTTTCACAGAAATCAATAGCAAATCACCCAGATGTTAGTCCCTGCGAAGATGGAACCCTCTCGGTAAGTAGCTGGCCCAAAAATGATTTTGGCTAAAATAGTGCAACAACAGTGGATTAACCAGGGGTGGGTAAAAATTGCAATTTTGGAAGTTGCTGAAGTTTTGTCTCTTTTTCACAGAAATCAATAGCAAATCACCCAGACGTTAGTCCCTGCGAAGATGGAACCCTCTCGGTAAGTAGCTGGCCCAAAAATGATTTTGGCTAAAATAGTGCAACAACAGTGGATTAACCAGGGGTGGGTAAAAATTGCAATTTTGGAAGTTGCTGAAGTTTTGTCTCTTTTTCACAGAAATCAATAGCAAATCACCCAGACGTTAGTCCCTGCGAAGATGGAACCCTCTCGGTAAGTAGCTGGCCCAAAAATGATTTTGGCTAAAATAGTGCAACAACAGTGGATTAACCAGGGGTGGGTAAAAATTGCAATTTTGGAAGTTGCTGAAGTTTTGTCTCTTTTTCACAGAAATCAATAGCAAATCACCCAGATGTTAGTCCCTGCGAAGATGGAACCCTCTCGGTAAGTAGCTGGCCCAAAAATGATTTTGGCTAAAATAGTGCAAAACTAGTGCCTTACCCAGGGGTGGGTAAAAATTGCAATTTTGGAAGTTGCTGAAGTTTTGTCTCTTTTTCACAGAAATCAATAGCAAATCACCCAGATGTTAGTCCATGCGAAGATGGAACCCTCTCGGTAAGTAGCTGGCCCAAAAATGATTTTGGCTAAAATAGTGCAACAACAGTGGATTAACCAGGGGTGGGTAAAAATTGCAATTTTGGAAGTTGCTGAAGTTTTGTCTCTTTTTCACAGAAATCAATAGCAAATCACCCAGATGTTAGTCCCTGCGAAGATGGAACCCTCTCGGTAAGTAGCTGGCCCAAAAATGATTTTGGCTAAAATAGTGCAACAACAGTGGATTAACCAGGGGTGGGTAAAAATTGCAATTTTGGAAGTTGCTGAAGTTTTGTCTCTTTTTCACAGAAATCAATAGCAAATCACCCAGACGTTAGTCCCTGCGAAGATGGAACCCTCTCGGTAAGTAGCTGGCCCAAAAATGATTTTGGCTAAAATAGTGCAACAACAGTGGATTAACCAGGGGTGGGTAAAAATTGCAATTTTGGAAGTTGCTGAAGTTTTGTCTCTTTTTCACAGAAATCAATAGCAAATCACCCAGATGTTAGTCCCTGCGAAGATGGAACCCTCTCGGTAAGTAGCTGGCCCAGAAATGATTTTGGCTAAAATAGTGCAAAACTAGTGCCTTACCCAGGGGTGGGTAAAAATTGCAATTTTGGAAGTTGCTGAAGTTTTGTCTCTTTTTCACAGAAATCAATAGCAAATCACCCAGATGTTAGTCCATGCGAAGATGGAACCCTCTCGGTAAGTAGCTGGCCCAAAAATGATTTTGGCTAAAATAGTGCAACAACAGTGGATTAACCAGGGGTGGGTAAAAATTGCAATTTTGGAAGTTGCTGAAGTTTTGTCTCTTTTTCACAGAAATCAATAGCAAATCACCCAGATGTTAGTCCCTGCGAAGATGGAACCCTCTCGGTAAGTAGCTGGCCCAAAAATGATTTAGGCTAAAATAGTGCAAAACTAGTGCCTTACCCAGGGGTGGGTAAAAATTGCAATTTTGGAAGTTGCTGAAGTTTTGTCTCTTTTTCACAGAAATCAATAGCAAATCACCCAGATGTTAGTCCATGCGAAGATGGAACCCTCTCGGTAAGTAGCTGGCCCAAAAATGATTTTGGCTAAAATAGTGCAACAACAGTGGATTAACCAGGGGTGGGTAAAAATTGAAATTTTGGAAGTTGCTGAAGTTTTGTCTCTTTTTCACAGAAATCAATAGCAAATCACCCAGATGTTAGTCCCTGCGAAGATGGAACCCTCTCGGTAAGTAGCTGGCCCAAAAATGATTTTGGCTAAAATAGTGCAACAACAGTGGATTAACCAGGGGTGGGTAAAAATTGCAATTTTGGAAGTTGCTGAAGTTTTGTCTCTTTTTCACAAAAATCAATAGCAAATCACCCAGACGTTAGTCCCTGCGAAGATGGAACCCTCTCGGTAAGTAGCTGGCCCAAAAATGATTTTGGCTAAAATAGTGCAACAACAGTGGATTAACCAGGGGTGGGTAAAAATTGCAATTTTGGAAGTTGCTGAAGTTTTGTCTCTTTTTCACAGAAATCAATAGCAAATCACCCAGACGTTAGTCCCTGCGAAGATGGAACCCTCTCGGTAAGTAGCTGGCCCAAAAATGATTTTGGCTAAAATAGTGCAACAACAGTGGATTAACCAGGGGTGGGTAAAAATTGCAATTTTGGAAGTTGCTGAAGTTTTGTCTCTTTTTCACAGAAATCAATAGCAAATCACCCAGATGTTAGTCCCTGCGAAGATGGAACCCTCTCGGTAAGTAGCTGGCCCAAAAATGATTTTGGCTAAAATAGTGCAAAACTAGTGCCTTACCCAGGGGTGGGTAAAAATTGCAATTTTGGAAGTTGCTGAAGTTTTGTCTCTTTTTCACAGAAATCAATAGCAAATCACCCAGATGTTAGTCCATGCGAAGATGGAACCCTCTCGGTAAGTAGCTGGCCCAAAAATGATTTTGGCTAAAATAGTGCAACAACAGTGGATTAACCAGGGGTGGGTAAAAATTGCAATTTTGGAAGTTGCTGAAGTTTTGTCTCTTTTTCACAGAAATCAATAGCAAATCACCCAGATGTTAGTCCCTGCGAAGATGGAACCCTCTCGGTAAGTAGCTGGCCCAAAAATGATTTTGGCTAAAATAGTGCAACAACAGTGGATTAACCAGGGGTGGGTAAAAATTGCAATTTTAGAAGTTGCTGAAGTTTTGTCTCTTTTTCACAAAAATCAATAGCAAATCACCCAGACGTTAGTCCCTGCGAAGATGGAACCCTCTCGGTAAGTAGCTGGCCCAAAAATGATTTTGGCTAAAATAGTGCAACAACAGTGGATTAACCAGGGGTGGGTAAAAATTGCAATTTTGGAAGTTGCTGAAGTTTTGTCTCTTTTTCACAGAAATCAATAGCAAATCACCCAGATGTTAGTCCCTGCGAAGATGGAACCCTCTCGGTAAGTAGCTGGCCCAAAAATGATTTTGGCTAAAATAGTGCAAAACTAGTGCCTTACCCAGGGGTGGGTAAAAATTGCAATTTTGGAAGTTGCTGAAGTTTTGTCTCTTTTTCACAGAAATCAATAGCAAATCACCCAGATGTTAGTCCATGCGAAGATGGAACCCTCTCGGTAAGTAGCTGGCCCAAAAATGATTTTGGCTAAAATAGTGCAACAACAGTGGATTAACCAGGGGTGGGTAAAAATTGCAATTTTGGAAGTTGCTGAAGTTTTGTCTCTTTTTCACAGAAATCAATAGCAAATCACCCAGATGTTAGTCCATGCGAAGATGGAACCCTCTCGGTAAGTAGCTGGCCCAAAAATGATTTTGGCTAAAATAGTGCAAAACTAGTGCCTTACCCAGGGGTGGGTAAAAATTGCAATTTTGGAAGTTGCTGAAGTTTTGTCTCTTTTTCACAGAAATCAATAGCAAATCACCCAGATGTTAGTCCATGCGAAGATGGAACCCTCTTGGTAAGTAGCTGGCCCAAAAATGATTTTGGCTAAAATAGTGCAACAACAGTGGATTAACCAGGGGTGGGTAAAAATTGAAATTTTGGAAGTTGCTGAAGTTTTGTCTCTTTTTCACAGAAATCAATAGCAAATCACCCAGATGTTAGTCCCTGCGAAGATGGAACCCTCTCGGTAAGTAGCTGGCCCAAAAATGATTTTGGCTAAAATAGTGCAACAACAGTGGATTAACCAGGGGTGGGTAAAAATTGCAATTTTGGAAGTTGCTGAAGTTTTGTCTCTTTTTCACAAAAATCAATAGCAAATCACCCAGACGTTAGTCCCTGCGAAGATGGAACCCTCTCGGTAAGTAGCTGGCCCAAAAATGATTTTGGCCAAAATAGTGCAACAACAGTGGATTAACCAGGGGTGGGTAAAAATTGCAATTTTGGAAGTTGCTGAAGTTTTGTCTCTTTTTCACAGAAATCAATAGCAAATCACCCAGACGTTAGTCCCTGCGAAGATGGAACCCTCTCGGTAAGTAGCTGGCCCAAAAATGATTTTGGCTAAAATAGTGCAACAACAGTGGATTAACCAGGGGTGGGTAAAAATTGCAATTTTGGAAGTTGCTGAAGTTTTGTCTCTTTTTCACAGAAATCAATAGCAAATCACCCAGATGTTAGTCCATGCGAAGATGGAACCCTCTCGGTAAGTAGCTGGCCCAAAAATGATTTTGGCTAAAATAGTGCAACAACAGTGGATTAACCAGGGGTGGGTAAAAATTGAAATTTTGGAAGTTGCTGAAGTTTTGTCTCTTTTTCACAGAAATCAATAGCAAATCACCCAGATGTTAGTCCCTGCGAAGATGGAACCCTCTCGGTAAGTAGCTGGCCCAAAAATGATTTTGGCTAAAATAGTGCAACAACAGTGGATTAACCAGGGGTGGGTAAAAATTGCAATTTTGGAAGTTGCTGAAGTTTTGTCTCTTTTTCACAAAAATCAATAGCAAATCACCCAGACGTTAGTCCCTGCGAAGATGGAACCCTCTCGGTAAGTAGCTGGCCCAAAAATGATTTTGGCTAAAATAGTGCAACAACAGTGGATTAACCAGGGGTGGGTAAAAATTGCAATTTTGGAAGTTGCTGAAGTTTTGTCTCTTTTTCACAGAAATCAATAGCAAATCACCCAGACGTTAGTCCCTGCGAAGATGGAACCCTCTCGGTAAGTAGCTGGCCCAAAAATGATTTTGGCTAAAATAGTGCAACAACAGTGGATTAACCAGGGGTGGGTAAAAATTGCAATTTTGGAAGTTGCTGAAGTTTTGTCTCTTTTTCACAGAAATCAATAGCAAATCACCCAGATGTTAGTCCCTGCGAAGATGGAACCCTCTCGGTAAGTAGCTGGCCCAAAAATGATTTTGGCTAAAATAGTGCAAAACTAGTGCCTTACCCAGGGGTGGGTAAAAATTGCAATTTTGGAAGTTGCTGAAGTTTTGTCTCTTTTTCACAGAAATCAATAGCAAATCACCCAGATGTTAGTCCATGCGAAGATGGAACCCTCTCGGTAAGTAGCTGGCCCAAAAATGATTTTGGCTAAAATAGTGCAACAACAGTGGATTAACCAGGGGTGGGTAAAAATTGCAATTTTGGAAGTTGCTGAAGTTTTGTCTCTTTTTCACAGAAATCAATAGCAAATCACCCAGATGTTAGTCCCTGCGAAGATGGAACCCTCTCGGTAAGTAGCTGGCCCAAAAATGATTTTGGCTAAAATAGTGCAACAACAGTGGATTAACCAGGGGTGGGTAAAAATTGCAATTTTAGAAGTTGCTGAAGTTTTGTCTCTTTTTCACAAAAATCAATAGCAAATCACCCAGACGTTAGTCCCTGCGAAGATGGAACCCTCTCGGTAAGTAGCTGGCCCAAAAATGATTTTGGCTAAAATAGTGCAACAACAGTGGATTAACCAGGGGTGGGTAAAAATTGCAATTTTGGAAGTTGCTGAAGTTTTGTCTCTTTTTCACAGAAATCAATAGCAAATCACCCAGATGTTAGTCCCTGCGAAGATGGAACCCTCTCGGTAAGTAGCTGGCCCAAAAATGATTTTGGCTAAAATAGTGCAAAACTAGTGCCTTACCCAGGGGTGGGTAAAAATTGCAATTTTGGAAGTTGCTGAAGTTTTGTCTCTTTTTCACAGAAATCAATAGCAAATCACCCAGATGTTAGTCCATGCGAAGATGGAACCCTCTCGGTAAGTAGCTGGCCCAAAAATGATTTTGGCTAAAATAGTGCAACAACAGTGGATTAACCAGGGGTGGGTAAAAATTGCAATTTTGGAAGTTGCTGAAGTTTTGTCTCTTTTTCACAGAAATCAATAGCAAATCACCCAGATGTTAGTCCATGCGAAGATGGAACCCTCTCGGTAAGTAGCTGGCCCAAAAATGATTTTGGCTAAAATAGTGCAAAACTAGTGCCTTACCCAGGGGTGGGTAAAAATTGCAATTTTGGAAGTTGCTGAAGTTTTGTCTCTTTTTCACAGAAATCAATAGCAAATCACCCAGATGTTAGTCCATGCGAAGATGGAACCCTCTTGGTAAGTAGCTGGCCCAAAAATGATTTTGGCTAAAATAGTGCAACAACAGTGGATTAACCAGGGGTGGGTAAAAATTGAAATTTTGGAAGTTGCTGAAGTTTTGTCTCTTTTTCACAGAAATCAATAGCAAATCACCCAGATGTTAGTCCCTGCGAAGATGGAACCCTCTCGGTAAGTAGCTGGCCCAAAAATGATTTTGGCTAAAATAGTGCAACAACAGTGGATTAACCAGGGGTGGGTAAAAATTGCAATTTTGGAAGTTGCTGAAGTTTTGTCTCTTTTTCACAAAAATCAATAGCAAATCACCCAGACGTTAGTCCCTGCGAAGATGGAACCCTCTCGGTAAGTAGCTGGCCCAAAAATGATTTTGGCCAAAATAGTGCAACAACAGTGGATTAACCAGGGGTGGGTAAAAATTGCAATTTTGGAAGTTGCTGAAGTTTTGTCTCTTTTTCACAGAAATCAATAGCAAATCACCCAGACGTTAGTCCCTGCGAAGATGGAACCCTCTCGGTAAGTAGCTGGCCCAAAAATGATTTTGGCTAAAATAGTGCAACAACAGTGGATTAACCAGGGGTGGGTAAAAATTGCAATTTTGGAAGTTGCTGAAGTTTTGTCTCTTTTTCACAGAAATCAATAGCAAATCACCCAGATGTTAGTCCCTGCGAAGATGGAACCCTCTCGGTAAGTAGCTGGCCCAAAAATGATTTTGGCTAAAATAGTGCCTTACCCAGGGGTGGGTAAAAATTGCAATTTTGGAAGTTGCTGAAGTTTTGTCTCTTTTTCACAGAAATCAATAGCAAATCACCCAGATGTTAGTCCATGCGAAGATGGAACCCTCTCGGTAAGTAGCTGGCCCAAAAATGATTTTGGCTAAAATAGTGCAACAACAGTGGATTAACCAGGGGTGGGTAAAAATTGCAATTTTGGAAGTTGCTGAAGTTTTGTCTCTTTTTCACAGAAATCAATAGCAAATCACCCAGATGTTAGTCCCTGCGAAGATGGAACCCTCTCGGTAAGTAGCTGGCCCAAAAATGATTTTGGCTAAAATAGTGCAACAACAGTGGATTAACCAGGGGTGGGTAAAAATTGCAATTTTAGAAGTTGCTGAAGTTTTGTCTCTTTTTCACAAAAATCAATAGCAAATCACCCAGACGTTAGTCCCTGCGAAGATGGAACCCTCTCGGTAAGTAGCTGGCCCAAAAATGATTTTGGCTAAAATAGTGCAACAACAGTGGATTAACCAGGGGTGGGTAAAAATTGCAATTTTGGAAGTTGCTGAAGTTTTGTCTCTTTTTCACAGAAATCAATAGCAAATCACCCAGACGTTAGTCCCTGCGAAGATGGAACCCTCTCGGTAAGTAGCTGGCCCAAAAATGATTTTGGCTAAAATAGTGCAACAACAGTGGATTAACCAGGGGTGGGTAAAAATTGCAATTTTGGAAGTTGCTGAAGTTTTGTCTCTTTTTCACAGAAATCAATAGCAAATCACCCAGATGTTAGTCCCTGCGAAGATGGAACCCTCTCGGTAAGTAGCTGGCCCAAAAATGATTTTGGCTAAAATAGTGCAAAACTAGTGCCTTACCCAGGGGTGGGTAAAAATTGCAATTTTGGAAGTTGCTGAAGTTTTGTCTCTTTTTCACAGAAATCAATAGCAAATCACCCAGATGTTAGTCCATGCGAAGATGGAACCCTCTCGGTAAGTAGCTGGCCCAAAAATGATTTTGGCTAAAATAGTGCAACAACAGTGGATTAACCAGGGGTGGGTAAAAATTGCAATTTTGGAAGTTGCTGAAGTTTTGTCTCTTTTTCACAGAAATCAATAGCAAATCACCCAGATGTTAGTCCCTGCGAAGATGGAACCCTCTCGGTAAGTAGCTGGCCCAAAAATGATTTTGGCTAAAATAGTGCAACAACAGTGGATTAACCAGGGGTGGGTAAAAATTGCAATTTTGGAAGTTGCTGAAGTTTTGTCTCTTTTTCACAAAAATCAATAGCAAATCACCCAGACGTTAGTCCCTGCGAAGATGGAACCCTCTCGGTAAGTAGCTGGCCCAAAAATGATTTTGGCTAAAATAGTGCAACAACAGTGGATTAACCAGGGGTGGGTAAAAATTGCAATTTTGGAAGTTGCTGAAGTTTTGTCTCTTTTTCACAGAAATCAATAGCAAATCACCCAGATGTTAGTCCCTGCGAAGATGGAACCCTCTCGGTAAGTAGCTGGCCCAAAAATGATTTTGGCTAAAATAGTGCAACAACAGTGGATTAACCAGGGGTGGGTAAAAATTGCAATTTTGGAAGTTGCTGAAGTTTTGTCTCTTTTTCACAAAAATCAATAGCAAATCACCCAGACGTTAGTCCCTGCGAAGATGGAACCCTCTCGGTAAGTAGCTGGCCCAAAAATGATTTTGGCTAAAATAGTGCAACAACAGTGGATTAACCAGGGGTGGGTAAAAATTGCAATTTTGGAAGTTGCTGAAGTTTTGTCTCTTTTTCACAGAAATCAATAGCAAATCACCCAGATGTTAGTCCCTGCGAAGATGGAACCCTCTCGGTAAGTAGCTGGCCCAAAAATGATTTTGGCTAAAATAGTGCAACAACAGTGGATTAACCAGGGGTGGGTAAAAATTGCAATTTTGGAAGTTGCTGAAGTTTTGTCTCTTTTTCACAAAAATCAATAGCAAATCACCCAGACGTTAGTCCCTGCGAAGATGGAACCCTCTCGGTAAGTAGCTGGCCCAAAAATGATTTTGGCTAAAATAGTGCAACAACAGTGGATTAACCAGGGGTGGGTAAAAATTGCAATTTTGGAAGTTGCTGAAGTTTTGTCTCTTTTTCACAGAAATCAATAGCAAATCACCCAGATGTTAGTCCCTGCGAAGATGGAACCCTCTCGGTAAGTAGCTGGCCCAAAATTGATTTTGGCTAAAATAGTGCAACAACAGTGGATTAACCAGGGGTGGGTAAAAATTGCAATTTTGGAAGTTGCTGAAGTTTTGTCTCTTTTTCACAGAAATCAATAGCAAATCACCCAGACGTTAGTCCATGCGAAGATGGAACCCTCTCGGTAAGTAGCTGGCCCAAAAATGATTTTGGCTAAAATAGTGCAACAACAGTGGATTAACCAGGGGTGGGTAAAAATTGCAATTTTGGAAGTTGCTGAAGTTTTGTCTCTTTTTCACAAAAATCAATAGCAAATCACCCAGACGTTAGTCCCTGCGAAGATGGAACCCTCTCGGTAAGTAGCTGGCCCAAAAATGATTTTGGCTAAAATAGTGCAACAACAGTGGATAAACCAGGGGTGGGTAAAAATTGCAATTTTGGAAGTTGCTGAAGTTTTGTCTCTTTTTCACAGAAATCAATAGCAAATCACCCAGATGTTAGTCCCTGCGAAGATGGAACCCTCTCGGTAAGTAGCTGGCCCAAAAATGATTTTGGCTAAAATATTGCAAAACTAGTGCCTTACCCAGGGGTGGGTAAAAATTGCAATTTTGGAAGTTGCTGAAGTTTTGTCTCTTTTTCACAGAAATCAATAGCAAATCACCCAGATGTTAGTCCATGCGAAGATGGAACCCTCTCGGTAAGTAGCTGGCCCAAAAATGATTTTGGCTAAAATAGTGCAACAACAGTGGATTAACCAGGGGTGGGTAAAAATTGCAATTTTGGAAGTTGCTGAAGTTTTGTCTCTTTTTCACAGAAATCAATAGCAAATCACCCAGATGTTAGTCCCTGCGAAGATGGAACCCTCTCGGTAAGTAGCTGGCCCAAAAATGATTTTGGCTAAAATAGTGCAACAACAGTGGATTAACCAGGGGTGGGTAAAAATTGCAATTTTGGAAGTTGCTGAAGTTTTGTCTCTTTTTCACAAAAATCAATAGCAAATCACCCAGACGTTAGTCCCTGCGAAGATGGAACCCTCTTGGTAAGTAGCTGGCCCAAAAATGATTTTGGCTAAAATAGTGCAACAACAGTGGATTAACCAGGGGTGGGTAAAAATTGCAATTTTGGAAGTTGCTGAAGTTTTGTCTCTTTTTCACAGAAATCAATAGCAAATCACCCAGACGTTAGTCCCTGCGAAGATGGAACCCTCTCGGTAAGTAGCTGGCCCAAAAATGATTTTGGCTAAAATAGTGCAACAACAGTGGATTAACCAGGGGTGGGTAAAAATTGCAATTTTGGAAGTTGCTGAAGTTTTGTCTCTTTTTCACAGAAATCAATAGCAAATCACCCAGATGTTAGTCCCTGCGAAGATGGAACCCTCTCGGTAAGTAGCTGGCCCAAAAATGATTTTGGCTAAAATAGTGCAAAACTAGTGCCTTACCCAGGGGTGGGTAAAAATTGCAATTTTGGAAGTTGCTGAAGTTTTGTCTCTTTTTCACAGAAATCAATAGCAAATCACCCAGATGTTAGTCCCTGCGAAGATGGAACCCTCTCGGTAAGTAGCTGGCCCAAAAATGATTTTGGCTAAAATAGTGCAACAACAGTGGATTAACCAGGGGTGGGTAAAAATTGCAATTTTGGAAGTTGCTGAAGTTTTGTCTCTTTTTCACAGAAATCAATAGCAAATCACCCAGATGTTAGTCCCTGCGAAGATGGAACCCTCTCGGTAAGTAGCTGGCCCAAAAATGATTTTGGCTAAAATAGTGCAAAACTAGTGCATTACCCAGGGGTGGGTAAAAATTGCAATTTTGGAAGTTGCTGAAGTTTTGTCTCTTTTTCACAGAAATCAATAGCAAATCACCCAGATGTTAGTCCATGCGAAGATGGAACCCTCTCGGTAAGTAGCTGGCCCAAAAATGATTTTGGCTAAAATAGTGCAACAACAGTGGATTAACCAGGGGTGGGTAAAAATTGAAATTTTGGAAGTTGCTGAAGTTTTGTCTCTTTTTCACAGAAATCAATAGCAAATCACCCAGATGTTAGTCCCTGCGAAGATGGAACCCTCTCGGTAAGTAGCTGGCCCAAAAATGATTTTGGCTAAAATAGTGCAACAACAGTGGATTAACCAGGGGTGGGTAAAAATTGCAATTTTGGAAGTTGCTGAAGTTTTGTCTCTTTTTCACAAAAATCAATAGCAAATCACCCAGACGTTAGTGCCTGCGAAGATGGAACCCTCTCGGTAAGTAGCTGGCCCAAAAATGATTTTGGCTAAAATAGTGCAACAACAGTGGATTAACCAGGGGTGGGTAAAAATTGCAATTTTGGAAGTTGCTGAAGTTTTGTCTCTTTTTCACAGAAATCAATAGCAAATCACCCAGACGTTAGTCCCTGCGAAGATGGAACCCTCTCGGTAAGTAGCTGGCCCAAAAATGATTTTGGCTAAAATAGTGCAACAACAGTGGATTAACCAGGGGTGGGTAAAAATTGCAATTTTGGAAGTTGCTGAAGTTTTGTCTCTTTTTCACAGAAATCAATAGCAAATCACCCAGATGTTAGTCCCTGCGAAGATGGAACCCTCTCGGTAAGTAGCTGGCCCAAAAATGATTTTGGCTAAAATAGTGCAAAACTAGTGCCTTACCCAGGGGTGGGTAAAAATTGCAATTTTGGAAGTTGCTGAAGTTTTGTCTCTTTTTCACAGAAATCAATAGCAAATCACCCAGATGTTAGTCCCTGCGAAGATGGAACCCTCTCGGTAAGTAGCTGGCCCAAAAATGATTTTGGCTAAAATAGTGCAACAACAGTGGATTAACCAGGGGTGGGTAAAAATTGCAATTTTGGAAGTTGCTGAAGTTTTGTCTCTTTTTCACAGAAATCAATAGCAAATCACCCAGATGTTAGTCCCTGCGAAGATGGAACCCTCTCGGTAAGTAGCTGGCCCAAAAATGATTTTGGCTAAAATAGTGCAACAACAGTGGATTAAGCAGGGGTGGGTAAAAATTGCAATTTTGGAAGTTGCTGAAGTTTTGTCTCTTTTTCACAAAAATCAATAGCAAATCACCCAGACGTTAGTCCCTGCGAAGATGGAACCCTCTCGGTAAGTAGCTGGCCCAAAAATGATTTTGGCTAAAATAGTGCAACAACAGTGGATTAACCAGGGGTGGGTAAAAATTGCAATTTTGGAAGTTGCTGAAGTTTTGTCTCTTTTTCACAGAAATCAATAGCAAATCACCCAGGCGTTAGTCCCTGCGAAGATGGAACCCTCTCGGTAAGTAGCTGGCCCAAAAATGATTTTGGCTAAAATAGTGCAACAACAGTGGATTAACCAGGGGTGGGTAAAAATTGCAATTTTGGAAGTTGCTGAAGTTTTGTCTCTTTTTCACAGAAATCAATAGCAAATCACCCAGATGTTAGTCCCTGCGAAGATGGAACCCTCTCGGTAAGTAGCTGGCCCAAAAATGATTTTGGCTAAAATAGTGCAAAACTAGTGCCTTACCCAGGGGTGGGTAAAAATTGCAATTTTGGAAGTTGCTGAAGTTTTGTCTCTTTTTCACAGAAATCAATAGCAAATCACCCAGATGTTAGTCCATGCGAAGATGGAACCCTCTCGGTAAGTAGCTGGCCCAAAAATGATTTTGGCTAAAATAGTGCAACAACAGTGGATTAACCAGGGGTGGGTAAAAATTGCAATTTTGGAAGTTGCTGAAGTTTTGTCTCTTTTTCACAGAAATCAATAGCAAATCACCCAGATGTTAGTCCCTGCGAAGATGGAACCCTCTCGGTAAGTAGCTGGCCCAAAAATGATTTTGGCTAAAATAGTGCAACAACAGTGGATTAACCAGGGGTGGGTAAAAATTGCAATTTTGGAAGTTGCTGAAGTTTTGTCTCTTTTTCACAGAAATCAATAGCAAATCACCCAGACGTTAGTCCCTGCGAAGATGGAACCCTCTCGGTAAGTAGCTGGCCCAAAAATGATTTTGGCTAAAATAGTGCAACAACAGTGGATTAACCAGGGGTGGGTAAAAATTGCAATTTTGGAAGTTGCTGAAGTTTTGTCTCTTTTTCACAGAAATCAATAGCAAATCACCCAGATGTTAGTCCCTGCGAAGATGGAACCCTCTCGGTAAGTAGCTGGCCCAAAAATGATTTTGGCTAAAATAGTGCAAAACTAGTGCCTTACCCAGGGGTGGGTAAAAATTGCAATTTTGGAAGTTGCTGAAGTTTTGTCTCTTTTTCACAGAAATCAATAGCAAATCACCCAGATGTTAGTCCATGCGAAGATGGAACCCTCTCGGTAAGTAGCTGGCCCAAAAATGATTTTGGCTAAAATAGTGCAACAACAGTGGATTAACCAGGGGTGGGTAAAAATTGCAATTTTGGAAGTTGCTGAAGTTTTGTCTCTTTTTCACAGAAATCAATAGCAAATCACCCAGATGTTAGTCCCTGCGAAGATGGAACCCTCTCGGTAAGTAGCTGGCCCAAAAATGATTTTGGCTAAAATAGTGCAACAACAGTGGATTAACCAGGGGTGGGTAAAAATTGCAATTTTAGAAGTTGCTGAAGTTTTGTCTCTTTTTCACAGAAATCAATAGCAAATCACCCAGATGTTAGTCCCTGCGAAGATGGAACCCTCTCGGTAAGTATCTGGCCCAAAAATGATTTTGGCTAAAATAGTGCAACAACAGTGGATTAACCAGGGGTGGGTAAAAATTGCAATTTTAGAAGTTGCTGAAGTTTTGTCTCTTTTTCACAGAAATCAATAGCAAATCACCCAGATGTTAGTCCCTGCGAAGATGGAACCCTCTCGGTAAGTATCTGGCCCAAAAATGATTTTGGCTAAAATAGTGCAACAACAGTGGATTAACCAGGGGTGGGTAAAAATTGCAATTTTAGAAGTTGCTGAAGTTTTGTCTCTTTTTCACAGAAATCAATAGCAAATCACCCAGATGTTAGTCCCTGCGAAGATGGAACCCTCTCGGTAAGTATCTGGCCCAAAAATGATTTTGGCTAAAATAGTGCAACAACAGTGGATTAACCAGGGGTGGGTAAAAATTGCAATTTTGGAAGTTGCTGAAGTTTTGTCTCTTTTTCACAGAAATCAATAGCAAATCACCCAGATGTTAGTCCCTGCGAAGATGGAACCCTCTCGGTAAGTATCTGGCCCAAAAATGATTTTGGCTAAAATAGTGCAACAACAGTGGATTAACCAGGGGTGGGTAAAAATTGCAATTTTAGAAGTTGCTGAAGTTTTGTCTCTTTTTCACAGAAATCAATAGCAAATCACCCAGATGTTAGTCCCTGCGAAGATGGAACCCTCTCGGTAAGTATCTGGCCCAAAAATGATTTTGGCTAAAATAGTGCAACAACAGTGGATTAACCAGGGGTGGGTAAAAATTGCAATTTTAGAAGTTGCTGAAGTTTTGTCTCTTTTTCACAGAAATCAATAGCAAATCACCCAGATGTTAGTCCCTGCGAAGATGGAACCCTCTCGGTAAGTATCTGGCCCAAAAATGATTTTGGCTAAAATAGTGCAACAACAGTGGATTAACCAGGGGTGGGTAAAAATTGCAATTTTAGAAGTTGCTGAAGTTTTGTCTCTTTTTCACAGAAATCAATAGCAAATCACCCAGATGTTAGTCCCTGCGAAGATGGAACCCTCTCGGTAAGTATCTGGCCCAAAAATGATTTTGGCTAAAATAGTGCAACAACAGTGGATTAACCAGGGGTGGGTAAAAATTGCAATTTTAGAAGTTGCTGAAGTTTTGTCTCTTTTTCACAGAAATCAATAGCAAATCACCCAGATGTTAGTCCCTGCGAAGATGGAACCCTCTCGGTAAGTATCTGGCCCAAAAATGATTTTGGCTAAAATAGTGCAACAACAGTGGATTAACCAGGGGTGGGTAAAAATTGCAATTTTAGAAGTTGCTGAAGTTTTGTCTCTTTTTCACAGAAATCAATAGCAAATCACCCAGATGTTAGTCCCTGCGAAGATGGAACCCTCTCGGTAAGTATCTGGCCCAAAAATGATTTTGGCTAAAATAGTGCAACAACAGTGGATTAACCAGGGGTGGGTAAAAATTGCAATTTTAGAAGTTGCTGAAGTTTTGTCTCTTTTTCACAGAAATCAATAGCAAATCACCCAGATGTTAGTCCCTGCGAAGATGGAACCCTCTCGGTAAGTATCTGGCCCAAAAATGATTTTGGCTAAAATAGTGCAACAACAGTGGATTAACCAGGGGTGGGTAAAAATTGCAATTTTAGAAGTTGCTGAAGTTTTGTCTCTTTTTCACAGAAATCAATAGCAAATCACCCAGATGTTAGTCCCTGCGAAGATGGAACCCTCTCGGTAAGTATCTGGCCCAAAAATGATTTTGGCTAAAATAGTGCAACAACAGTGGATTAACCAGGGGTGGGTAAAAATTGCAATTTTAGAAGTTGCTGAAGTTTTGTCTCTTTTTCACAGAAATCAATAGCAAATCACCCAGATGTTAGTCCCTGCGAAGATGGAACCCTCTCGGTAAGTATCTGGCCCAAAAATGATTTTGGCTAAAATAGTGCAACAACAGTGGATTAACCAGGGGTGGGTAAAAATTGCAATTTTAGAAGTTGCTGAAGTTTTGTCTCTTTTTCACAGAAATCAATAGCAAATCACCCAGATGTTAGTCCCTGCGAAGATGGAACCCTATCGGTAAGTATCTGGCCCAAAAACCATTTTGGCTAAAATAGTGCAACAACAGTGGATTAACCAGGGGTGGGTAAAAATTGCAATTTTAGAAGTTGCTGAAGTTTTGTCTCTTTTTCACAGAAATCAATAGCAAATCACCCAGATGTTAGTCCCTGCGAAGATGGAACCCTCTCGGTAAGTATCTGGCCCAAAAATGATTTTGGCTAAAATAGTGCAACAACAGTGGATTAACCAGGGGTGGGTAAAAATTGCAATTTTAGAAGTTGCTGAAGTTTTGTCTCTTTTTCACAGAAATCAATATTAAATCACCCAGATGTTAGTCCCTGCGAAGATGGAACCCTCTCGGTAAGTATCTGGCCCAAAAATGATTTTGGCTAAAATAGTGCAACAACAGTGGATTAACCAGGGGTGGGTAAAAATTGCAATTTTAGAAGTTGCTGAAGTTTTGTCTCTTTTTCACAGAAATCAATAGCAAATCACCCAGATGTTAGTCCCTGCGAAGATGGAACCCTCTCGGTAAGTATCTGGCCCAAAAATGATTTTGGCTAAAATAGTGCAACAACAGTGGATTAACCAGGGGTGGGTAAAAATTGCAATTTTAGAAGTTGCTGAAGTTTTGTCTCTTTTTCACAGAAATCAATAGCAAATCACCCAGATGTTAGTCCCTGCGAAGATGGAACCCTCTCGGTAAGTATCTGGCCCAAAAATGATTTTGGCTAAAATAGTGCAACAACAGTGGATTAACCAGGGGTGGGTAAAAATTGCAATTTTAGAAGTTGCTGAAGTTTTGTCTCTTTTTCACAGAAATCAATAGCAAATCACCCAGATGTTAGTCCCTGCGAAGATGGAACCCTCTCGGTAAGTATCTGGCCCAAAAATGATTTTGGCTAAAATAGTGCAACAACAGTGGATTAACCAGGGGTGGGTAAAAATTGCAATTTTAGAAGTTGCTGAAGTTTTGTCTCTTTTTCACAGAAATCAATAGCAAATCACCCAGATGTTAGTCCCTGCGAAGATGGAACCCTCTCGGTAAGTATCTGGCCCAAAAATGATTTTGGCTAAAATAGTGCAACAACAGTGGATTAACCAGGGGTGGGTAAAAATTGCAATTTTAGAAGTTGCTGAAGTTTTGTCTCTTTTTCACAGAAATCAATAGCAAATCACCCAGATGTTAGTCCCTGCGAAGATGGAACCCTCTCGGTAAGTATCTGGCCCAAAAATGATTTTGGCTAAAATAGTGCAACAACAGTGGATTAACCAGGGGTGGGTAAAAATTGCAATTTTAGAAGTTGCTGAAGTTTTGTCTCTTTTTCACAGAAATCAATAGCAAATCACCCAGATGTTAGTCCCTGCGAAGATGGAACCCTCTCGGTAAGTATCTGGCCCAAAAATGATTTTGGCTAAAATAGTGCAACAACAGTGGATTAACCAGGGGTGGGTAAAAATTGCAATTTTAGAAGTTGCTGAAGTTTTGTCTCTTTTTCACAGAAATCAAAAGCAAATCACCCAGATGTTAGTCCCTGCGAAGATGGAACCCTCTCGGTAAGTATCTGGCCCAAAAATGATTTTGGCTAAAATAGTGCAACAACAGTGGATTAACCAGGGGTGGGTAAAAATTGCAATTTTGGAAGTTGCTGAAGTTTTGTCTCTTTTTCACAGAAATCAATAGCAAATCACCCAGATGTTAGTCCCTGCGAAGATGGAACCCTCTCGGTAAGTAGCTGGCCCAAAAATGATTTTGGCTAAAATAGTGCAAAACTAGTGCCTTACCCAGGGGTGGGTAAAAATTGCAATTTTGGAAGTTGCTGAAGTTTTGTCTCTTTTTCACAGAAATCAATAGCAAATCACCCAGATGTTAGTCCATGCGAAGATGGAACCCTCTCGGTAAGTAGCTGGCCCAAAAATGATTTTGGCTAAAATAGTGCAACAACAGTGGATTAACCAGGGGTGGGTAAAAATTGCAATTTTGGAAGTTGCTGAAGTTTTGTCTCTTTTTCACAGAAATCAATAGCAAATCACCCAGATGTTAGTCCCTGCGAAGATGGAACCCTCTCGGTAAGTAGCTGGCCCAAAAATGATTTTGGCTAAAATAGTGCAACAACAGTGGATTAACCAGGGGTGGGTAAAAATTGCAATTTTGGAAGTTGCTGAAGTTTTGTCTCTTTTTCACAGAAATCAATAGCAAATCACCCAGACGTTAGTCCCTGCGAAGATGGAACCCTCTCGGTAAGTAGCTGGCCCAAAAATGATTTTGGCTAAAATAGTGCAACAACAGTGGATTAACCAGGGGTGGGTAAAAATTGCAATTTTGGAAGTTGCTGAAGTTTTGTCTCTTTTTCACAGAAATCAATAGCAAATCACCCAGATGTTAGTCCCTGCGAAGATGGAACCCTCTCGGTAAGTAGCTGGCCCAAAAATGATTTTGGCTAAAATAGTGCAAAACTAGTGCCTTACCCAGGGGTGGGTAAAAATTGCAATTTTGGAAGTTGCTGAAGTTTTGTCTCTTTTTCACAGAAATCAATAGCAAATCACCCAGATGTTAGTCCATGCGAAGATGGAACCCTCTCGGTAAGTAGCTGGCCCAAAAATGATTTTGGCTAAAATAGTGCAACAACAGTGGATTAACCAGGGGTGGGTAAAAATTGCAATTTTGGAAGTTGCTGAAGTTTTGTCTCTTTTTCACAGAAATCAATAGCAAATCACCCAGATGTTAGTCCCTGCGAAGATGGAACCCTCTCGGTAAGTAGCTGGCCCAAAAATGATTTAGGCTAAAATAGTGCAAAACTAGTGCCTTACCCAGGGGTGGGTAAAAATTGCAATTTTGGAAGTTGCTGAAGTTTTGTCTCTTTTTCACAGAAATCAATAGCAAATCACCCAGATGTTAGTCCATGCGAAGATGGAACCCTCTCGGTAAGTAGCTGGCCCAAAAATGATTTTGGCTAAAATAGTGCAACAACAGTGGATTAACCAGGGGTGGGTAAAAATTGAAATTTTGGAAGTTGCTGAAGTTTTGTCTCTTTTTCACAGAAATCAATAGCAAATCACCCAGATGTTAGTCCCTGCGAAGATGGAACCCTCTCGGTAAGTAGCTGGCCCAAAAATGATTTTGGCTAAAATAGTGCAACAACAGTGGATTAACCAGGGGTGGGTAAAAATTGCAATTTTGGAAGTTGCTGAAGTTTTGTCTCTTTTTCACAAAAATCAATAGCAAATCACCCAGACGTTAGTCCCTGCGAAGATGGAACCCTCTCGGTAAGTAGCTGGCCCAAAAATGATTTTGGCTAAAATAGTGCAACAACAGTGGATTAACCAGGGGTGGGTAAAAATTGCAATTTTGGAAGTTGCTGAAGTTTTGTCTCTTTTTCACAGAAATCAATAGCAAATCACCCAGACGTTAGTCCCTGCGAAGATGGAACCCTCTCGGTAAGTAGCTGGCCCAAAAATGATTTTGGCTAAAATAGTGCAACAACAGTGGATTAACCAGGGGTGGGTAAAAATTGCAATTTTGGAAGTTGCTGAAGTTTTGTCTCTTTTTCACAGAAATCAATAGCAAATCACCCAGATGTTAGTCCCTGCGAAGATGGAACCCTCTCGGTAAGTAGCTGGCCCAAAAATGATTTTGGCTAAAATAGTGCAAAACTAGTGCCTTACCCAGGGGTGGGTAAAAATTGCAATTTTGGAAGTTGCTGAAGTTTTGTCTCTTTTTCACAGAAATCAATAGCAAATCACCCAGATGTTAGTCCATGCGAAGATGGAACCCTCTCGGTAAGTAGCTGGCCCAAAAATGATTTTGGCTAAAATAGTGCAACAACAGTGGATTAACCAGGGGTGGGTAAAAATTGCAATTTTGGAAGTTGCTGAAGTTTTGTCTCTTTTTCACAGAAATCAATAGCAAATCACCCAGATGTTAGTCCCTGCGAAGATGGAACCCTCTCGGTAAGTAGCTGGCCCAAAAATGATTTTGGCTAAAATAGTGCAACAACAGTGGATTAACCAGGGGTGGGTAAAAATTGCAATTTTAGAAGTTGCTGAAGTTTTGTCTCTTTTTCACAAAAATCAATAGCAAATCACCCAGACGTTAGTCCCTGCGAAGATGGAACCCTCTCGGTAAGTAGCTGGCCCAAAAATGATTTTGGCTAAAATAGTGCAACAACAGTGGATTAACCAGGGGTGGGTAAAAATTGCAATTTTGGAAGTTGCTGAAGTTTTGTCTCTTTTTCACAGAAATCAATAGCAAATCACCCAGATGTTAGTCCCTGCGAAGATGGAACCCTCTCGGTAAGTAGCTGGCCCAAAAATGATTTTGGCTAAAATAGTGCAAAACTAGTGCCTTACCCAGGGGTGGGTAAAAATTGCAATTTTGGAAGTTGCTGAAGTTTTGTCTCTTTTTCACAGAAATCAATAGCAAATCACCCAGATGTTAGTCCATGCGAAGATGGAACCCTCTCGGTAAGTAGCTGGCCCAAAAATGATTTTGGCTAAAATAGTGCAACAACAGTGGATTAACCAGGGGTGGGTAAAAATTGCAATTTTGGAAGTTGCTGAAGTTTTGTCTCTTTTTCACAGAAATCAATAGCAAATCACCCAGATGTTAGTCCATGCGAAGATGGAACCCTCTCGGTAAGTAGCTGGCCCAAAAATGATTTTGGCTAAAATAGTGCAAAACTAGTGCCTTACCCAGGGGTGGGTAAAAATTGCAATTTTGGAAGTTGCTGAAGTTTTGTCTCTTTTTCACAGAAATCAATAGCAAATCACCCAGATGTTAGTCCATGCGAAGATGGAACCCTCTTGGTAAGTAGCTGGCCCAAAAATGATTTTGGCTAAAATAGTGCAACAACAGTGGATTAACCAGGGGTGGGTAAAAATTGAAATTTTGGAAGTTGCTGAAGTTTTGTCTCTTTTTCACAGAAATCAATAGCAAATCACCCAGATGTTAGTCCCTGCGAAGATGGAACCCTCTCGGTAAGTAGCTGGCCCAAAAATGATTTTGGCTAAAATAGTGCAACAACAGTGGATTAACCAGGGGTGGGTAAAAATTGCAATTTTGGAAGTTGCTGAAGTTTTGTCTCTTTTTCACAAAAATCAATAGCAAATCACCCAGACGTTAGTCCCTGCGAAGATGGAACCCTCTCGGTAAGTAGCTGGCCCAAAAATGATTTTGGCCAAAATAGTGCAACAACAGTGGATTAACCAGGGGTGGGTAAAAATTGCAATTTTGGAAGTTGCTGAAGTTTTGTCTCTTTTTCACAGAAATCAATAGCAAATCACCCAGACGTTAGTCCCTGCGAAGATGGAACCCTCTCGGTAAGTAGCTGGCCCAAAAATGATTTTGGCTAAAATAGTGCAACAACAGTGGATTAACCAGGGGTGGGTAAAAATTGCAATTTTGGAAGTTGCTGAAGTTTTGTCTCTTTTTCACAGAAATCAATAGCAAATCACCCAGATGTTAGTCCCTGCGAAGATGGAACCCTCTCGGTAAGTAGCTGGCCCAAAAATGATTTTGGCTAAAATAGTGCCTTACCCAGGGGTGGGTAAAAATTGCAATTTTGGAAGTTGCTGAAGTTTTGTCTCTTTTTCACAGAAATCAATAGCAAATCACCCAGATGTTAGTCCATGCGAAGATGGAACCCTCTCGGTAAGTAGCTGGCCCAAAAATGATTTTGGCTAAAATAGTGCAACAACAGTGGATTAACCAGGGGTGGGTAAAAATTGCAATTTTGGAAGTTGCTGAAGTTTTGTCTCTTTTTCACAGAAATCAATAGCAAATCACCCAGATGTTAGTCCCTGCGAAGATGGAACCCTCTCGGTAAGTAGCTGGCCCAAAAATGATTTTGGCTAAAATAGTGCAACAACAGTGGATTAACCAGGGGTGGGTAAAAATTGCAATTTTAGAAGTTGCTGAAGTTTTGTCTCTTTTTCACAAAAATCAATAGCAAATCACCCAGACGTTAGTCCCTGCGAAGATGGAACCCTCTCGGTAAGTAGCTGGCCCAAAAATGATTTTGGCTAAAATAGTGCAACAACAGTGGATTAACCAGGGGTGGGTAAAAATTGCAATTTTGGAAGTTGCTGAAGTTTTGTCTCTTTTTCACAGAAATCAATAGCAAATCACCCAGACGTTAGTCCCTGCGAAGATGGAACCCTCTCGGTAAGTAGCTGGCCCAAAAATGATTTTGGCTAAAATAGTGCAACAACAGTGGATTAACCAGGGGTGGGTAAAAATTGCAATTTTGGAAGTTGCTGAAGTTTTGTCTCTTTTTCACAGAAATCAATAGCAAATCACCCAGATGTTAGTCCCTGCGAAGATGGAACCCTCTCGGTAAGTAGCTGGCCCAAAAATGATTTTGGCTAAAATAGTGCAAAACTAGTGCCTTACCCAGGGGTGGGTAAAAATTGCAATTTTGGAAGTTGCTGAAGTTTTGTCTCTTTTTCACAGAAATCAATAGCAAATCACCCAGATGTTAGTCCATGCGAAGATGGAACCCTCTCGGTAAGTAGCTGGCCCAAAAATGATTTTGGCTAAAATAGTGCAACAACAGTGGATTAACCAGGGGTGGGTAAAAATTGCAATTTTGGAAGTTGCTGAAGTTTTGTCTCTTTTTCACAGAAATCAATAGCAAATCACCCAGATGTTAGTCCCTGCGAAGATGGAACCCTCTCGGTAAGTAGCTGGCCCAAAAATGATTTTGGCTAAAATAGTGCAACAACAGTGGATTAACCAGGGGTGGGTAAAAATTGCAATTTTGGAAGTTGCTGAAGTTTTGTCTCTTTTTCACAAAAATCAATAGCAAATCACCCAGACGTTAGTCCCTGCGAAGATGGAACCCTCTCGGTAAGTAGCTGGCCCAAAAATGATTTTGGCTAAAATAGTGCAACAACAGTGGATTAACCAGGGGTGGGTAAAAATTGCAATTTTGGAAGTTGCTGAAGTTTTGTCTCTTTTTCACAGAAATCAATAGCAAATCACCCAGATGTTAGTCCCTGCGAAGATGGAACCCTCTCGGTAAGTAGCTGGCCCAAAAATGATTTTGGCTAAAATAGTGCAACAACAGTGGATTAACCAGGGGTGGGTAAAAATTGCAATTTTGGAAGTTGCTGAAGTTTTGTCTCTTTTTCACAAAAATCAATAGCAAATCACCCAGACGTTAGTCCCTGCGAAGATGGAACCCTCTCGGTAAGTAGCTGGCCCAAAAATGATTTTGGCTAAAATAGTGCAACAACAGTGGATTAACCAGGGGTGGGTAAAAATTGCAATTTTGGAAGTTGCTGAAGTTTTGTCTCTTTTTCACAGAAATCAATAGCAAATCACCCAGATGTTAGTCCCTGCGAAGATGGAACCCTCTCGGTAAGTAGCTGGCCCAAAAATGATTTTGGCTAAAATAGTGCAACAACAGTGGATTAACCAGGGGTGGGTAAAAATTGCAATTTTGGAAGTTGCTGAAGTTTTGTCTCTTTTTCACAAAAATCAATAGCAAATCACCCAGACGTTAGTCCCTGCGAAGATGGAACCCTCTCGGTAAGTAGCTGGCCCAAAAATGATTTTGGCTAAAATAGTGCAACAACAGTGGATTAACCAGGGGTGGGTAAAAATTGCAATTTTGGAAGTTGCTGAAGTTTTGTCTCTTTTTCACAGAAATCAATAGCAAATCACCCAGATGTTAGTCCCTGCGAAGATGGAACCCTCTCGGTAAGTAGCTGGCCCAAAATTGATTTTGGCTAAAATAGTGCAACAACAGTGGATTAACCAGGGGTGGGTAAAAATTGCAATTTTGGAAGTTGCTGAAGTTTTGTCTCTTTTTCACAGAAATCAATAGCAAATCACCCAGACGTTAGTCCATGCGAAGATGGAACCCTCTCGGTAAGTAGCTGGCCCAAAAATGATTTTGGCTAAAATAGTGCAACAACAGTGGATTAACCAGGGGTGGGTAAAAATTGCAATTTTGGAAGTTTCTGAAGTTTTGTCTCTTTTTCACAGAAATCAATAGCAAAGCACCCAGATGTTAGTCCCTGCGAAGATGGAACCCTCTCGGTAAGTAGCTGGCCCAAAAATGATTTTGGCTAAAATAGTGCAACAACAGTGGATTAACCAGGGGTGGGTAAAAATTGCAATTTTGGAAGTTGCTGAAGTTTTGTCTCTTTTTCACAAAAATCAATAGCAAATCACCCAGACGTTAGTCCCTGCGAAGATGGAACCCTCTCGGTAAGTAGCTGGCCCAAAAATGATTTTGGCTAAAATAGTGCAACAACAGTGGATAAACCAGGGGTGGGTAAAAATTGCAATTTTGGAAGTTGCTGAAGTTTTGTCTCTTTTTCACAGAAATCAATAGCAAATCACCCAGATGTTAGTCCCTGCGAAGATGGAACCCTCTCGGTAAGTAGCTGGCCCAAAAATGATTTTGGCTAAAATATTGCAAAACTAGTGCCTTACCCAGGGGTGGGTAAAAATTGCAATTTTGGAAGTTGCTGAAGTTTTGTCTCTTTTTCACAGAAATCAATAGCAAATCACCCAGATGTTAGTCCATGCGAAGATGGAACCCTCTCGGTAAGTAGCTGGCCCAAAAATGATTTTGGCTAAAATAGTGCAACAACAGTGGATTAACCAGGGGTGGGTAAAAATTGCAATTTTGGAAGTTGCTGAAGTTTTGTCTCTTTTTCACAGAAATCAATAGCAAATCACCCAGATGTTAGTCCCTGCGAAGATGGAACCCTCTCGGTAAGTAGCTGGCCCAAAAATGATTTTGGCTAAAATAGTGCAACAACAGTGGATTAACCAGGGGTGGGTAAAAATTGCAATTTTGGAAGTTGCTGAAGTTTTGTCTCTTTTTCACAAAAATCAATAGCAAATCACCCAGACGTTAGTCCCTGCGAAGATGGAACCCTCTTGGTAAGTAGCTGGCCCAAAAATGATTTTGGCTAAAATAGTGCAACAACAGTGGATTAACCAGGGGTGGGTAAAAATTGCAATTTTGGAAGTTGCTGAAGTTTTGTCTCTTTTTCACAGAAATCAATAGCAAATCACCCAGACGTTAGTCCCTGCGAAGATGGAACCCTCTCGGTAAGTAGCTGGCCCAAAAATGATTTTGGCTAAAATAGTGCAACAACAGTGGATTAACCAGGGGTGGGTAAAAATTGCAATTTTGGAAGTTGCTGAAGTTTTGTCTCTTTTTCACAGAAATCAATAGCAAATCACCCAGATGTTAGTCCCTGCGAAGATGGAACCCTCTCGGTAAGTAGCTGGCCCAAAAATGATTTTGGCTAAAATAGTGCAAAACTAGTGCCTTACCCAGGGGTGGGTAAAAATTGCAATTTTGGAAGTTGCTGAAGTTTTGTCTCTTTTTCACAGAAATCAATAGCAAATCACCCAGATGTTAGTCCCTGCGAAGATGGAACCCTCTCGGTAAGTAGCTGGCCCAAAAATGATTTTGGCTAAAATAGTGCAACAACAGTGGATTAACCAGGGGTGGGTAAAAATTGCAATTTTGGAAGTTGCTGAAGTTTTGTCTCTTTTTCACAGAAATCAATAGCAAATCACCCAGATGTTAGTCCCTGCGAAGATGGAACCCTCTCGGTAAGTAGCTGGCCCAAAAATGATTTTGGCTAAAATAGTGCAAAACTAGTGCATTACCCAGGGGTGGGTAAAAATTGCAATTTTGGAAGTTGCTGAAGTTTTGTCTCTTTTTCACAGAAATCAATAGCAAATCACCCAGATGTTAGTCCATGCGAAGATGGAACCCTCTCGGTAAGTAGCTGGCCCAAAAATGATTTTGGCTAAAATAGTGCAACAACAGTGGATTAACCAGGGGTGGGTAAAAATTGAAATTTTGGAAGTTGCTGAAGTTTTGTCTCTTTTTCACAGAAATCAATAGCAAATCACCCAGATGTTAGTCCCTGCGAAGATGGAACCCTCTCGGTAAGTAGCTGGCCCAAAAATGATTTTGGCTAAAATAGTGCAACAACAGTGGATTAACCAGGGGTGGGTAAAAATTGCAATTTTGGAAGTTGCTGAAGTTTTGTCTCTTTTTCACAAAAATCAATAGCAAATCACCCAGACGTTAGTGCCTGCGAAGATGGAACCCTCTCGGTAAGTAGCTGGCCCAAAAATGATTTTGGCTAAAATAGTGCAACAACAGTGGATTAACCAGGGGTGGGTAAAAATTGCAATTTTGGAAGTTGCTGAAGTTTTGTCTCTTTTTCACAGAAATCAATAGCAAATCACCCAGACGTTAGTCCCTGCGAAGATGGAACCCTCTCGGTAAGTAGCTGGCCCAAAAATGATTTTGGCTAAAATAGTGCAACAACAGTGGATTAACCAGGGGTGGGTAAAAATTGCAATTTTGGAAGTTGCTGAAGTTTTGTCTCTTTTTCACAGAAATCAATAGCAAATCACCCAGATGTTAGTCCCTGCGAAGATGGAACCCTCTCGGTAAGTAGCTGGCCCAAAAATGATTTTGGCTAAAATAGTGCAAAACTAGTGCCTTACCCAGGGGTGGGTAAAAATTGCAATTTTGGAAGTTGCTGAAGTTTTGTCTCTTTTTCACAGAAATCAATAGCAAATCACCCAGATGTTAGTCCCTGCGAAGATGGAACCCTCTCGGTAAGTAGCTGGCCCAAAAATGATTTTGGCTAAAATAGTGCAACAACAGTGGATTAACCAGGGGTGGGTAAAAATTGCAATTTTGGAAGTTGCTGAAGTTTTGTCTCTTTTTCACAGAAATCAATAGCAAATCACCCAGATGTTAGTCCCTGCGAAGATGGAACCCTCTCGGTAAGTAGCTGGCCCAAAAATGATTTTGGCTAAAATAGTGCAAAACTAGTGCATTACCCAGGGGTGGGTAAAAATTGCAATTTTGGAAGTTGCTGAAGTTTTGTCTCTTTTTCACAGAAATCAATAGCAAATCACCCAGATGTTAGTCCATGCGAAGATGGAACCCTCTCGGTAAGTAGCTGGCCCAAAAATGATTTTGGCTAAAATAGTGCAACAACAGTGGATTAACCAGGGGTGGGTAAAAATTGAAATTTTGGAAGTTGCTGAAGTTTTGTCTCTTTTTCACAGAAATCAATAGCAAATCACCCAGATGTTAGTCCCTGCGAAGATGGAACCCTCTCGGTAAGTAGCTGGCCCAAAAATGATTTTGGCTAAAATAGTGCAACAACAGTGGATTAACCAGGGGTGGGTAAAAATTGCAATTTTGGAAGTTGCTGAAGTTTTGTCTCTTTTTCACAAAAATCAATAGCAAATCACCCAGACGTTAGTGCCTGCGAAGATGGAACCCTCTCGGTAAGTAGCTGGCCCAAAAATGATTTTGGCTAAAATAGTGCAACAACAGTGGATTAACCAGGGGTGGGTAAAAATTGCAATTTTGGAAGTTGCTGAAGTTTTGTCTCTTTTTCACAGAAATCAATAGCAAATCACCCAGATGTTAGTCCCTGCGAAGATGGAACCCTCTCGGTAAGTAGCTGGCCCAAAAATGATTTTGGCTAAAATAGTGCAAAACTAGTGCCTTACCCAGGGGTGGGTAAAAATTGCAATTTTGGAAGTTGCTGAAGTTTTGTCTCTTTTTCACAGAAATCAATAGCAAATCACCCAGATGTTAGTCCCTGCGAAGATGGAACCCTCTCGGTAAGTAGCTGGCCCAAAAATGATTTTGGCTAAAATAGTGCAACAACAGTGGATTAACCAGGGGTGGGTAAAAATTGCAATTTTGGAAGTTGCTGAAGTTTTGTCTCTTTTTCACAGAAATCAATAGCAAATCACCCAGATGTTAGTCCCTGCGAAGATGGAACCCTCTCGGTAAGTAGCTGGCCCAAAAATGATTTTGGCTAAAATAGTGCAAAACTAGTGCATTACCCAGGGGTGGGTAAAAATTGCAATTTTGGAAGTTGCTGAAGTTTTGTCTCTTTTTCACAGAAATCAATAGCAAATCACCCAGATGTTAGTCCATGCGAAGATGGAACCCTCTCGGTAAGTAGCTGGCCCAAAAATGATTTTGGCTAAAATAGTGCAACAACAGTGGATTAACCAGGGGTGGGTAAAAATTGAAATTTTGGAAGTTGCTGAAGTTTTGTCTCTTTTTCACAGAAATCAATAGCAAATCACCCAGATGTTAGTCCCTGCGAAGATGGAACCCTCTCGGTAAGTAGCTGGCCCAAAAATGATTTTGGCTAAAATAGTGCAACAACAGTGGATTAACCAGGGGTGGGTAAAAATTGCAATTTTGGAAGTTGCTGAAGTTTTGTCTCTTTTTCACAAAAATCAATAGCAAATCACCCAGACGTTAGTGCCTGCGAAGATGGAACCCTCTCGGTAAGTAGCTGGCCCAAAAATGATTTTGGCTAAAATAGTGCAACAACAGTGGATTAACCAGGGGTGGGTAAAAATTGCAATTTTGGAAGTTGCTGAAGTTTTGTCTCTTTTTCACAGAAATCAATAGCAAATCACCCAGACGTTAGTCCCTGCGAAGATGGAACCCTCTCGGTAAGTAGCTGGCCCAAAAATGATTTTGGCTAAAATAGTGCAACAACAGTGGATTAACCAGGGGTGGGTAAAAATTGCAATTTTGGAAGTTGCTGAAGTTTTGTCTCTTTTTCACAGAAATCAATAGCAAATCACCCAGATGTTAGTCCCTGCGAAGATGGAACCCTCTCGGTAAGTAGCTGGCCCAAAAATGATTTTGGCTAAAATAGTGCAAAACTAGTGCCTTACCCAGGGGTGGGTAAAAATTGCAATTTTGGAAGTTGCTGAAGTTTTGTCTCTTTTTCACAGAAATCAATAGCAAATCACCCAGATGTTAGTCCCTGCGAAGATGGAACCCTCTCGGTAAGTAGCTGGCCCAAAAATGATTTTGGCTAAAATAGTGCAACAACAGTGGATTAACCAGGGGTGGGTAAAAATTGCAATTTTGGAAGTTGCTGAAGTTTTGTCTCTTTTTCACAGAAATCAATAGCAAATCACCCAGATGTTAGTCCCTGCGAAGATGGAACCCTCTCGGTAAGTAGCTGGCCCAAAAATGATTTTGGCTAAAATAGTGCAACAACAGTGGATTAAGCAGGGGTGGGTAAAAATTGCAATTTTGGAAGTTGCTGAAGTTTTGTCTCTTTTTCACAAAAATCAATAGCAAATCACCCAGACGTTAGTCCCTGCGAAGATGGAACCCTCTCGGTAAGTAGCTGGCCCAAAAATGATTTTGGCTAAAATAGTGCAACAACAGTGGATTAACCAGGGGTGGGTAAAAATTGCAATTTTGGAAGTTGCTGAAGTTTTGTCTCTTTTTCACAGAAATCAATAGCAAATCACCCAGGCGTTAGTCCCTGCGAAGATGGAACCCTCTCGGTAAGTAGCTGGCCCAAAAATGATTTTGGCTAAAATAGTGCAACAACAGTGGATTAACCAGGGGTGGGTAAAAATTGCAATTTTGGAAGTTGCTGAAGTTTTGTCTCTTTTTCACAGAAATCAATAGCAAATCACCCAGATGTTAGTCCCTGCGAAGATGGAACCCTCTCGGTAAGTAGCTGGCCCAAAAATGATTTTGGCTAAAATAGTGCAAAACTAGTGCCTTACCCAGGGGTGGGTAAAAATTGCAATTTTGGAAGTTGCTGAAGTTTTGTCTCTTTTTCACAGAAATCAATAGCAAATCACCCAGATGTTAGTCCATGCGAAGATGGAACCCTCTCGGTAAGTAGCTGGCCCAAAAATGATTTTGGCTAAAATAGTGCAACAACAGTGGATTAACCAGGGGTGGGTAAAAATTGCAATTTTGGAAGTTGCTGAAGTTTTGTCTCTTTTTCACAGAAATCAATAGCAAATCACCCAGATGTTAGTCCCTGCGAAGATGGAACCCTCTCGGTAAGTAGCTGGCCCAAAAATGATTTTGGCTAAAATAGTGCAACAACAGTGGATTAACCAGGGGTGGGTAAAAATTGCAATTTTGGAAGTTGCTGAAGTTTTGTCTCTTTTTCACAGAAATCAATAGCAAATCACCCAGACGTTAGTCCCTGCGAAGATGGAACCCTCTCGGTAAGTAGCTGGCCCAAAAATGATTTTGGCTAAAATAGTGCAACAACAGTGGATTAACCAGGGGTGGGTAAAAATTGCAATTTTGGAAGTTGCTGAAGTTTTGTCTCTTTTTCACAGAAATCAATAGCAAATCACCCAGATGTTAGTCCCTGCGAAGATGGAACCCTCTCGGTAAGTAGCTGGCCCAAAAATGATTTTGGCTAAAATAGTGCAAAACTAGTGCCTTACCCAGGGGTGGGTAAAAATTGCAATTTTGGAAGTTGCTGAAGTTTTGTCTCTTTTTCACAGAAATCAATAGCAAATCACCCAGATGTTAGTCCATGCGAAGATGGAACCCTCTCGGTAAGTAGCTGGCCCAAAAATGATTTTGGCTAAAATAGTGCAACAACAGTGGATTAACCAGGGGTGGGTAAAAATTGCAATTTTGGAAGTTGCTGAAGTTTTGTCTCTTTTTCACAGAAATCAATAGCAAATCACCCAGATGTTAGTCCCTGCGAAGATGGAACCCTCTCGGTAAGTAGCTGGCCCAAAAATGATTTTGGCTAAAATAGTGCAACAACAGTGGATTAACCAGGGGTGGGTAAAAATTGCAATTTTAGAAGTTGCTGAAGTTTTGTCTCTTTTTCACAGAAATCAATAGCAAATCACCCAGATGTTAGTCCCTGCGAAGATGGAACCCTCTCGGTAAGTATCTGGCCCAAAAATGATTTTGGCTAAAATAGTGCAACAACAGTGGATTAACCAGGGGTGGGTAAAAATTGCAATTTTAGAAGTTGCTGAAGTTTTGTCTCTTTTTCACAGAAATCAATAGCAAATCACCCAGATGTTAGTCCCTGCGAAGATGGAACCCTCTCGGTAAGTATCTGGCCCAAAAATGATTTTGGCTAAAATAGTGCAACAACAGTGGATTAACCAGGGGTGGGTAAAAATTGCAATTTTAGAAGTTGCTGAAGTTTTGTCTCTTTTTCACAGAAATCAATAGCAAATCACCCAGATGTTAGTCCCTGCGAAGATGGAACCCTCTCGGTAAGTATCTGGCCCAAAAATGATTTTGGCTAAAATAGTGCAACAACAGTGGATTAACCAGGGGTGGGTAAAAATTGCAATTTTGGAAGTTGCTGAAGTTTTGTCTCTTTTTCACAGAAATCAATAGCAAATCACCCAGATGTTAGTCCCTGCGAAGATGGAACCCTCTCGGTAAGTATCTGGCCCAAAAATGATTTTGGCTAAAATAGTGCAACAACAGTGGATTAACCAGGGGTGGGTAAAAATTGCAATTTTAGAAGTTGCTGAAGTTTTGTCTCTTTTTCACAGAAATCAATAGCAAATCACCCAGATGTTAGTCCCTGCGAAGATGGAACCCTCTCGGTAAGTATCTGGCCCAAAAATGATTTTGGCTAAAATAGTGCAACAACAGTGGATTAACCAGGGGTGGGTAAAAATTGCAATTTTAGAAGTTGCTGAAGTTTTGTCTCTTTTTCACAGAAATCAATAGCAAATCACCCAGATGTTAGTCCCTGCGAAGATGGAACCCTCTCGGTAAGTATCTGGCCCAAAAATGATTTTGGCTAAAATAGTGCAACAACAGTGGATTAACCAGGGGTGGGTAAAAATTGCAATTTTAGAAGTTGCTGAAGTTTTGTCTCTTTTTCACAGAAATCAATAGCAAATCACCCAGATGTTAGTCCCTGCGAAGATGGAACCCTCTCGGTAAGTATCTGGCCCAAAAATGATTTTGGCTAAAATAGTGCAACAACAGTGGATTAACCAGGGGTGGGTAAAAATTGCAATTTTAGAAGTTGCTGAAGTTTTGTCTCTTTTTCACAGAAATCAATAGCAAATCACCCAGATGTTAGTCCCTGCGAAGATGGAACCCTCTCGGTAAGTATCTGGCCCAAAAATGATTTTGGCTAAAATAGTGCAACAACAGTGGATTAACCAGGGGTGGGTAAAAATTGCAATTTTAGAAGTTGCTGAAGTTTTGTCTCTTTTTCACAGAAATCAATAGCAAATCACCCAGATGTTAGTCCCTGCGAAGATGGAACCCTCTCGGTAAGTATCTGGCCCAAAAATGATTTTGGCTAAAATAGTGCAACAACAGTGGATTAACCAGGGGTGGGTAAAAATTGCAATTTTAGAAGTTGCTGAAGTTTTGTCTCTTTTTCACAGAAATCAATAGCAAATCACCCAGATGTTAGTCCCTGCGAAGATGGAACCCTCTCGGTAAGTATCTGGCCCAAAAATGATTTTGGCTAAAATAGTGCAACAACAGTGGATTAACCAGGGGTGGGTAAAAATTGCAATTTTAGAAGTTGCTGAAGTTTTGTCTCTTTTTCACAGAAATCAATAGCAAATCACCCAGATGTTAGTCCCTGCGAAGATGGAACCCTCTCGGTAAGTATCTGGCCCAAAAATGATTTTGGCTAAAATAGTGCAACAACAGTGGATTAACCAGGGGTGGGTAAAAATTGCAATTTTAGAAGTTGCTGAAGTTTTGTCTCTTTTTCACAGAAATCAATAGCAAATCACCCAGATGTTAGTCCCTGCGAAGATGGAACCCTCTCGGTAAGTATCTGGCCCAAAAATGATTTTGGCTAAAATAGTGCAACAACAGTGGATTAACCAGGGGTGGGTAAAAATTGCAATTTTAGAAGTTGCTGAAGTTTTGTCTCTTTTTCACAGAAATCAATAGCAAATCACCCAGATGTTAGTCCCTGCGAAGATGGAACCCTATCGGTAAGTATCTGGCCCAAAAACCATTTTGGCTAAAATAGTGCAACAACAGTGGATTAACCAGGGGTGGGTAAAAATTGCAATTTTAGAAGTTGCTGAAGTTTTGTCTCTTTTTCACAGAAATCAATAGCAAATCACCCAGATGTTAGTCCCTGCGAAGATGGAACCCTCTCGGTAAGTATCTGGCCCAAAAATGATTTTGGCTAAAATAGTGCAACAACAGTGGATTAACCAGGGGTGGGTAAAAATTGCAATTTTAGAAGTTGCTGAAGTTTTGTCTCTTTTTCACAGAAATCAATATTAAATCACCCAGATGTTAGTCCCTGCGAAGATGGAACCCTCTCGGTAAGTATCTGGCCCAAAAATGATTTTGGCTAAAATAGTGCAACAACAGTGGATTAACCAGGGGTGGGTAAAAATTGCAATTTTAGAAGTTGCTGAAGTTTTGTCTCTTTTTCACAGAAATCAATAGCAAATCACCCAGATGTTAGTCCCTGCGAAGATGGAACCCTCTCGGTAAGTATCTGGCCCAAAAATGATTTTGGCTAAAATAGTGCAACAACAGTGGATTAACCAGGGGTGGGTAAAAATTGCAATTTTAGAAGTTGCTGAAGTTTTGTCTCTTTTTCACAGAAATCAATAGCAAATCACCCAGATGTTAGTCCCTGCGAAGATGGAACCCTCTCGGTAAGTATCTGGCCCAAAAATGATTTTGGCTAAAATAGTGCAACAACAGTGGATTAACCAGGGGTGGGTAAAAATTGCAATTTTAGAAGTTGCTGAAGTTTTGTCTCTTTTTCACAGAAATCAATAGCAAATCACCCAGATGTTAGTCCCTGCGAAGATGGAACCCTCTCGGTAAGTATCTGGCCCAAAAATGATTTTGGCTAAAATAGTGCAACAACAGTGGATTAACCAGGGGTGGGTAAAAATTGCAATTTTAGAAGTTGCTGAAGTTTTGTCTCTTTTTCACAGAAATCAATAGCAAATCACCCAGATGTTAGTCCCTGCGAAGATGGAACCCTCTCGGTAAGTATCTGGCCCAAAAATGATTTTGGCTAAAATAGTGCAACAACAGTGGATTAACCAGGGGTGGGTAAAAATTGCAATTTTAGAAGTTGCTGAAGTTTTGTCTCTTTTTCACAGAAATCAATAGCAAATCACCCAGATGTTAGTCCCTGCGAAGATGGAACCCTCTCGGTAAGTATCTGGCCCAAAAATGATTTTGGCTAAAATAGTGCAACAACAGTGGATTAACCAGGGGTGGGTAAAAATTGCAATTTTAGAAGTTGCTGAAGTTTTGTCTCTTTTTCACAGAAATCAATAGCAAATCACCCAGATGTTAGTCCCTGCGAAGATGGAACCCTCTCGGTAAGTATTTTCTTTATTTAAGTGATTTCTGAGGTTTTGCCTCTTTTTCACAGAAATCATTAGCAAATCATCCAGATGTTAGTCCCTGCGAAGAATGCGAAGTAATTCAACTATGTCGTTGAACTTGACCCAAAACTCGTCCTGTCAAAATAACGCCAAAATGAGGTGGGTTGGTCAAAATCCGGAGGATTAGATTTTTTTTTCGAAAGAAAAACACTGATCGTAATCTTATCGGATAGGGAACAAATGCTTAAAATTTGGAGGGAATCGCAAACATCACATGTTTTGCTTATTTGCATTAGATTCGACACGTGAAATTCGAGGTCTAAGCCGGGCCTTAGTCGTTATTGTTATTCGTTTCCAAATACCAGGATTCCTTGTACAAAAATGAGTTATTTGCCAAATTGTAAGGAGAAAAAAATGAAAATTTCGGGTTATTTGTAATAACTTCTGGAGGCCATGTTGCTTTGTTCTCAGTAACGTCTTTTATCCCTGCTATTTAGTGGTCAATAATCCTTTATTTTCTCAATGACTGATTACCACCTGTTTGAAGATTACATCATATATTGAACCATGTATTCCTGAGAAAAAAAGAGTTAATTTTTGTTGTTGCACTGTTTATTACTTTCTGCAGATGATCGATGACAGAAGAAAAGAAGAAAGAAATCAAGAAACGAGAAGAAAATAGTAAAGAGTATATAGGAAAATAGAAAAAAGAAAGAAAAAAGAAAGAAAGGGGGAAAAGAAGTGAAGAAAGTGAAAAACGTTAGTTAAGTATTTTGCAAGGAATTAAGAGAAAAATGAAAGAAAAGGAAAAAGTGAAATGTGAGAAACAAAACGTGAGGTGGAAATAAATTTAAATAATAAATGTGTGAAATGAAAAATAAAGTCTCAAAATTAAATTTTGTTTTATTTAAAAAATTGTCGTCCATTCATGTCTTCTTCTACCATCCCACACCACCCTCCCCATACACCACAACCACACCCTTTCCCCACCCCTACCCTTCTGACCAAAGTCTACCACCCCACTCGTTTGTCCAACCATCCCCCCCCCCCCCCCCCCCCAATACCCATACAACAAAGCCGATAAGCGCGTCAAGTAGCAGGATAAAACAAAAGAAATACCACACATTCCTACAAGAAAAGTTGTGATTTCTTTTGTATTTTCCGGTTCTGCTCATTTTCAGGATAAGAAAGAAAGAAAGACGTAATACTCAAGAGATTGACAAATGAACAATAAACAATTAATGAAGCTAATAAAGGCATTTATCTATAAAGTGCTACATTCTTTACGGCTTCTTTTCGCTTCATGAGAAAGAATGTTATTTCTATGAAAGAAATAGATAATGCTCAAGGGAACGGCGTCACCAAAACACGAAACTCGGCCGCGTGAAAAGAATACACTCAAAACCTAAAACAATATGTTATCAAAGTGCTAGACTTTTTAGAACTCGCTTTATTCCCTTGAGTAATTATTTTGTTGTACGCTTGACAACGCTCATTCATACTAAAATAAAAGACAGAATATTTATGCGCATAACTTATCCAGCAAACGGATGTGCGTGATGTCTTGCGACAAGATGTTTAACATAAAACCGCTTGTACACAAGCAATTTGTCCTTTTATCCTTCACGATTTTCAGTGCTCGTATAGATGATCAACAAGTTTTCTTTAACATTCTCTATTGACAAGATTTTCTTGCTTGTGTAGATGATGAACAAGTTTTCCTGGACAAGTTTCGGTTGTGCCTCCAATATCTTTATCTCGTCTACACGAGCAAATAAATCTTGTCAAGGAAATATTGCTCGTGCAGATGCGGCTTAAAACAGCCGTGTGAAGTGACGATACAACACGAGTTAAAGTGTAATAAAAAAATGTTGACGCTGCATGCGTCTTGAAATCTTTGTTTGTTCATTGTTGTGTCTGGGTGTACTATTAAAGGGTATGTTCTATTTTTCTCGTTTTCTGTTTTCATGGGATTCACACACATAAAGACAAGAAGAAGTTAATGTTCTTTTATTATAAACTGAATTATTAAATACAATATCAAATAAAACCAAATTACCCTAACCCCCTCAAAAAAATTTTTTTCTTCAAAAATGAAAAAAACTGTCCAAAAAAACACAAAATTAGGGGTCACGTGACATGTCACGTGACTAATTAGCATATTATCATTTTTGGCCTAAAAAAGGCCTTTTTTCGGGGTTTTATGCTTTATTGATCCTTTAAATGGCCTTTTCTACCAGTTCTTAACATTATGAGTAAATAATATTGGTCAAAAATGTGAAATTTTCGTTATTTTTAGGCCCAAAATGTTCTAGTTTAGGTTGGGATCCCTGTGTCGCATGGTGTTTCTAGACATTTGTAACAAGACGTTGATCGCGATGGATGTGATTTTTTATCGTGTGTCAAACACGAAGAAAATACACAAGTACAAAAATGATTATTTGCTCCTGTTCCACCTAACATACTGATAAAGACGCGACAGCTATCAAAGGTAAGAATTATTCGGTTTTTCTTCGCTCCTCTTTCGTTTTTTCGTATTTTTTTCCAGTTTCAACATGTGTTCTGTTCGTCTCGTCCGCCATGACAGTCAAGAACACGTGTTGACTTTGAATCCTCAGAAATACACTTTACCTGACAAAAAACAATTCAATTTACCATTAATATGCGATTTAAAGGAACTTTTGAAACAGTGTGTGAGTTTATCTTGACTATATTTTCATTTTTTTGTACATATTTTGTAATTTTGGTTTTGATCGTTATACGAAACTTGGTTCGTGAAACCCTTCCTCGTTAGAACCACTAAAACCCAAAATATTAATGTCCTAATGACTTATCTTTGTTTGTATTGCAGTTTCAGAGGTATAAATTACACGTACAACTCCACATAAAGCTGTCGAGTGAACCTGTAACAAGATGGGTGGTTATGCTCGACTCTAACCAATATATACTCACCAACCAGCAAGCTAACCATGGAATAGTCCAGTATCAATCTGGTAATGATGGATTTACTGCACTAAAACAAGAAGAAAAAACACTTGATAACGATATAGACTCACCTTGTTGATGTATGATGACCCTGTGACCTTCATAACAATATAGACTATGGGTATTGACCTGAATTATATCAAGATGGTTTGTTTACCACTCACCAACAAGTACTGATTATCAGAGGTATGTACTAATAATGGATTCTGTTGGGGTATGTTTACCTAATTGCAAAATCATTGTTGGCTTCAAAACATAGAATGTAGAAGCTGAGTGAGACCAAACTGGTGCATGGGAAATATGTTAATTAGATGCATATGGTAGAAATGTAATGATCATGCACTGTTACATTGTAAAACCATAGTAGAAGGGCTGAACAGTGTTCTGAAGGTTTGACACTACAAAGTAAGAACAAGTTTGATATGTGGTAAATTTACTACAGATGTACATACACCTGATTGTGAGAACCTTGTCATATAAGAATAGAAAAATAACAAATAATATTCCAAGGCCCCCTAGATTGATGGGAATAACTGTTTTAGTATATACCAACAAGGTAATCTCAAAAATGTTAGTCTATACCTTCAAAACAGTGAAATAATTACAACTGTTTTGCAAAAAAATAATTAATTCCTATTTTTTATTTTATGTGCCAATATTCTTGCAATTAGGTGTATTCTCTCAATTTCAGCTGGATACATGCCAACTGCATATCTTGAATTGAATAAATCAGCTTCTACATTCTTTTTTAAACCCAACAATGTTTTTGCAACCAGGTATAGACCCCTTTCACATGACGTCAAAGCAGCTCAATTTGGAGGACAAAACAAAAGAATGTCAATCTCCTGAGAATTGGAACCTATTGTTTTGTCCTCCTAATTGAGCTGCATTCCGACATGCTGCATGGGGTCTATATTGAGCATTTGAAACTGATGTGTGACTAAGTATACATACTTGATTACCATTTATTTCCTCCTCCCCTCCCCACTGACTGTGACAAGGTTATTTGTGTGCACCAAACAATACATCTCAAAACATTTTGTTTATTGGTATTTGTTGTTTGTTCTCATCAGCTTGTCAGCCACTTTAGTCAAGCCACATTTGAATGTATTGATGCTGTCAAGCTCTGGTCAGTTTCTTGGTTCCTTTACAATTGATATTGCAGGTATGTATTAATGTATTGCATGTATATTGGACAAATATTCAAGGGTTTGAAACTGATGTCATTGGTTGTTTTACACCCCACCCCTGGTAGGGGGATTACCATATATGAAAGGGTGGGGATGCTTGTTGGAAATGTTGAGGTTCACTCCACACACACTACCACTACATTCTCTATTACAACATACTACACTCAACTCACATGTTGATTTTTATGGAGGGAGGAAAACTGGAGAACCTGGAGAAAAAACCCTCATGGCAAGGGAGAGAACAACACATCAAATAAACTCAACTCACATATGATCCAGCCCAAGCTTGGGGCTTTAACGCAGGCCACAGGGTGAGCGGTAAACCACTATGCCACCATGGTACCAAAGTGATACAAATTTTGCCACATTTTAATAAGTTTTTTGTTTGTTTTAACACACTAAAAAGTAACAAATAGAAATTAACCCCTAAAGGCATGACAAGCATCTCCACCCCTTTAACATAACGTCCCCCATGGGGCCCCACCCCACTCCTGAACATGACAGTATTAAAGTACAAGTACAGTATTGCCAATTATCATATTCCCCCAATAGAAGGTGGCTACTGGCAGTTGATTGCCAGGTTACTGTATTTTGCACTGTTTGTGATCCATGTAATCAAAACATTTTGCTAAATGGTAATAATTTCTTGCTTTCACCAGCTTGTCAGTCACTTTAGTCAAGCTACATATGAATGTATGCTGTCAAGCTCTGCTCAGTTTCTTTGGTTCCTTTATGATATTCCCATGGGCAGCTTATCGCTGATCATCAGGTATGTATATTAATACATTATAGTTTCAATATATTCAAGGGTTTGAAAGTGATGTCACTAAGTACTTTCAAGATTGATTGTTTTACATCTTGCCCCTCTACCAAACACTGCTGCAATAGACCATTTTCCAATTCGTACAATACCGCTGTGTTCCTTGATTACAACGGTAAAGTAAAGAATGCACAACTTCAACAATACAAACACTTTGAAATTCCAAGGACCTTCACTGGAACACATGAATATTCTACACAAAATTAATTCTAACCCTGAGCAACAGAGAACTCTAAACTGGAGTATTTTGTAACACTGTAGTATTTTTGTTATTAATCCAAACTAATACATGTACATCTCAAAACATAATGATTAACAATATTGTTTTTTTGTTTCCATCAGCTTGTCAGCTACTTTAGTCAAGCCACATTTGAACATATTAATGCTGTCAAGCTCTGGCCAGTCCACACACGACAGACATGTAAGTTGAGCTTTTGGATACATGCTAGTTAAATAATGTTTTTGAGTGGCATACCATGGAATATCTCACAGCTCACTTGTATTTTCCACCCAGGGTTGGAAGGGGTACTGTCTTTGTATAGATCTTTTCACTTGAGCATAATGTTTTCCCATTCCAGACCATGTGTCATTCCCCAGAGTATCAGTTCTTTGTTTGACAGTTGCCCATGAGAAGGCACATGAATATGGATGCAATGTAAAAAAAAATCTTATTCGTTGGTAACATTCAAGTAGGGGACTGGAAACAAGTTTTGATTTAATTCACAAACAAACCCCATGATAAGAAAGAGAACATAAAAATGAGTAAGAATTGAAAGTTTGAAGGAAGTCTGGATTAATAACAAAATGGGAAGCACAGGTGACGTAGGAATGAGAACACTCACCTCTCACCAATGCATCCTGGGTTTGAGTCTCAGTGGCATATATGAGTAGAGTTTCTAGTAGGGTCTCTCCTATGCTTAGAGGGTTTTTTCTGGGTTCTTGGGTTTTCCTTTCTCTGCAAAAATCAACTTCTAAATTCCAATTCAATCATGGAGCGAGGGCCACAGGTTTGTTAGCCACTGGCTGCCATCACAGGAGGCACATCAATCGTCCTTTTCTCCTAGAAACCTGAATTCTTTCTCATGTAAATCAGATTAGACCAGATTCAATATTGTTCCTGCCTCCTGTCATGGCTGCCATCACGTGACATGTACATGTACAGCCTGTAAGTGGTACCCTCGAATAAACTGAAATGAAATTATGATATAAAAGGAAAGAAAATGTATGTGTGGCTGGATGGTTTGGCTGGACACCATAGATTTGTTTGTAATTTTGACAGGGTTTGAATGCTCCTATCATTATTTCTATAAAGTCTAACACCCTGAAACTTGGTCAGTAGACTTGGTCTATGTTGCTCTTTCATGTGATTGAGTAAATTAGTTTTTGCATTTTGGACCCAGTCCATTGCTCATTTTGTTACCCACTAATTACATGACACATGGTCTGAAATGGGAAAGCAAAAAAAGGTCTATTGGCAGTCTGTTTTGAAAACTCAAGGTCCTTATGAGGACTGCCACTTGAACAAAGGGAGTACAACCCCAGAGATTTTCCAGTACACACACATGAGCCTTTAGACGAGTGTGTTTACTAACAAAATACAAGTGATGAGTGGAATATTCCATGATATGTTATCATAGAGATTGTACAAAAAGGAACAACCAAGAAGATTGCTCCTGCATCATTGAAACTGTTTGCAAACAATTTTCAGAGATTTAATTGCACCATTCTGTCTTTTCAGATGTCAAAGTTCTGTCATACTCACATCAAGCAAGCTGTTATGCTGCAAAGCCTTGTCAGATGATGCAGCAACATCAAGATCCAGTCCATCAGTACTGAAGATAAGAAGCTGTGATATATCTACCAGGAAAAGGATTGAATGCTGACAACAAAAAAATGAAACAGGAAATTAGAATATATATCTAGGAATTAAAACAAAGGATTATCTATAGTTTTCAAAACAATGAAAAATTGGCATTAAGAATCATGAAATTTTAGGCTTATCAACTAGTAGGAATCTAAAAAAAAAAAAAAAGGAAAAAAGGAAAGATGCAGTGAAAAAAAAAAAATCCATAGGAAAAAATCAAATTATATTCTAGGAAATTCCAACATATAGCATTATGAGAAAATTTGAAGTTTTAAACCTTTTTTTTGCTGCCTAGAAAATTCTAAAATTGAAAACAATTTTCAATAAAATGACAAAGAAAAAATCTACTTCAAATGAGTTCAAAAATCTCTCACAGGCTATATGTTGGAATTTCAAGATAGAAAGAATAGAATTTTGAAACAAAAAATCTAGAATTTTCCAAAAAAAAAAAAAGTTAGAGGACTGGCCAAATTAGATTAGAGCCGTGCAACAGCTACAATGAAAAACCAATTTAAAAATCAATTTTCTTTATTATTTTAGAAGTTAGGCTTTACACAAATTTCACAAAAAAGGTCAAGACAACAACATCAAAACAAAATTCAAATGACCACAATATAGGTTATTGAAAATAGTTCATGCCATAAATTATATGGTAATAATTTTTTCATTCATTTTGATATGGAAAAAAACAATTTATTTGTTATTTCAAAAGATAATACTTTTATTTAGTGACTTATTTCATAATGACATCATGAACCAAAACAAATGGCTATTTTGAAGAGAAAATACACCAAAACCATCAACTTTTTCTGATTTAGAAATCTTATTAAAAAGTCAGAAAAAAACATATAAGTGATTGTAATATCTCTTATTGTTCACTTCTGATGTCATTATGAAATAGGTCAATAGGCCAGTCCTCTACCCACAGATATTAGATATAGGAGAGTGTTTCACTAGGAGACTAACATTCAATTGGACATTCAATTCAAAGATTACTATACCAAATCATTAACACATTTTGCAGACTAGTCAAGAGTTCTCAGTAGAGTTACAAAACATGAGGAAATTCTTGGTTGATCAAATCCAAGGAATATTTTATGGTGCTGGCACTGACTTAATTTTCATTCTAACTGGCTACTGATTTCATTTCTTCGCTTCAAATTTTACTGAGAACTCTGCTAGTTAGAAGAAACACTCTCCTATATCTAATATCATTATCATTTATTATTTGTACACCAGAAAAATGAAATACACTTGATACCTCCCACGAGGTCCTGCCAGTACCAAACAGAAGCTGCCCCACCAGACCAGGAAACCATTAAAGGCGGTACAACATTGCTGCTCTCGGCAGAGTCTAACCTTGAGGCTGTGATCAGACGACTGCTCCGGTGATGAAGGTTGATGGTAAGGATACCAGGTGATGGTCCTCTGCAGATTTCATGTTAGTGCGCTGACGGTGTAAATGCCAGTCACTGTGAAGGTTAGTGCAAGTAGGAGCAGAAATAACCATATCTTACTATTCATTGGTGTGTACAGCAGTGATACTTTGGGGTGATGTGCTCAATAGGTGTGTATAAGACACCATTCAGACTTCCATAAAGTAGATTATCAGCCGGGGAAGACTAGGAGTTGAATCATTTCTAGGTGATCTAATCTTAAGTAGAATGATGTTCGGCTAGACTGATGTACAAGGTTCTATCATAGGATTGTAATTTAATAAGTTTTTTCACCAGCAAAATAAGACCTCAGTTTTTTCTAAATTCTAAAAATACTGCTAAATAAATTCCTGACAATTTCTTTCACTAAAAATGTTTGCAAAATTGAATAAAATTTGAATGAATGAATACCATCCAAAAATTAGAAGAAAAATAGAAAGAAATGAAAAAGAAAAGAAAAATCATGAAACAAAATAACTGTGATTAATAATTCAAAAATAATTCAAAAATAGATCAAAAATAATTCAACTTGAAAATTATTAATGAAAAGAACTGGTATCCTGCAGTAATGTATTGAGTAAACACAAAACAGATCAAAATATATCTTCAAATCTTACCCATTTTCAGAAACTGAGGTCTTACTTAAATCTGCTATCATACAACATTAAAAAAAAATATTGGCAAAATCCAAAGTATGATTCCTATAAAAATTACATTTGAAAAAAAATAATTCATCCAAGTTAATAAATTAATTGAATTATTTGAGCCAAAATCACTATCATCAAACTAAGATGGTATTGAAGGCATTGAAAAATTAGAGAAAGCAACTACACTACACTATGTGCATCACCTTTTCAACCTGTGAATATCACAAAACTTAAAATTTGCAATTAAATTTCAAAATTGGGAAATCAGAATCACCAACCAACATTTTTGATCAACAAAAGATTAAGATTTAATGATTAATATGAACAAATTCAGCTGTGCAGTCAATCATGAAATTATACTCTAAAAGTGCAAACAAACAAACCCAAGCCAAATAAGGCAAATGGGAAATGAATGAATAGAGGATAAGGTGAGCCATCAGAGAATGGCGTCCAAACACCATACCTCACAATCAAGAATGAAATGCAACTATACAAGTAAAACCAAGAGTTGTTTTACTATGAATTATTATGCCCAAAGCACTTGTATATATGCACAAGCTGTCCAAAATTGAAACATTTTGAAATCAAATACTCAATGACTTAAACATTGGCAAATACTTGAAACTTGTCACAACATACCAACTTGGCCATGAAAACATATTGTGAAAATTTAACTGAACAGTTTATATTGACGCATGTAGTGTAGTTGCTCAAAAATTGATGGATGAAAAAATACCTTTGCAATTCATTATGTCAATCTTTTATGGTACTTTTACTTCTGTTGAGAAGTTTTTTGCTGGTGGAAAAACTGAGTCTAGGAAAAATAACTTGATAAACTTAGGAACAGTTCAAAAGTCATACAAGTTAAGAAGTAACGCTAAGACATTAAACTAGGATAGGACTCCCTTTAAAATTGTTCTTAAACTTTACAGTGCAACCATGTCAACCAAGGCTTATCTACTATGCAAATGGGTCATAAAAATTATCTAAATTTGAAAAAGTTCAAAATTTAATTTGGTTGGAAAAGATCCTACATGGCCTTGCTTGAGATAGATGCACAAGAGACTTAAAGAAATATGTCCAATAATAATCATAGGCCACGTCCCTTAGAAATCAACTAGGAGAGTGGATTTTGTATTATTGTAAATTCCAAATTGATTTGAATCATGTGTTTTAGCCATGAGTCTCTGGCTCAGGAGACTGAACAATCATTTCTTGCATGATCGACAAACATATAATAGAACTACATTCTTGGCAAAGCTTATTTGACCTCAAAACATACAGCTATGCACTTTGCTGGCTTTTTTCTAGACTACAAAATCCACTCTAGTAATTTTGACTCGTAACAGCATAAAAAAAGGATATTGAATTAGTTTCAACCAAATTAATAAAGTCACTTGATTCCCTACTTGAATAGAATTTTTGGCTATAACGGCACAGTCACATAGATTGATTGAGGCCAAGATGGTCAAATATGATAAGTGGAAATAAGTCCCCTAAGAAGACCTTGAATAACTTAATATTTAGACCAGTCCCTTAGCAGACATTGAATAAACTAATATTGAATAATGAATAAATTAGACCCAGTCCCTTAGCAGGTTGAATATATTAATATTCATTTGAACACATTCATAGACCCAGTCCCTTAGCAGTCTCAGAATACATGAATATTTAATTGAATACATTATAGGCCTTAGTCCTCTAGGGAAACATAAACTTAATGTTGAAGGGTTAAAAGTCTAGGTTAGCTTTTCATATTGAATTGCATGGTGGTAGTTTCCTTTTCGGGATAGACCAGCTCATTTTTCACAAGTTTAGTAGCCTAGAAACTTCGTTATTTTAGTCTTCGCAAACCAGGCTTGATATTAAATCACATACACTTTATGGGAGTCTGAATACCGTCTTGAGCTTATTGATCACACCACTCTAAGATATACATCACTGTTGTGCAGTAAAACCTATGGGTAGTGAGGTATGGCTATTTCTATAAGTCTCCTACTTGTACTGACCCTCACAGTATAAAGGCTGGCTTACCGTCAAGGTACTTTCATGAGCCTGTAGGGGGTTCAGAGTCTGATGTCCTTATCGATAATCTTCACCATCGGAGCAGCCGCCTGGTTATGGTTTCATAAGATGACTCTTGTGGGGACAGTAAGTACTGCCTGGTCCTGGTCTACCGGGGTAGTGAGACTTGGTACTGGTAGGGCCACGGGGAGATATTTTTTTTGTAAAGGCCAAAAGGGCGTGGAGAGGGTAAAGATGGACTTCATTAAAAAACACAGGAATACCACCAAGTCTGAAATCAAACTTTATTTCAAACACAACACAGACAACATACAAGTCAGAAAATTTCAAAGGTAAAATATTTCTAAGTCCAAAAACTCCTCACACCACACACTCACTTCAAAAATTCTAAGTCTAAAACAGTAAAAAACCAAGATTCTTACCTCCAGATCATAAGTCCCTCATCATTATTGCCTGAAAATTCTAAGACACAAAGTGCATGTTAATTATATCCTCCCAGAAAACCAACACGATTTTACCTCCCCCTAAGAAGTATACATCCCCCACCCCCCATGATGTTCTACCCTCCCCCCTTGCTTGTATTCCCCTCCCCCCAGTACAAGTGATCACCTCCCCCCAGTATGAGGCATGAACCCCTCCCCCCATTTTAAGTTCATCCCCACCCCTCCCAATATGAGTTAAACCCAGTTGTAATTGACCATGAAGCATTTTTACAAGTGCCATGATTGACTTTGAAATAAATATTGAAGTATGTATAAGTATGATCTCCAATTGTACTGGCATTTCGTGTCTTCAAAGATAATTCCAAAACTTGTAAACTTCAAAAGTTTTTGGTAATGCATCAATTTGTTATTCCAAAGTTCAAACTTCTAAAATTTTTCCTGAAATTTCAATTGGTGATGAGGGATTTTACTAGAGGTTTTAATGGCATACCGCTATCTAGCAATATGCTAGGAAATTGAGGAAAAATCATTCATTGCTAATCTCCTTGGCTAGTAAACAGTAGAGGATAAGGGTGGTTTCATTTTGAAGTAAAATCCCTCTATACCTTGCTCAATTACAACTGGGTTTAACTTTATCTCTCCAATCAAATCAAGGACAACAGACAATGTATTAAAGTGTGCGTGTTGTTTGTGATCATTCGTTTGAGGCATGCTAGCGAAGCTTGGATATAAGAAACAAAAACAAAGTATTGTAGGTTGCTATTTGGTTTCAAAAATCATGGCCAAGACAGTGTTGCATATCCATTTAATGTGGAAGAGTCCTTGTTGCACCTTGTTATTCACAAGTTTTCATTTTTTGTTTGACGGTATGCAAAGACAATCAAAAAATGTGCAAGTTGTTATATAGTTATTTCACTTGATTGATGAGACAAATTCTCAATTTCTTGCATTTGGTTACTATTCACTTCACAGGAAAAGATGAATATGGAAAGTTCATACAAAGTTTATCCTGTTTGCATGACCATAACTTCAGGATAAATATTTTGGTCTTATTACTACTAACCAAGTCATTTGTAGCATGCCTCAAACGAATGGAATGATAGGTATGTGTACTTCACCCCTCCCCCTTGTCTCAACATTTTTATTTCTCAATAGTGAAAGGGAACATATTGTATGGGTGGGGGTGGTGGAAGGGTTTCCTGGCTGGCTGCCATGCCTTTATTACTCATCGTGATAGGATCAATCAATAAGAATTAAATAATGCACATCACAAAAACAACCTGAACAGGAGAGATTATCTACGAGGAACATGTACCAATGAGACTAAAAATACCTATGAAAATCCATTAAAATATTGTGTCCCTTCTCAATTTCACACACAGACTCCATTTTGAATTAGCTCCAATTACCACAATATGCTATAAATTAGCTACACCAAGTTAGAAAAAACCGTGCTTTAAAATTGTAATAGTGAATAGCTCGTAGAGAGAAATTGTTTACTTCCTGTTTTATAGACTGCTATAACATGATTCAGACACAGTTCCTTGCAGCATGCTCAGTAAATTTTGAATTGCTCTGAAGTTGCTTGTAACTTCAACTCATCTCGTACTATATGTCTTATGTCAGGGACGGTGGAGCCATGGGGGCCTTGGCCCCTCAACTCTTTTCATTTTGCATAATGGTCTTGAATATTTGATAGTCGTAGCCACCCCCACTTTTTCCCTTTAATTTGCATACTAGCCCCACCCTTAGCTTTAAAATGTACTTTGTTGTCCCTGTATATGGACTGATATGAAACTGCAACATATGTTAATCACTAAGCTATAATCATAACTTGTAGTACATTATGGAGAAAGAGCTGGAAAGAAGCCTATGTCCTATTCACTAGTGGCGTTTTGTCAGCTTTTCATCAATAAAAAAAAATTACTGAGTCATGAATTTAACATTTTAGAAGAAGTCAATAAAAAATTAATTTAGTAATTAGACAAATTTGATTACTTAGATATTCTGAATTTAGAAATAGAAATAAAAGTTATTTCCCTGAATTAACAATTCAAAAATTTTTGTGGTAATAAATACAGAAAATCTGTTGTTTCTTGTGTTTGACATTCTTGGGTAATGCTTCAATTTATGAAATAGTTGTCTGCAAAACCTCTAGATTATTCAAGTATTTAATTGGTGGGCCAACATTTGAATGATACACCCACTGTAGGTGAGACCCATCTCATAAATGGATGGCAATGAAAAGTATAAATAATAAATGAGATTTAAAAGTCAGGGCATCTGAAAAAGTGCGAGGGTGCGATTCCGCACTATTTACCGAAAATTGCACCGAATCGCACTATTTATCGTTATCCGCACTTTTCGACATTTTCCGCACTTTTTGCCAGAAAAATACAGAAAAACTTGAAAACCCGTTGACAATGTTCTTGAATACACAATAATTCTTCAAATAAGCAAATTTTTCATCGGAATTCATCGCATTTTGGGCTGGAAATCGACTGTAAAATGTTGTTTTCTTTCGCGGATTGACAATATCTGCCAGGCGTTCCTCACGTTAGTTCAGTGGCCTGGGAACTAGTTCTAATTCTATGAACGCTTTTGATTGGTCTAAAAAGCATCCAATCACATGCCTCTATAAATATGTAGTGAATTTAGCGGGAACTTTACAATTAATCTACTATAATCAAAACAATATTAATAACAAATAATAATATGCAAATTAGCATTTCCGCACTTTTCCTTACTATTTGCTAAAATTTCCGCACTCTCCCAAGTTTTTTCTGCACTTTTTCAGATGCCCTGAAAAGTGGCTTTCCACAGACAGAGTGCCTCTTCATCCACTGAAATTCAAATTGGAATTTAAAAGGTGATTTTTGCTGAGGGAGCTTGAGGAAAACTAGAGAATCTGGAGAAAAACCCTTGGAGCACAGGAGAGAACCAACAAGCAACTCTACTCACATACAACACTGAGCCCAGTGGGACTCAAATCTGAATTGCATTGATGAGACGAACCATCTCACTGCTGCGCACACATGTCTAAAAGGTATTTTCAGGGTCCAAGTGTCTAGAAATGTACTTTAAATGAGTAGTTATTTCTGTGAGAAGCAGTCTATTGATGAAAAATTCTAAAGTTGTTGAGAAAAAAAGTGGATGAAAGTGGATACTAGGCTGCTGGTATGGAAAGTAATAATCAATTAAAAGCATTTGAGTAAATAATAGACTTTGCAATTTGGATTATTTGATCCTGTTTTAGCTTATACGTAATAAACCACAGGGTACCCAGGTAGACAAATACTGTCATGTCAAGTGGGCAAGCAGTTATGATAGTACGAGCAACAATTTACATATTTTCTTTTCTTTTTTTACGACTCATAATGGCAAAGAACATTTAACAGATACTTGGGAAGCTTTTGCACATTTCTTGGTTAATATGAGGCAATTTCTTTGTATTATCAGCAATATCAACTGCAATTTAAATGAAAGTTCAGCTAAGAAATAGCTTCCTTGCACACTCCCTCCCTCCCCCAAATGAAGAGCATTCCCTGTAAATTTGTCTTTAAAAAGATAGCAAATTGATGAGGAGGGGGGGGGGAGGGAGGGATAGGTATGCTTCTTAAAAGATAATGAGAATTTCTTTCAGTAGACAAGAAATGAATGCTAATAGAAAAAAACAAAAACTGCCCCAAATTTTGTTTCCCATGAAATGTGCAAAGGTTACTAAGCAAATACAACAACAATAACAGTTTCCATATTAATTACACATGAGCCAAAACATGGTTCATGAGTAATGAAAAAAGCAGTGAATAAGTTTGTGGTACAAGCACTTCAATTTAGCAGGACAAATAATTGCATCGTAATCAAACATATATTACTACCATGGGAATGCATCACAACGGACCAACTTTGTATGGGCAAGCTTTTTCATTTTATACCACGAGTCATTCCTTTGAGTATTATTAGTTGTGTGAAACAAATAGCTGCCGTCATGTTTGCAATAGCGGGAGTGAAAACTACCAATTGTAATTGATTTTATTGTAGAGGGCACTCACAAATTGAATTGGAATCTAATATAATGGTTTTATAGTAGTATGAAACTGGAGAATGTGACAAAACCCAGAATCCCAAACAATCTCTTATGTTTTGTTGTGTACGGCATTTGAACCTCATGACATTGCCTTCTAAAAAAACCTAAGGGTTATTTCAAGGTGCCAGCTTCTACATGATCAAGATCTGAAATACATATTGCATGCTTTGTTGGAAGATTACCAGCCCATCTGTGGATTGGTTTTCCACATTGTAATTGCTGACATTATGCTCAACTCTCATGTACTAACACCTGACCACACTTACCTTACATGCAACAAACTAAGAATCTATTAACACACTACTGACACAAGTGTTATACCAGTCTACCAACAGTCTACATCCCACCAACTTGCAACAACAACCAACCTGATGCACTGTGACAATAGAGTGGCATCTTGACAGCTCTCTTACCAAGCATGACATTCTACCACACTACAATTTTGTGCTTTTACTATTGCTACTGCAAATTTGTATACTTCGTCTGAACTTTTAATCTATCTATGTAGTTACTAATGATTGGTATTGCACATAGTAATTGCTCACATTATGCTCTACTTTTGTTTACTAACACATGTCTACAGTGAAATACTTACCTCTGGTGTACTTCTAGATTCAATCAAAACAGGATACAAGTAAATCATAATGGGATACAAGGTGTAATAGCAAATTAGACATGTATACAATATATTCTGTATTACTCCAATAACCATTAAAAATTCTTAGGTTGAAGGTTAGATCAAGGTTAATTCTTAAGACATTTGATAATAGATTTTACTTTATGTCATGCCATAATAGTTTTATTTTTTGGATATTTTTGTTTATCTGAGAATTTTAATTGATGTTAAAATAACTTGTGATTAGTGTCTTTGTTTTAAATTATGAGACAAAGTTCTACTTGTGAGTGAACCTTTGCCAGAAGTAAGGTGGTGATCTCAAAGCATTCTTTTGGATCACCTTCTTCTCATTGATAAGGTCTTAAGGATGCTCAAACCTTGTCTTGAAGCTGCAAGGAAGACAAGATTGAAGATGGGAATTCTGCTGTCTGTTTTAGCTTTGACAATTGCACAGCAACTAAGAATAAGGAGATACAGCATTTGCTCAGAATTGTTAGCCTTACAGAAAGAAGGCACAGTACTTGAGAAAAAAGGTCATATTTCCAAAGACAGCGACTTTGGCAGACAAAGCCATCAAGTCTGTAATCAATCCAGAGGTTCCACACAGGCAAACCTGCTGTATGTGATGACATACTGAATATATATTTAGGTTTCATTAAATAAATAACTAATTATTTGATTAAAGGCAGAACTGGTCATTCTCAAAAATGGATATCCAGATACCAATGTATGTTAAAAGAAAATCAAACCCCTTTATGATAACAATTACTATTAAGGCTTAATTATGAAGTACCATGAATATTTTAGTACCAGTAAAGTATACCAGTATAAGAAATACTTGGAGATTGTGTGCCGTATAGTTTGTTATCATATAGTTTGGATAGTACTTATGTGCTGATTGGTCCATTATTGGTGATTATTTGTTAAGCACACCCTTTCATTACATCATGCTCTGGCTTCTCCCCTAAAGATTGTCACCCTTCTTGCCCTGTCTCATTTCCTTGTAACCCCCACAAACAGGAATGCATAAGATTTCAGACCGTCTATCTTTATGTTCTGGATTCCCTCTGATGGGCTACCTTCCTTCCTTGTGGTGTCTCAGATTCTTGCATCAGAACTACCTGGGACGTCATGTGGTGAGTGGTTTTGTGTAGAGATTAACTGAAAGATTACCTTCACTCTTGCTTTCTTGAGGTTTTAGTGGACAGGATGTCATACCATCTATCGTCCTGCTTGGGCTTCTCTCTTATAGATTTCTAGCTCACTGGTCCTGCTTCATTTTCTTCAAATGCAGTCTACATCCCTTGTATTTTTGGCTGTCAATTGCAGATTCCCTGCACCTAGTTCTGCTCTATTTTGTAGCTTCAAAGAAAATATTTTATTTTGGTGCACCCTCTCTTACCATCAATCTTTATGCTTGTGGATTTCTCTCATACACATGGATATCTACCTGGTCTTCTTGCATCACATCAAATATTGAAAAATATCACTAATGAACTTGTGTAGTAGTAGGCTGTCCTAAATCTGCATTCTGTGGGATACACTGCTTCACAAAGTACCCTTGAAGATCCATGTGTTATAGACTAACAGCAAAACATTTGATTGAGTCGAGATTATGAAATGAATGACATAAATGCCATAGCGACATAATAACGAACATCTGATGTTCAGTTACTAATAAATATGTATATTGAAAGTAATGAAATGTGAGGATGACCATACTACAGTGTACTTAAGTATAAAAGTTATAGTTTTCATGTTATTAAAAACTGCCATCATTTAAGGTTTTGTTCTTTTGGCATTTGTTTTTAATAGGTTATTGGCAAAAAATATTGGAGCCAAATGACTTTTTCTATGGCTTTAACACACCAGCAAACAGCATGGTAACAGGTATGTTCCTCATAACTGTATGTTAATATTTTTTGTTCTTGATGTTGCACTCTTTTGATGCTTACAGTGTCTCAGTGCTTGTATACATTGATGTCTCTCCAATATCTCAATTACAGGGGGAAAGCAAGGTGTTTCTAGACCATCATTGGATCTGTTCTTTCTTTTAGCTTTATGAACTGTTCATGGCATTCAAATGGCACTGTTTTGAACTTCCTCTTTGTTCCATCTTGATACTTCTCGAATGAACATACTGTAAGGTAACTTGATCTCTTTGATAGTCTCATCCAGACAATCCAAAATCTTTAAGCAGGCTTTATTTCATGTGAAATCCTACAAATAATTCTGACAGTGCCAATAGCCACCCTTAATAGTTAATAGAGCACTCCCCAGGGGTTGGGTACCCTAGCTTGTGTTGATCCCTAAAAACCAATGGTGATACTGGCACTGATTTCCATTTTGGATGGAAGTCATCACTGGATTGCTTCTAGGTAATACTATGTAGTTTGGCAATTGAAAACCAACATCCATTCTCAGAACAATGTATCCACTTACTTTTACACGTTTTGTTTTGGCACTGCTTTAGAATGGAGTCACCTTGTCTTGATGCTTTCCTTTATTTTTGTAATGTCTTGTCCATTCTTGTCTCGTCTGCACCTTCCACAAGTGCCAGAAACGGCTTCCATTGCAGTATTTGGAGATAATTACATATTTTACACTTGTATTCAGCATTTCCTTGAATGTCAAATAGTGGAGTGCATCATCCAGTAGATAATAATATATCTGACACATTCCTGTGTTGGACTGTATATTTGTACAATGTTCAATAATAGGTTGTATCAAGTCCATCATATTTGGATGATTACAATATACTAGACACATTCCTGAATTGTTCTGTATCTTGTACAATGTCCAACAGTGAGCTGCATCTCATTTGGATGAGGTGCTCTAAACTGTGATGGCTTTATATAATTTATGCTTCATGTTCATGTTTCTTTGCCTTTTATAAAGACATTTTAACTGCAATTTGCATCAAGACCACCACACTTGAATATATCTCATATTGCGGGTATCCTTTCAGTTATTTACAGGAATTGTTTACTTTCAAGTTTCAATTCGAGTACACTAGTATGGTCATCTAGAGATGAAAATATGTTTGGTGGATTTATCAGTTTAAAACTACATTAAACATTAATTGCATTCAAAATTCATAAAATACATTCAACAATTTTAAGTACTGTTTAATAAACGAGTAGGAGTGTTTTATCAGGTTTAAAACTACAAGGCATAACCAAGTGGTTTTAGACCTGATAAAACACGATCAACAAGTTTATTGAACTACTTCAGAAACTCATTAATAATTTATAAACCTTTGGTCGAATTAGAGCAGCCATATGCTTCCTGAACATGGACTTTCCTACATCGATAGAAGTTTGTATGTCACTGTCATGTGCAGTCAGTCTCAAAAAGGCTGCCACATTTTAAAGATAGCATGCCAGTCTCAAGACAGGAATGCTCGTTGACTAGATTTTGTGAGTCATTAGTGATCGTATGTGAGACTGACTTTGATGAGGCTCTAAGTCTTCATCTAAACTTGGAGGCACCTTTATCTCCAATAAAGTCATCCTCATTAGTATTCTTCATATAAAGATCACTTGAATACTAATGAAGAGGACTTTATCGGGTATAAAGGTACATGCATGTGACGTGTATGGGTGCTACAATTGGAGCAAAGGCTTATGAATTCATGAGTTTTTGAACATGACATATATACCAAATTTAAAAAAAACATTGTCAGGTTGATAAGGATAGATCATCAAAGCTTAAGACCAAGGGGTATTCTGGGGAATCAATATCCTGGGTAGTGTGTTTACATACAGACACATTCACGAACATTGTGTGTACATTAGCTTGTACAATAGCTGCAAAACTGTTATATGTATAATATTATCCTCACTGACTGTTTACCCAGAACACTATTTGGTCCCAGCTTTAATGATTGAAACTTTTCAACCATACAATATTTTTTTAGATTTGGTGTAAATATCATTATCATATACCTTCAATTGCAAAGTCATTGTTGGGTTTAAAACATAGAACATAGGAGCTGAGACTAAAAGGTATTCTGGTATATGACAAAATTATCCTCTGTATTCATTTCAAATACACAGTCGAAATGAAACACATGTTAAAAGTAGCCATGCTTTCTGTCAGTGCAACAATTTATGAATATTCCAGGAGTTGAATCACTAGATCCATCTAATTAACATACTTCCCATGTACTGTTTCAGTCTCAGCTTCTGTGTTATATGTTTTGAACCCAACAATGATTCTGTAATAGAGTATATACTTTTAAATCTGGTGCCATTTCTTTATTATTTTATCTTAGCCAACAACATATTATGATGTAAACCATTTTTATCTTGTTAATGGGTTAGCTTCCTCAAAAGTGAATGTATAGCAACTTCCATAATATATTTTTATCATGCTAGGTATTAACATCACTTAAGAAGATATATCAGCTTGAGGTAGGAAACAAAAGAATAGAAAGGAAAGTTGTGGTACTTGGAAGTACTTGACAGATTGCTGGTAATAGCACTGAGAGCTGCCATGCAGTTTACAATCATGAGTGATCAGTGTAATTAATGGAGTAATGCATCCAGGTACAGACACTGAGGATGGTACAACAGCCCTGCAGTGGGTCTTTGCTCTCTATCTTATGCTGTGAGTGAGAATTTAGGCAGAAGGGGCCTTTTGCAATAGTGCCTTTGTCTTATAGGCTGGTGAGAGGTGGGTAACATAATGCTATACCATCTTTGCCTTTGTAGGCTACCAGTACTTGCTTCATTGTTTGAGGGATTGCAGTTCACATACTTCCTTTTCTAACCACCAGAATCAGTGGCGACTAGAAGACAAGGAAAACCTCTGAGTGCCTGAGGTCAGCTCAACGAACACTTGGAATTTTGACATTATATTGGGGACTATCAGTCATATTATGACTAATCAGGGATGGCTATCATTTTCCTTTGGTCTCTGAACCAGACAGGATGGTCATGGTTAGTGGCAATGCTCTATCTCATTGTAATTTACTTCATTATCAAATAGTTTATTGGTTTTCCAAGACAAATTCTGTATTGTACTGGGTGTTGGTTGAAATAAAGTTGTGGGCCTGGACCTGCCACCACACAGAGGATTCTGTGTTGTAATGGGACTTGTCAGTCACTTCATCATATCCTCCAGCAGCAGCAATGCCAATTGCTCTTCATGTTACTGGAAATACCAAAGACTTAATGGAGAATAGAAATGGTATTCACTGGTTTCTGGATTGACATTGGCTAGTCACTTTATCAGAACATACAACAGTGGTGTTGTCAGCTTCTCTTCCTGCTCCAGGAAACACCATACAAATAATGGGAATAGATATGGTCTCCACTGATATCTGGATATAGGTTTGCCAATCATCTAATCTTAGCCTCCAGCAGTGGTATTGTCAGCTGCTCTTAATGCTCACATAAACTTCATGTGAGCAATAGGAATGGAAATCCTGGTCTTCCTGATTGGTCAAATACTTTATCAAATTCTTCAATAGCAGTGTTGTCATCTGCTGTTCCTGCTCCTGGAAACACCATACAAATATAGAAATGCTGGTTGCCATTCTCCTCTTAATGTACCTTTGTCAGTCACTTCATCAGTTCTTCAGCAGTAACGAAGACTGAAATGGTTTTCATTCCTCTCTGGATTTAGATAACTTTGCAGGCTGTTTACTTTAATCTTTCACCAGTGGTGCTGTTGGCTGCTTTTCCTGTTCTTGGAAACACCATACACAATACAGGTAATGGGAATAGAATGTTGGTCCACACTGGTCTTTGGATGTACATTTGTCACATCACAAGATCCTTCCAAAATGCTTCCTTCAGCAGCACTTTCTGATCCCTGAGAACTTTGACAACTTGGCAATTTGAGTACATCTTGTTCCCATGACTAAATCACTTCTTGTCAAATCAACACCCAGTTCTTAGCCTCATAAGTCTTTGTTTTACAGTAGTTCTTTGATTGACATCCCAGATTCACAGAGAAGTATGAAGTGGGCATGCTATTCTTTCTTATATCGTGAAATGAAACTTCTGAGTATGTTACTAAACCTACAGCCAAATGACAGCACAAAGCAAAGAAAATACTTAAGCAGAAAGAGAGAAAAAATGGAAGAGCAGCAAGATCAATTTTTATATGAAGGTTTATAGTTTTGATTCATTTTCTATCTGTTTCGCCTTTTTAATTGTTTATTACAAATTCAAAAATTTTAAGGGGGTTTATGTAGTGTTTAAAAAGGAGTAGGAGCTTTTTATCGGGTATAAAAGCACAAGGCGTAGCCAGATCTATAGATCTATAAGTTTTTTGAACTATTTAAAAAACTCATAAAACCTTGGTCTAATTAGAGCAACCATACATGCCACAAAAGAGATTTGTACATCACTGTCATGCTCAATCAGTTCAAAAGAGACTCCCATGTGTTGAAGGTAGCATGCCAAAGTCAAGACCACAGCACTAGTTGATGTGATTTAGTGGGTTGTCAGAGATTGCATGTGACACTGACCTTGATGAGGTCTCAATCTAAACTTGGATGCACCTTTATTTCTAATAAAGTCATCCTCATTAGTATTCTTTACATAAAAGACACGAGTCTTTATATAAAGATCACTTGAATAATTTGAAGAAGACTTTATCAGGTATAAAGGACCATGCATGTGATGTGTATGGGTGCTCCAATTGGACTAAAGGATTATAATTTTTTTGTGAGATTTTTAAGAACTTTTATAAAACTACTTGAAACAAGTGAGAAAAATATATATTTGCTATTACACCTTCTATCCCATTATGATTTACCTGTATCCTGTATTGATTGAATCTAGAAGTAACCCAGAGGAAAGTATTTCGCTGTAGATACATGTAGGTGTTAGTATACAAAAGTTGAACATAATGTGAACAATTACTATGTGGAATACCAAGTATCAGCAACTACATTATAGCTAGATTAAAAGTTCAGACAAAGACTACAAATGAGCAGTAGCAATAGTTAAAGCACAAAATTGCAGTGTGTGTAGAATGTGGTGCTCAGTAAGAGAGCTGTCAAGATGTCACTCTATTGTCACAGTGCAACAGGTTGGTTGTTGCTGCAAGTTGGTGGCATATAGACTGTTGGTAGACTGGTGCAGCATTTGTGTCAGTGGTGTGTTGATAGGATGTTAGTTTGATGCATGTAAATTTACAGTCTTCATCTAAACTTTCATATTACCAAATTCAAAGAAAGCATGTTTCATCTTCTATAGGGAATGTTGGAAAATACTGCAACCTTGCATAGCTATATTGCACCATGGCACTAATATGCACTGACAACAAAGAAAGCTTACAACAGGATAATTTGCTATTGGAACATATCCCCAAAAGACCCTGGTGAATGAATACTGTTATGTAACCATTTTTGCATGGTGCTGATCTGTGATGCATTCTTAGTGATAGTACCACAAACTGCCACAATTTTAGATAGTACTTGTACCACAATTGCTACTAATAGGAAACTATTATTACTGTTAGCAAGAGCAGATTTCATATGATGGTGAAAAATAATGTGCTGGACCAATCATGACAGAAAAAGAAATGCCTGAGCATCTGGGTAAGATTAAATTTTGATATCTCAAAGAGAGGTCCCGGTAGTTTTCTGAGGGAACAAAATTATTTAACCCAAGTGTGACTTATAGTGGGTCCTGGGATGCATCAAACATTTTGAAATTCATCTCCTGCCCCTTTTGTGTAACAATGCAATCCAATGATAATGACTCTGAACATACCATTATTTTTCATTCAAACAAAATCTGCTCAATTCATGATTGCTTAGTTCAAACTACTTCCCAAGTACCTTTGAATGTTGTTTACCATTTGTTGGAATTTCCTAAAAAGCAGAAATCAAATGAATAATTATAAAACAGGTCAAAGAGCATTTCAGTAGCTGTTATTACAGTTGAGACCACAATAAGGTATTCATACATCCATAATATCTGCTATTGCAAGTTGAATGTGGGGAGATAGTATGTTAGATGATAGTTCTCAAATCATCAACCAGACAGGATGCAGCCAAATATCTGACAGGTCATTTCATTATATGCAAGTGATTAGTCCTATTCTACAGGTCCAAACAAATCACCTATGAATACACATACTAAAGTAGGAAATGATTTCATTTTGGTTAGGATAACATTAAACCTCAATGGCCAAAAATAATGTTCTAAAGTTCTCACTTTCAGATATCAAATAGTTTGAGGTTATAATTAGGTCCTATTGCAATAATCACACCTGTACTATGGAACGATCTCCCTGATAACATAAAACATGCCGACTCTGTTGCCAGGGTTTACATGTTTATTTGGGAAACATGGGTGGTGTAGTGGTGAGAGTGCTCACATCTCACCATGAAACTTGGGTATGATCCCCAGACTCTGTGTCATATGCGAGTAAGATCAATTGTTGGTTCTCTTCTGTGCCTCAAGTTTTTCTCTGGCTTCTCCAGTTTTCCTCCCTTTACAAAAATCACCTTCTAAATTCGAATTAAATCTTCAAGAGCCTTACTAAATGATGCCTGCATTGCAGGCATTCCTGGTGGATTCTGCTTGATTATAGGGAAGACTGGAAGAGAGGAGAGGGGGGAAGACTGGAGCAGAGGGCAGGGGGGAATCACCTGCCCAAAATCATTGTCTTTTTCAAGTAAATCTCTAGTTATGCAAGAATTTTGACAGAACTGAGATGTTCATTAAATAGAAGCAAAATTATATTTGCGACAAAGTCAAATATTATATGTACGACTCTGTGTCCCACAATCAGGTCAGTACAGAAATCCACTAGAATCATTCCCAGAGAAACTATTTTGTACAACTTATAAGAATATAAAAGACTTTCTTTCTATGACAAGAAATATTGTTGAAATGCCCTACAAATAAATCTACATGATCCCAATCATGATAGCAAAGACTAAATGTTGTGGCCGTATGTGACCCTGTATAAGGTTTTGAGAGACTGGGCCAGGGGGCCTCAAGTTGTAAAAGGAAATCAAATGTGATTGCAATGTAGGCACACAATCCATAAGTTATTTGCCATTTTTGTCTTATATTTATAACCGATATGATCTCATTCATAGTACTCTGACATTTTATAGTTCGTATACCACCTTTGGAAACACTTTTGGATCGCTTAACCACCTTTGGACGCCTTTGGGATGTGTTTGCTAGGAATATGGAACTTTAGTACCTATTTTCATTGTTTTTACAAGTTGTAACAGAAATGAAAGTACCAATAAAGCGCTGGTAAAAAAGGGATTTATCGTTGCCATCACACTAAACCAGAATTTGAAAACCTAATGTAAACAAATGTTTATTCGAGCAAATTTTGTTATTTTTTCAGGACTTCAAAATTTCCCAGCAGTGCAGTGGCAAAGGATTAAATGGCTTCTTCACTTTGTTTATCAAGTGTCAGATATCATAATATGTTTTTTCAAATGTTTTCTAACTACATAATTTTTTCCTTTAGTTGAAAATTTGATTGCTCATCAGTACCGGGAATATTTTTTATACTTATTTATGTTTTACTTACGCCTTTTGTTACTCAAAGCTTAATATTCTCATCTCATTTTATACAATGATGGAGACAATAAAACTTATCTATGACTTCAATATATTTGGTAGTCTTAAAAATGTCCCCTAGATTTTATCTTACCAATTTTTTTCAACATGCATGTCACACACACCCATACTGAAGGTTGGCTAAAACACATCAATTCTTACCCCACAAAAAGAAGGCCAGATTTTTGGAGTGGCATTGACCCCTGGGCGAAGTCATGTCAATTCTGGTATAAACTATGCCAAATTTTAAGTTTTTCTTATTACCACAGAGGACTACAGTTGTTGATTCACATATTTCCCAAACATATTTTCTCTCCTGTTCAAGTTATCTTATGATGTAATGCAATTCATGGTTCCAACCCCCCTTAGTTACTGTTGCTATGTCCCACATGCTCAATTCTTTTGCCTGAATATCTCAGAGTTTAAAAATTTCATTGCATCAATACAATTATATTGTTGAAGGTTTTGAATTTGTTACAAGAAAAAAACCCTTGCAATCTGTACAGTACCCTGGAGTATGGGATATTTAATAGTTGTTTGTGAGACAAGATTTTAATTCCACTTGGAAAAAAAATGCATTGGTTCGTGATTGTTGGAATTGGAACCATGAATTACATATAAATATTATGTCATAAACATATTACTTTTATACAAGAGCTTTGCTTTCAACACCAAAGAAATAATTTCTCCATTATTTGGTGGCAAGATAATTTGTACTTTGATAAAACCTGGAAAACCAATTAACTTTTTCAATAGCTTGCCAATTCTAGATAGCTCTCATGCACAAAAGTATGGAATTCATATGGCACAACAAAACATTACTCATATGACCTTAATCAGTCCATGACTGGTCCTGTTCCTTGATCAGATCAATGTTCTTGTTGTAGCATGCCAGCAGTCTCACTGAAAATGAAAGAAAAATCAAAATTAAAAATGGAAAAAAATACATGAATAGTTATTTATATCTTACAGATCAACCCTTCTAATTTTGTCTAATCACCAAAAAACAATGATTTCAAATTGTGTTTGCTTTGACATTTTCATACATTGGTTGGTATGAATTTTATTGATTGAACTTGGATATGGCCACCATTAATTATTAGCAATAAAAACTAATTACAAAAAAAAATGCATCAGGAAGAACAAGCAAAAAAATGGGTATTTTTAAAAGTTGAGTCCTTCATGCAGATTGCATTGACCCTCATCAGCTGCTAACAACAATCATTCAAAACATGATTTTGCCCTCACCCTCCTCTCCCTGGTAAGTATCATAGGTAAACATAATTTCCACTGACAGAAACATAATTTCCACTTTGAAAGGTTGGTCAGATCACATGGAGGGAGACAAATCCTATTATGAGTGCCAAAATGAACTGACAGACCACCAAGGCTGTATTCTGGTCATCTTAGAATAGTAAAGATGAAGGCATCATCAAGAAGATATGTGTGGTGGCCAGGATCAACAATCAACTCAAAGCCTCATCAGGATGTGCAGTAGTTGTTAGCAGAACCAGAATGCATCAAGCAAAGCAGTACTACACCCATGGGAGTAGTCTACAAAAGTGTGCAGCTGTATAATATATGTGGGGCTTTCTATTATATGACTAAGTTCCCAGGTAATTATGAATGCAAGGTTTATAACTGTATACTGTCCCAGGTTTATATCTTAACCTAATGAGCAGTTCACGTGTTGTCCCCACCCTAGCTCCCTTAGTTGATCTGTTAGACTTGGAAAATTTCTAGCACAGCTAGGGACAGCTGATCACACCTAGGGCCAGACAGTTAATCTCAGATAGGGACAGTTGATTGGGACTAGGGACAGATGATCACAGCTGGGGACAGTTGATCACAACTAGGGACAGTTGATTGGAGCTAGGGGCAGTTGATCACAGCTGGGGACAAATGATGAGGGCTATGGACAGTTGATCAGGGCTAGGGACAGTTGATCACAGCTAGGGACAGTTGATCAGGGCTAGGGACAGTTGATCAGGGCTAGGGACAGTTGATCAGGACTAGGGACAGTCGATCACAGCTAGGGACAGTCGATCACAACTAGGGACAGTTGATCACAGCTAGGGACAGTTGATCACAAGTAGGGACAGTTGATCAGGGCTAGGGACAGTTGATCACAGCTAGGGAAAGTTGATCAGGGCTAGGGACAGCTGATCACAGCTAGGGACAAGTGATCACAACTAGGGACAGTTGATCAGGGCTAGGGACAGTTGATCAGGGCTATGGACAGATGATCACAACTAGGGACAGTTGATCAGGGCTAGGGACAGTTGATCAGAGCTAGCAACAGTTGATCACAACTAGGGACAGCTGATCAGAGCTAGCGACAGTTGATCACAACTACGGACAGTTGATCAGAGCTAGCGACAGTTGATCACAACTAGGGACAGTTGATCAGGGCTAGGGACAGTTGATCACAACTAGGGACAGTTGATCAGGGCTAGGGACAAGTGATCACAACTAGGGACAGTTGATCAGGGCTAGGGACAGTTGATCAGGGCTATGGAGCATTGATCACTACTATAGGGGATACTATGTGGACGAGTGAGTATAAGTTGGCGACTATATGTATGGGCACTATATGGCATGTTGGCATGTGGTACCAGCAAAATACATTTTGGCCAGTCATTGCCAATTTTTGAACTGTCAAAAATGATTAATAATTAACAAGTGGTTATCTTCATTAAATTTATAATTTTCACTGTAGAAAGGACAGCAAACATGTTCATTCAAAACCATATTTGACTGGCCAAGTACCAAAATTGGCCAGACATTGACCGTTGACTGGCCATTATTTCGAGCCCTGGAAGTAGCAAAGGGAATTAATGCAAGACAGTTGGTGAGAGGAGATCCAGTGATGGCACATGATTATTGATTATTGTGGGGATCTGAAGTGGAGATCAGGTTTAGTTGTCAAAAAAATTGGTCCACTGACATACAGGCTGTACTGTACAAAATTCAAGTTTCACCAGGTATTATTTGGTGCTGACACATTGATCAGTTACTACCCACAAGTGGCGTGCAAACAACAAGCCAACCTGATGTAATCAAACCCAGTGAACCACTAACTCAAGCCCCAGCTTGGACAAGTTCATATGTCAGTTGAGTTTGTGTTGTTTTCTCCCTTCCTATGAGGGTTTTTCTCCAGGTTCTCTGGTTTTCCTCTCTCCATAAAAATCAACATGTGAGTTGAGTTTTGTGTATTACAAATATAGAATGTACAAGTAGAAGTACTGTATATATTTCTTCATAATTAAACAGGGTTTGAATACTCCTAACATTGTTTCTATCAACTCTAACACCCTGAAACTTGGTCAGTAAGCTTGTTGTATATTGATCTTTCATGTGGTCATCTTTCAATTTGTTCTGGAACCTTAATTAAATTAGATTTTAAAACTTGGCAATTGAAAGATTCCAGCTTCAACAATGTTAAGTGAGTTGGTCTGAATACTGTCTAAAGTTTTCATTAGGAAACAGAACAATTTTTGAAATCGAAAATCTGGAGAAATGTGCAAAACCATGGAAGTATGGGTAGTGTAGCGGTGACAGCACTCGCCTCTCACCAAGACAACCCAGGTTCGAGTCCTGCCAGGCTCAGAGATATATGTGAGTAGAGTTGTTTGTTGGTTCTCTCCTGTGCTTCTAGGGTTTTTCCAGGTTCTCAGGTTTTTCCTCCCTTCACAAAAACAAACTTCTAAATTTTAATTGGAATGCAGTGGAAGAAGAGCCACTCTGTGGAATCCACTGATAATTCTCATTCATTCATTCAATCAATCATTCATTCAATTGTAGCAAAAAAATTAAATCTTTTGTGAAAACCAAAAAATGCCTGTTTTTTGAAAGCCAAAAAATTTGATTAAATTCAATTTTATAATTCTGCTCAAAAATACCCTTATATGGTAAAGATCAGGTCTAGTCCTTGGATTTTAGTGCTTTCTTTGCCATCAATTGATCATACGCTATCTTATCACTATCGATTTTTCAGAATAATATATTGCAAGGCATTATAGGAAACATTCAACAGGGAGCATGGCTGTCTTCATGTTTTAAGTGTGTAGAGACCCCTTGCACTAATTCCCAACCTTGTAGCCAAAACAAAGGCACTGCTTTCTTTTGATTGAAATATTTAGCAATGTTGATAGTTTTCTTTGTTTTTCCCCCAGGTTGGGAATTAGAGCAAAGTGTATATCAAGTAACTCGGTCCTACTGCCGAAATGACAGCTCCATAGCATTCTCCATAAGCTAAATATCCAATAGAATGCCACAGTAATTCCTAGCTATCCATCTATTTCATTAGGAGCTCAACGGATAATCAATGGAACAACAGCTTGTTACTGGACTGACTAATCATGCCTCCTGTAAACTTCTTCCCTCATTTGCATAAAAAGTGACATTGTCAAACCAAACTTTAAATATGGTTTTGATAGGGCTTGCAAAATGTTTAAGTTCAGAAAAAAACTCTGAAAAATCTCAAAAAAGCCAAGGATCAAAATATTATGATGAGATGGTGGCCATATTCATGTTCAGTGTATGGGAAAAGGAGAAAGTGTAAAACCATCAAATAATACTTAATATAATAAGACAAAATACAGTAGCTCAGTCAAGGTCCATACGATATAGAAAGTCAGAGTTCTTGTTTTGAGCACAAGCACTGAGCACTTTAGAATACAAATGGCTCAACCAGCAAAAAATGTCACAGCGAAAATCATTGCATCGTGATCTGTTGTTTCAAAACATTGAGCATGTTCAAAGACTTATTTGCATGAGCCCAAGATGATTGATGGATCAGAAAAACCCAAAATCCAAATCAGGTTTAGAAACAGAGGGTCACCATACAATGATTTTCGCTGTGACATAAAACTAATTCCACTAACTTACATTATCAGTCCATGGGTTTTGTCCTGTTCCCTGATGTACTTGTTGTAGGATGCCAGCAGTTAACAAAGCACCAAAAACAAAAACGTCTCACTGCAAATGAGATAGAAATAGAAATTAAAAATGGAATCACACTAGTGAATATTACTCCCTTTCAGGGTACTATTGGACAAGAACCCAATTAAAACCAGGTGAAAGGACCTTATAACAAACAATAAGAGGGCTGAGTGTAAAACAAAGTCAGTAAAGAAACAGCCTAAGATGTCAAAAGAACATTTTTGACCCTCACCTAGCCTGCGTAGCAAGCCCTTGCGAGAGGTGGAGTGCTGGGAAGGAGAAGGGAAGGAAGGAAGGAAAGCCTGCAAACAAACCCCCACTTTTTTGCTTATTGCCCCCTAATTAACTTCTGTTATATGTCAATGTCAAAATCAACCAATTAAAATTAACTGGATGAAATACGATGTGAAGGGAACAATCGGCCGATACTATAAACATGACATGGGTCAAAGAGACAAAGAAAGTATCCAGATGATTATTGCAGGTAATAAAATCTTCAGCACAGAATTTTTCAAGTTTTGCTTGAGTACAGGCAATGTCAATGTCAAATAGCTTAACAGCAAACACAGTTAGCATATTTTCGTGGTGTATATAAATTTTCCTTGCAGCGACATTGCTATTTCATGAAGGTTCTCTAAAAAAATATGCAAACTTTCCCTTATAATAGAGGAACATGTGGATGTATCGATGTTTACAGATATAAAGTTAGATTTGCCTCAGACAAACAAGGTCTCCTGTTTGATTAAATCTTTGACTTTACGAATTTGATGAGATGGTACTCAATAAACGAAGATAACATAACTAGGATCCTAGCATTACAATTTATTGCCATACATGGACTCTTCAAAGATGTTTTTACAAAAAAATAATTATTTTCTATGACGTCTCTACCAAGAAACTGAAGAAAGAGATCAATAAACATTTATTTTTAGCTGTGACCTCTTGTCACTGTTGACAGCATGCATGATCTACCAATCATATTCTACATGTACACATTTTGAACAGATTACAGGCAAAAAAAGCAGGGTTTATCTACAGGCCCTCCTTCCTTCCCTTCTCCTCCCAAGCACTTCTCCTCTTGGAGGGCCTGTTACGCGGGCTAACCCCCACCCTTCCAGAATTTCCTATTTTAAGACAGATTGATGATCACCCCACTCCTCTGTAATTCCCACGAATACAAGATATATACACATTCAAATACTCCCTAGAAGTTAGAAATCCTTTGCTAGTTGTAATTAGTTAAAATAAAATTTAGCTACTTGAATGTCATTGATAAATCCTGGTTTTCACTAGCGGCACAAGCACAGTTGCCAGCACAAAACACACAAAAAAATACCATTTTCACAACGACACAACCACAAACGCAAGCACAAGTATCAACATTTTATAATCCTTACGCTTGTGCTTTTGCTTCCACTTGCGTCGTAGTGAAAACCAGGCTTAAATGTTTGAATTTTTTTGGATATTTTTTGGAACTACACAATATATAAAAAGAAAAAAAACATCAATTCAATTGCTGCTGGAAAATAGTACAAATTCAAGTAGCTAAATAATCCCTACGGTGTAAATATAAAATCAAATAAGCCAAATAAACAATACTTTCGCCTACTCAGGGTTTGTGTTGACTCAAATAAACAAATAATGTCCCGTCCCTTGTCAGATGTCTCTCCCTGAAGGGGACACGAAGCTTTACGTTCAGGACAATTTATATTCTTTCCAAGCAATTGGGAGCTGCAAAATCAATTCCATTCAATAGAAAATATAATATTTAATATAATAAAAAGGCAAAATAGCTCAGTCCAGGTCCATAAAATATAGAAAAAAGGTCTTGTTTTGCACACGTGAACAGGCGCTGAGCACTGCATAAATTACGAGCTTACAAATGCTTCAACCGAGCAAAAAAAAACCGAAAACAAAACACTAATAGCTCTAAGGGGAACATATACACCTATTTTAACTAACTAGCTAGTAATATAATACTTTTGATAGGTTTTTACCTTTCAAACAGCCAAGTTTTGCTCACATTTCACGCTTTTCCTTCGTCCGCCATGTTTTTTTCTCGCACATATGATGATCGTAAGGCATGATGGGTACCCGTGTACTTGAAGGATGGGAAGGGAATCCAAGGAAACAGGATTTTTGGACTCATTTTCTAAAGCATTTTGGAATGATTTAAAATGAACTAGTATTTAAAGGTTTTGTGTCGCAACTCATAAACTGTGTTCAAAATTTATGTGAGATGAATAATTTATCTCTGTGATTGACGTTGGACCCACTCATAAATGCTGCAAAACTCACTTCAGAGAAGTAATTTTTCAAACCATAAAATTATTCATTCTATACACAAATGTGGGAAAAAACAATATATGCGGTAGTTAGGACTAATTTCTAAAGCGTTTTGTAATCTTTAGAGAAAAGTGAAGCAGCGCTGTGACGTAGATCTGGTAGATCATGAAGTCGGTTAGACACTCAGGTGTGGATGAATACATTATCTCTGAGTACGTTGAAGCCAGTAAAATGTTGCAATGTGCACTTCAGATGGAATTATATTTTTTCTCTCACAAAACCTTAATTTTCTCCCCCAGTTTATGAGTGTTGCAAAACTCTCTGGTTCTGTCCTCTGGTTCAAATAAACGATTTTTTACCCAACAAATTTGGAGCTAAAATATGATGGCTACAGTGCTGTACTTCGGACTAATTTTCTAAAGCATTTTTAGAACGGAAAACTGAACCAGCTGTTTTTGAGGCTTTTCTGTTGCAGCTCATAAACTGTGCTCAAAATATGCGACTCACGTCAAATGCACTAAGCTGGAGCCATTAAAATGTTGCAAAAATTTCTTCAGATAAATAATTATTTACCCATCAAGTGCTTTGCTTCAATCTTAAATATAATGTTGTTGAAATACGTTAATAACAAAACATAACTTTTGAGGCTTTTAGAGTTAATTTGTATATCGCAGTTTTAGATGCTAAACAGGTCTTTTAACATTCTATGAAAAAGAGAAAACTTTCTCTTGATTGTAATTGTTGTTTTTCAAATGTTTTCTGCTTTTTCTCTTAGAACTGAAAAAGTGTTGAGTTACTCAGTAGGATGACTAGTCTGCAAGGGACGTCATTCCCCGAAAAGGGATTCAAAACTTTCTAAATGTATGGCTTAGAAAAACCAGGAACCTGTTAATCTGGAAAATTTGATCCTTGACCAACAATTACCAAAAACATTTATTAGTTTAAGGGAGGATTAAATGTGTTGCGAGTCTTGTTTTTCAAAGTATTTCTGCTTTTTTAGCTAGAAAATAATGTCTTGATTTAGGATTGATATCTTGTGAGAAGCGTGAATGCGCGGGATCGGGGACTTGAAACTTTCTATAATATGTGGCTCAGAAAAAGTTATTAATATGAAATAAATTCTCTTCGATCGGAGATAGTCTAATGGTAATGGGAGGACTGAGTATATTGTGTCTTGTTTTTCTAAAGTTTTCTACTTTTCTTACCTAGAAAAATTGTCTTGATTTGGGATGGATATCTTGTTCAAGCCTGACGTCAAATTGAGGTATAAAACACAAATTATCTCTGTGATTGACATTGAAGCCACTAAAATGTTACAAAGCTCAGTTGAGATAAATGAATTTTTTTCTCATAGAAAATCTTAATTCTCTTCTCCAATTTAATGACAATTAGTTTTAGGAAAACGCATTCTAATTTTCTAAACCATTTTTGAACTCTTTCGTTAAAGAAAACACGAGCTTTAGTACTTTTAATACTTTAGTACTGTAGATAAATAAATTATCTCTGTGATTGACGTTGAAGCCACTAAAATGTTGCAAAGCTCACTTCGGATAAATAAATTATTTTCTGATACAAAATCTTAATTTTCTTCACTAGTTTAATGTCAATTTGTTTTACATAAATGCATTCTCATTTTGTGAACCTTTTTTTTCCTGTTCGTAAAAGGAAACGCAGGTTTAGTACTTTTGACTTGAAGCTTCGAAAACTCGTGTGAGATGAATAATATTATCTGTGTTAGTGACGTTGAAGCCACTAAAATGTTGCAAAGCTCACTTCATATAAATACATAGCTGTTATTTTGCCCACTCTGGCGACCATGATTCTTAGCTTTAAAACAATATATTGTTTTAATGTGACGTCATGTGTAACATGCCAGATAAGACGATTTTTAGAGTAACTTCGACTTCAAGTCAAAACTTCGCAACTCAAAATGACGTTCACGTTGCGCGAAATATCGTCGTTGCAAATCGACTCGTGTAACATCGGCTTTAGTTAGTTTTGTACTAGTCTGGAGAACTTTGATTCGCAAACGTCTCTCGAGTTTGCAACTGGAATTTTATGGAAGTTAAATCTGTAAAAGCGCTGAGAAAAAATACTGTAAGATGAAGTAACTTTCCTACCTTGATAGAAGCTGGCCGGTCGTGAAAAAATTAGACTTTCAAATAATTTCTGTATGAATAAGTAGCGGTCCCTTACTAATGTGGGATGTTTATGAACACTATGAATGGGATGCAAATTTACTTGTTCCCGCAGGCGCAGTGAACTCATCTCACAGTCCTTGATATTCATTAATTTGGTTTTAAAAAAACCAGAGTAATGATTCATAAAATATTACGGGTTGTTCAAGCTGAAATTGAAATACTGTAGAGAGTAACTGAAGAAAAGCTTTTAATTTAAAAACTTCTCTGACATGTTACTATCGTGTCTAAGTCATTTTTATGCGATGAGTATGAGTACATTGGAGCCAAACGACAGTTCATTTGTAAAGTCATGCTTAATATATGCGATCTTGCAATGAAATAATGCTGAACGTCTGCAAGAAAAAATAAACAAATAAGCAACAACAACAGTGGAAGAGAAAAAAGAAAAAACATAAACCCAAAACAAGAAGAAAAAATCTAGACACGATTGGGTTTGAACTCACGTCCGCCGACAGAAATTCAAAAATTGAATTCCACGATGCCATGAGACATCAGCGGAAGCAGAAACACCTTCTGCTATTGGGTAAGTGTACGCTTCTCTCGTGTTCTCTCCACATCCCGCGTATCTTTATCAGAATATAAACTGTTTTTTCTTCCTTAATCCTCACTACAGAACTCAATGTAAACCCCGACCCCCCCACCCACCCCAGGACAAGTTTGGGATAAGTAGGGGAAATGTAGGGGATTTGAGGCCACATTCATTCCCCAGGGGGTCGGGGCTGGATAGCTTTGGTATCTTGTCCGTCCCAAGGGTAGGTGGGGATTCGTTATGATCCTGGAGACCTGGAAACCTTGTCCCGGGGTGGGGGGGGGGGGGGGGTCGGGTTTTACATTGACTCATGCATTATTTCTTCATAGAATCTTTAAATTAAAAGGTTTATTCTAAATGCTCTTAGAAGTACATTTTTCCTTATTAATAAGTTGTACTAAATTGGATTAACTTTTCATGCCAAATTAATTTAAACTGTTTCAAATTTGACCGAATAGAGAAATTTAAAGCTCCAGGTTACGGTGGCCATGGCAACGCACGTGATCCGCTTCGTCACGATTTCGTTCAAAAGATTCAAAAAGTAAATATTCAAGAAAGAGGAAAGATTTTCAAACAAAAACTGCCTTGTTTAAACCAGAAAAATCAAGTAGGACTGTCTCACAAGCACAAGGTATGTGTTAGGGACTTGTAAATATCGAGAGCAACGAAAATACTCCAAGATTTTAGCCACAATTCACGCTGTTGGTTCGAGTTGTATATCAGGTTTTCTAAGTTACTTATGAAGTGGTTTTACTATGACTTGTTAGCTTTATGAATTAATGTTTCATGCATTTAGAGCTCGTACGATTATCCTTAATATTCAATTTTGCGATCTTAATTACGCTTGCGATATCGTAGAAATAGAATTATGCATTTTTGTTATTTTCTTCTCATTCTACTGCACACAACCACATAGTTTTTCTGTGTAAGCTGAACTATAAAAGTATCGCTTTGCTACAGGCCACTAGTCCATTCTAATTACTTAGCAATTATTGGATGAAGCTGAGTATGATATGAAAAATTATGCATAACGAGGAGAGTGTTATCTGCTGAAGCTGTAGGCTGAGGTGGATAACACTCTTCAAGGTATGTATAATTTTTCATATCATACAATAGCTGTAATTATCCAATAATTGTTTTATTATTTATTCAAAATATTTTCTGTTCTCTGATAAAACACGGCTGAGACTGTTGAACACTCAAAGAGACGCGAAATTTATGTTTTTCCCCAAAAATCTTTACATAATTTCGCTACTTCCAGGTTTGGATGAAGCACAACATTTTTGACGCACAGGAGTAGGGTATGGCAAAAATTGTTTGTACGCGGATGCTAAAAATAGCCCAACCGGGAATTCACATGGCGCGTGCGGTATTAAGAAGTTTCCCTCTCTTATTTATGCTTTCTTGATAGAACTGATCGAATTCGTTAATTGATATTGAGGTTTCTTGCTAGATTTAGTATGCAGTATTTTCTAAACACTTGTGTATATTGGGTAAATGGCTTCGCTGATCATGATTTTGTATACTCCACAGGTAGCCCAGCCAGATGGTAGCCTCACTTGACACCTTTGCAGATATACTGGAACACGCACATGCACAAGATCAAGTATGTATCATTAAAATAACGTTGAAATGCCTTCAATTATGTGTCATAAATGAAATATTTAATGTTAAGCATGGTTCTAAAGCTTCTGGTCTCACTCTCGCGCTCTAGATTTCTTTGACAGCGACTCGTTAGATCAGACATGAACCGTTATGTCTAGTCCCACAGTAGGGTTCTGTACGTACATCAAAATCAATCCAAGTTTTCAGCACCTTGTAACTCGTAACTTAAACAAGCGAAAGAAAACTAATCCAATTAACGTCGTTGCTAAAAAAGCCTAACGCCTATCATGCACCGCCTGACCCACACAGACCGACCATTGTAAACATTGTAATTTTGCCGAATAACTGAACTCTGAAAAACACTCTACTTCTTTATCCGCTCAGAAGCCGTTTTCGACAGTATAGTAACCGTTTTCTGAGCTCATGTTTGTTAAAATGGTGACAAGTAAATCATGTTGAGTAATCAATCTCAATCTTCTGCAAGTTTCGATATTTTATTTTCCATCGGCTTTTTTCCAACCATAACATCGATTTACATGACATATAATTCTACTGCTACGTGTTTTATTGTCACCAAGGAAACAGGCTTGGTTATTAGTTTTATTCTGAAAATGAAAAAAGAAACAAAGGAATAAATTATCGGGTAAATAAATGGATGGATGGATGATTTTAAAATTCCGCTACAAATCTACCATGCCGTATCCGTGCCCCTGTCGCTATTTCGTAGTATACAGTAACCCCGCACTCTTGCCTTCGATTCTCAAATCTTCTCAGACTCTGCATTGTATGTAAGTAGAGTTTGTTAGGTATTTTCCATGATTCAATAGTTTTTCTTCCAGTTCTCCGGTTTTCCTGCCTCCTCAAAACCTAACAGGGCAATTCGGTGAGTGAGTTAAACATGCCTAACTTTGATCAGCTACTAAGTGGCTGTCTCAGTTCGGTTATCAATGAAACTTGAAGATTTATGAAAGATGAAACTACAAACCTTGGTTTCCTCGTTATTTAGCAATCTCTACGAAGTCAGTATCATCATCAGGCTTGATTCTGAAAATCGGTGTTTTTGGAGCAGGCTTGGATTTCCCACTGGGTACACAAGGAATGCTTGAAGTGTTGCTGACCCCGATAGTGCGAGAGAATGATTCTACATGTGGGAAAAAAGACATTCATTAATGAGAAAATAGAAAGATACCAAAATACCTATCAAAATATCAAGGAACCTAAGACTTAGCTTTTAAAATCAGTTTAGTAAATTTGGAAAATGTAACTGTTTTGTGTAAAATTTTGTCAGGAATCTGAATCCATTCGAGAGACCCGGGCTAGGATTGTAGTCAACACGTTGACACATAATGGCGAACAGGAAAAAATACCAAGTCTGAGGGCGAGTTTCTCTGTCTTCTATAACTAAAATTTCCCAGACATATTTGTAACATAGCCTCCCCCGTAGGCGTTTCTCGTCTGTTCGTTTGGAGGGCTACCTGTGGTATTTGTCCTCCCTTCTTTGTCACACAGGGATCCCAAGCGCCTAAGGAAAGGAAAATAAGAGAGATGCATGCGGAGGAGGCTATTGTAGACACATGAATATGGATACAACTCAATCAAAGCATCTTATTCTCAAGAGAATAACACGTGCTCTAAAAAGGGAAATAAGACATTACGCAATGTTATGCGAGTAAAGAGTAAACATAAAAGGGTCTGTTAACACTATATGCATTACCAACAAAAACATTAAGGGTTCGAGTGGTTGTTAATCCCCAAGGCGTTACCACGCGACATCTATACGTCCCAGAATCTCGAACAGTCACGTTTTTAAGAAACATATACGCTCTTCCTTCGTGGATCTCGTGCTGAACACCATTAATTAGTTTGGTCTTTGTATTAAAAAACTGGTCTCTCCCAAATCTGTTTTCAGGTTTGAAGGCTTGTGGACGTGGTACTTCCCAATAGACAGCTGTTCCTGGTGGGGTATGCTCCATAAACATAAAGAATATGGCTATATCCCCTTTGTTATTTCTTGGGAATATCGTGTCTTTGAGTGGAGTCAAAATTGGGGGTTTAGGAGAACCTGTCACGAGAATAAACCAAAGGGTCTGGTACATCATTTCAAAAAATGGCATTGAATATTACATTTTTCATTCGCGTTGCCAAACCGATTTTCTCACGCAAAAATAAAATATTCAATCTTATATTCATTGCAATGAATCCGGCCTCCTATAGTCGACACTATGAACTGAAACTTGGAACATTTCTGATGTTCATTTTGACATGACTGCTCGTATTAAGGGTCATATGACCTGGTACTGATAATGGCCTATTCAGTGGTTTCCACCTGGTTTTTGTACCACTACAATCGATACTATCGTGTAAAACACCCGACTCATCAGTTGACTATTAATCAAAATGTTCACCCACCCACCCACCCACCCACCCACCCATCCATCCATCCATCCATATCATCCATCCATCCATCCATCTATCCATCATACATCCATCAATCCATCTATCCATCATCCATCCATCAATCCATCTATCCATCCATCCATTCATCAATCATTCATCCATCCATCCATCCATCCATTCATCAATCATCCATCAATCCATCCATCCACCCACCCACCCACCCACCTACATTCATCATCCATCCATCCATCCATTCATCATCCATCCATCCATTCATCATCCATCCATCCATCCATTCATCCATCCATCCACTCATCATCCATCCATCCATCCATCCACCCACTCACCCACCCATCCACCCATCCATCCATCCATCCATCCATCCATCCATCCATCCACCCATCCATCCATCCATCCATCCATCCATCCATCCATCCATCCACCCATCCATTCATCATCCATCCATCAATCCATCCATCCATCCATCCATCCATCCATCCATCCATCCATCCATCCATCCACCCACCCACCCATCCACCCATCCATCCATCCATCTATCCATCCATACATACATATACTTACTCAATAATTGGACGTCTACGTAAGACACCTTCCGAGCTGTGCCCGCTGTATTGCTCGCTACACAAAAATACGGTCCTTCATGTTCCCTGGAAATCCTGGTGATTACCAGTTGAAGCCCATTAGCGGTTTTCCTTAGTGTGATGGATTGTGTGCTCTTTATGACACTTGTAAAAATGGAGTTGCTCTTTCTCCTTGTCCAGGATAATATAGGCTGTGGGCTACCTTTGGCATTGCAAGTTATCTCCAGACGACTGCCAACCTGGACTTGATGTATCCTGCCTGAGGTTGTCATGGTAGGGGCAGTATCACCAGTAACTGAATCAGAAACAATGGATTAGATCATCAACAACAACACAATGACCATTATCACTAGCATCCATCATATCTTCATCACCAATCATCACCATCACCACCATCATCATAAACATCATTATTATCATCATCAACCATTATTACTAGCATCCATCATATCTTCATCACCAATCATCACCATCACCACCATCAGCATAAACATCATTATCACTAGCATCCATCATATCTTCATCACCATCACCACCATCATCATAAACATCATTATTATCATCATCAACCATTATCATTAGCATTCATCATAAACACTGTCATCATAATCATCATCAACACCATCATCATCATCATCATCACTATCATCATCACCATCATCATCACTATCATCATCACCATCATTATCACTATCATCATCACCATCATCATCACTATCATCATCACCACCATCACCTACATCCTCACCATCATCACCATCATCATAAACATCATTATTATCATCATCAACCATTATCATTAGCATCATCATAAACACTGTCATCAAAATCATTATCATTATCACCATCTTCATCAACATCATCTTCATCCACCGTTATCATTAGCATCATAAACACTATCATCGACATCATTATCATCATCATCATCAACCACTATCTTTAGCATCATTATCAATTTCTTCATCAACCGCATCATTATCATCAACAAAATCATCATCAACATCATCAAATTTGGCTTAGTGGTTGCTATAATAGTCATACATACGTGTACTCTCTAGATAAAGACGGTCAAGGTCGTACTCACAAGTTTTCGTGGGGCTCTCTCTGATTGGTCAAATTTGTAGAAAGGGATTTTGTTCGAGTTGGAGCAGACGCTAGTGGGGGAATGAGGGGAACCGGAAGCGTCTAACCGGAAGAGGCTAACATCCACCCGAATGATCATAATACAAATATTGTTTTTTTGACAAATATTGTTACTTCGATAAATACCATTAGCATCACCATCATCATCATCAACAACATCATCATCAACATAAAAATCATCATCATCATCATCACCGCTTATATACTTTCACCATTAACATCACTAACAAGGTATAATGAATATCTTGTTCCTTTTCTCTCCTCGAACCAAGAAGGTAGCTTGAATTGATATCAATAAATATAACAATACTTATTTACCTTTCTGCCTTGGCACATTCTGAGGTGTACAGTCAATAACTGACAATAAACCTTAAAATAAAATAGCAAAACAATATCATTACAGAAATATTAATTTAACAGAAAAAACTTCGTAGGAGAGTTCATAACCACATATAGGAGAGTTCATATCCATATATAGGAGAGTTCATATCCATATATAATAGAGTTCATATCCATATATAATAGAGTTCTTATCCATATATAGTAGAGTTCATATCCATATATAATAGAATTCATATCCATATATAGGATAGTTCATATCTATATATAATAGAGTTCATATCCATATACAGTAGAGTTCTTATCCATATATAGTAGAGTTCATATCCATATATAATAGAATTCATATCCATATATAGTAGAGTTCATATCCATATATAATAGAGTTCATATTCATATATAGTAGAGTTCATATCCACACATAATAGAATTCATATCCATATATAGGAGAGTTCATATCCATATATAATAGAGTTCATATCCATATATAATAGAGTTCATATCCATATATAATAGAGTTCATATCCATATATAATAGAGTTCATATCCACACATAATAGAATTCATATCCATATATAGGAGAGTTCATATCCATATATAGTAGAGTTCATATCCATATATAATAGAGTTCATATCCATATATAATAGAGTTCTTATCCATATATAGGAGAGTTCATATCCATATATAATAGAGTTCATATCCATATATAATAGAGTTCATATCCATATATAATAGAAATCATATCCATATCTAATAGAGTTCTTATCCATATATAGGATAGTTCATATCTATATATAGTAGAGTTCATATCCATATACAGTAGAGTTCTTATCCATCTATAGTAGAGTTCATATCCATATATAATAGAATTCATATCCATATATAATAGAGTTCATATCCATATCTAATAGAGTTCTTATCCATATATAAGATAGTTCATATCTATATATAATAGAGTTCTTATCCATATATAGTAGAGTTCATATCCATATACAATAGAATTCATATCCATATATAATACAATTCATATCCATATATAATAGAGTTCTTATCCATATATAGTAGAGTTCATATCCATATATAATACAATTCATATCCATATATAATAGAGTTCTTATCCATATATAGTAGAGTTCATATCCACACATAATAGAATTCATATCCATATATAGGAGAGTTCACATCCATATATAATAGAGTTCATATCCATATATAATAGAGTTCTTATCCATATATAATAGAGTTCTTATCCATATATAATAGAATTCATATCCATATATAATAGAGTTCATATCTATATCTAATAGAGTTCATATCCACACATAATAGAATTCATATCCATATATAGGAGAGTTCATATCCATATATAATAGAGTTCATATCCATATATAATAGAGTTCTTATCCATATATAATAGAGTTCTTATCCATATATAATAAAATTCATATCCATATATAATAGAGTTCATATCTATATATAATAGAGTTCATATCCATATACAGTAGAGTTCTTATCCATATATAGTAGAGTTCATATCCATATATAATAGAATTCATATCCATATATAGTAGAGTTCATATCCATATATAATAGAGTTCATATTCATATATAGTAGAGTTCATATCCACACATAATAGAATTCATATCCATATATAGGAGAGTTCATATCCATATATAATAGAGTTCATATCCATATATAATAGAGTTCATATCCATATATAATAGAGTTCATATCCATATATAATAGAGTTCATATCCACACATAATAGAATTCATATCCATATATAGGAGAGTTCATATCCATATATAGTAGAGTTCATATCCATATATAATAGAGTTCATATCCATATATAATAGAGTTCTTATCCATATATAGGAGAGTTCATATCCATATATAATAGAGTTCATATCCATATATAATAGAGTTCATATCCATATATAGGAGAGTTCATATCTATATATAATAGAGTTCATATCCATATACAGTAGAGTTCTTATCCATCTATAGTAGAGTTCATATCCATATATAATAGAATTCATATCCATATATAATAGAGTTCATATCCATATCTAATAGAGTTCTTATCCATATATAGGATAGTTCATATCTATATATAATAGAGTTCTTATCCATATATAGTAGAGTTCATATCCATATACAATAGAATTCATATCCATATATAATACAATTCATATCCATATATAATAGAGTTCTTATCCATATATAGTAGAGTTCATATCCACACATAATAGAATTCATATCCATATATAGGAGAGTTCATATCCATATATAATAGAGTTCATATCCATATATAATAGAGTTCTTATCCATATATAATAGAGTTCTTATCCATATATAATAGAGTTCATATCCATATATAATAGAGTTCATATCTATATATGATTGAGTTCTTATCCATATATAATAGAGTTCTTATCCATATATAGGAGAGTTCATATCCATATATAATAGAGTTCATATCCATATATAATAGAGTTCATATCCATATATAGGAGAGTTCATATCTATATATAATAGAGTTCATATCCATATACAGTAGAGTTCTTATCCATCTATAGTAGAGTTCATATCCATATATAATAGAATTCATATCCATATATAATAGAGTTCATATCCATATATAATAGAGTTCTTATCCATATATAGTAGAGTTCATATCCACACATAATAGAATTCATATCCATATATAGGAGAGTTCATATCCATATATAATAGAGTTCATATCCATATATAATAGAGTTCTTATCCATATATAATAGAGTTCTTATCCATATATAATAGAGTTCATATCCATATATAATAGAGTTCATATCTATATATGATTGAGTTCTTATCCATATATAATAGAGTTCTTATCCATATATAATAGAATTCATATCCATATATAATAGAGTTCATATCCATATATGATAGAGTTCTTATCCATTTATAATAGAGTTCTTATCCATATATAATAGAATTCATATCCATATATAGGAAAATGTAAGTTATAACATACACAAATGTAAGTTCTTCGTTATTCCTTTTAGATCGTTTTTACAGTTTCTTATAGTCCTGTGTTTCTTGTTATTTCACTTTACTTACTCCTTAATTTATTTATTATTTATAGTCTATACCTTACTTGTAAGAGTATCCAATTAAAAAAGGAATTTGGGATGTAGCACCGACACTACTATTATTTTGAGATTTCGAAAACGTTCGTTACAGCAAAAAGGTATATTGAATTTTGTATATTGAACTTGTCTGGTAGATATGTGTATCACACAAACAAACAGACATATGTCACGCAATTAGAACTAGTCACGCGAGCAAATTATTTCTATACCAAGTTATTATGGTTATTTGCTGAAGGCGTGAGACAATTATGTTAGAAATAAACAATATTGTACGAAACCTTTAACTTAGCTATGAGAAATACGCCTGAAGATATTGTGTCCGTATTCAATGACTGGTTGGAGTTATCAAAAAAGAGATTTCACCACCCGTAATCATGAATTATTAACTAACACACGTTGGTGGTTTTGTTCAAATTACGGCTCTACTTTCTCCAAGTATTCTATCACACCTGACTAGAACTCTAGGGGTTTTCTCCATTTCTCCTTCTATAAATATCCACATTTTCTTTCATCGCAACAAAAATGCTTCATGATTAATTTCTTTCGTATTTGAGTTCTTATTTATTAATTAAAATAACATTATAACTAATTCGATAATAATCTCATTAGAATGTCAAAATGAAATTGACTAAGATTAGAGCTGAGAATCCAAACACAACTCTCTAACTTTGATCTCCAATATCTTAAGGAGTTTTGCCGCCATGTCATTCATACTTTCCACTTTGATCTCAAGTGATCTTTCAGATAGTTTAGACTGTATTGATACCAAAGATCTTGCTACAGAATTAAAAACCCTACATTAAGGAAGAGGTCTATATTACTTACCAGTGAAAGAAACAAGACCAAAAAGCAACACAAAACGCATCCTCCAGAATACTGTGAGTTTCAAATAAGTCTCTTCTTTTGATGTTGCTTCTGCAGGATTCTGAGGTTTACGACTTCAGATCCCGCGATTTTTGTTTAATTAAACGTAACATTACCTAAGGGTGGGAATATTTTTTTCGGATAACGTATGACTGGTATTACCAGAAACTACGGCAAATTATGATTGGTAGAGGAAATCGATATGATGAAATATGACTGAACGACAGCGCTCAGCTACAGGTGAAACATACACCGCATGAACGATTATCCTATGCGTGATTCCCCTTATTCATCGTCACACACTGAAATATTTACTTGTCTGGTAGATATGTCTATCACGCAGACGAGAAATATGCAATACTTCATCGTTGATGATCCTATCGACCATCCGTCCCAAAGATAACCCATACATCATTGATCCTATGGAACAATTTATTGACCATCCGTACCAGACATAACCCATTTATCATTGATCCTATCGAACAATTTATCGACCATCCGTCCCAGACATAACCCATACATCATTGATCCTATCGAACAATATATTTCTATCGCTCTTTATTTCTATATGTAAATTTCTATCTAAAATTTAGAGTTTGTTATGATTACTATAATAATTATTATTAATTTACAATATTATTTTATTTATACTATTATAGTTTTATCTAGATAAAGACCTAATAACGTAATCGGGGTCGTATCATAAATAACAAAGGAAAGCGTGTTAGGTATGCAGTAAGTAAGGTTATATACCGTTACCGAGGTGAATATGAAATATATCAACCCGAGGCGACTCCTTATATCATCATTGGGGAAGTTTCTTAAGCACGGGGTTGATAACTAGATATCAACCTGCTAAGCCGCCGCTGGGTGAATATGAAGGATAAAGACCGCCAGTGAACAAAAGAAACTGAGTCAATGATAATAAAGCTACTATAGCTTATCCAGAAATGCTTACAAATTGTTATTTCTGTTGAAAGCTGTGAAATAGAAATAAATTTTAAAAACTCATGAATATTTAATGAGGACAACACAATAGAAATCATTGTCCGTGGAGGAGGTTTTAAAGGGGCACTTGGATGAAAAAGCCCCATATTTTGAAAGTCCGAATAGCTCAAGTATTTAAGAATAATATGACTCAATCATGATTATGAAAACCAGATTGGTAAAAATTTAAGCTTGGGAGCCACTCGCAGTTGAGAAATTTTGGTTTAAAAACTAAAAGAACAATAGGGTTGAGTAAATGACGTCATTTACTCACAATTTAGATGCTGAAAAACATATAATTTTTATCCGCAAATGTTGACTGTGAAGAAAATATGTTGCTTGGATACTATTGGGGCCATATAGATAAGTTTAACCAAGTTTCAAGGCATTTCCAATTTTCATCGATTTTCATCCAAGTGCCCCTTTAAATCTGATAAAACATCCTCTTCATTTGCATAAACTTTAACTCGGATTTTCTCTGGTAAACTTGGTTCATTCGTCAAAAATTCAGTAGAAAATGCGAAGATACACCTCAAGGTTTTTTAAGCTGTTCAATAAACTCGCAGATCGTGTTTTATCGGGATTTAAAACACGAGGCGAAGCCTGCTCGTTTATTAAACAGTACGTAAATACGATCCAAAGTGTATTGATAAACCCATGACCACGGGGTATCCGATGGCAGCAGGTATATTGTTCGATAGGATCAATGATGTATGGGTTATGTCTGGGACGGATGGTCGATAAATTGTTCGATAGGATCAATGATAAATGGGTTATGTCTGGTACGGATGGTCAATAAATTGTTCCATAGGATCAATGATGTATGGGTTATCTTTGGGACGGATGGTCGATAGGATCATCAACGATGAAGTATTGCATATTTCTCGTCTGCGTGATAGACATATCTACCAGACAAGTAAATATTTCAGTGTGTGACGATGAATAAGGGGAATCACGCATAGGATAATCGTTCATGCGGTGTATGTTTCACCTGTAGCTGAGCGCTGTCGTTCAGTCATATTTCATCATATCGATTTCCTCTACCAATCATAATTTGCCGTAGTTTCTGGTAATACCAGTCATACGTTATCCGAAAAAAATATTCCCACCCTTAGGTAATGTTACGTTTAATTAAACAAAAATCGCGGGATCTGAAGTCGTAAACCTCAGAATCCTGCAGAAGCAACATCAAAAGAAGAGACTTATTTGAAACTCACAGTATTCTGGAGGATGCGTTTTGTGTTGCTTTTTGGTCTTGTTTCTTTCACTGGTAAGTAATATAGACCTCTTCCTTAATGTAGGGTTTTTAATCCTGTAACAAGATCTTTGGTATCAATACAGTCTAAACTATCTGAAAGAGTACTTGAGATCAAAGTGGAAAATATGAATGATATAAGATATTGGAGATCAAAGTTAGAGAGTTGTGTACGGATTCTCAGCTCTGACCTTAGTCAATTTTCATATCTTTTTCAATCAATCACATTTTACTTTGATAAACCTATCCTTTTATATGAAAAGCAAATTGCTAGGAATACTTAGATTTTAGATCTTATGCTAATGAGGTGCTGAGATATTTATTTGATTTTGACATTCTAATGAGATTATTATCGAATTAGTTATAATGTTATTTTAATAAATAAATAAGAACTCAAATACGAAAGAAATTAATCATGAAGCATTTTTGTTGCGATGAAAGAAAATGTAGATATTTATAGAAGGAGAAATGGAGAAAACCCCTAGAATTCTAGTCAGGTGTGATAGAATACTTGGAGAGAGTAGAGCCGTAATTTGAACAAAACCACCAACGTGTGTTAGTTAATAATTCATGATTACAGGTGGTGAAATCTCTTCCTTGATTACTCCAACCAGTCATTGAATACGGACACAATATCTTCAGGCGTATTTCTCATAGCTAAGTTAAAGGTTTCGTACAATATTGTTTATTTCTAACATAGTTGTCTCACCTCTTCAACAAATAACCATAATAACTTGGTATAAAACTAATTTGCTCGCGTGACTAGTTCTAATTGCGTGACATATTTCTGTTTGTTTGTGTGATACACATTACTATGGTTGCCGGAGCGTAGCAATATTCAATAGTTTAATTCTATATTCAATAAATGATGTGAAATTCAATAACTCAGACTATTCTGTTCAATGCTTTGACTTTGCTTTAAATTCAAAAATGAATTTTGATTTTAAAAACCTTTTTGACTTTTCCCTCCGCTATTTCATTCAGTAAATCGTCTTTTATTCAATAATTCAAATTTTTATTCAACAATTTCTGCAATCATTGGGGTCAGCGGACTATTTCTGTCCAGCTAAGTCCAGCTAAATAAGCCACTTGATCGCAAGTTTTCAATAATGCCTTTAGGGATTACGATAGAGGGACGACCAGGTCTCCCACTGTGATTCATAGCTAGTGTCCCAAAATCTGGTAAACTTACGGTATTCCTCAGCATCCCAACAAGTTTTTGGACCCAGAACATGTGAATTTGGTTGAACAAATCACTGAGTTCTAGTAAAATCGAACTAACATCCGACGTGTCGACGTCGCCAGTATAAAGATCTGATAAAGATCGGAGGATGGAAACGGCTATTTCCAATCGATTTAACAAAAGAGCTGCATCATGATAAGCTAAATCGTTATCATGTAATTGAGTTTCAACATCGGATAGTACATATTCCATGGAGGTAAATACTTCTTGCCATTCTGAGCAGTCTGGATGCAGGGAAGTCGCCATTTTTTCCACAGCTACCCCGAATGAATTTTTATTGTTAACCGCTGACCTCAAGGACTGCAGAAATCATTGAATATCAAAACGGTCTTATTGAATAGGGCTGCGTGGCAGTGACGTCAAACTCAGACAAACAAACCAAATTTCTCATCTCCTTGAGTCCGATTTCTGCCGTTTGGTTTTTAATGACAACTCTTTTTGAAAAGCAATGCTTTGTAATAAAAGATAAATAAACAAAATGTGTTTCTCCGTTTTCTTTTCAGTATAATATTACGCTTGTCTGAGTCATGCATCTATTAAGCAGGCTATTTTTAGAATAGCCACGCAGCCCTATTGAATATAAAAAATATTGAATAAATATACCATTTTCAATATGTAATTTGTTGGATATTTCAAAACCAGTGCGTATACACAAAAAGAATCTGTTTTCAGAATATAACTCAAGGCTGTATTGAATATTATAACAGTTATTGAATATTGCAACGCTCCGGCAACCATACTTATCTACCAGACAAGTTCAATATACAAAATTCAATATACCTTTTTGCTGTAACGAACATTTTCGAAATCTCAAAATAATAGTAGTGTCGGTGCTACATCCCAAATTCCTTTTTTAATTCGATACTCTTACAAGTAAGGTATAGACTCTAAATAATAAATAAATTAAGGAGTAAGTAAAGTGAAATAACAAGAAACACAGGACTATAAGAAACTGTAAAAAACGATCTAAAAGGAATAACGAAGAACTTACATTGTGTAGGACGGGATGAACGACGAGCACCAACTGACTAAAGATTAACATATGGGGCGTATATAAAGCAGTACGAACTCCTGAGGGACGACTAACAATGACGAAAAATACTAAAAAAAGTGACGAATGGAACAATGACTAAGATACTTCAAAACTGAACAAAAGGACACTAAGCGAAAATGTGTAAATACTTAAATCAGATCTAACAAGTAGTATTGGTAATAATAATGAGACTGAATCAGCGTTTCACACGAGCAATGCCACATTTATAATAGTCTAATTATCATTACTGGGGCGGATCCAGAAATTTGACAAGGGGGGTGAACGTTGATTTTTAGAGCAAGCAAATTGCAAATATTGAAGCAATCAAGATCTTTCAGTCAAATGAACATTTGACTCATTAAATGTGTAATTTAGACGTTTATATTATTACTTCACTTCAAACTGCATCTTTCCTTGATATATATAAAGCTATGTTCGTGTATGCGCATGCTAAGTGCTAGATATAATCCCACATCAAAAACTAGCCATTCAATTTATTATAGCGGATCTCCTTTGTGGGACTGCGGAGCAGCATCATACGTCCCATATTACCAACTTGTGGATAGCATAGACCCTTTGCATTAAAGGTAAACCCCTTATACACGTGATGTCAAAGCGCTGTTTAGAGATTGGGTTCCCTGTGATCTTCTTCTATGTGTTAACAAGACGGATTTCGAGGATTTTATTAACCTTCAATACTTTATCTCGCTTTAAATCCACAATCTAACTGGTAAAGTACGCAATTACAATCGGCCTTATATTTTCCTTCAAACTTCTACTTTGTTTAGTTCTTTGTTGTTTTGTTGAGTGAGTGACACATTTGCTTATTCAGACCCCTAACAATAACTCGTTTCTATGCTTCGCGTATCCACGAGTAAAAGATAACATTTCTGTAACATATTTATTTGTTATTTTATTTTAAGTTTTGTTGTCAGTTATTGACTGTACACCTCAGAATGTGCCAAGGCAGAAAGGTAAATAAGTATTGTTATATTTATTGATATCAATTCAAGCTACCTTCTTGGTTCGAGGAGAGAAAAGGAACAAGACATTTATTATCATATCGTCAGCTTTGAATGATTTTATGCCCACCCATCTCATTTACTCTTCCGTGAAGAAATCAAGAGCTTGTTATTTCAAGATTACTTTATGAAGTCTCTTGTACCATTTCCGTGATGATAATGATGATGATGACAATGATAATGCAATTAATGATGGTAATGATTATATTTGATGTTAATTTTGATGATAATGGTGTTCATTATGACGATGGCAATGGTGTTGATGATGGTGATGACAATGGTGTTCATGATGGTGATGGCAATTGTGTTGATGATAATGATGGCAATTGTGTTCATGATGGTGATGACAATGGTGTTCATGATGGTGATGACAATGGTGTTCATGATGGTGATGGTAATGGCGTTCATGATGGTAATGGCAATTGTGTTGATGATGATGATAGCAATTGTGTTCATGATGGTGATGACAGTGGTGTTCATGATGGTGATGGCAATTGTTTTCATGATGGTGATGGCGATGGTGATGGCAATGGTGATGGCAATGGTGATGGCAATGGTGATGGCAATGGTGATGGCAATGGTGATGGCAATGGTGATGGCAATGGTGTTCATGATGGTGATGGCAATGGTGATGGCAATGGTGATGGCAATGGTGATGGCAATGGTGTTGGCAATGGTGTTGATGATGGTGATAGCCATGGTGTTCATGGTGGTGATGACAATGGTGTGGATGATGGTGATGGCCATGGTGTTGATGGTGGTGATGACAATGGTGTTGATGATGATGATGACAATGGTTTTCATGATGATGATGGCAATGGTGTTGATGATGGTGATGACAATGATGTTGATGATGATGATGACAATGGTGTTTAGTGATGATGGTCTTGACAATAGTGTTTAGTGATGATGGTTATGACAGTAGTATTGATGACAATGCGGCGATGAAAATGTACATTATACAGTGTTGTTGTCGGTGCTATATATATTGTTTTTGTAATGCAAAACTAATCTATTCTTCCTGACTCAGTCACTGGTGATATTGCTCCTAACGTGACAATGGCATCCAAATCATACGACCTTAAGGTTGGTGATCGCCTGGAGATGACTTGTAGTGCCACAGGTAGCCCAAAGCCTAAATTATCCTGGATGGAGGTACAGAAGAATAGCCTCATGTCAACAAGTGTCATAAAGATGACGCAATCCATCAGACTAAAGAATACCACTAAAGGTCTTCAGCTGGTAATCAGGAATATTACGAAGAAAAATGAAGGAATTTATATTTGTTTAGCGACCAATAGGGCTGCCTCAGATCAGGTGACCATTGACGTAGTCGTCCAAGAATTGAGTAAGTATTTTGATGGATGGATGGACATCATGATTAATAGTCTATTGACAAATTTAAGTGGTCATAATTGGAAAGCAGTATTCATAGTGAATATACCATTTACATTAACAAGTCATGTCCTACCCTCTTAAAACGAGCAGGTGTTTAAAATAAACACCACTCAGGGGCGTAGCCAGGATTTTGCATTAGGGGGCCTCAAAAACCGTTTTCAGAACAACAGCCCAAAAAAACGCCCAACCAAAAAAACCGGCCAACAAAAAAAACCGGCCAACAGGATGGAGAACGGGGTTCCCGGGCCGTCTGCCTAGTTCCCAGCCAGTTATGAAAACAGACAAATAAGAAGGCGAAGTTTCAGTTTATAATGTCCACTATAGTAACGTGGCAATGAATATAAAACTGATTTTTAAAGGCTTTATATGGGAATATTGGCTGGACGGCAGTCACACTATCAGTAACTAGTTACAATCAATAGTAATAGTAATAAATAATAAGCAGGAAAGAAATATAGCTAAATTAATTACCTAATAAAACATAAAAAATACAAAAGAAGTTGGCGTTAGAAGATCTGAAGTAGCTTTAAAAAAGCTAATTAAAGTCAGGTATCGTATAATAGCGGGACAGCGGGATAGCACGAAGAAAAAATTATATCAAATGCCATTTTTGCTGTGTCACATGGTGTGAAATGAAACAATGCACCAGTAATGTCTCACCAGACCCTTTGCTTTATTTTCTTGGCAGTTCCTATTCAACCCCCAATCTTAACTCCACTCCAAGACACGATAAACATAGGAGGCAACAAGGGTTATACGGCCATTTTCTTTATGTTCATGCAGCATACCCCACCAGGAACGACTGTCTATTGGGAGCTTCCACCAGCCTTAAACACATCTGACAATAGACTTTCGAAAGAGCAGTTTTTCATTACTCAGACCAAATTCATTAATCATGTTCTGCAAAAAAGCCAAGAAGGAACAGCGTATATGTTCCTTAAAGACGTAACTCCTGAAGATGCTGGGACGTATAGATGTCGCGTGGTAACGCCCGGGGGATTAACAACCACTCGAAAAGTTACTCTTCAAATTGGTAATGCAAGAAGTATTTATAGCACATCCTTTTATGTTTACTGTTTCACTTGAAAGTAATGCCCCCCCCCCCCCCCCATGTCAGACATCGTGCCATTCTCCTGAGAATAAGATTATTTGTCTTCTCATGCACAACCATTATTACAAACCTAGAGGTCTACTTATACTTCCTGGAAAACAATGATTGATTGATTGATTGAAGTCGTATTTTCAACAAATATATTTGGGAAATTTTAGTTATTGAAGACATAGGAATTCCCACAGACATCCACCCTTAGACTTGATATTGATTGTGTGTCAATGTATTTGTAATTATTTCTGTTGACTAATAATAATCTGGTAACATTAGGTAGGTAAAGTGACCACCACCTCCATTCTCCTTGGTCCATGGTCTTACACACTTAATACATAATAATAATGTTATGGTTAAATGCATTTGTCGGTGTATCATGACGCGAGACTGGTGTGGGGCTTGTGGGAATGGATACAAAGCACTATTTTTACAAAAGTTACAATTTAAGCCTTAGATTTCCATGATGTTTGAATAAATGTCAGAATTTCTTTGCATTTGTATCTTGGCATCTTTCTATTTCTTTTATTTCATTAATGGATATTATCTTTTTACATGTAGATTGGTATGAAATGCCTTTACCAAAGAAGCCTTGTTTACCCAAAGGAAAATCCAGTCCTGCTCCAAAGAGATCCAGTCGTGCAACCATCATCGTTTAATAATAATAATATTAATAATAATAACAACAACAATAATAATAATAATAACAATAATAATAATAATAATAATAATAATAATAATAATAATAATAATAGTTTATTTCCAATTCTTAGGCATTTAGAAATACGAATGCATGATTACAAGCAATTAGATCAAACATTAAACATGTAGGAATCGAAACTTATATATATAAAATATCAACTAATAAAAAGTCTGTAACGACAAAGTAGGCGTTGTGCGGCGGTAAAATTATATTCATAATTATATTTAGTTAATGTTAAGTTTATATTTAGTATATGTTCTACCATCCGTTTATCTATTCAAGTTTCAAACCATAACTTGCTGAAAGTGCACCTGAATAGCAGAGGAGAGTCAAGTGGAGTGTCTTTGAATGGACGTTGTTGTGAGAGAACAAGAAACCCACATATAGACCATCAAAGTAACTGTTTAAATGTGCTGGGTCCTGGGATCGAATTGATTCATTATTCTAGGATCGTGGGGCAGAAATGCGTACAAGTTTTTAGGTTACGCTGAAAACGACTTTACAAAAAACCTAAGATTTCCTATAGACCCCTTGCACGTGACGTCAGAGCAAAATAATAATATAATAATAATAGTTTATTTCTTAAAAACGCATATTCACATAAAAATCTCAATGCTTTTTACAATAAAAATCGTGAAAAATGATATATATAAAAAAGTGATATATATAAAGAAAAAATTATCCCCCCCCCCAAAACAAAAGAGAATAAGTAACAGCAAGGAAAAAATGATAAAAAGATAGTAGTAATGAATAATATATACATATATATATACACCTGTTTCAAAAAAGGCTGCCACCGCCGAAGGCGACAGGCGACAGGAAAATGCATGAGTCATTCCGTCATGGAAAGACATATCTACTATCGCCTACCGCTTCCGGCGGCGACAACCCACTCCGAAACAGGTGTATATATAATAACGGTGGAAGACAGGTGTATATATAATAACGGTGGAAGTCACTTAAACAAAAATGTCTTTAATTTTGATTTAAAAATGTCTATTGAATCAGAGTTTTTAAGCTCTGCAGGGAGAGTGTTCCAGAGCTTTGGAGCTACTACAGAGAAAGCACGATCTCCAAAGGTTTTTGTGTATGTGTACAAAAGAATTTTAATCTCCTGAGAATATGGAACCTATTGTTCTAGCTCCAAATTGAGGTGCATTCCGACGTGCCACAAGGGGTCTATTGAGAACCTATGGGTGACCATTGCGTGACCGTCAACATCTCCGCAAATCCATCTATTTGAGATTATGTTAATATCAATACATCGATTAACTCTAAACAATCTGAGTTTTTATCTAGTTTTAAGTATTTCCTTAAAACAGTACTTGTATTCTAAATGACTTGTAAACAATTCATGACTACAACCCGCTTTAAGGTGGCTTGACTGGGGATTTTCCCTTTCAACTTCAAATCGCAAACATGCCGCTTGACTTTTCTCCCTTGTTAAATTATATTGACACAAATCCACACGTAGGATACCATAGGGGAATTATAAAGGAAAACAAAGGCGTGCAAAAAAGCAAAGATGTTCTGGTGCATTTTTTACGGACTTTTTTGCTCGTTCGTATCATAGAGGACATTATCTTGACCTGGAATACAAAAAATTAATTAAACGCGATATTTTCCCGATTTTCTTTTCACCTTTAAAAAAAATCTAAATTGGGCTCCCTGTGGTCACTTTATTTTCGTGACACTCATTTTTCATGACTTTTTTGAAATTGCGAAATGTATGTCATGTAATAAGGTAGTAGTGGTTCTATCATTGAAGCGGTCAACCTCTATTTAGCGGTCACTTGTTAATTTCCCGAGGATGGCCGCTAATAGAGGTTCTACTTAACATTTTAGTCCAAATTCCCGATTCCTTGAGACCAATTTTTTGGACTTTTCAATCCAGCTGTCCCGTCATGCTTATCGGTCATACATCAAGAAAAACAAAATGGCGGCTTAACGGTTCGTCAAAACTGATAAAAAAACCTCCCGATTTCTATCGTTAAAAGGTAAGAACTAGCTTAAAAACATTATGATAGCTAGATATTAGTTTTATCTACATATTTTTGGTGTCAAAAGAGTTCTTGAACTTCAATCTTGTGGAAATCTGGCGATCGATTTTCCACCCTGAATCTGAGCTGTTTTGAAGAGCGAGCTGAGTTATCGAAGTATTTTAACTTCAAGTTGAACTTATTTGCAGTTCTAATAATTAGTTTCTGTTGTTGGTAGTTGTGAGTAGATGTCGAGGTATTGTTCTATTGTGCTTTTTCTATTGCCCTGTTGTATTTATCTCGCATTTCGGAGGTTGTTTCAGTGTTCAATCTGTGAGTTAGCGATGCCCTGACTTAGATCAGCCCAGAGGTTGTTTCAGGGTTTGATCTGTGAGTTAGCGATGCCCTGACTTAGATCAGCCCAAAGGTTGTTTCAGTGTTTGATCTGTGAGTTAGCGATGCCCTGACTTAGATCAGCCCAAAGGTTGTTTCAGTGTTTGATCTGTGAGTTAGCGATGCCCTGACTTAGATCAGCCCAGAGGTTGTTTCAGGGTTTGATCTGTGAGTTAGCGATGCCCTGACTTAGATCAGCCCAAAGGTTGTTTCAGTGTTTGATCTGTGAGTTAGCGATGCCCTGACTTAGATCAGCCCAAAGGTTGTTTCAGTGTTTGATCTGTGAGTTAGCGATGCCCTGACTTAGATCAGCCCAAAGGTTGTTTCAGTGTTTGATCTGTGAGTTAGCGATGCCCTGACTTAGATCAGCCCAAAGGTTGTTTCAGTGTTTGATCTGTGAGTTAGCGATGCCCTGACTTAGATCAGCCCAAAGGTTGTTTCAGTGTTTGATCTGTGAGTTAGCGATGCCCTGACTTAGATCAGCCCAAAGGTTGTTTCAGTGTTTGATCTGTGAGTTAGCGATGCCCTGACTTAGATCAGCCCAGAGGCTGTTTCATGGTGTGATACAAATTGTTTTACTTGTATTTAATCGTATTGTTTACGTTTGTTTCTTCCACTATTTTTTAATATTATACCGAGCTTTCGCACTTCATAAAACGCAAATCGCGCGCTTATAGTCTTTAAATAATTTGAATCGTTGTAAGACATACTTTTCGCCCTGATGATGCACTAGAAGTCCGAAAGCTCGGTATAATATTAAAAAGTAGTGGGAGAAACAAACATAAACAGTATGATTATTCCCACTTACAATAACATTTTATACATTGTATTTTATCATTTCTCTATTGTTGCATTCTATTTAATTTATATATATTTTTGTGAGGACTATTTATGCGTCTGTTTTATTGTGCTGTTCTGTTTTTCCCCCAGTATTCTGTTCTGTTGCATTGTTATTCACTATTACTGTTCTCTTGTTGTATGTGATAGTGGTTTGTTGGTTCTCTCCTGTGATTTGACAGTTTTTCTCTTGGTCCTCTGCAAAAATCAATTCTAATTCTAAATTCTTATTTGATCTAGAATAGTCTCCTGTGCAGCAGCTGTGTGGGGTTTCCGGTTCCTGTCATTCCTCCCCTTAGCGTGTGAGAGCCCTGAGCCCTGGCATTCTTTCTGCACATGCTCAATGAAATTCCAGAGACTCCAGGAAACCCTAGATTATCAGATGCTTTGTTCTTGCTGTAGATGTCATGACGAAATTATTTGATTATTTTCTATGGATTGATATGTAAAATATTTCAATCTTGCAGACAGATGAATATAAAAGGATGAACGTTTAGGAGCAGAGTATCATAATTGTAAGTATAGCATAGCTATAATACACCATCAAGATGCATTATCAGCCTCAATCTAATTCTCCTGACATATTATTGTGAATCAAGGGTGGGATAGTGGTAGTTCACTCAACTCTGGGGTCTCAGTTCAAATCCTAGATTCAGCCTTACATGTGAGTCTAGTTTCAGTCTTGACTTGAGAGATAGCTTCAGCTGCAATAAAATGCAAGGGTTTTACAGTAAAAATGCCGAGCCAAGGGGCATTTAATGACATTTGCTGACATCAGGAGAGGGGGACTGGGTCCCAGACTTGTCTTACTTTATAAAAATAACCTTAAAAACCCCAAAATGAATGAATACACACTCCAATACTATTGATCCCTACCAATGTTGTCTGTTTTAATGATTGTTCCCTAATATGGGTTTATTTGACTTGTTTAAGGAACTGTGTCCCAGTCCCCTGCTCGGTCCATGCCAGTGTATTTCATGGACTCTTCAGCAGCCCCCCCGCGGCCGCTGCACTTCCACTTTATGGTAATGTAATGGTACAATGCCAAAAGGGCTTCTGGATCCAAGTAAGTGTTAAATTCCAATAAGTTTTATTTGGTCCCTGATAGTGAGCCAATAAAGTAAAAAAAAAAAAAAAACGGTCTCAGTTGACTATTGTATACGTTAGATCTTTGATATTATAAGGGTTGTAAATATCAATATCTTTGGCTATCTGTCAAAAACCACAGGGAACCCAAGCTGGATTTCCCTGATATTGGTTTATTTGACTTGTTTTAAGGAACTCGGTCCCAGTCCCTTGCTCGGTCCATGTCAGTGTATTTCATGGACTCTTCTGCATTCCCAGCTCGGCCGCTGCACTTCCACACTATGGTAATGTAACGGTACAATGCCAAGGGCTTCTGGGTCCAAGAATGTTTGACCCATGATGCTTTGAGAACCGAATAAACACACAGGAAGCCCAAAGCTTTCTACCTTTACTTTCAACAATGTTCAGTTTTTTTTTTCTTTTCAAATAAAATTTAAATACTTTGAAATTGCTTTTATTCCCTTTTTTCAGCTATTTGGGCGATTTTTTAGGGAATTGTCAGGATTTTAAAATGAGCCGCTCGACTCAGTACTCTTTCACTGATTTCATATTTTTACAGTTTGAACAATATAAAGCACATATAAGCATATAGTTGTGAGAGTGGTTTATTTATTTTCTATACCCTTAGGTACCATGTGTATCTAGGCAAACATTCAGCATCAAACTCGCAATCATTCGATTTGAAATGACTTAGGATATCCTCTATCCCAGCTCTATACAGCTCTAAACCTTCCTCTATACGATCGCTCTGTTTGTCCTAAGCCACTGTATCTTCTTAGATGCTCCTTTGTTGACATGCTGGCTTAAACAAACTATTTTATTCGACAATAATCCATTGTTAATTCATCATACTTTCGATCATAAAAATATATTTCTTTTAAAATAAGAAAGACTGACTAACCAACCAATGAGAAAGAAGCTAAGTATGGTAGATCATTGGCCAATCCGAAATTTGTTACTATTCTACCGTTACAGTCCCATAGCGTGGAAGTGCAGCAGCAGAGTGGGGACTGAGGAAGAGTCTATTTCATCCCCTTAGTTTAATAGGAAAGCTATGATTGAGTAATTGTATTGTTCCTGCCATCTAATATGACTGTCATCACAAGATAGTGATGGTAGGCTATTTGAACTGATTGGTCAATTGAACCTACTCCTTAAATCAAAATAAGCACCAAATATATAAACAAATATTGGAGGCAGAGTTTTTGCATTTTCAGTTTCAGTTTCTTACTAATATCTACTGTAGGAGATTTTTTGTTTTGATTTCTGGCCTCGATTTTGACACAACTGCTCACTCTCAGGTTTTTGGTTGAAATGCTTTATAGCAATTCGCCTGCTAGTTCATTAGGATTTTATTTAGGATTCTATCAATTCTGCCGTTTTGTTTGTATTCGTATTGCAGTAACAGCACAGGTAGCCCAAGCTATGATTCTCAGTATGTATAGAGAGAATGTATGGCAGATCAAATGCAACCAAGCCGTCAGGAAACAGCAAAACATACAATAAAACATTGATATACTGGTAAAGAAACAATAAGATATGAAATTTATTTTATTTTAAAGAAATTTTTTGATCTGCCATACATTCTCTCTCTATATATATTCAGAACCATAGCTTGGGCTACCTGTGGTAACAGATACTTTAATTGCAGATTCTTAAATGACCATATAACATTCTTTTTCTTTCTTTCAGGCATCACAGACCCTCAATCCTTATGATAATCCACTACTGTTTGGAGTTCAAGTCATGAATCACAAGGTTTATGGTATGTCTGTATAAATTCTAAAATGATCCAGTTTGATAGTATGATGTTGTTTGGAAATAAATCCATTAATGAACAATTCCAAATTACAAATTGCCATAATTACATGATTGTTTTATGTATGTTTTAGTAGTTTGTCATTTATGTTTTTGAAATCTCCCATTAATGGGAAGTATTAGCCAGGTGGCACTAGACTCAAAGCAAAGTTTGACTCTGTAACTAAAAATATGAAAGTACTTGATGGATTTTTTAGAAAATGTTCACTGCTACCACACTTACAACGCTTTCCGCCAATGTTAATTCTTGCATTTTTCGGTGGTTGCATGTCCTCATAAGCAATAGCACCTCTTCCTGGCTCCTGATTAAGCCTTGCTTGGACCTCTCACAATGTTTCCGTCTCGTGAAGCTCCTCTTCACCTTCACTATAACTGTGGACTATCTTTTTTTGTTTGACAAACTTTCTCCTAAAAAAAATTGAAATTTAGTCTGGAAATGTATGAAGCTGGATCAGATGTATGGTACAGAATTTATTTTGTACCTTTCTTTACTTTCCTGCAGTCGTTTCTGTTTTCTTTTTGCCCTTGCACTCTTTACTTCAGTAGTTTTCTGTTTCTCAAGGCCAGACACCATTTTTTGGTTCTCAGCAAACCACATATCATCAATGCCGTCAGGTACTGGGAGACCCATGGATGCCAGTAACTCCTTCATCCAATGGTATTCAGCACCAATGTACTTGAACATGAAGGTCATGTTGCTTTGGCACAGCCAAACATTTGTCACAAACTTGTAGTGCAGTTGATGCAGATTTACACTTTTAGGTCTGAACCTTGTCAGCACATGAAACTTACTCTCTGGTAAGTTGGAGTGGCCTCTTCCAATTTCGTTATGCACAACTTCCGTAGCTTTTTTGGCCACCTACTCACACTCTATTTCATAGAGTAAAGCATGCAAATCACATCTCAAGACATACCTTGCAGCATATGGTTTCCTATTGTACTTTAGCTCCATCTCATCATCACTCTCACTGCCACTACTCTCACTGCCACCATCCTTACTGTCACTACTCTCACTGCCACCATCCTTACTGCCACTACTCTAACTGCCGCCATCCTTACTGCCACGACTCTTACTGCCATCATCCTAGAAAACCTATGTTAAATTGGGAATAGAATTTAAATGTTACAAAAATGATTGAGAAAATGGATTTTAAAAATCATTTATAGATCATTATATTTTAAATGAATGTTTCTTGCCCTTGTAATAACCTGAGGTATTAATCTGGACAGTCTATGAACATGAACAGGAACGTTTTGTTAAAGTCTTAGAGGGGCTAAATATTTTGCCTAAAATGAAAATAAATTTGAAATAGAGTATATTACTCATACAGTGCCAAAATGTGTATTGGCAAAAGCCATGTCATAAACTTCAAAGAGGCTTGTACTGCTTGGTAGCTTTGACTGTAATGATCTAATAGGCAATTGCAGAACATTTGTGCATGTTTGTGCTGTAGGTATGAATTGGTATGCTGATTCCTGTGCCCCCTCATCCTGTAAATAAAACAAAAAATATTGTAAAGGAACATGTGATTATGTGTAAATATTTTAACAAAAGAACATTCCCCAAGAACATTCCTCTGGGGGGGGGGGGGGGGGGCAGAGGAAAAGCCGTAGACACATGGAGAATTGTCCTAAAATCCCTGGGTGTTGAACTTTATAACATGAAGGGTTTTACTCATTACCATTTTTTTATGTAAAAAAACAAACAATCTTGACAATTTTTTCCCAATTTTTTTTCCATGGGAATTAGCAGAATTAATTTTGAAAAACAATGATGTTCATTTAGGAAAACTTGTGACATGTGCTAAATTTCAAGCCCCCTAACTTAGCTGTGAAATTTCAATGCCTTTCTTGCAGTGATGACAGAACTTTTTGTGGGATAAAAATCCAGGCATGGAGGATATTATGTCATAATGATGATCGTAGTAATACAGATAAATCTTCTTCTCCCTTTCCTCTCCAGAATATAGTAAGGCATTAAATAAATCCTTAGAAACAACATTGATCTGGTACTGCTGCAATTGTTTCTGAAAGAGTTTTATTTCCTCCAGACCACAAGGCCCAAGCGGTACATTGGCATCACTGTGAAGCTTTACGGCCAATTCTTTACGGCGAGGGTGGGGGTGGTGGTGGTGGTGAATGAGAGAGTGATGCTGAGAAATGTCTCCCACACAAGCGTTTTCTCATTCGTCCTTGTGTTTGGGTCTCCCTCTGTACTGCTCTTTAATCAGCAAACTACCAGGGACCATATACTGTCAATTGTTCTCGCTGTTTCTGCACGAGCTTTATCAACGACTTAACGAAATGGTCATTCACTAGAGCTCTTACTGGTGCATGTGTCCTCCTCCTTTTATGCGAAGCATTACCATCCATAGCTTTTCCGGCCTTTCATTTGGGAACCCTAGAAGCAGCGTGTATAGCTCCAATATCTCCTCTTCTGCGAGGTAAGAAATTTCCATCATGAAACTATACAGTAAAGAAAACTATGAATGTGGAATTCTGGAAACTAGTGCGTTGATATTTACAAAAAAATATGATTTAAGTTGATTTAGTACTAGAGAAATACCTTTGCTCTAGATCTTCTTCATGCATTTGACTTTCTTGTCCCATGTTGCTCTTTTTTTTCTTCATGTGATCTCTTCATTCTTCTTCGAACCTCTTATATTCGTTTGCCAACCCTTCTACGAGGTCATCAGACCAATGGAAGTAATCACAGCTACGATCGGGGTACTGAACGGCACAATAGAAGAATGTACGGTCTTGGTTCTTTTTGGTACTTCAAGAAGAAAAAATTGCACAGCGTTGTTAATATATTCATTGGATCTTCAATATCTTCTTGTGAAAGCAATTCGTGATATGACTCGTGAGCTGACCGGAAGTCGTCCATGGTCTCATGAAGCAAGGACAACTTCTCTTTAACAACTTTTATTTTGGGGAAATCCGTCATTAGGGACCTTATTTCATTACCTCGTTTCGTTACCCAGCCCTTAGCTGCTCTCCTTGATCATTTTATATGTGCTAGCAGCTCTACGAGTTCGTTGGCGTTCATATTATCTGTATGGCTTATCGCTTTTGATCATTCCTTTGTTACTTTGCAGCTCGAATATTTGATCTATGATTGGTTCAACAAAGAATATCAACTAATCTGAGATCCACCATGTAGCAAATTTGAACTAAATGTAGAGTATAATTCGCGTAGTTTAGATAAAAACCAATTCGAACGGACTTGAGTCTATTGTGTCGTTTATTCGTAGATTGATAGAAGGTAGATTGGTTGTTTGAAGATGATTATAAACTTGATTGATTTAATATGGTTTGAACTGAAATAAATAAGTTGAATACAATTGCTATAGAGTACATGCAGTGATTCAGTAAAAATACTATTGTTCTTGATTAATATAAACATAAGCCTAATGCTGTGGCATGGACTAAACTGTAAATCAATCACCAATAAGAAATATGGGAAACTGTACAACAACGTGAAACAAATCACTAGATACAATAAAAGTAATCACTAGATAATTAATAAATGGCTGACTTACTTTGGTATTGCCAGTGCGATAGGTAGATAATTTGGGATAGATTTTGAGCTGAATAGCACATGTAGTTGGGTAGAATCGTACAATTGATAGTTATGCAATGAATCAAGATATCGAATTACTGAGCAAAGCGTACGTACATAAAAGCATGGCTATATTAATTATATATTAACTAAGTCGAGTAGTACATAATAGTACGTAACATTACCTTATTATATAATACAAAATGCTATGTATAAACAGTAATAATATTTTATATCAATTCTTAACTAGTTTGCCTTACAGTTGGGGAGTGCTGCCGTAATATTTTGCCCGCAACAGTACTTATCATTTATAGCACACAAGATACAAAGACATACGGATTTACATCAAATTGAATTTTATTTACAAACAGTCGTTGACATTGTTTTTTAAAAAATTCCCGTACGAAAGGGAAAATGTATTTAATAACTAGAACACAATTGTAATAACCATGAAAATTATTTAGTATGAACAGTTTCTTATTCTTGTTGAACTAACACAACAATTATTTCTTTCAAAAAGTCACATAATAAATGAAAGATGTATTTAATAACTAATAACTGGAACATAAATTTAATAGTTTGAGTGGACATACCCAACCCATGAAAACTATTTAGTATAAACATTTACTTATTCTTGATAAATCGTGTGTTTTTTATTGTTAATTCATTGACATTGTTGCTTCATGGATGTAGTTCATACGCTCTTATAGCTGGATATGTATTTGAAAAAAAAGAATTTGAATGTGTTTAACACACTTTAAAATCTGCATTAATTTAAACAGGAATGGTGTAGGTACAGTGTAAACAGAAAATCTAAATACTAAATTGTTTTAGATAGTGCTAGTTCAACAAAAGAATTAGCATAAATTAGTACAATTCAGTATTACTTATAGTTCACATATATATTTTTTTCACTCTAGTTGATTGCTAAACTAACCTTTTACAGCAATAACAATTTGCTTTTCATTATAGAAAACAGTTGAATTGACCGTCAGTAACATCATCATGATTTCGTTGTCATCAAAGTCATTAAAATCTGTAGTAATATCATGTTGGGTTTTGTAAAGCCCGTACATAATAAGCAACTTGTCTTCAAAGAGGTTCAGGGTAATTATTTCTTCCGTGTCATCCACTAGAAATTCGACACCAGCAAATAGTCTGGTGGGACATTTTTCTTTTAATTGAGCGCGACCACATTCACTGCATTTGACTAATAATTGTTCGTTTGGAACAACTTTGGTCTTGCATTTAAAACATGCGATAAATCTTTGAACGGTTGTGACACCATTTGTCTGTTCTGACCACATCTGGAATCCCTTGTCTGGCAAATATGCTATCTAGATGTGGTATTACTGATTTGGCTGAAGTTGACCTTATGATCTCTACCTCAGGAAATCTACTGTAATCATCAACTATCACAAGTAAGTAGTCTCCATTAGGAAAAGGACCGCAGAAGTCCATGGACAGCTGCTGCCATGGGCCTTGTGGCAAAGGCGACATCTTTAATGGTTCACATGCTGGTGAGGGAGAATGATTAGCTGCTTGGCATGGTAAACATTGACTAACCCTTTCTTCTACCATCCGGCCCATACCAGGGAACCAAACGGACTCTCTCAGAAGGCACTTTGTTTTAACTATACCCTGATGACCGTTGTGAGCAAGTGTGCCTCAGGAACTATTATGCGGGTACCCCTCAAGATCACGCCATTCACTACTGTCAACTCTTGCTTTACCTGTTGATATGTGCGGATGTCATTTTCAGCCTCATTCCATTTCTGGGTGATAAGCACTCTGGCGAGACTTTGCAATGTTTGATCTTTTGTTGTTGCATCTTGGATTTCCTGAAGGGTAACTGCACTTGGTACAGCACTAGTGGTCACAAAGTTTACATAGGTATCAACTCTTGACTTGTGACCAGGAGTGGTTGGTTCGGAGACTGGGTGACGACTCATATAGTCTGCTGGGTTATTTGCACCAGGCCTGTAGACCACATATACATATTGATTAACAAAATTTTATTATAACAATAGAGGCGATGTTCGAGGGCATAAATGTGTTTTTGGCCCGACTTAGGCTCATTTTAGCCCGAGCGAAGCGAGGGTAAAAATGAGCACTGAGAAGGGCCAAAAACATATTTATGCCAGAGAACATCGCCTCTATTACTATTATTATAACTTTTTAGGGCATTTACAAAAGGAATAAACGACTACATATTCTGAAAAATACGACATCACGTCTGTGTTTATTTCATCACTTGCCGTGAGTTCACAATAACCTTACTTGAACAATAATATTTTTGTCTCAAAAAAGGAATAAACTTTACCATCAAGATAAACTTGCTAAAATACTGCAAAAGAAGCAAATTTGAAATATAGTCATTTTGGGAAGCTAATGTTAACTGTACAGTCATTAAACTGGCAGTTGGGCATAAATGCTTGAAGGGAACTTGTGTCATTTGAAAGACTTATGTTGACTTCGGCGACATGACTGAGAACAGCGTTGCTTGATCCACTTTCAACTTCACTCGATGTGGTGAATGGCCTACTAAGAATATTTGAACAAGCACGTTTCTGTGAAGTAGAGCTGTCCTTTATATAGGGTGTCAAGCTTTGCTCAGTCGCTTGAACTTACAGTGTTTAGGTCTTTTGAATTTTTTTAGTCCCCATAAAGTTTGATTTTTAGTATTTTTCGGAACTGACTGCTCTTCAAGCTTGTTTAAATGTTCTTCCCCAAGTTCTGATGACTGTGAATTTTGTTCTTCTATCAATTTTTCTGCCATTTTCTTTGATTTTTACCTGCTTTTGCAAACACTCGAGGACAATGAAAAGCTTGAAAAGGTGGCGCCAATCTTAGCTTGTTGACATTTGAATGGTTTCTGTGGTTTCTTGCAATTTCATTGGTTAAACAGACTAATTTTCCCGTTTCTTATTGGCTGATGGCAGCGGGCTAAAATCTATTTTAGCCCGCTGATTTTCGTATTTTAGCCCGCAAAATGCGCCACAATGCCCTATAAAGTTATAATAATGGAGAACATAACATTGAGCGATTATATATCGATCAACATAACACTTGGCATATATGTTACTGACTTGCTCAGTCTGGGCAGGAATCTGTTTTTTGCCTTTGTGAAGGCTGGCCCTTCCTTCGAGGTGCAATCCTGTGCCTGACCAACTGGGAGAGTGATGAAAGGTGCTATCTGTCAAGGGATCTCTTCTTCTTTTTCAGTTCATCACTCTCCCATGGCAGAGGTTTCACCTTCGCTTTCCTCGCTGGACATGTAGTCATTGAACATGACTTCTGCCACTTGGGCCTTTTTGGAGTCACTCCAATTATCTTTGGAGGCCAGGCTCTTTATGCACCTTTCAAGTTTCTGCAAAATAATCATAAAAACAAGTATGTTATTTGCGTACACTTGCATGCAAAATAACATTTCATGTCTTCATTTTCCCTTTGAAATTGACAATGTTGCCAAGAGTGCCAAGAGGACACTGAAGCGCATGTTGTTCTCATGAATTTAAATATTACCTTTCTTGTAAAGTCTACATATAAAAACTTAGTGTATAGAGAGGAATTTTTCTATAGCACACAACTTCACTGTAACTATCTTGGTGGTTTTTACGTTGGTATGCGCAAAAATTCAAGGTGAGGCTCCGGGGAAACAATGAAGAATCCTAATATATTGTTTTGTTTCCCCGGAGCCTCGCCTTGAATTGTTTTGTGCATGCACACGATCACTTAACCAGAATATTGAAGCTGCGCTATTTGTAGCAGACATGTGTGATTTGGTGATTTATTATATTTTATCATATTTCAGTCTTTATGTTTGCTCATGGATATAGAATTGATAAATCTCAAAGAATGCTGCTTTACCGGAAGCTCGTTTACTTGGGCTTATTCATAAGAAAATAATCACCATACTCAGAATTGGAGTAAATTGGCTATGGGCAATCCACCCATAGCCTTTTATTATAAAGATTAAAATATATCATAAAACATGACCATTGTACAAATAACATATTTGTACAATAACACTTTCCCCAAGTAAAGGTGAGGGCCAAAAAACAAATGCCAAAGGCTTCATGTCAAATGAAGGCAGCCCCATCCAAAGGGAAAGTAGCATTCAAAGGATGTTCTCATTAGCAAAAATTATTGTCAGCTGATATGAGACATTCCCAATAATAGGATAAATAGTTAAATGATAAAACACAGTAACAGCTGATATAGATATAGATAGATAAATAAAACTTTATTTATACACGGTATCAAATTCACTAAAAATATTTACATACATGCACTGCTCTCCCATTGAGCCGTGTTAAAAGTATAAATATAAACATACTACATTATATATGAGTTAATTTAGTATACAATAAATAACTGATATATTCTATATTGACTAAATATTTTCAAGAAATGATTTTAGATTGGTTGCCTGTTTGGCCTTGGAGGAAAGACTATTTATAGCTCTTGCTATAATAACTGAACCCCTTGTAAACAGTTACCTAAGCAAAAACTGCTAAATTCTGCTGGAATAAGAATAATGAACTATAATAATTAAATTGTGTTTTCGATTTAGCGAAAACAAATATGAGTCATGGCAATACATAATATTCCTGGTGTCCTTGCAAATCAGTATAACATATTGCCATGCCCATAAGTATATATAAGTATGATTAACTGAACATCAAAATAAATATCTAGCAAATAGCAGCCTTCACTATCATAACCGAAGCCCTTACAAACAGTTACCAAAGCAAAAACTACTAAATGAACTAGGAATACAAGTTATTAAGAAATAAGAGTAGTGCAGCTGCCCTTTCTAATCTGCAGTACTCTTTAACACCTATTCATGGAATGACAGGTCAAAACTTATGTAGGTAACTGAAACCCTTGCAAACAGTTACATGGATAACACGTCAGCTCCCCCTGCGAGCAGGCACGAAAACCATTAGCATGACAGACTGAACACGAATATACTTTTGAAATGCGTTAGTTTTCCAACGACCTAAGATCCTAATTTGCGTATCAGACTTCCCTTTACTTGCAGCATGCGAAGCAGTACCGATACGAAAAACTATGGCCTTTATTATGAGATGGGTCTAGAGAGCAAGATTTAAGTACAATAGAAAGATGAAAAGTAAGCCTGTGAAACCGGAGCAAAATTTGCGAACCTAAAAAGAGGACCTGGTGCATCATTTCGCAATTTAAGATAATCAAGCAAAAAAGTGACTGGGCAAAATCTGTTGGTACATGAAATATTAATTGAAGATGGTGTCTGGTTATAAGAATGCTTATAATGATAAAAAAATACCTCAAGGCTCTTGACCTCGCCCCGAGAATTGATGAGCTTAGATACTTGATGCCTTTGGATGTTATGGCCTGAAGAGGAGTGAGTTATCTCACCGACCCATGAAAAAGAATGAAATGCAAATAAACACATAGCTTTAGGCAAATGCTGTAATGTGATTCAGACAACCGCATAGATGCTGATACTATTTGATGAAGCGGGAACAAAGTGATGGGTAAACGGCTATCTAAAGAGAATCAATCTTAGAATAACCCTTCATCATTTGCGAAATGATAAAGTTCTTTGAAGGATCCCGAAATCCATGCAATTTATGGAAATAACCTAAACAAGACAAATGAGTAGCAACAGTTGAAGAAGGATACTGACAATCATAGAGATGTGCTACAAAAAGGGAAATAGTGGGAGGAGAAAAGGGGAGTTGTACAAGAACACCAGGAAAAGTTTTATGAAAAACATACAAAAAAGCTGCCATGCTCGCCTAGAGGTTGGTAATGAAGAAGGTTGTAAACTAGACTGGAGAAGCTTTTCCATTATGGGTGCAAGTTCTGTGGCTGCAGCATTAAAGGGATGTCTGTTGGCGACTTGTCCATGTCTTTCGGAGCTAATTGCAGAAACCGATGCATCTGTAACCGAGATAATGAATCAGCTAAACCATTATGTATACCTTTGGCATGCTTTGCTTTAAAAATGATGTTGTGCTGCAAACATACAAAGACCAACTTTCTAACATAGAACATGAGGTGTTTATCCTTGCACGACTGCTTGTTTATAGCATGGACTATTGCTTTGTTATCAATAAAAATCAAAATGCACTGGTTTCGCTTCAACTCACCCCAAAGACACAGACTGAGCACTATAGGAGGACCCATAGCACCATTTTGATCCGAAATTTGCACCATCCCAAAGAGCCTGATGCATCAGTGGAAAGATTTAAAAGCTCCGAATTATGCCACTTGTCTTACAAAAAGAAAGATTTACCATTAAAACCGCATAAAAATGATTGCCAAACAGCCAAATCAGTTCTTACTTCTTTAGTGATGCGAATGTAGTGGTAGGGAGAATTCTTCCACGGTTATATGTTCAGTCTTGCTTGCTACAGCGTCTGACCTCTAGTGGCCACTTTCTCTTCGCTTCTTTGCTTGCCAGAGGTTCTTCTTGTATCGCAACATCCATGCCACAAACTTTTTTAACTTAGGCCAAGATGAGAATCTTTGGAATACTTGATCGATTTCTTGGTTCTTGGTGGTAGCATATGTAGCTGCTTCCTTCTTTATCTCGGGATCATCTTCCAGCGTCTTGTTCAGATCGTCAGGCCTCTTTGGGCAATTGACTTCAGGTCGCCAAATGCTGCATCATGGATGACGGCGATCCTATTGGCTACGAATGTTTGGAACCGCTTGTTTTAATTTTTCGATATACCCCATTATCTCATCTCCAGGTGGCAACATTCCTAACAGACCACTTTGTTTTACAATCTCTTTATCTGAGATGCTGCCAGGATAAAGTTCACTGACAAATGCAGTTGCTCCACTAGGAGTGATTCCAATGAGGCTCTTCATTGTGGTTCTTGACTTATAAGATGAGTAACAGGCAGATTGATTGTAGTGCTGATGGCCTCTCCATTTCAAACTCTGTGCAATCTAATCAACACAGTTTTAGGATAAAATTCTTTGAAAAGTTTTGGCATGTGGTCTGAAGACTTCTCTGGATGGTATTCGGATCAAACATTCTAATTCTGTTCTCTGTGTCTTTATTTTCATTTTAAGTTCTTGAATACGGCTCTCGTCTCTCTCTCTCGGAATCATTCTCTTCAGTTTGGGTTGACCTCCCTAGTTTCTGAATCAGTTTGAGTAGATATCTCCTTGGAGAAAACAACAGGAACACAACTGGAATCTCTTCTTGATCACTTGTTGACGAACTCGTTGCAACACTTACGTTTACCATCTTTGTAGCTCTCTTCTTCTCTTTGCTTGGCAGCACTGCTTTTATAATCTCTCTTCTTTTCGCTTGTTACTTTGTCCAAGGAAAAATCGATGGTAAATGTTTTCGATTAAGCTTTTACACCTTCAAAATGTTGAGAGCAGATTTTTGTGTTGTAGCTATCAAGTTTGAGAGACGAGTTGCGAATCAATTTGTCATATTGCCTTCTTATGACTATATTTTTGGGAATATGATAAAATTGTAGTCCAGTACTGTTTCTAAAGTTATTGAAGCATCCTGGGATGCAACAATTCACAGGCTTAGGCATTTTTTCGAAGGAAAACACAGTATTATAATTCCTCTTTCTAACAACAACTTGTATGCTTAGTTTGTTTACAAATTGTCTTGTCTACCCAAATGACTTGCACAGGCTGCGCGGCTGAACTAGTGCCCAGTTTCCCACTCGATTTTGTAGTCGGCAATTGTTCATGAGATATGGGATATGGTTTTTAAAGAAATATCCTGCTGCATTTTCAAGTGCTTTCCATCTTTCTGTATCAAACTTAATTAACTCTAGGTAGAATCCATTTTTGCTATAAACAAAAAAGTCACACCATTGTCTTCTAGTCACCCCCATCTGGTATTGGGCTTGACTATAGTATGGATGATTCTTTGAAAGTCTTACTTGTCCTTTTTTGTTGGTTTTTAAATATTTTAGATTGCTTTGATTGGGTTCAGAGTTTGCAATGCTCTCAATATCTCAAGAAGGCCTTCCCCACAACATGCACAGTCTACTAATCCATCAGGACTTGCACCAATATAGGCCTTGCTTGGTATTACACACAGTCCACTAGGCCTCACTTGTACTTGTACTTTTGTTGTTGTTTTTTTTTTTTTTTTTTTTTTGCCATAATTATTCTATTGGCATTTTGTTGATGTGGGTGATTGTTTAATGACTTATCCATTATTTCAAGCATACTCAACTTTAAGTCTGTAAAAGCTATAGAAACAAAACCAAGACCTTATTATGTAATATAATATCATAATAGGTCCACAATACAATACTATGATAAAGTTATATAAGGTTAGTTTGTAAGAATTAGAATAAAATCAGATTTTCAGAATTAAAAAAAAAAAAAAAAAAGTGCCTCAGTGTATTTCATACCAATCAAAACAAGTGTAATAAGCTGAGACTACTGTACTAGTTAGTTTCTCGAATTTAAGCAAGGAGTTATACTGAATCTTTTTTCTTAAGTTTTCTTCTTACGTGCTGGGTTGTACTGAAATTCCCAGTTCGTGAGCACCATATTCCAGCACAGTTAACTCCTCCTTCGTTCCTGTTACTTTAAACTGCGATTGTGTAAAAATGACTTCAATTCTGGGACTTTATAGAGTCAAAAGTCTCCTAGGTTTTTACTATCACGATTTTCCTTCTCTTCCATTTCTATTTTGTTCCCTGATTAGCAGGAAACGTTCTGCCATGTGTAGCAAGTTCAGTTTGTTTACATCTGGGCCTACTTGCAGCTGGATTAAAAGGCCGACCATAATTCATAAATTATAAAGTTGTGATCAAACTTTATCACTGACACTCTCTTTCCTATTCTCCTCAAACAACATGAGGACTGCAAAGCACATAAAAAAGGAGAGGTGAGGAGTAAGATTTGACAATATGAAAGACTAGTATACGAAAGGGAAAAAATCATATGTGTGTGTTAGGGTTAGATTGAGAAATATTAGAGAAACAGATAAACCCTTATGTCCATCCGGCTTCCATGGTGCTAGTGTTTGAGAAAATATCGTTACTTACTGTTGATGCCATCTCATACTCTTTTTGTTCTTTTTCTGGAGTGCCTTGAGCTGTGAGTTCCATAACATTTCCATTTCCGGATTATCTTTCAAACTATCTGAAATGTAATTTTTTTCGGCAAACTGGAACATCTAGTAATCAAATAAATAAGATTAAGTGTTAAGATATCCGTACAGAAAGATGAATGGCTAGGAAAATAAATGATGTTATAATTAGATGGAAAATGTAAAAAGGAAGGGAGAAACGGTATGGTATATTTACATGGAAGAAATATAATGTGATTATGCTTGCCTTAATCAAATCTTCATTGTCTTGTTCTATCAAATGAATGCAACTCATTGGTGCATAGAAACAGCCCTCCAGTACCTTTCCCGTTCCATAACCGCCGCATTGGGTAAAGCTTTTATGACATAGTGTAAAAATATGTACAGAGTAACTGTCATATAAAAAAAAATATTATTATGCAAACTTACCAAGTACTGACAAAATGTTTTGGTAGTGGAAGGCAGACAACCCTCCTGCCATCAGCATGATAAATTGCATGAAGTTTTTTTCCAAAAAAGACCTTGGCATTCAAAATGAAAGTACCAATCGAAAACCTGCAAAGGTATTTCGATTGGTATCTCTTCCATTTTGGCATACTCTCGAATTATGGTGTTTTCGGCTGAGCTGGAGGGCAGACCAATGAGGTACGGTACCATCCAAACATATCTTTACTCTTCCTCAGCGATTAGAAAACCTCTGCTGGTAAACTGATAGATAAATGAATAAATATAAAAGAGTTAGTATGATTTAGTTACCAAAAAGATCTTATTGTTAGCAGACTACGTACAAAGTGGTTTGTCTTGTTGTTTGTACCACAATCATACAATCATAATAGAATAATTGCCTGAATATCTTTTCCAAGCACGTAGATATTGGAACCTTTTTGCATGCCTAAAGTGAGCGTAGGTTTTTTCCTATTTTGCTGCTCTAATGGTAGACTAAGGTACTCCTCCAACACCTTTAACCAATATTCGTTAAGTTGCTCATCTTTGACACCCTTCCAAAATACGCCACCTTTGGACGAAAACGTCCTATTGATAGCGTTTCTGAGGGACTTTTGAATGCATAACTTGTAAATTACAAATAATAATCGAATATTCAAAGAATAATCGAATATTCAAAATAACAATCGAATATTCAAAAGAATATTTGAACATTCAAAAAAATATTCGAATCTTCGGATTGTCGGACGTCATACTGTACATGGAAACGGTGAATGAACTCCTTTCGATTTCAAATCTTACATCTTTATATGACTGGGATTTTTTAATCTACAAGTTTTCATTTTAATCTACGAATATTAGTTTGAATCTACGAATATTCATTTGAATCTACGAATACTAGTTTGAATCTACGATTTTTCAATTGAATCTATGAATATCTATTTTATTATTCAGACAATCGTAAAAAATGTGTTCATGCCTGAAGTTCGTTGACTGTAAATGTAATTATAATATTATTGTTGTCCATCTAAAATAGAGATAGCAAAAATATTTTTTGTCATATGATTCAAATTTGTTCATTTTTTCAAGGGATTGTTTTCATGGACATGCCCAAGAGAAGAACTTATTCCCAGCCTTTCTTGATTCTCAACACCTTCTTCTGCTTGAATCTTTTCTTTGTGGAGATGACGGTAAAATCTTATCTCTGTTGATAGATTATGTTCCAAGAGCTGTGCATAGACTTGTGTCTTAGGATCTTCTCAGGCCACTACTGTAGATGACGATTTTCGGAGAAGTGTGAGAATGAATCTTTTTGTAATGCCCAGTTTCTTTGCAAACTCTTTTCGTCCTTTTGCTGAGGAATCAAACCGCTCTCTATTACTGCTAAGAAAAACGGGGCTGGCGTGTTTAGGCTTCTCATCGTCTGTTACAAGTAGAGGTCTGCATACTTGGTGTACTTTATCAAGAGCACATACGTCTCAGATGAAAGGCTTGGATAAGATGATCCTTTATCAACAAGCTTCTTGTGTGATAGTATTACTATGTACTTCTATGTACTTCAATTTTCATCATTGGGTTACAGAGAGCCAGTTCGCAGGCTAGGTTATTGCTTGTGAAGGAATATAGCTTGTGAGGTAATAAGGGAAGTTTTGAAGTCTCAAGTGCTCTTTTTTAAACCAATCATGGAATCCAGGTACAGGTTTTTCCCATTTGTTGTATAGCATCTCCAATTGCTTATCAAAATCCTCACTACTTCACACATCTATTAGGCTAGGAAATAGAATGCCTCCAGACTCGTGTCTGAATATGTCTTTTAACAGTTCCCTCTGGACTTGGCTGCTTACCTTAAACTTCTTATTCAAATGATCTTCTAAATTATGTTAGGTAACATCTTAGCCCAACTGCTGAGGGAAAGTTCATCAGAAGAGCATTCACAAGAGCTGTCTCGCCATCTGTACCATAAGCCTTTAAGCGCCTTAATTCTGGTTGGAAGGAGTTTATTGAAGGAAAAAAAAAGTAATAGTTTTCTGTTGCTTTGCACATATGCACAAAAATTGGTCCAAGGAATACTGACGGTTTTTGAGTTCTTGGATTTAGCAGCATCATATGTTTATACGTTGTTAGTGTGACATAAAAGTCTCCAAGATTAAAAGTGGGATATATACCCAATACAGAAGATCCTTGTTCATCAGTGCAAAAGCGCTTGAGGTCAATCAACTGACGTGCGTTGGCATGTACAATTTCGGGAGAATCTGTTATGTGGTCTTTATGCAAGAATGCATGTTTAGGGTCTTGTTGTTTAATTTTTACTTTTTCTATAAGGTGATACAATTCGCCAAACTGCGAATTGACCGAGCTTTTCGGGTAGGTTTTGCTTTATGTTATAGATTTGTTTTAGGTTTTCGGTTCTGTAGATGTTGTTTTCGAATGTAATAACCCTCCAGATGACCGGAAGACTTCAGCGCTCGCTTATTTTGCACTTATTGTCTTAGTTTTCTCCTTCAAACTGCCGATAGTAGTTGCAGAGGTCCGCATATAAGGTTGATTATGCTTTTTGGCATTACCATGTGGAGGCTTGCATAGGGGAACCTCTACCTCGCGCAATATGTACTGTATAAAGGCTAGTGGCAACGTATTACCATCCTTTTTGACAGTTTTTATGATTCTTTGGAATACCACTCCTTTTTGTTCTTTAGTAGCCTTGTGGGTTGAATAACTACGTTTTAACAAGTATCTACTTTCTTTTTTTGCATGGACCAAGTGAAGAACTTGAAAACTTGCAAAGATTGCCCACCAGCAGGTGGCAAAACTCCATCAGCAGATGTTGAACCTGTCAATTCTTGTTGGAGAGGCCCAATAACTTGTGCTACATCAGAAGCTGATGGTGAAGAATTAGAAGATCTGCTGGTCGGACGAGTTGGAAAAGGTTCTGTGTTCATTCAAACTTCACGCCAACTGACACTTATGCATAATTAATGTGTCCTTAATTAATGCTAATGACGTCATCAGGAAGGATCATGAATATTCAAAGGTTTGAATACTATGATTTTTTCAATGATCGCCTTGTCAGCATGTCTAACTCTAAACAATAGAAATCAAGATAGCCGTTGTATCAGCAAAAAGGTGTATTATTGCAACTTAGTGAAGTGCTGTGAGTAGCAAAATACTGAAGGATAATAAAACATAGAATATACATACGCAAGCCTGCTTTGTCTTTTACTCTGTTTACCATATTTTCTCTATATTCTTTGTCGTATCCTAGTTGTCCCTTTTGAATAATAATAATGATAAAAAATAGTATATGTCAGAATCCCTCTATGAACAAATTGGATAAGCATTTTTGTTCAATGATTTTGTATAACGTTTGGGTAATGGAATCTACAAACCTCTGGATGTCTCTTCAGGGATTTTTTGGCTCTTTTTGCCAACAACTCTAAGGTAACGCTTTGCTTCTTCTGTTGTACTTCATTTTGATTCCGAATCGCTCGTTCTCAAAGCAAAATGTAATAAATGACTCTAAAGAAGGCGAGCTCAGTAGGATGTTCATAAATACCTACGAATAATATTAAAATGTAATTATTCACATTGGCTCTTTTTGATTATATATCGCTGGCTGAGTCTGCACTTTAAGGGCTTCCCTTCTTCCTTTCAGTCACATTTAATCTTGCTAATCAACTAAGAAAACAAATAACAAAGTGAAAATGTAGGTTTTTTGTTTACAGTAAACTAGCTAGCTCAAAATAAAATGTGCCCTGTAAAGATATACTGCCTGTACAATCCAACGTCTACGAAGGGAGTTAGCAAAGGCTCAATATACACAATTATTTGATGACTTCTTTATTTGATGACTTTTACTGCTAACTAATGAACTCAAAGATTTTTACTACATTTATAGGTCTTGTAGATGAAGTTGCATATAAAGAGAAACGAAAAAACAACAATAAACAAATGTTCCCTAATTAGCTATTCAACTGAAATCTCGTGGGCCTCTTTTAATTGTCCTTCCGGCTTGTGACGTATGGAACTGTACACTGCCATATTAGATGGAAAGCTTACTCAAAAATGTCTATATTTATTAGAATTATAGTAAACACCAACATACTAGCTAGCTTCACATGTACCTTTTTGTACAATCGCCGACGCTTCGCCTTTTTCGCTCTGATTTCTTTTTTCTTCACAATTTCCTTGTTCAGGTCTTCTTGTTCTTACCAATTACATCTTCCTTTAACTGGTTCTGGGCATTCACGGTGCCACCAACGTTAAAATGCAGCATTTTGAAATTGATTTTCCCTGCGAAGAAACAAAATATATATATATATATATATATATATATATATATATATATATATATATATATATATATATATATATATATATATATAAAAAACAATGTTGACATGACATCGTCTGGACTTTCCAGTGAACGAATTCAAAAGTTCATATTTTTTTTACAAAAAGTTAAAGCAAACCTCAAACAACCTCGTTTCATTGACGATTCAAAAAAATAAAATAAAATAAAATAAAGCATCCGCCGTTCTTTTTGTGTTTGGTATCAAAACATTGGCACTTTCAAGGGCTATCATTTTCTGCCATGCGATTTAACAACGAAGTGAAATGTTTAAGGACTTTGTCTCCATACTTTGCTTCCATAGAGCTTGATTGTCCAAATTCATTGCCAGGAATAAACCACTTTTACTTGGCAAAAGATTAAGATTAGTCTGGTAACGCCATAAGCTGGAAATGAGTAAAACCAGTATCAAGAAACGGGAGCTCACAAGGAGCTGTGTGTTTGCCATGCTTGTTTGGAGGATTGCTATTTTTTTCTTCACTCGATTCACAATGAAAGCTGTAATGTCAGGCCCTGCTAATCTCAAACTTGCTTTTCAGAATGTTGTTCAGATGATCGAATCTTAAATCCAAAGATATGTTTTTCCCTATTTTACCACGATTGTTGCAAAATCTGTTTGACATTAATCCTTCAGCCTTTTCAATTGGTTAAATTGCACTTATTTTAGTTAAAAACAGGAAACAAGTATAGGCATACTTTGTATGGCCATAACATTTGTAAAAAAGGAGAGCAACTTTGTATATTTGAACTAAGCGTTTTCCATCACCTTCCCTAATAGCATCATTGAGATCAAAAAGTAGTAGTCCAAAGCGCATTTTAGCTTTATGATCATTATATATGTAATCTTCCTCATCTTTCTTGTCTTCTTTACCTTTTTTGTCTTTGCCATTTATCTCCTCCACCAATGCTGGTGCAAAATCGGGATGATCTTTCTTTAGGTGCCTAAGGAAACTTTTCACTAATAAAACCTCTTGAATACCTGTCATACCATAATTTTCTAAGAGTCTGTTTTACCTTTGTAGCAGCTGGGGACGCGTTTGATCAGCATTATCCCCCACGGTTTCGCCGGTCTGAGTAGAAGGGTCGATAAACTGAGGCTTTCCGTGTTCAATTTGATTTATTCTGTTGCTGTCTGATATGTCATATAATGACTGGACTACTTTCTTTGTCATTTGCACAAGATTGGCAGGAGGTTTACAATGCAAACCATCATCATAATATATGAGCCTTGACTGGATGTTAATCACTAGAAGACAACAGTATGAGCCTGCCAAATGAAGCAGCATCATGATTCAGTTTGATTGCAGTTTGGTCATGTCATCAGGCTTGGCACATGTATACTGCATGATCTTATCCTTGCGATAATCTGCATCATCACCTGATGTCCAGTGTTGACAGAATGTTGGAAGATAGAGGGAGCTTGATTGATGATAGTTGGTTGTTGCTAGTTTGTGATTGGGTGGCACTGTTGTTAATGGTTTGTGATTGGTGGATGATTTGTGATTGGCTTGATGTGGTACAACTAGGAAGCTCATCAGATGATTATCATTTTCCCTTTCCTTGTGGTTGTACACAAATGTTGGCAGGCTTCCAGGTGCAATTTCCATTGTTTTGGTAAATTTATCACACTGATAATTCATGAAGTCTTTACCAAAGATGTTTGTTAATAGCATATCCATTTCTTGGACCCAGGAAATATCACCAGATGACCACATTACATTTTTTTGCGTAATGTTTTGTCCAACCACATCCTCCAAAGTAAAATGGTATACCTAACAATACAATGGTAATTTTAAAACAATCAAATAAAATTGATGTTGAATTATTCAATAATTTCGTATCATGATTTACTCTGCATTACACACTATTGAACACCCCAGCACTTGTGGTGCTATTACGTATTAGTACTAAATACACAGGAATAGCATGTAAGCCTTAATTTACAAACCTTACAATGACAATGCCTATTGGTTAAAATCACTATTGGATTTATACTAGCTGTTCTCATAATAAAGCATTAGTGGTTGTAACTAATTAGCATGTGAACTGACTTGTCATCCTAAATCTGATAAAATAGGGCTTTTCATTTGAACACTATGAATAGCAAAATATCATTGGTACCTTTCAAATTACATTCCAAGGCTTTCCTAAAACACAATCTGAAGAACAGAAGTCGCTCAGAGTAGAAGTGAAGAATAATTTGTTTAACTGTTGAAAAACAAAAAGACTCATTTAAGTTTACTTCTTAGTTCCTTTCTCTGAAATGATTTCAAGAGTTATTAAATCAGCTGTTAGGACAATAATATTAACTTACTTGAAGAAGTGTACCCATGCTTGTCATGGGAAGTTGCCTTTGAATAGAGTTGCCTTTGTAATGCATGTGATGACTCAATGGATTGGTTTGAGTACTGTCTCATGCTACCAAACTCCCTCATCAGCATACTAGAATGCTCGATGGTCAAGTGACCATAGTCACCTGTCCCTAATGATCTTCCAAACATCTCCCGCAGCATAAAACCCCATTCTTTGCACTTTAACAAAAGGTAAAAACAAAAGATCAGCTAATCAAGCATTTCAACACAGGATCTGTGTTCTTGGCTTAGATAGTTGGTAAATATATGTGTATGTGGGATACATTAATTTACATGTCTTGCAAACATTGATAATTTAATTATATGACTCTTACAAACCTGTAAATCATACACATCAATAGAGTGCTGCTCCTTTTTTCCAAATACCTCGCTCCTCATCACTTTAGTTATATCCCTCCAACCAGTTGCAAACCTTAAAGTTAATGTGAAAACGTTAATAATTTTGGATTGCCACGCTTGATGCTTTGTTAATATTTGCATAAGAACATTTTTGCTCTTGGCTTAATTAAATTTGCCCCCCTCCCCCCAATATTTTTGTTTCATATTTTATAAACTGTTGTCATAACAATAATTATTACCTTTAGAAAAAACTCGAGAAAAATGTTTGCAGCATAGTTCAGTTGGTCTCCACTTTTTTTCTCTTTTTGATAGATCACATCAATTTTGACAATGTTTGAGATATCTTTGCTTTCTTTTCACTCCACATTTTCCCAATATTATGTGTACACAGCTTTGAACGTTTACTTCACTTCACTTCACTTTTTTTTACATAACTGAGCTTACATTTGTGAATTAAATTTGTACAATACATTTCAATAAAACAGTGAAGTATTCATAACTGAATTAGACAGTGGTATCTCTTCCTGGTACTTACCAAAGTCTCTCACAAAAACACCTTTAGTCTTCATGTTCTGATAATACGAAAGTATTTAAAAGCATAAAATGGTACAGTTCATCTTTCTACTATATACTGACCTAAGTACAAAAAGGTTGTCAAAAAAAGATCTGTAGTAAATTACAAAATTTTCCAATTAGGAATTTATTATCACTGACATCAGGCTTACCTTTTCTTGCTGACTACAGAAAGATATTTTGTTTAACAAAAATTCTTTTGCAGCTTTAGGGTTGTCAAGCTGTGTATTGAGTGCATCATGGGGCAAGGAATCTTCCACAATTTCCTCTATGTTTTCAAGGATATGTCTTTCAGTGTTTCCTAAATAATAGAATACAACATATTATTTTAGTTTTGTAAACCCAAACAATTGAATAAATTGGCAAATCCGAAACCTGATTCCTCTTTGTATCTCTTTAAGGTAAATTGTTCTTTCTCAGTCTCAGGAATGTATTTTACTTCACTACCATCCTTGAAAACTAGCATGTATTCCACTGAAGATTCGAAGCATGCATTGAACAGTGTGTGCTTTTTCAAAGCTGCTTCAAGAATGTCCGGAGCCCACGCTGTCGATACAATTTTAAGTGGTAAACTTCCACCTCTTATAATAGAATTATTATCCTTCATAACACCAATGTTTATAGTCACAATCTCATCCTCCTTCTTCTTTCTTGCTGACTCCTTTTCCTCGGACAAAAATGAATCCCTCTCTGACTCTTTCATCGCCTTGAACTTTTTAAAGTTGGGCAAGGAAAACTTGGTTGGACCGGGGATCGTTTCATGTGATGGTGAAACAGAAGTACTAGTGCTCGAAGAGGTCACTCTTACTTTGATGCCACATTTTGGACAATATTCAAAACTACTTTTTAAACTAAAACCACATTTATAGCAAAATGAGGGTAATGATTCCGCCATGTTTTTATCACAACGAACACGTGTAGCAGCAACGAACGGGAGGGGATTCGGAATTTTCTTGTACCAAGACCCTACTCAACTACTCTCTAGTGAAGGTCTTGGGGTCTGGGTACGAGAATGGAAGAACGCTTTCCTTGAAAAAAATTGTACTGGGACTAAGATATTTTTGTACTGGGACTAATATATTTTTGTACTGGGACTATTATATTAAGTGTATTGCCGTTATGGGCCACCGTATCATTGGGTGTTAGGGCCACTTGCTGTAGAATGTAACTGTGTTCTTCCACATTCAATTGGTATAGCATCGTCCACACCAGGTGCTTACACAGGACCTTTCTAGGCTTTTGTACAAAGAAGGTGCACGTACAAGATTTGCTAGCACTCACGTTCACTATGTATTCTCCACCAACTCCTCCAACGCGGTACTCATGGGAAGAATCTTTTTGAGCTGTGTGGGATATGAGGCGAAATTGAAAGCAGTTATTTTTCGCTTTATTATGACATTTACTGGTTTGTTTTTCTGTTGTTTCCTTTAACACATCGATGCAAAGTGGTTGAACTGTTTACACTTATGACATTGCTTACCACAAGCTGGGCACTGCATGAATTAGGATACGTTTGATTTGTTCACTTTCTGTAGCAAGGTTGTCAGGAAATGGTACATCCCTAAAGCTGATCAACATTTCCTTGGTTTTAGCAGAGTTTATCACCATCTTGTTATTATCAGACCAGGTTTGCATACTATCCAGAACAATTTGCACATGGCTCATCTCTGTGGAATAAACAGCTTTGTTTAAAGTGCAATCGTCGCCGTACTTACATACACCTATATTGTCCTGGATGTCATAAGGGATAGCGTCTTCCAAATCGTCGACAAGGATGCTAGACAGTGATAGTGAGATGCACATCCATTCCATGCATATTGTTGTTAATCAGAGAACTTGTTTAAGGTAATTTCCTCAATAGACATGTGAGATAAACTAGCAGTAAAGTCAAGTTCCGAGCCAGGATCCGATATTTTAGATATTTTTCTATTAAAATTCCTAAGTGGTAGCCCAAAAGAATTAAGTCTGACAGTAAAAACCAACAAAAATGTCACTAATCCCTTTTCCAGGCCATCCTTTCGGATTTGTGTCTGTTAGTTAAACCTACTTATAAGCAAAACAACTTTTGTTTTCTTTAAAGGTACCAGTAACAACCAACTAAAGTGTGACTAGAGAAATAATCTGTTACTATGCTACTCAGTTGAGAACGACCGAAATTTTGTCACGAAGTTTTGTCGTTGAAAAGTGCATGTTGTTAGGGGCGTCAAAACGACCGAAATTTTGTCACGAAGTTTTGTCGTTGAAAAGTACATGTTGTTAGGGGCGTCAAAAGTATTGAACTGTATAGTGTCGGAAAAATTCATGAGCTTAATTGCCGCCGCGGTGACATTAGTATCATGCTTGATTCCTATTGCATACAATAGGAATAGCTCAACGGAGAAGCGTAGTACCCTTCTATGCACTCGGCTATCTATAATGCTACACCGATTTTCTGAAAAACAGATTCTTTTAGGCACTCATCAATGATAAGTTCAGGATAAAGTTGAACTAAACTTGCGTTGAAGTAAGAATGCCTTAATTTCAAGTACTTCAGCTCACAATGGTAGTATCTGTTTTGCTCAGTTGATAATTGCTGGGTACCATCAGCTCTTTTGAATAAGTCCTCTTTGTGCTGTAATACAACACCAAGGAACAGTGGATTAAGTTGGTCACAGAATTCAATGTGGCAGGAAGCACATTTCTTTATGCTGTTGTTGAGACGATATAGAATGAAGGGGTTATTGTTATATCATGGTGGCCTATTTTTTCAAGTGCAAAATTCCACTGACTGCTGGACAATGGTGCATTCTTTGCTATGGCAGTACAGTACTGGAGCTGATGTAGTGCTTGCAAATTACTTGGTTGTGCAATCTGCAAAAACCTTTATTTATATCTATAGCACTATTTCCTTAAAACAGCCCAATAGTGCTTTACAATAATTACAAAACAAATAGATAATATCTACAATACTAAAGAGTCAATGATATATACAATTCTAAGATTCTAGCTAATAAATTAATATATAGTATCTATATTGAATAAATTAAGCCTAATAAAATTGAATATACTTAATCAAAAGCTTCCCTAAAAAGGTTAGTCTTAATTAAAGATTTAAATTTGAACACCGAGCCAGTGGTCTTAATATCTTGAGATAAGGAATTCCATAAATAAGGGACTGGTCATAAAGTACAGGAGGGGGTGGGCCGAAAAAAAAGGGGGGATGAGCCATCATTTTTGTGCACGTAAAAAGGGGTGGGTCAAGAAACTTCATGCAATACATTGGGGGTGGGTTATGAATAATTATGCTTCAATTTTATTATTTTATTAGCTGCAGATATGTATACAAACAAAATTTAACACTTAAATTGGCAGTAATGTAGCTGATAAATGACTTAAAACTGCTCCTTATTACACCTCCTGTCTACATGGCAGCTAGCTGTTTTTACAAGATTATGTCAACAACCTCAATAAAACATTGCAACAACATTTAATCTTCATCAGTGAAATTATCATCAGTGACGTCATCCTCAGTATCTGTCTCACTGTCTGTTTCTATAAAATTAGAGGTTAAAGTATTACAAACTTGCGCTACTCTTGTTTGCATACTTCCGAGCCAGATGGCGATGAAAGTCCTGATTGATCATCCTTGTTATCGCTGTCATGATCCTCCTTGTTATCGCTGTCATGATCCTCCAGTCCGCTGTTCATTTTTGAATAATCTTTATGCACTTTTTTGCGTAGATTGTAGGCCATTAGAGACTAAAGCGAAGACTAAAACTAGCTAGTGGAGAACTCACAGATGTAGCACTGAATACACGAGGTCTAATCTGTAATCTGATGCCAGTCTTATAAACTACTACTAATGCTACTATGTAAAACATTAACAAAAGATATCGTGCCCAGGGACGCTCCGAATTAAATATTTTAAGGAGCATAAAATCAAACCATTAAGATTCATATTTGAATCAAAATAAACTCCAAGATTTCTAGCTTCACTAACATTAGAAACTCTAGTACTGCCAACTAATAGTCCATTAGTATTGACTTTGCAAAGCTGTTGCCTAGTTCCTATAATCATAAATTCAGTTTTTTTAGTTCAGTATCAATTCATGTTGAATTTAAGCCATACAGAAGGCCTGTCCTTTACACAAAGCTATGAGAATATTGTCTTTAAATTCTTGTGCTTCTGACATGTGAGCAACTGGAAATGTTATCTCCTGCCCACCATATGGGAAGCAAACCCTGTGATTTGGGTTTCTTTCCATACAATTATGATCAAATTTAACTTGGACTGGCAATTGCTTGGTTATATCTCTGTGCTGTTGCCCTGTTAGCCACCCCATCACAGATGCAGGTGTCATGTCTTGCTTGGAAAACCTGTTATTAACATTAGCATCAAGTAAATCATTATCATCAAGATCAATAATCATCGCTTTTCCAAGCCAATGCTTCCTTGTAACCACAGATTGATTGATCTTCCAGATCCATAACGAAGTCCTGGAAGTTATCCAAAACAGCTTCTTGTAGACGGCAGTGCGAGCTTCCTTCTGGGCAGTACTCTGGTTTTAATAGAGAGACCAAGTAATCCCCATCTACAGCCTTCTGCTGGCCTAAAACAAACAGACCTCTAGCTGCCTTGGGGTGCTTTGTAACAATGTCAGCCAAACCATATAACTGCATCCCTCTTTTGAATTCTCTCAGCATCAAAGCTCTTCTACTTGGGATGCTGACAATGACTGCAGCTGCAATGGACTCTACATTTGCCTTTGTTGATAATCCCTGTGTAACCATGCTCAAGGATTACATCTGACCAAAATCCTGCTTTATTTGTTCTATAATTTTGAGTTCATTTTCAGTCGTGTTTCTTGAGATCTTGGCTGGCAGTGGTGAAATCAAAATCTTCATCAGCAATTAAAGTAATAATAAACACAGGGTGCCAGAAAACAAGGTGGTGGCCCTCCCTGTGCCAAGCATGCTGCAAAAATTTCGCCAATAGCTTTCCATTCTGGATGGCACTCGTGGAGTACAATGGGCTCCCATCAGGGAAAAACGTTTTCCCTATATTTATAATTACAGTAGCAAAACATTCCTTGCCAAAGCCCCACTGTCAATTCCATCTTCTCCAGTAAACTTCACTCTGAGTACATGAACAGGATTTACTTTCAGAGAATGAATAATGGCCTAAATTAGCACCATTGGAAGTATCCGACTTGGTGAGTTCAAACAGACACTTTGCAGTCTTTGAAAAATTAGGGATATATTGGCGATGATAACCAATGACACCAAGTACCTTACGTACCTCTCCAACAGTTGTAGGTTTACAGTCTTTCAAAGCAACAACAGCTAAACACTTGATGGGTCAGGTCGATCTCCATCCACTGACACTATGCAACCTAAGCAAGACACTTCATGCTTGAACATTCTACATTTCCTTGGCTTCAATTTGACTCCACTTTCTCCCAATGGACGAAGAGCAGACCGTATGTGCTCAACATGTCTCGAATCAGGTGCGATAAACCCTTGGTGGTATGCCTTTCCCTGATGCAAAATACTAAACCACGAATTTCCGCCTAAATTATCTAGGATTTCTTGGACTCGAGGAATAGGATGTCGATCTGCAACAGTTTTGTTGTTCAACTCTCTAAAATCAACACACAGCCATAAATCTCTGTCCTTCTTTCTTACACAGACAATTGGTGAAGCGTAGGAGGAACGAGGGCCGATTCCAAACTTTATTCAGCAAGTCTTCAATGTACCCCTTCACCTCTTTTTATAAAGGTCTAGGTATTCGTGAATAATTACTCTGGACTGGTTGATTGTCAGTGTCGTTCATACTAATTATCATATTAATTGAAGTTGACCAATTACAGTTCTTCCTTTTAGAACAATGTCATGTTTAGTGTTGTTTGTAACTTGTACATTAATCCTGTTTGCTGTACCACGTTGTAATTTGACCAGAGTTTCAGGTATTTCAAGTCCATTAGGAACGTGACAATGAATTTCCGGTTCAAATAGTGCAGGCGTGTCAGTGTCCAAACACCCTGTATTAGCTCGGCAAGTGACGATGGTGGTGCTTGCTTCAGTATACTAACATTGTTCTTTCTTGTCTTAACTAAACCCAGTTCCGCTCCTCCTGATTGTTTTACTGATTGAATAAAGTTAATCAATCCGCAAACATTCTGACTTGGCAGGTTCGGTGTCAGTAGTGAGATTACATTATCTTAACTGTCATTGTTATTAAGGTGGTTTCCTATAGTATTTTTCAGACCATACCTTTCATTTTTATTTGGCTTATTCATAGTCTTAACTTGAAAGATGAAATTTTAAGATGATGTTAATTTTAGCTTGATTGACGTTTCCTTGGCAACGATAAACAAATATTGTTGAAATTGGTTTTTATCGAATAACTCTAAAACGAGATGAGACCTAAGCAAGCGGTAAACGACATCATAAACTTCAAGCTATTACAAAATGATTCCAACTATTTTAAAGAAAATCAATCTGTTAGATTTCAAGTAATTCGCCGAAATATCCTAAAGCCGTGATTTTTTGCACATTGAAAGTTACGGCAGCCCGAGAGATACTCAGAAAAACCGAAGAAGGAACAGGAAGAAGTCCCGTGACATTTTACCTGCAACCCGAGCCGATTAGACAATCTCGAGGTAGCGTGGCAGCATTCGCTTCTATGCTTGTTTGAGCAGATGGGTGACCCAGCCCAATGGCCACGTTGCCCACAGTTGAAGCAACTGTCGTTCAGACAGATTGCTTCCAGACCCAAAGGGTACATGAAAGGGCTGGAAGCGCTGGCCTTGAAACTGAGATGCATCAGAAAATTCTTAAGCTGGTGGTCTAGCTGGAGTAGTGGATGGTCTATTGGACTGCTTCTTAGATTTTATTATGGACATCCAGAATTGATGTATTGAATTCAAACTGTATTTTATTCCATTTGAACTTGAAGGAACCGGCAGCTTTGGACTTTTAGCTTTTTGAGTTGTGACTCGTGAAACTGTTTACAGTCTTAAAAGCTTCTTTTGAAACTTGCTAATTTCTGGGCTATTTTCACATCAAGCAACAAGGATCAGCTGCTTGTTATGTATTGTACGGTGGCCCAAAAATGAATTATCGATGTGAGATTCCATGGACGAAGCCCAGGCTGAAACCTTATTGCAAAATTTTAGATATTTTTTTTTGACATCTAAGAAGCACATGAAGGCTTCGGTTTTTGCATCACCATCATTAATTACGTTGTTGTGAGCGTCGCTTGCCTCTCGGAAGTTGGTGAAGGCCGTAACATATTCCTTCATCTTATCATGCACTGGAGATAAGTTCTCCACGTCGTCATTAAGAAGTTGTTGAATTTGGTTTCTCTTGCACATAAGAGAAGCGAGAGCTCTGCTTCGTTTCTTCTTTAAGTGGTTGATAACCTCCATATCTTCGTTTTAATTACAAAATCTTGCTTTCAGTGTGACTGTCTCATTGGAAGTCATGTTGGATTCGAACCAACCTACCGTAAACGGTATACCATTTGACTTTTCGGCCTCCGAACCAGCTCAGGAGGCCTTTTTTTGGGAGCCGATCACTCTTCGGATCGACTCTTTTTGGTTTTTTTATAATTTTTTGGGGGGCTGATCACTCTCAGGATCAACCCTTTTTGTTTTTTTTTTGTTTTGTTCTTTTTAATGGTGAGTTTTTCGCCACAGGGTCCTGACCTTCTCCACACGCTGTTCCTGCCACTTGCTTGAACATTCGCGTGCCCACATGGCAGGTAAAATGTTTAGAGTAAGTATGATAGGATCTATTTATCTGTGATTGGTAATCAATATCTTACCTTGCTATTATGGTATGTTGGAGTGCAGGCTTCACGGGTGTGGCATCTCTCTTGGTGGTGCTTGTGCATTTGGATGTGGATGTGGATGTGGATGTGGATGTGGATGTGGATGTGGATGTGGATGTGGATGTGGATGTGGATGTGGATGTGGATGTGGATGTGGACGTGGACGTGGACGTGGATGTGCTGGTCCTGTAAAAAAAACAGAGGTCAAGTTCGGAAAAGAGAGGTAGGCTCTATCTTAAAATAACTACTTACTTCATAGCACTGCTCCTCTGTTCTTTCAAATGCGTAGCAGCTCTTGATGCCATAAGCTGTCGCTGCCGGACGTTATAATAGCGATCAGCGGTCCTTGAATAACACAACAAAAGTACAAGCATATATAGTATGTGCCTATGCAAGAGTGACAATAAACAATCAATTATCATACCCCTTCCTGTGGCACATTAGCACACTCAGATCCTCTTTCTCCTTATCTGTCACCTTGTCATCGGAGTAGATGTGAGTAACTATCCCCTTCCTTATGTGTGTGGAAGAGATTGCCCACAACCCCACTCAGCATCTTATGACGTGATGTTGAAGGAACCTCACTGGCTGGCTCACTTCCATAGTTTTCGTCCCCTAACGATTTTGCAAGAGCGTCTTTAATTTCCTGGACTCGGTTGTCCCGTTTGACCTTGCGCACATGGTAGGACAGTTGATATTGCGCCTCCTCTAGTCTTGCATTGGCCAGTTTCGACTTCTCCGCTTTGCTATCAAGGCCCAGCATTGCGTATTCTGCGTCTGAAAGAAACAAAATATCATTAGTTTAGATAAGTCATAATATTGGTTTGAGGGACATGCATACTCACCGGAGATTTCTGCGAATTCTGGATCGCAATCAGGGTAGAATCGCTCCATTTCAGGAGGGTAGAGCAGATAGTCTTGCTCGTCTGAAATAAAAATCAATGATAAATACATGGGACGCAATAGCTGACACTTTTTCAGATGTGCTTACCTGTGATCTCCAATCCCGGAGCTATCGGGACACTGGCAGGTGTTTGTCTTCCTGGTATCCGTTCTTTGTATTCATGCTCCTTAAATAGAAGCTCTTTCACTATGTCATACTGCTTTATCAACTTGGAAGAGGAAAATAAGAAAAACAAAATTATTTCATTTGGATATGGACAGATTGTTAAGGAGCAGCTACTGTACTTACCAGTTCCTTCAAAGGGATATTGTTGGCCTCCGTCGCCTGACGAAAAAGACTTCTTAGATCTACTAATTGCTTGAGAAGCCCTAACTTGGTAATATTGCCTAATTTCATGGCGCGCGGGAGACTGGCACTACCGGATTTTTGCGGACTTTGAATTTTTACTATTCCGGTTTGAAAATGGCGGCCGATCATGGCCGCCATAAGGGTTCTTGGCATTGGAGTTGTGCCAGTCGATATTGTAAAGCGTCCTGGAAAACGGAAGGAGAATATTACACTTTAACTAAAGTTGCTTCAGCTAGTAAACCTGTCGTTGATGCTTATTTGTTTGTCCTTGGGAAAACCATAAACGAAGTCAACTTTAAGAGGCAAGTGATTTGTACACAACATTGGCCCGATGGCATACGAAAAAACCTGGAGGATCCACCTTCAATTAAATACACAAATGTACAAGGGAAAGAGACTAAAGAAGGTCGTGAACATTGGAACTGTGCTGCAGCTCTATGTACAAACTCATGGCGAACTAAACTCGAGGGATTACAGTACTACCGTTTAAGTGACTTCGCTCAATACAAAGACAAACAACATGCTTATAATAAAGTATTAATGAACAAAGCAGTTAACTTCAAACGCGATTTTATATGTTCAGTACACTGGTCAAAAGGATTTAGAGACAATTTAGATGATCTTCCAGATAGAGCTTGTCACCCGGACTACGTGAATAAACAAACAACAAAGAAAGTGACATCAGATAGTAAAATTGAGGCTGCAAAACGTTCTCTGAGTACGACTAAGCAAATAAACACCAAGAGAAGGAAACTTATACGTTCATCCCGTTCACTTGACTTTTTAAATTCAGATGAATCTAAATTTGATATATTGCAAAAAGAATTACGAGAACTCAAAGAAAAGCTAGAGAAAACAACCGAAGAGGCAAACAGACTGTCTCAGCAAGTGAAAAACCTCACTGAAAAAAATGACAGTTTAAGCAAGCAGATTTTAAAGAGAAGATGAAAGACTTGACATTTTCATATGAATGCCTCAGGTTACGTCCCAAAAGATTTGTTTACATGAGTGGATTAACTGTTGATGATTTTGATTGTGTTTTTGATTGCATTGAGCCATATATTTCTGTAATGATTTATCCTGATTGCAAAAATAACCAAGATGGGCAAAGAAAACTCACAAAGAGAACTGAACTGTTGTGTTTTTTTACTATATGCCGTCATACATTGCACCTTGGAATCATGGCTTTCCTTACGAACACAAGTGATTCAACCATGTCCCGAATTTTTTCTGCATGGGCAATATTTCTTTCAACTCTTTTTGACTCTATTGACCTCAGTCAATACCCAGGGGAAAATATTTCATTGTTACCCAAAGAGTTTTGGTCTTCTGGTTTTCAGGACACTGTACTATTAGGGGACTGTACAGAAAACTGGATCTCATCTCCTGAAAACTATGATGTGAGTAGTGCAACATTTAGTACATACAAGAACCATGACACTGGTAAGACAGGCATATGGATTACTCCATATGGTGGCTTGGTGATGTGCACAGATACCTATCCTGGAGGAATAACTGATAATGATTTGACTGAACAGTGTGGAGTTTTAGATATGATAAAAGAGAAGGGAACCACTGTACTCACCGACAAGGGATTTGGCATAGAAGACTTATGTCATTCCAAAGGACTACTACACAATCGACCACCAATGAAAATGAATCCCCAGTATGATGAAAGTGAGATTAGCAAGAATTTCGATGTAGCTACACTGCGTATTTATAATGAAAACTTTATTGGCCGCATGAGAGACTGGTCAATCTTAAATGCTTGTTGGCCAAAGAATAGATGTGACCTTCTGGGCTGCACCTATAAGGTATTTGCTCACATCGTCAATATGTTGTTTGACCCTATTGCACCAAAGGAAAAAGTTTCTAATACAACCACAACCACATCTTAATTTTTTATTTAAAAGCTTTTATCAGAGACTACTAAGAATTGGAATTAATCAAGATTTTGAGAGCTGTGCATTGCAGAAACAAGTAATGTTTGATATCAGATGACAATAATTCAAAGATCAAATAATAATATTGTGGTCAGTATAAAAAATAAAGCAAAAACTGCTGTCACTAAAGGGTTGCAAAACTTCACTATTGAGCTGTTCATAAGTTTGTTAGTCTAAAGAAATATCACTATTTAGTGATATTTATGTTGCATGCTTTTATTGTTTATAATTGTATTTTTCATAAGAAAAAAGGTGTTACCACTAGCAGTAATGAAAGAGTGAGAAAAATTAGTTTTATATCTTTATTGCAACAAATTATTGCAATTATAAATATACTGTTCAGGCTACAGAAGGTTCTTGTTGTGTTTACAACAACTGTTACAACATGTATATTTCACAACATAGGAAGTGTGTATGCATGCATAATAAAAAAGTAATTAATACTGTAGTACAGTTAGTATTGTAGCTTAAAAAGAAATACATTGGGTTGACTTTGCTACAGAATTGACCCAGGTTCTGAATTGGCGGGTATTTTCAAAACTTGGCACTGAGCCCATTAGCTGATTACCCAACTTTTTAAGATGTGGATGCTCAAAATGTGCCCAGGGATCTTGGAAAGGTTTGTTTTCATATATATGTATTAATATTTCCATCATGATCTCACATAAAATGTGATTTTTTTGAACAGGGAAATAATTAGCAACTTTTGTCTCAGGAACATAAGACATTAAATAGGTCAGGTCTGTTTGTGTGCACTCCATCTGAAGGTGACACTGGCACAAGTGAGCTCCTGTGATCTGCAATGTATAATACAAAACTTGGATCATGTGATATTTTCTCACTGCTTTCCATTAAATAGACCTCTTTAGCTTCATATGCAAATTGACCATTTCAGCTCACATGTCATCCCCTTGAGATATGTTCTTTTATTAAAATATTTACACATGAAAGAACCAACTCCCAAGAGTGGCATCACATGGTCTGAAATGGGCACAACAAACAACAAAGGTAAAGTGGTCAAATATTGTGCTATGTTAACAGGTTCAAAAATATTTGTGGGTGTGGATTAGGGTGGAAGGGGGAGAGCTACTATGATAGCAATGCATGTACAGAGTACTGTCACTTGATAAAGTATTGGTTTTCAGCAGTTATGGTTAACTTGGGAGATTAACACATTAGTCAAATATTCAATAAATGTAATTCATTGTCTTACTTGTTGTAATGGTTTTGATGCAATCTCCATTTTCTTGTCTATTTCCTCTTGGTTTAGTTTTTCCAGCTGGGTGTTATTGGGAAGGGATCTGGTTTTTATTTCAACCAAGAACTGCTGCTGCCCGGTGCTCACTCCATCAGGACTGGCTCCAAATCTATTATCAGAAGGATGTTTGAAGTACCCACACTGAGAGATATCCATTTTACTGTCATTTTGAAATTGTTGTATTGCATTTTGTTCCTGTTGCTTGCCTTGCCTTGTTGCTTGGTAATTTACACCTTTTTGGATTTAAAACATGTTCATCAATTCTGTTCTTTATTGCAAACCATCCATTGTCAAACTCTTTCACACCACTAAATCCGAGGAGAGATGGAACCTTGCTTGCAGTTATAATCCCAACTCTTAGTGCTCTCCAGTCATTAGAACATTGCTCAACTTCGAAATAATTCTGCTTTTTCAATAGAGGGATGATAATTTTTTCATTCTGGCATGGCTGGTCAGATGAACTGCTGCTGCATGAGTTATCCTTTGACTTGGTTGATATTTGTGGCCTCCAAATTGACTCGGTGCCTGCCTGGAATCTTGGTTTTAATACTTCTTTGTCATGATCTAGTCCTTTCTCCCTTTTTTCATACTCTGTTTTATATCTTAAATGTAAAAACAAGCCAGATTTCTTCTTGTATTTGGACAACACTGAATAAACATGATTTTCAACTGATTTCTTTTTTGCAATATTTTCAATGATTTTCCTTTCCATTTCAATCACATCACGTCTATACCAATCACTGAAATCACTTATTTCCTTATTTTGCTCTACAATTTTTTTCTTCTGCCTTATTGTTTTTATATCCCGTCTTGCTCCTCTGAGATTTCTCAAATACTTCAGCTTGATCTGTGATGCTGACTTTACTGTTTTATTACATGCAGGTCCTTTCAGGTGCCATTAATTTTTCGGTGTAATTTTTCGGTGCAAGTCATATGAAGAAACAACTTCTTATGTTTTCTAAAATAATTCAACTGCATCAGCAAGGCGATTGCATGACAGCACAGTCCACTTTTCCCCACTGCACAAGGACAATATGCTTGGGTAGGTGTATTACCAACAAACTTTATGGTTACAGGACGGGAAATACTTCCTGTGTAGGATTTGAGGATGTTTGCTTTTACAAATGAGAGTTTAGAATTGCTTTCTTGGTCAATCATTTTCACAGACATTATTCGCCTCGAAGAAAACATAAGGTGCGCCTTTCGGTACTGACCTTTTCTACCTGCGTATTTGGCTTTCTGGTAGTCTCGAATAGTGTTTTCGTTAACCACGGGGACATTTAGATCTTCATTTTTACCTATTATTTTCCAGTTGGCTGATGTAGGAGGAACTTCCAAGGCATCAAGTGAGGTGGAGAATTCAAAAGTTTGACTAATGCGAAGTACTTTCTTCTCGAATAGTTCAGTAGATTTCCCTAAAGGAGCTAACCTATCAACAAGTTCTTGCTTTTCCCCAGTGACCTTTAGCCCCAGTTCCTTACAATATTGCTTCAGACTTTCTTTGCCGAGTGATGGCAAGCTTTCTGGAGATATATCACATTTGATTGCCTCAAAAGAAGACACTTTTGATTCACATTTTGGACGAGTTTTTGAGTTGCTTGCCGCCATTTTGAATCCGGAATAGTAAAAGAAAGTCCGCAAAAATCCGGTAGTGCCAGTCTCCCGCGCGCCATGAAATTAGGCAATTGTCTCCAAAATGATATATAAAATGACAAAAAACCTATGGAAAATAAAATCCAGCTTAAATACCGTTTGCGCATGCGCAGTACACACCGATCAACCCCTTAACTACCATATCCGCCTTCCTCCCTTCCAAAGCTATCCTATGCCTTTTATTTCATGCAAATCCACTTCAGGGTTCCAGAGATAGAGCCAGATATATCAAGGTGTATAATCAAGTAACTAAACCCTTACTTAACCTCCCCTCCCCTCTAATATTCATCAATAACAGTTAAAAAAACATTGTCATCAAAAAAAATTGACAACTCCTAACAATGCTAATCACAGGCGATATAGATAAATAATGATAGATATCTTGGTATCAAAATATTCCTCTTACCCTTATACGTAAGCTACATTAGTTTTTTTTGTCAGAAAAGTAGTAAGGGGGTAGCAAGGACCCATAAACCTAGGAGCGCAAAATCGTGATCTTACCTTTCCACGTAGAAGAATAAGAAGAACTACGGGAGGGGAGGGTCAGGATTGTGTAAATAGAAAAATAGTGATAGTTTGGCATACGTTATACCATAGAAAACCCTTAATGCATAATAATAATAACATCATGTTATAAAGCAGAGCATGAGGGATCTCATTACGATGGTGACAGCGTGGGAACTTACGTAATGTGCATGCGCCATAGCGAAATTTGCTTTCCACCCAAAATAAATCCCTAGAAGGAAGCGGAGCACAGAGATGATAGTACTAATTGAGTACATTAGCAAGCCACTTTCAGCGCATCATTATCTCTAGATACCGCTGACCAGCGATTTTTCAAAGTCTAGATTTTCGCAAAATTCAAAAAATTCTCAGACGTTGCTACTATGATGTATAGCTCTGATACTTTGCAGCTGATATATACTTGACAAGAGCTATAACATACTGGAAGCTGATTGAATATTGAAAGTTTGACAACTTCTAACTCTTACACATTGAACTAAAATCATACCTAACTTACACACTTCATAGGCATATTGAGTGGTAACACGCACATGACGTCACAACTAATTTGCATATATAATTAGGGTTTTATGAATTTTTACTTTAAAAAAAGCTAAAAAATCGTAGAAAATTTAAAATAGAAGATTTTAAAAAGTTCTTTAATGTTTTAGAAAGTACTTTGCAAGGCCTTTCTTATGCACTAATTTGTTTTTCGAAATAATTTACGAAAGGGGTTCAAATATGGAATTACATTTTGAGCGTAGTGTTTTAACAAGGTCCTTTGTGTAGCTTATATCTCGAAAACTCTAGACTAAGTAGAGAAATGCTTTCTAATAAAGTAATAGCCCTAGTAATGGTGTACATTATGAAAGTAGTTTGGTTCCGAAAAAATAAAACCAGGGGGAGATACGAGCTATTGAATTGTGTGATTTTTTTGCGGAACCGTGAATTTGACGGCCTCTAAAAACTTATGGTTTAAATATTTTTCAAATCTTCAAAGCTGAAATGAAAGACCTTGGTAAGATCTCTACACACACCAAAAATTATTTGCGTAGCATTTATTTAAGGCATCCAAAAGTGAAACCCTAATTTCGCGGAAAAAATCACACTTGACAAAAAAATTGAAAGTGCCATCTCTATACTAAAAAATTTTTCGAACTTTTTACGTATGTTAGTTAGATTCGCTTGCTACATATGTGTACCAAATTTGAGCTGAATTGGACTTAAAATAAAGAAGTTAGTTTTTTCAATTTTTCTAAAAAAATAAGTTTTGTTAAAGGGGATACTTCTATTGTAACTAGACACCGATGTTAAAACTGATACCTGCATCTTGTAGAGAATTAAAAGAGCTTTCAGAATATCATATCAGAACTTCCCTAACATTTGGCATGACGAAGATATGACGTGTCAAAGTAGTATGATTATTTCCGCGAAATTTCCTTTAACAACCCATAATTTCTTCATGTCAAGTGAAGTAACTCATAACCTTTCCAACGATACCATTTAAGCCATGTTTCAATGTAAAACCACTATCCCAGATTTGGGCTGTGACCCCTTCCGCGGTTTCGGGTTAGGGGCCTGAACAGTTACTGGATCTAGGTTACAACCTGTAGTCTGACCGACTTTTGAACTTGCCCTGGCAAGGTAACAGAAGAGATTTGTAGATATGTTTTCAGAATGTGTCATTGAAGTGTTTCGATGCTTTAGATGTCTTCAGGGCCCAGCTTTGAAGGGTCGTTCCAAGGCATCTTGTCTTATCCGCTTCCATTGTGATTTTAGAGAAGGCCCCCTCGCTTGATACAAAGATTTAGCTTTGTCTAGTAGCGTTGCTCTCTCGGGGACGATTTTGCACTTTCCAAACGAAACGTCTCTAGCTATGTCTCTGCAGACTACTTGAAACAGTGTTGTTTCGAAATTCCTAGCCTTTTTCGTCTGGTTGACTTCATCAAAATTACACGGGAGGTATCAAGGAAACTACGTCACTAAACAGCGGATGGTCGGAAGAAGGCCTGCTGATGTCCAAATAAAGACTGCTGATCTGCTGATGGCCAAATGAAAACTGCTGATGGCCAAAAGAAAACTGCTGATGGCCAAAAGAAGACTGCTGATGACCAAATGAATACTGCTGATGGCCAAAAGAAGGCAGACTGATAGCCAAAAGAATCCTGCTGATTACCAGGTGAAGCCTGCAGATGCAGATAAAGGACAAGCCACCATGCAAATCTCTTTACCAAAACCATTCTGTTTTCGTTAGGCTGGGTTATTAACTACGTTTAAACTAGTAATGAAATTCACCACACTTTCACATAGTCAGCCTGATGACTTATTCACAGATGCAGTTGGACATTCAGCTCTCCAATAGCCAGCTTTACCACAACTGAAACAATTTCATTTTTTGATCTCTTCCAAGGCCTTTGTGTTGGAATTTTTCGTGATATGCTCCTTGGCCTCTGTTAGAGTGTCGATTACTTTGGAGTTAAATCGGTACTGATCTTCATTGGCCTTCTTTTTGAATTTCTTTGGTTTGTTGTACTTAATTTCTTGATCTCTCTTATCTGCACGTCTACAGCCTCAGAAGAAACTCTCTTGATTGGCTGGATGGAATCTTCCATCATAGCCTGCATCGAAGCTAGCAGAGTTTCGTTGTCCCTAGTTATTTGATCTTTGATAAACGTAAGAATTTCCATGGATTCCGCGATTCTCGATATAACAACAACAACAATTTTTATTTGCACTCGGGTATGATAAAATTACATGGAAAGGATAATTAAGAATTGCAAAAGAGGAGTACAGCTACCCAAAATAGCTAAGAAGCTAAACGAGTTAGGCCGCTAAGAGGTCCGAAATTGCAGAAAACAATGTTTACAAAAATGTATGGATCATGCAGATTGATACACAAAGAACGAAGAAATATAATGAAAAGAAAAGAAAAAAAACAAAAAGACAAAAATTTACGAATGAGCATTAAACAAGGAGATACATCAATATACCAGATTAATATTCGTCGAGAAAAGAATTGATTAGATGTTTTTTGAACCCACCATGCCTACTAGATTTTGATTCATCAGGAATGGAATTCCACTGCGGTACTCAACTTCAATTATCAGGATCATAAGGAGCTGCAATTCTTGCTTTGAGTCTTGCAAGGTCACTTTCCCTGCCGATGTGGACAGGTCTACTGGTTTCATCTTTCTTTAAGAATGTACGACCATTGGTCGTATATATGAACTTGAATTTGAGCTCGTTCTTTGCCTTTAAGCAGGATTTGAATAACTTCTTATGGGTTAGGGTTAGACTTTCTGAAATAAAGGTGCTGTTGTCATCATCCCACGTATTTGCGCCTTCAAGGTCTTTGGAGCTTTTGCCCTTCAGTAGATTTTTAACTTTATACAGCTTTTCCTTGATCTCTCTTCAGACGAATTTTGCAATGATAATTGGGGGTTCAGGTTTACCATGGTTGCTATTAGAAGGTTAGAAGGTTTGTCTTTTTTATAACACAAAGCCAACTTCATTCAACAGCGATGTGTATATATACTAAGTCTGACAAGAAAAAATTACTCATTTAGAGTTATCTTGCAACATACAGTTGTATTACTGAGGTGCAGCTGGCTCCCTAAATCGGCCTCTTCCTCTCCCCTGGCGATTATGGTGCAGGTAGCAATTCCTCTGAAGATGGCAGATCGCATTGCAAGCATAATCGCAGACGTTATAAGGGGTAGCTCTTGCACCGACCCTAAGCTGACGAGTTGGCTGAGCTTTTTCGGCTTTGTCCACTTGAGCAATCTTCTTCAGTACTTCCTCCTGATCTTTGTCTCCCAGCAACCCATTTATGTAATGTCTAAACAGTTCATCTGGAGACGAAATTTTTTCTCATAAAGCCTGGAGTACTGCTCTGTAGTATCCCGCCTTTGGGTGGTTGGATTCCTGTGCCACCATTTTAAGGTTGAGAACAAGATCTAAGCCCATGTCTTTCGAAAATGGCGCATCTTTGGTACGTAGCATAAAGAATATCTTGGCCAAAGTTCCCTCTACCGAGTCTTTTTTCTCCCTCTCAAGAACTTCCAGCCTTTCCCTCAAACCTCTCACTTGAGGATCGTAGACAAATAAGAGAGTTTGATGCATTAACACATCATCATCATCACGGTTGATTGGCCAAAATTTTTAATCACACATCTTTCTGTAATAACTTCAGGTAACCTGTTATGGTAAACAACAAAGGGGTATTCATAAAATGATAGTATAGCACACTTCAGTCGTTGTTTGTTTATAATTTATGATTTATTTTTATTACACTTTGGCTTTCCAGCAGTCGTTGATATGGCAACAGCAGTACCACGGCTCTTCCTTGGTTTTAAAGTGACATACATCTGCAGTGTAAAATACGGCACATTCCGCATGAAACCACTGCAGACAACACTCACACTGCACCACTAGTCTGTTAGTATTGGACCCTTCTAAAGCATTTGCGTTATCAAAAAGCTGGCAGTCGTCGTAATCTCCACATGTAGCTATGACACTTTCATCTGTGTTGAATACTATGAAAAATATAGATAATAATAAAATAAGGATAAAATAAAAGCAATGACCATGTCAGTGATAAAGGTTAATATTGATAAATAGAATAAATTGAACACATTTGAAGTTGTATTCCTAAAAAGGTTATTTTTACGTACATGCCAAAGTAGTTTTATATAATGGAAACACATGGTTGATTATATCAGGACATTGAAGGTCCTTGGGCACCCACAATTTCAGTCTTCGCTTTTACTTTTATAGGGGAAACGGACGTTTCGAATTCAAGCATACCACCCGAGTACGATTTGTTGCTTCCGCCTCTATCAATTCTTCACAGTTTGGGATTTGAAGGGCCTAAGCCTATCAAAAAAGTTAAAAATGCTTTTATATAATAACGTGAGAGAAAAATGTGATGATGCAGCACTTTGGCATGACATACCCATTCCAATATTTTTGAATGTTCATTGCCTAGGTTCAAAAATGCTAGGCATCTCAAAGGTTCAGACGATTGCTCTTCTCCTGTCAGCAATCAACTGACCGCATTGAATAGGCAGTTGCCATCTGCTGTTGTTTTAAGCAGCTCCATATCGATATTTAGCCTATTTACAGCTGCTCTATATCTTAAATGAAAAATACAGATCTTATTAGTCTAACTCTTTACCATTCCCCCTCCTCTTTATATAAATATTAGAATTAAATTTCTTAATCCATGTAAGAAAATGGCTCAAGCGTACCACCTAAAATATATTGATGAATATATTATTCAATTATTGAGTTCATTATTCACTCTGACTCCACACATTGAGTACTAGTGAATACTCAAGTCAATATTCGAATAATGAAATCATAGATGAAGCCTAGGGGAGTATGCTTGAGCTGTTCTGACTGTAATGTGAATGAATTATTCCTTACTTTCATAGCGACTCGCTTGACACACTTATCTGCCTGTTTAATTTTTTGTGCAGTGTTTCGAGGTTCTGCTTCAGCACAACTTTTGTACCAGGCTGAAACTAGGTCAGGTGTGGATTCTTGTTCACAACAGACCCAATTTCAGCATGATAGGCAGTCTGCATGCCCCCTTCTGACAATGGGTCTGTTGATATTGATTGCAGTGATAACATCCAAAGGGCCTGCCAGGACTGTGCCTCTGTATCAAAGGTCTTGCAGTAATAATTGGTTTTCTTGAAAGGAAGAAAAAGGCTGCTAAAATCATAAAGTACTAAAATTATATGATGTATGTCTTTCAAAAATAAAATAAAAAACAGGGTCACTGACTTTGTTTAAGAGCTTTTAGAAATTAAAGATGTAAAAAAATTGTTGTCTTGCTTTTTTTCCCATCAAAACAATCAGATGACATCCTGACGATGAACATACATGCACAACACTCATGAAAGGAAAGGATGCATGCAAGCAACTTCCCATCATGGACTGCTGACAATTTTTAAAAATGCCTAATTACACAAGCAGCTTCTTATACAATTTGGCCTCTTTCAAATGTGGGATGTCAAGTGTACCTAATTTATTTTAACAACTTTTGGATGAAATAATGTTTCAATAAGCATACCTGTATTATGCATGGATGGGGAAACTATACTTTTGCCCATTGCCAATATGGCAGTTTTGCTTAACAATCCTTTTGTTTCTGTTGACAAAATAAATACATGACACATAAGCAGATATATAGTTAACTCCCCCTTAACTTTGTTACAAATAATTATTCATATTCATGTTATATTCATGTAGCCTTACATTATACTCACCCTCGGTCCATTACCCATAGTTTAGTATTGATATACTTAACCATTTCATTTTTACAAATATTGCTCATTTTTCTAACAAAAAAGTTATATGTACAGTACCTTCTGCATCTGCATTATGCTCAACAGTTATTGGAAGTACTGTAAAATATAATTAAGTACCATTGGAGGTGGGTTATAATTAAATAAATTATAAATTACGTAAATGTAAGAATAACATATGGCTATATTCATTTTTTGGAGAATGAATGTAATGTGCAGACTCACATTGATAATGAGGGGCTTGAACTTGATTCGATCTGTCCAAAATATCTTTCACTAGACTGAAGTCATATGAATAAGTCATATGATCGTTATGTTTTTGAGACAAAATATACAGAGCAAATCCTCATGCAATACTGATCTAAAGTGCATGAGCACAATCAAATTGCTAAATTACCCAAATTGAATTTGGGTACTTATGCTTCTTCTACCCCTCTAAGAATTCCACTGACACTAGTATTTCCTTCAACATTTTCTAGGAAAATGAAAGTATTTCAACAGAAGAAAATGACAGTATTTTTGTCTTCTCTGTAGTTCCTTTGAGTTCCCTGTTCCATTTTTTAGTACCCAGTAATTCCCGGGTTGTTTTACAAAGAAATTGTAAATTTCTTGGCATTCCAAGTGAAGACTTGGTTTTCTTTGAGTAGGTCTCTCAAAGGTGCTGTAAGTGTGCTTAGGTTGGGTATGAAAGGGCCCATGTAGGTTGATAGTCCTAGAAAGGATCGAAGATCTTAGCAGTCTTCTGGCTGCTTCGTTTGCTTCAGGGCAGACACCTTTTCAGGGTCAGGCTGTATTCCATCTTCACTAGAGATGCCATAGAATTTGATCTTATCTTGCTTTATGTGACATTTATGTTGGTTGAGCTTTAACCCAGTCTCTTCACATCTTTGGATCTTGCTGTGGACGCTTCGGTCATGTTCTTCTGTTTGGCATTGGACTACTATGTGGTCGACAATTCCAATGACTCCTTTACACCCTGGTCGATTTTGGACTGGAATACGTCTTGTGACATACAGAGACCAAATGGCTTTCGCAGAAACCAGTACCTGCCAAATGGGGAATTGAATGTGGTGAGGTTGAGTCTTTGTCGGGAAAAGTGTATGTCCTGTGTTGTATATTGTAGTGTACCACTCATTGGCAAGTCTTGGTGTCTAGTATTGAGAAGTGCTTGGCTCCGCTGAGTTTGGGGAGAATTTCTTCAAGTGTTGGCATGACATGGTGGTCACGTTGAATGTCGGTGTTAAGATCCTTGGGATTGTTGTAGGCTGTTGACCCATGCGGTGGGTTTTCCTTCTCAGACCTTTGTGGTGGTCCTTGAGGCTGATTGGTAGTCTTCTTGGGGTCTATGTACGTATTCAGTGTTGGCACTCGCCTTGGAACTTTCTGATGCCATTGAAGCAGGTGGGGTATTTGGATAATAACTGTGCTTTGCTTTCTATCTTCTGACTCGTAGATTGGTTTGTTTGATTGTGGCCATTTGATTGCATGGCATCATTCTGTTTCCACACAACAATTCAAATTAATTAGCTTTAGATCTATTGCTGTTGGCAGGCCTATGATTGTGCAGCCTGGTGCGTTGGTGATGTAGAATGGTACTTTGGTTTTTAGCTTGTTGCGTGTGCATTCTATATCATGAATGCCAAGTCTCTGATCCGTCGTATTCTTTGAGGGTTGTTGCTGATAATTTTAGGACTTGCTATACTAGGTGGGTCAATAGTCTTGAAAGTAGAAGGCTATGATGGAGAACTTCTCGAAATGTCAGTATAATTATTCTCTATAATGGAGAATGTCATTGAGGTAAACGTAAATTTAGGGGGTCCAATAAAAATATTGAAATTTAGAGTACTGGAGATGCACTTTTCCTGCATTTTGAGGGCACAATAATTGGGAGATTCATGTCTCATAATGTTTTAATATTTTAGTATACAATAACTTTTGAAAGAATGGACGTCAATGCCTTCAATACTTCCATGCTTTCGCTTCCTGGATGGCATGTTTGAAGAGAAGTACCGCTGAGCAGCTGGGCTCAATACTACCCATAATCGATTGGTGCGAAAGAAATCCAAAAATGACCAAAAATGACATGGAGGGACTTCTCTCCATGAATTTAGTCAAAAATCTTGCTAGAAACGACAATGAACAGTACGCTAGTTTTTAAGTATAATTAAGCAATTAAGCAATTTATGAGCTTCATTGAGAAAGATTTGTTGAAAACAACTAAAGTTAAACTTTCACAGTTTTAATGTAGCCTGTGGTCAGAAGCAAATTAGACACCCCTGCTATACTGTAGTGAACCTAATCTTGTGTGACATGATATACTATCACAAAAACAAGGTGCTGAGCTGAAGTTCTGGCTAACATGTGCAGCTAACTGCTTCAGTGATATTACTATTAGATGGTATTACCGAAACCGTGTGTTCGAGTCCTGCCAAGAGCATTTGATATTTTTGTCTTAATTCCTTATTCCTTGCTTCAGTGATATTTACCCATACTCCCGTTCGGGCTAATCAATAGTCCTGGAGCTGGTCGAGGACAACGTTTTTTTCAAATGACTGTATGTAACAGGTATACTCATGCGAGCCGACAGGTACTACAAGATTAGCAAAGTAATGTAATATCTTGGACTGTGAAGAGGTTTAGCCTTGTCTCCTTTAGGATTGTCAGATTTGTGAAATGCCAAATGAGCTGGGATATAACAGGTTTTAGAAAAAACCTACTAATGGTCTATCACCAATCGAGCCCTGTGATTGGCTGAGCTACTAGAGGTCTATTAGTGATAGACCTCTAGTAGCGAAAAGCGCCGGTTTTGAAAACCAAAAAAATATATTTAAAGCAAAATCCAAAACTTTTTGCATCCTTTTATTGGACCGATTAGTAGGTTTTTACTAAAACAATTAGACCTCTCGACCTCATGGCCTACGAGTCAATAGCCCATTCGGCCTTCGGCCTCATGGGCTATTGACTCGTAGACCATTCGGACTCGAGGACTAATTGTTAATTCTTTTTACAGCGCCACCTTGTCCCATACTTCTCATGATGTGGAGGACACACAGTTAGCTTCAAATGACCTTTGTTGGTTTCAAATATTCCTAAAGATAAATAAATATATACTACTTATTGATGCCCTTAGAGACGGTTTGTTATGTATAGTCGGGGGGTAGTTTTTAGAAATTGCCAAAGGCCGGTGCCTTAAAATCCCTCCCTCCAAACTCAAAACATTCAAACATTTTATCCTCCCTCTTTTATTAGGGGATACACATCTCCTGAGTACTTTTAAAATTTAGCCCAAAATAAGGACAGGCGAAAAGTGCCTTGTCTTTGTCTTTTTTCTGTGGGATGTTATTTTTATGCTTATTATATGCTGTGCAACTGGTGTTATAAATAGTTGATAAGAGGTTCGGGTTCAAATATCTTTTTTCTGAATTTGATGGTCTGGTAGTTTCATTATAGAGTATAAAACTCAATATATGACTAGAGAAAAACAGTTTTAAATTACATTGATGTACATTCATTGCAATGTTCTTGTAACTATATGATTTTTTTTCATAACTGTTTGGCGATCACAGGTTTTTTTTCAATCTTACTTTCTGTGACTTTCTTTCAAGTAGCACAAAACTCAATATAAAACGTGGAGCAAGTGCAGAATACCCCATAAACCATACAACAAATAAAAGTCATTTCTCTTTAATATGTGTGTAACCTCTTTTATTTTCCTTGTAGTTCACGTAAAGTAAAGTGTAAGGACATCGCAGTTCTTTGCTCTATGCAATCCTCTTTCTTACTTTTTCTCGACCAGATCTCAATGTACTTTTTCTTTGTAAAGGGTTTCAACCAATCTTATCTTTAATCCTCACGCTACTGATGACTATGCTTTCACTACCATGTTGAAGTACCTTTGCTACCAAAAATATTTGCAAACCAATAACGTAAAAAAACTTGATCAACAGTGATAAAACTTTATATCAACATCCGTAAAGCAGTTTAGAGTATTTTATCGATCATGACACGATACGAGCGATCAAACAAAGATCGCATAACGATCATACGCCTGTCTTTGAAATGGCACAAATATTACAATCCTTTTTGGCCTTCATCGTAATGAAACCATTTATTTTGTCTTCGTAAACGTACGTAACCCACCTCAGTGGCCTTATGTCTGCTCTACGAACATCGACTCATCTCTTTACAATATGAACTCCCGCCAATTTTATGTTCTGGATCCGATTTCCATCACTGTAATTTCTGGTTACAGCCTTATCAGTATTTAGTGTAATCAGTGTTGAAGTAGACGCCCTCACGATCAAAACATTTTTTATTTCCAAAGTTTAGACTTTCAAGATACCTTAGCTCCCCTTGTAATTTACATTTCACGTGTTTGTTTTTAACGATAAAAAGACACGTTTTTGTTTTATCGCTGTCATTAGGGCCTCTGAAGGTCAAAGCATTCATTTTAAAATATGTCACACATGGTTTTGTGAAAATCATGACAAAAATTAATTATTAGTTATGTTACATTCCCGGTATGGAATATTTTTTCCCTTGCTGAAGTACTTCTACATCTGGTTTTATAACAAACTTGACTTATTCATCAAAACGTCTTTCTTTGATCGGCCAGGAATAAACACCATCCACTAGATTGTTGTTCAGGAAGTTTATTCTCATTACATTTTGGCACGGATGGAGAGACTGTACTTTCCCAAAACTATAGTAGGTGTCGTATGCTACAGCCACCCAACTATTGTCTTTTATTTTGGCAATATCAAAGTCCTTAAAAGTTATAAGCTGCATAAGTACTTACAATTTTAACTTAATACTTATTTTAGAAATAAAATAGTTGCAAAAAGAAATGACCAATTCCTTCAGGTATACTCACCACGCCCAGTTGATTTCTTCTTCATTTGAATCAACTGTGAAAAAACGAAATTGTTCTCAATAAATGAGTATTTTATTTGTGTGTAAGTATATTATTTTGGTTTGAGTGTGTGTTACTGTGTAAAAAGTATTTTTTTCACGAGTCCTTTTTACCTTTCTGGTTGTTGAACTGGACTTTTGATTCTTTTCTTTTTGAAGTTTGCCCTGCCTAGGATATAAACCGAAACAACATAACAAGTGAGCGCATGATGTGTGATATGTTTACTTTTTCTTGATCATCTTGCTACGTTGAAAAATTGCAATTTTTTAAGAACTTTAATTCAGATTATGGAATACATTGGTCAACACTATAGATGAACTGATGTGGTCGTTAAGAAACTTAGCATTGCTTTGACACTTTAGGTATTGGAGTTGGTCTTTAGACTAGAGAAAAAAATATAAATTGCATGCATTTGATGTTGAAGATGAGTTCGCCAAAGGAGTGGGATAAAATATACTGATTACTTACGCTTGGTACTTCCTTGTTTTGTTTTGGATGTGATTGCTGTAACTTGGTTTTGAGGAAGCTCACATTATTACGAAGCATTTAATTTTCCTGACATTAATATTACCAAATATAGTATTATTGCTTCAAACTGAACGAAGTCTCAGATATAAAGAATAAGACAACTCAAATATTTAGAGTTTTCTTACTTTCTCTTTCTCTTTGCTTGAGAAATTCACAAGCCCCGATCTTACATGCTTGAGCTCCTGCAACAATTAATCTACAACTTTGATTACAATGTAAACTTACATTTACTTGATTTAGTTTGTGCTCTCCCCATCCTTTGTGGAGCATAAAACATCTGCCCCCCTCTATTTGCACCAGCCTCTTCCCGTAAATAATGACTGGTCTGCAAATCAATAATCTTCTTATATAAGTTTGAAGATTTACTCGCAAGCTTGTTCTTATCCTAAAACAAGGAAAAGGAAAGGTTACAACTGAGTATTAAACGGAACCACGTACTGAAATGCGTTATTTCTGGATAAAGAGTTTTTAAAACACATGTCGATCAAGGTCTCCGGAATCCAGGCGAGGAGGCTTGGCCCTGCTTATAGTTTTCTTTGCAGGGCTTGAAGGCTTTGTCTACCTTATTTCAGCATCTAGAATTTTTCCATACTCTTTGTCCACCAATATTGCTGTGAAATAGGCTTTAAACTGGTCGATGGGACTTTTTGAGGCCAATATTTAAATAAAAGCACTCATCAAACTAAGTTTGTGAGGCGTGAGGAGGCAAAGCTCAGAACAATTCGACAAAATTACATTTTTAGGCCAATATTTAAATAAAAGCACTCAACAAACTAAGTTTTTAGGTTTTTAATAAAAAGATAAAGTTCATATGTATATGTGATTTGTTCCACCAGAGGGGACATATCCCGGGACATTTCCCACTTTGACGTCTTCAAAAGTGGGATTTGTCCCACAGAATGGGACTTGTCCCATGGGACAGGGAAACTTCCACGGGATTTGTCCCAAGACCAGGAATTGTCCCAGAGAACAGGTAAATGTTCCCTGAGATTTTCCCTTGACCAGGAATTGTTCCACAGGACAGGGAAAATGTCCTTTTTTGGTTTCTACGTTTTTTGTTGTTTTTTTAATAATTATTTTGGAAATTTCGTAAATATTCTGCTAAAATATTAAATTTTGGGATCTAGAGCACTTTCTGTCACTGGGGCTGGAGCCTCAGTTTTGATAGGTGTTCTCACTTTTCTCATGGCTCTCTACTGAACGAAGTTACAGCCGTCTGGCGAAGGTTTATATGAAAAAGCCGGCCCTTTTACTACTCTCCCATATTTCTTCTTTTGAAGGGCATGGAAGATTTTAGATAGACTTACACTGGTCATCTGGATTCCAGTTCGAGTTAGAAAGATAGCACTGCGCTCTTGGCCACCATTTTCTTCAACAGCAATGGTCACAACCATGAGAGTATTAATACATAATTCTCCCGGAAAGGCTGATAATCCTTAACATGAACAAGAACAGTGCAATAAGACAAATATGTACCTCCATATAGCAACAAGCTACTCAGTTTTGGATACCGAGAGAGGTTTATTGAAGAACACACGTAAAATGTCTGCAAATCAAATATTAAGCTAAAAAACGATAATAATAAAATTCGATATTAATATTTACGTTATTGTAATGTAATGTATTACAACTGAACTATATGTAATAATTTGAATTAGATAAACTGAGTAATAATAGGAGCAGCAGGTCGGATTGTAGGAGCGGCATTTTGAGCAGAGTTCCTAAAGAGTGTAGTCCTGCAATAATTGGGTTCGATTAGATTTTGGTGACCTGATCGAGTTTGCAAAGAGCAAAGAGAAAATAAAGTGACATAAGAGGAAATATCTAGATAAATAAAGACAAATCATATGAACATAAAGTATCAAGAATCCCAACTGGCAAGGAGACAAACCAGTTGGTTATTTACAAGCATGGTCGAGAGTCTCCTTGTTACAGATTGAAGTATGGTGCGCACGTTTGACAAACTGATTTACTTTTGCAGTCTGCGACTCGGTGTTTTACTTCCAGTGCAATTGAAACATAGACGTTTTTCTGCTAGGATACGTTTCCGGTCGTCGGTATTTACAATTCAATCGCAGTTGATGGCCTTTTGGTCTGGTTTATCGCAAAACAAACACGACTTTGTCTCGTGTTTACATTCCTCTTTAGCGTAGAACATTTTTCCAGTACGTGGCGTTGGTCTTGGTTGTGGTGCTTTTGACAATACTTTCTCTTCTACAGGATTGATATCTGTCCATTGTCTTAACTCTTCTAGTAGATCCTCAAATCCCCAGTCATGCCATTTGTCATGTCCACACACTAATTCTGCCTTGATAGGCTTTAGCTTATCTAAAGTCGCTCTCACGTTACCCTTCACATCATTTAGTCAGCCAAGAGTTTCTAGGCTTTGAACATTAAACCTCAATTGCTTGTAAAATTATTTTACTTTACGAGGATTGGCTTTGCTAATGATTGGTAGTTCCATTATATTCCTTGCGTAAGCATTAATTATGTCACTCGTTTCCATATTTGGCTTCTAGGATTGCCTTTGTAAGGTTCTTTTATAAAGCTTTATTGTAGTAATAATGAGTAAAGGGAGATCAAAATATGAGTGAATTTTTTACAAGCAATTTTTCTTAATAAACCAAACCTTCCAATGTTAGCTTTTGATCGTAAGCAATCCACACATGTATCGTCTGAATCAGCCCCCAGTGGCGGATCCAGGATTTTTCCAAGGGGGGTTCCATTTTGGTTTCACATTTTCCTAAAACGAACTTTTTTAACCGTGCCTCTCGAATTGTAGCAAATGTAATGTGAGTGGTTACAGGTAGCGCATTTCACAAAGTCTAAAAACGCATTACAGTTCTGTATTCGTACATGTGTGATAGTAATAAACACTAATACTGTAAGTGATAGTCTAATGTAAAGCCACTTACCTATTGTAAGATATAAGCCAGCTTCATCCTCCTCAGATGCAATTGTTCGAAAGATTTCACCATCTCTGCCATTTTGCCTTCATTAGAAACGAGTTTATCGCAAAGATCGCGATTGATTTTCATTAATGCCAGCCCAGATAACCGTTCCTCGCACATTGCGGAGCGTCTGTCAGACTTAATGAGCTTCAGTTGACTGAAACTTCTTTCGCTCTCGCAAGAAGTAATGAGAAGAGTCAATGCAAGGCGAAGTAAGATATGAATGTTCGGGAACTGCAGACAATTGCAACTTTGAAAGACATCCACCAAGTTCCTTGGGAGATCGTCGAGACTAGTATCCCGCAATCGCTGTTTCCATTTTCTTATCCACATACTGTATTCTGTAGGGAGCATTTGGGAATGTGGCATGTCGTCGCTGTACATCTTTGCAGTTTCAGCAAGTTTATCAGGAAGGTCAACACCATCTTCAAAGCAAATACATTCTCTTGGAAGTAGACACAAGAGACCAAGTGTAACATCTTTAGCAGGATTGTTGCCAAATCTTTCCAGAAGCTCATTAACTGCATGCGATATGAACTCGTTGTATAAAGTTACGCGAAAATAATCTTCCACGCTTTCTACATCATGATTGTCCCTGTTCGTCTGCCTTCTTGCAATCCTTGGCTTACTCAGCTCGAAATCTTGCCCATGTAGTTCTTGTGCCATCTTTGTCGTATCCTTGAAAATCCTTGTGAATTCTGCTACAGAATTTTCTCTCATGGTCTTTAATGTTGAAATAATGGAATTGACTTCGCTGTAAGCATACGAAACATCCATCGCTTGCATCTGTAGTTTTATTGTTAACTCTCTTAACAGATAAAGGATTCTTTGCAGAATAGTAAGGCTTATAAGAAATGGAGTAGACTCAAGTTGGAACAAAAATCCATTGGCTTTGGTAACGGTTTCAGTATCCCACATCCAATTTGTACCACATTCCTGATGCTGGTGTGGATACACAATAGCTTCTAATGCTGTGTGGACTGCTGGGAGCATCTCCGCAAAGACGATATAAGCATCGATACGCAGTACCCAACGGGTTCGGCATGCATCTTTCAGTTTCTTAGCATTTGACCCATGTGGACTTTGTAATTCAAAAGCTTTATCAAGGAGGCGCTGCCTTTTAGCTGAGTTATTAAAAAATCTTGCGATTTCACCAACGTATGATTCAGCATTCTTGATCTGAGGGATTTTACATGCAGAAACTATTGCCAGGTTTAAACGATGAGCAGCACAATGAAAATACAGTGCAAGCGGTGCCTCCTTTTGCACAATTGTCTTACACCCAGATCTTGCACCAGACATATTCGAGGCGCCATCATAACATTGACCCCTCAGGTTTGCCAAAGACAAACCTTGCTTTGAAAGCCATTGTATTATAACGTTTGCTAGTGTTTCACCTGTGATACGCTCTGCCTCAGCAAAGTCAACAAACACTTCTTTGATGACAGAATTATGGACATAGCATAGACAAATTGATAACTGTTCTTTGTTAGAAATGTCCGTCACTTCATCCGCAATCACAGTGTAGAACCTCGCTTCGAGAACTTCCTCTATGATCTCATTACAAATAGCCTTCCCAATAACGTCTATTAACTCATTCTGTATAGTTTTAGAGGTATATTTAGCATTTTTTGGTGCGTTCTCCAGGTGTTTCAGAAGAACTTGATCTGTTTCAGCCCGAAAACGTACCAGTTCAATAAAATTGCCTTCATTAGATGCTCTTTTCTCCTCGTCTTCCATCCACGTTATTTTGTCGTCTCTGTGACCGCGAAGTGCAATCCCTTGTTTTCCGCAAAATGCTACAATCCTCATCAACGACTCGATTACTTTCCTGTTATTTTCAATTATATTTTTGGCTTTTTCGTCTAGAATATTGTGCACTGCCAACGTTGGTTCCTCATAACGCAAAAAAAAATTCACTCATCTTCTCCATCGACGTTTTGTGATATTCTTGTGATGCATGAGCATTCATCTTTTCGGACATTTTTGTCCACATTTTAAACAGTTTATTTACAAATTGACCCAGAGTTTGTGTTCTTTCAGGAGTAATTGCAAATAACGCACAGGCACGGCAAAATGCTCCATCACAATGGCGACTATAGTGAAGCCACGGTTGTTTTTTCAGCCAAGATGGCTGAAATTGCCTAAAAGTGGATGAATTGGTAAGTTGAGTACGAGGATAAGATGCGGCATCACAATCGGGCTCCTTTTTCAGAATACGGTAGGTATCTTCTCTACTGAGCTTGCGGATGTCAATGCCTGACGCCAAGATCTTGCCTATGTCTGTATAAGTCTCCACAGTAACATCTGGATCTAAATTAATAGCATCGTCATTGTTTAATGTTTGGGAGTTATACGAATTAAAAAATATTCATACACTGCAGATTTTTCGTGCAGCAAAACAATCTGACTTACTAAGAGCTCTGTTAGTGTTTATTTCTCTCTCTTCGCAACCACTTGTATTGTTTACATCTGTCAAAGAATTCAATGATGTTTTACCACCGATTTCATTGATTCGCGAAACGCCGTATGAGCCGCGAAGTTGTCGATTATCTTCCGTCAATCATGCAAGTGGGCGGCGTTTGTCTGGTATTTAAGGATGAGGGATACTAATGCAGACTATTTTTTTCCTAGTTTCTGTAATATGGTTTTAGTGGGCAGTGACATTAATATCAATGAAATTGGTGGTAAAGTTTAAGACTATTATAAGTAATAGGCATGCAGGGAGAAAAGGTGAGAAGGAGAAAAAAATACAAATATCAAACCAATCAGTAAATCTTTATGTAAGAACCAAACAACAACAGTCTATACTATAAATTCAATATAGTATTCAACAGTTAAGAAAAGTGAAATCTCAACAACCATGGTTCACTGTAAAAGATGTAAGATGATTGCTCTCAATCACTCAAAATATCGGTTTCACCATCACTTGATCCTGCAGATAGCTCCCACTCTTCTTCAAAACGGACAAATATGTCTTCCCCCTCTACTAATTGGTTACGTGGATCACTAAGCTCCTCTCTTCCTGGCAGGAAGAGTAACATGTTATCGTATAACACCGTTCCCATTTCTTCTGGTCGATCTATGTACACTCGAATGGCAGGATGAACCAAGAAGTCATGGTGATGCGTTGATGTTACATGTTTCAGAACAGTGAGAGTTATCAGATATCTCAGATCGTGAATATCTGCTTCATTAGTCTCACTAGGTACAAACTTGATCATAATTGATTCAAAGTGCTGCTTGCAGATGTATCTCAAATCAATGAAAACTTCCATGATTGAAATCTTGATATAACTTAACTTTACATGCAAATGATTACCTGAGAGAGAAGGAATTTTAGATGGAGGCTCGACTTGATCACTGCTAACAGTGCTATCAGCACTGGAAATACATTCACTATAAATGCAAAACAGCACAATACTAGAATACTTAATTGTTGGCAAAATTACGGAATATAAACATGTACTATAACTTACCGTTTTTTTGAGAAGAAAGTACTAATAGAACGCTGCATTTCCAAAATGACTGAGGAATTAAAAAATGGCGACACGCTGTCTGTACATGATGAAAACGAATGCTGATAAAATGTACCGCAGGCACTCGTAGGCACAGGTAGCCCATGCCGACTATTTTTTTAATGAAAATTCATTGTAGGATGCGTTTTTATTTATTTTTTTTGGTGCTCGAGCGGGGTTCCGTTGAACATGGGTTTTTATTTATTTATTTATTTTTTGGTGCCCGAGGGGGGTTCCGTGGAACCCTTGGAACCCCCCCTGGATCCGCCACTGAAATATTTTGGTTTAAGTTGCGGTTCAAGGCCAAATACTTTATATGCTCTGGCAAAAAAACAAAAAAGATTAATCTTGATGATATCCTCATGTACATTTAATGTGACATGAAATGGTCCTTGTTCAGGAATGATAGCCTTGCATTGATTGCTGCCTTCTTGGTTTTGGGCAATTAGTTTTTTAGTATGGAACCAAGTAGGCCAGTCTCCTGGTAAAGGTAAGATGTGTTCTTTCACATAGTCATTCAAGTCAATACATTGGAATGAGTGATCAATTACCTTTTTATACTCTTCCATGGACTTCAAGCTTTGCTCAAACTCGTCAATAAGAACACATGTACCTGGACTGATATCACGCATGGTCAATAAGATCCTGGTCAAAGACCCATTTGACCTGTGGCTCATAAACACGTTTTATATCGTAAACATGTGTTATAAATGAACACATATTATAAAAAAGTCGCCGTTTTGTTATAGATCGGAAACACGTTTTATAATTATGAAAGTTCGCCGTTCATATGGTAAACATGTTTTATAATTGAACAATTATTATAAATGAAACATGTATTATAAATTTCAACGTATGTTAGAAGTGTAGAGATGAAGTATAAACAAGAACATGTTTTATAAATACAAACATATATTATATATTTCAGAAATATCATACATATTTATGTCTAGTCGTTGTATATATCCACAATCGTGTCTGATATTTTAGACTTGTCATATATATATGTCATGTATTTTTGACAAGCTTGGCGCCCCATATGAGTGAGTGCTACAACGCTGTTAGGATATTTTGCTCAATATGCGGGAAAGAGAGCGTCCTTTGCTTAAGTATAATTTCCTAGCCAATGAGTAATCGTCTCAGAGTCCCAAAGGTCGACAAACCTGTGAAGAATGCTAACAATAACCATGATTTCGGCAGAATCTACATATTTAATGACTTTGCATAGGGCCTGTTGTGGTTAAGAAAGGAGCATCCGCCCCTCCGACTTGGTTCACAACAGGCAAAATATGTGGGTCTCCGGAATCCAGGGGGCTTGGTCCTGCTTATAGTTTTCTTTGCGGGGCTTGAAGGCTTTGTCTACCTTATTTACAGCATCTAGAATTTTCCCATACTCTTTGTCTGCCAATAAAGCTGTGGCTTTAAACTGGATGATGGGGCAGGAGAGCTTGTCCCAAAGGGTAGCTGCAATTATACTGTAAGATGGTGCTTTAGGACTGAAGCCAGTCTAGCTGAAACTAGGTGATAGATGTTATGTGTGTGTGTGTGGTTCAACTGAAATGAAGAAATATGAAAATTACAAAAAAATAGAGCAAAATAAGGCAAAAAAATCTTACTTACAAATATTGTGGATGGCAACTCAAAACTAAACTTACTATGCTGCGGCAAACCTAATTACTTATGCATGCAGGAATTCTGGTATTATGTCATCAACAACTTTGCTATTTGGTTTCTGAAGTCCTTTCCAGTCGGAAAATAACGACGATTAGGTCTTTTGGGGTTTTAGTTGCCGTCAGCAACTTGGAATAGATTTCCATCCACAAACTGGCTGATGCAGCGTCTTACCTGTTCGTGATGTTTTGCTTCAGTAGCTCGTTTATTTTATCAATAATCCGTTTTACGATATAGTGACCCACTGTCGCAGTTTCACCAACTGGATCCTTGCAGTGTGAAGAACTTAAAGGTACTTTCTTGTTACTGTTTGGGGGAACAAATGTAAGTACGCTTTTCAACGTCGCTGATATCCTCAGATTAATCAGTTCTAGCCCTGGTTAGCTCCAACTACTAAATCAACAAAAGTACTTTCATAAATAGAGGTTTCCTTAACTACATCTTGTGGACTACATGGGATTAATTTAACCATATTATAAAATATATTCTTCTTGTGAGTTTTAAGTTCTGATTTAAAACAGGAGAGGTTTGGAGTATTTACCTGTTTAGATTCAAGAAATAACACCAAGGAAACCAAAGTTCTAGAAATCCACATAAGAGCTCTGAACACTACGGTGTCCAACTTTGTACTGACTCACGGTGGCAGAACAAATGAGATCCCTCCCTTAGGTTCAATACCCATCAGAGCCTTCAGACTTGTGGTATTTTTGTATGAAGAAAAGGTAAGCTGCTGGGCTTCTGGATTGGCTGGCTTTTCAATGTAAATTTTTGTGGCATCTATAATGAGTGTGGTAGTAGAGCACTTTTTAGCAAAGCATGCAGGCTTGTGTAACTGAACAATTTCTTTTGAAGAAAATATCTCCAGTTCCTTAAATCTACAAAAAAATTTAACTTTATCAAGGTGTTGATGGTCTTGGAGATGTTCCAAACCTGGCTGCTATATTTTCCTCCAGAAGACCAACTTTTAAATGGCACAGCACCATAAATAATTCGGTTTCTACAGAAAAAGTTCTGATGGTCTGAGCTATTTCTTTATACATTGTTATAGTTCAGATGACTAGCAGTTTGTCTTCCAAGGATGTCAAGGACCATTAAAAACATGTCATACAAAACCAGTATAAAACTTAAAGAATTTGTTATTCTCCTTAACAGTCTGACACTGAATGCTCTTTCCTTATTTAGCATTTCAAGTTCCTTTCTTGCTGTTCTTTCTTGTAAAAGCAGTTCAATCTCCTTTACCTTAGTCTCGAGTTCTTATTCTCTGATTCTCCATTTCTCTTTCAAATCCAGCACACCTTTTTCCTTCAATTTGAGGCCCTTCACAAGTTTTTCGTTTTCACGGACGTGTGGATCTTCGAATATGATTGGATCTGTGTTTTCGATGCTCTTTAGTTTTTCATTTTCATGATTATTAATGAGATTAATATCAACATTCATATCCTCACTCACATGAAGGGATTTTGCAGCTTTACTTTTTCGCCTCTCTGTTGTTGTTGTTGTTGTTGTTGTTGTTGTTGCAATTCGTTCATATGGTCTTTTCATCTGTGGCTTCTCAGACGAGAAAATAAACTTCGTAGGAACAGATTCCGGTTTCAATTGCATTTGTTCACCTTCCTCGATACGAGAGCGTACTCAAAGTAAGCCACCTGAAAAAGTAAGACCTTCAGACCTGTGATTTGCTACCAAGTTTGTGGCTGTGTATTAGTTCATCAAAGTCAAAGGTTCTTTTCCAATGACATCAATATTTGATGGTAGATATGGTGGAATCAGCGAGAAACTGGTTAAGTCTCATTCAAAGTCGAATGGTGAACAAGGAAAAAAACTACTCCTTTTTACCCCCAAAGAACACGAATACTTGAAAGACGGGATAAAAGGATATGGTTATGGACACTGGATGGCTACCCAACATACAAATTACAGCACTGAAGAACAGCAAACTCTTTACTTAACAGGGCAACTAGGAAATGTAAAGACTAAGAAACTTTATTGATTATTCTTGTTGATCAACCATTGATGCACACTATACTGACTAGTAGTACAATAAATTTGCAGTTGTTATTGGTTGGAGAAGAACATTGTGACTTTTTTTTGTCCTGGGGGTGGGGAAGCCCTTTTCCTTTCGGTATGTCTTGGGGAGGCGTGGGGCACGTTCACTGGTTGTGTACTGCAGATTATCCTCGACACGTGTGGTGGACTGCTTGCATGGGCAAATTTCGTGGAACGTAGGGCCTCATCAGCCCTATCCAATAACATCCTGGGGTCAGTGATCAGTTAAGCAGCTTTGTGCTGACAACACACAACTCTGTCAGGGTTTTCCACTTTTCCTCAACATTGTCTGATGGCTACTTGTGTTGACTGTTTTTGATGTATTTCCAATGACCAAATAAAACTTTCACCTTTTCATATAAGAACCAGTTTAACTTGTAAAGCTGTAGTACTAGTGGTTCTTGTATAAAATTATATAAGGTGCTTCAATAATAACTTTCGGCCTTATTGTTCTTAATTCACTGATGGTCCTTTTATAATAGGAGTTTATACTGTTTATACTTGCTGATTACAGATATTATTAAAAATTCACAGCGAATATGATTTCTTTTCTTTCTTTTTTTTTTACATTTCTCAAACATGATAAGTTAGGGTGCAGTGGTAGCAACAATTTTTAACAATTATACCCTGTGGTTGGCCAATAAATATTTTATATGTAGTACATTAGAAGAGTTGATTATTTGGTGTATCAAATTATGGTGCAATCAGTGATCATGTGTGATATGTTCAATATTCATAAATGTCATATATATTGATAGATTTCCCAAAAACCTGACCATATTGAATTTTATGCACACGTTGGTCTCCTTTAAAGAGCCTGCAAAAGCAAGTCAGTCATTAAATATTATTGATATTTTTGCACGCCCTTGGCAAAAATGGTTCTCAATAAATCTTGATTTATAAGCCATACTTTTGTAAATCTATGACAAATCCTCCCCAATAATCACGTTCTTTTACTTTCTTCTTTACTGCTTCCAAAAAAACACCCATCTACCACTTCTCTTTGCCACCCAGGTTTCAGCTCACGTTTATTCTTTTAAAGCCTTGCAGGAGATTAAAGTGCATCCAAATTAATATCATAATACTCCTAAAATTATACATGCAATAATGCACGAGTATTTTGGTAAGGCAATCAGTGAAACAATTTAAATCTGGATGGGAAAGAATGTAAATCTGGATGGGAAAGGGGAAAGAATATGAAAGAAACACACACAAAAACCCCTGTCAGATTACCCTCACAATTATATCCCTCTTAATCATGAACTTTGCATACGTTTGACTTACCTTATTATTCTGTTACTGGGCAAATCTATGACTTGTCTGAGTGGATGTAACACATGGGGGTTTTTGCAATACAAGTCCAGACACCGTTGAATTATTCTAAGAAAAAGGAACAACAATGCATGAGTATATGAATAATCACAGCCGGTACTGAGCTACAGAGGAAAACCCTAATATACATGCATGGATCGAAAAAGTCAATACAACAACAATATCAATTATATAATTAGTATAATTAAAACTTACTTGGGGTGCCATCTGTATCCTTGTTTGGAGCTTGTTTGCAAAATATTTTTTTGTTGCTCCCAAAATAATTGCATGTCTGCTATTACTTTGTAGGCTGCACGATTTTCGAGCATACACAATAGTTGGTTATAGTCATCCTGTTCCAAATCCAGCAATTTCTCCGCAAATTTTTTTTCCTTCCATCTATTTTTTTTGCCTGACAATTCTTGAGGTATTTTTTTTGTTCCAACAACTTAGTAGCTATCTCTTGATCAGACATATAATGGTGGTTTGCGTGGCTAGAAGGTTGCCCTTGAAAGAGTTTTTTTTTCTTTGCCTTCTCTTGACTTTATTTCTCTTCATGAGAGCACAGTTGAAGCAGTACTGACCACTAGATGCAGCAAGGACTTGGCATTTAGATGAAAACATTCTCTTCTGGAGGGATTGGTTATGCGAGATACTGTATGGATGATTCTATCTGTTAGGAACTTGGTTTGCTGATCGTCATCTGCAATGAGTAAGTGGATGAATTGAGAAAATGAGCCAACAATCTGACCTTCGATAATGTAGGAAGTTCCTCTATTTCTTTGGTGATTCCCAGATCCCCCAATGGCAAAATAAATCCTCTACTTTTCACTTGTAGATTCAGCATATTTTCCTTGTCAAAACGTAATGATATCTCAGTTGTCAGACGTTGGTTTTCATAGGCAATTCCTTCAGCTCTCACGAAGGACAACGAAGAGCAACTGTTACGGACAGCAGTCCAGTTTGGTAGGTCTAAATCATGCTCCAGCAAATCGAGCTCTGTCCTTCCATCTGCCGTAATACTGTGGCCGTCATTGGTATTTTTTTCTTGCCTAGATTGAAATATCCAGCCACACGAGTTTCATCTTGCTTTCCTACTTTTTTATATCGGACGCCTTTGCTTCCCCAACTATCGTTAACGATTCTCCCAATCGAGTTTCACGGCAGCTTATTTTCCTCTTCGTCCTTTTCCCAAAATTTCATCCACAGATGTAAAAGAATTTCTCTGTAACTCAAATTTACTATATAACCTAAAAAGAAATAACATCAAAGATTCATAACCAGCTACTTAAGGTTATAGCTCAATCATAAATAAACTCATAAACTTACCATAATTTCGTCCTTTTTTTCTTAGCTTCTACTTGACTAATAATTCACCACATCTCTTTTTCTTGAAACTAACGTGGAAAACATATTTCAAAAGTAACCTCTAAACCGAGAATAACTGATAGTAAATATTGAAGAAACGTTAATGTTTTTAAAAATTTCAGCTCAAGAATAACCTCATCTTATAATTAATGCAGACAACATTACATATACACACTGTTGTGAGTGGCTGGCAATTGAGCTATAAACACGTCTACTCGCCTCCAACACATCTTATTCTCGTAAGGGATGTATTTCTTTATTGCTAGCAATTTCTAATAGAGACTTTACTTTAGTTTTTCTGATGATAATGTATGTGACAGTTTGGTAAACTATTAGAAAAATAAAGTGGAATTTAAAGTGGAAGTTGACAGACTAGAAGCAAAGCAACCATATAAACAAGCGACTCGGCCACCTTCGCTTTGAAAGCTTTGGAAGATAGAACCAAATCTCTGCTAGAAAAATTGTAATCTCAATAACATGCTCAACCTCATCCACAACCTACTTAGAAAAAGGTTTTGGCTTCTTTGGTGGAATTTCACTTTCTTCTCTTACACTTGCAGAACAACTAGAGTCGTCGTCTTCGTGGCTTCAACGACAATAAGACTGTACTCAGAATTCAAGCAATCATTTACTTTAACTTTACAGAAAAAAATAGAAAACTTAGTTTTCTTACCTAACTTTCTTGAAAAACAGCTGAATCGAGCTTTGGTTGGACATATTTTTAAGAGGTGTATCGTCCTCAGTGTAAATCCTGGAGACTCGACCAAGACCCAAGACACACAGACAACGAGCATGGCGATACAGGTGTAAAACGCTGGTGATAAACAGCGTGGGCTCATAAGGCAGCAACCTTTATAGTCCAGATTTGAAATAATGAAGAAAAAAAAAACTCGCATATGGTATGACTCTAAATTATAGATAACTTTTTTTATCAACGTAAACGACAATTGCCTTTAAAGAACAAAAAACGAGCCAAAATCGGGGGTGGCTAGCCACCCTATTCACCCACCCCCCCCCCCCCCCCCCCAGATCCGCCCCTGCTCTTACATACAAAAATCCTCCATATGTGATATATATATTATGTATGAATACTAACTGTCTTGAGTCTCCATATTTTCGTGTTGGTCTTGTCCAAATGGGGAATGCAATACATCTGTTAACGGGCACAATATTTAAAATAGGTAAGAATGGTTCCATTATTTATTGACTAGCAGCTTTCAGTTTATACTAATTTTCTCTTTCTATCAATTTAAAGAAAGTCCATGTTACTCATAATGAATAAATCTCTGCTTAAAATTGGTATTTATCTTCAAATATCATATAAATTAATAACTCAATGGTTAATTTTTTTCCATATTCAACAATTTCAGGCTGCATTCACTTACCGTTTATTTGTCTTATGACGTCGTCTACTGTGAATGTAACAATACAAAGTATGGTTAGTGAATTTGCGAATGTTATTATTGTTTGTGAGTTGCAATAAACAGAATTGCAAGATAAATATTTGAAAAGATATGCGGATTAAATTCAGCAATAACGAAAATATGTACGAGTACGAAAAACAAAACAAGAGAAAACAAAAAAAGTCTCGCATTTCACTCACCGGATGTACTCTTATCACTCATATTTGTTTAGTATCTAAAGAGACAAATACAATTTCAGATGAATAAGGTTCAAAAATAACAAATTATCTGTATAATTTTTCCTTTTCTTTATCGGTAATTTCTTGAGCCTGTCGAGTAAACATTCAAGAGTAATGCCAATAACAAAATCCATAAACAAAGATGATAAAAAGTCGAGAAAACGTTAATGCCAGTAAAAAAATCAAAAGAGATATCATAACAAAGAGTAGCAACGGTTAAATTGGCCAATACTTATAAAAATTAAAAAAATACAGGAGAAAATGGAAAGGGGGAATAAACAACAACAACAAAAATAACGGGGATAAAATGGAGAAACTTGGCCAATAATTAAAAAAAAAATACAGGAACAAGAAAGACGAGACAATAATAGAAAAATAGTCGAGAAAACGGCAAATAAAACGAGCAGAAATAAATACTCCATAACAATAACAACAAAGACAAAAAATTGTCTTACCTCTACAATTTTCCCTGTAGTATGATGGCAACAAACTTGATGATTTCCCGCCACAACCTGGCACGTTCAATTTTATAAAGAAAGAACAGTAACTGGATTTTTTAACACAACATTTTTTTCAACACAACTATATCTTGCAACATTGATTGCAGAAATAAAGAAAGATGACTTTCGATATAAAATAACAGATTTTCTGCTATAAAGGAACATCCACACATTTGTGGGTACATGTCCTTATACTACTATTGTCCTCTCAAGACTTATAACTTAACATTTATTACTATTAAAGTGTCAGTGTTATAAGTGATGGAGATATTTTCAAGAAACAAGAGTGTCTGCCAGCAAGTTGCCATCTAGGTCAACAGATTAACAGATTTGTGTGAGTATGTCATCTTCTTATTTTCTGGGTCATTTCTTTGGCATCTTGAAGAATAACGACTTTGGCTGATACAGATTTTGTGCAAGTTGATGTTCTCATTATGAATCCACACCTTTGACAATTTATTATATTTGTGCATGTTGCTTGTACTATGTTTTTGCTGCAATGATTACATTTGAAGTACTTTTCAACTTTTTGTACTAAATGGATATCTGGAACTTGTACAGTTTCTTCACAACTTTCATTTGTAGAAGTGGGCGCTGGTATTTCGGCCAATTTCACATCAGGACATAGTTGAATTGTAGTTTTGATGGTTGTGGATAGCTTTTTCTTCTGTGACCAAACCCTGACCTGTACTTTTTGTAATGCATACACTTGACCTATGAAGAGGGAAAAAAACATAAGCTTAGTGTCCTTTTTTTAGGAAGGACAAGACAGAAATCGTTTCTTCTTAACCTCCAGAAATCCGGACTTACGTTTGAAGCCCTAAAAATTATGACGATCACCCTTATTATTGAATGCCTTCCCTCCCAACAACAGCTCCTACAAAAGCACTCTTACCTTGTTGTATTTCATATATGATATTCCCAAATATCAAAAGGTATTGTACCAGTTTCGTCAGCTATCATGGCTTCTAGCAATTTGTATGTCTTTCGAGGACTTCCAACTGTCCGTTGTTGTTTGACGCTGACGATTTTTTCCTCGTACTGAAACCATATCCCATTCGTTGAATTTATTTAGCACGACTAGAATGGTAACTGAAATTTTTGTCATAATATTTCCAATTATGACCCCTCGCTGCCAAGTCACGAATTAACTCACTATATTCCATGAAGGCTGGAGCTTCAACTGGTGGTGGTATTACTGGTGGTGATGGTAATTCCTGCTGTGGTGGCAGTACTGGGGGATTACGTTGGACTACTCGAGTAGCTAGACGTTTCGACCTGCGCTCAGCATTTGAGGATGCAGCCCTTTTACTTGAAGGCGTCTAAATAACAAAGAAAAAGGAAATATCCAAGAAAATAACATAAAACAAAGATTATAAGAGGAACGAAATCCCAAAAATAAAACTTTGGTACGAAGCCCTCAAATTATAAGAGGAACGAAATCCCCAAACTAAAACTGAGGTACGAAGCCATCAAAATATAAGAGGAACGAAATCCCCAAAATAAAACTGAGGTAGAAAGCCCTGAAATTATAACATAGGTACGAAGCACTCAAAATATAAGACCTTTCTTGCGTGCATCTGCAACAGACTCTAGAAGATTCTGGCAATCTTTGAACTCGTCAGAAAATTTCAACAATCCAGCACGATCATTGGTCTTCAGCACAGGTCCATTCAGTTTGGTTACATACTTTGAAGCTATGGTGTACCGGTGACCAAATCTTTCTTTCAGTATTTTTCGGGCTGCTTGGTACCCCAGTAACGGATCCATGGATTAATGGTCTTTCTGGTTTCTCCTGAAGTATATTGAAGTCGATACATCAGCTTCTCACTTTCGTCGTTTACGTTACGCTCGATATTGTTCTCAAAGGATCTGATAAAACTCCAGTACTCAAGCGGGTCTCCATCAACTGTCAAAAGATCTGGCTTTGGCAATGCAAATCCTTGTCTAATCGTAGAGGCCAGTTTATCAAACATTTTTTCTGCTGCTGCTCCTGTAGATAGCAAGCTGCTGTCTTCTTGATCGTTGATCTGCTCCTTTTTCTTGGATACCGAAAGGGTGGGGCATCTGTGTTTAGACCAAATTCAGTTTGCTTCGCTTCTCCAATCTCAGAGGTTGGTCTCGATTTCAAGTACAGCCTTTCATTCCATCCTCTTTCTTCTTCTCCATCCTGGAATATCTGAGCTTGCAAATCAGCTTGTTCGACTTGATACTAAGCATCAAGGTACTGGCGTTGTAACTTTCTTCTTCCTGTCTCAAGAAATCTTCCTGTCTCAAGAAATCTTGCTTACACTTCAACTGTTGTAGCTTTAAACGTGCCAAGGCTTGTTTTGCTTTTACCTTCTTAGCAGCCATGCTTTTTGTTACACTCACGTTGGATCTTTGCCCATAACAGACAAGAAGAATAGATCTTCAAATGTGTAGAATCACAGGTTCAAATACGTTTATTACATGAACGACGAAAACGGTTTGCTACAATTACAATAAAGAAAGAAATAAGTTTATAAGTTAAACTAATCAAGCAAAATGGAAAAGAACAAACCAAGGCAAAAAGAAGAAAACGAATAACTTACAAGATCTGTGTTCCACTACGACTGACGAAAAACTAAACTTCAATACTAATGGGCATGCAACAATCAACATAATAGCCAGAAAACAATGAATTTCGCTATAACTTACTTATTCGTGATTACAGCCTCTACTTTGCATATCTATAAAACAGTATTAACAGTTCTATATCTATTTGAAGTCAAGTTATTTAAATCTCTAACCACACTTACCTTTCAGGGTTTTCCTCCTTGGAAACCTTGTGCACCGTACGCCAGTGTCGCTTGAACTTGGTGCGGTACACAAGGCATCCAAGGATTGGGCATAGATGACCATGGCTTCCATAAGTTTTTTCCCTCTCTTACAAATGTAGTCCGGTGGCTAAAGGGCTGGATCTATACAGAGCGGACAAAAGTACCAAAATTGGCACATGAATAGGTTAGAGCATAACAATCAATATTAGGAACGGTGCCCAGTTGAATCTCTTCTACTTCACCATTTAAGAGTGATTGTCGGAGAAAACCGGGCAGGTGCAAAAGATGGGGTTCCGCCGATTTCCAGAATGATGTGTTTGGTGGGGTATTTAGACTTAGTAGTCTTGAGTTGGAATTTATGTAAATGAGCTCTATATAAACTGCTTTGAATTTACTCGCTGAGTCGTATTCCTTGGAATTTTTTTCGCAAGAAAACTTTATTTTGGTTTGAATACCATAGTTCTAATTCAAATCTTCCTTGAAAATAAGGGTTGATCGTATTTAAATCAATTCCCGCAGCCAGTACAGCAACTTCGAGTCGACCGGAAGTAAACACTTAAGTACAATCACACAATACCTGAATGCGATTTTTGCGAACTTTGAAAGCAGCTCGCGTTCGTTTAATTTTAGATACTGTCGTATATTTAGGACAATACTAAAGGGTTCCTCTAGAAATAACGACACTTGAGACTAACTTGGTTTTGTGTCTTTGTTCTCTCTCGCGCGCTCTCACTCTCTCAACGTCGTGACGTCATGCCCTGTCACTCATACTTAACACTTCCTCCCCCTCAAGTCTGTCAATCCAACATATAACAACAACGGTCTGCATTCTTGCAGTGTCTGTTCTTTTCCTAACCGCTATCTTGGAACCTGACGGGTGGTTTGACTACCCCTCCATAGCGTGTTGTCTTCAACGGTGTGGTAGGTGAAGCTTGGTCCTGGGTACCTTCAGCAGCAGGTAGCGTGGACTCTGTTGATTCTGTCAGCACAGGACTTGTTTCCGCAGTCTTCTCCGGGGGCTGTCCCTCAGTCACCGCTTCCAGGGGATCTGCAGGTTGTTCTGACCCGTTCTGTATCGGAGGCTCTGCCGCGACAGCACTGGTCGTGACCTCACTGCTGCCGAGACGCATCTGTTCCGCATGCCGTCGCCAGACATAATCGTTAACCTGTACTTGGTACATCAGGGGGCCTGTACGCTCTAGCACCGTTCCGCTTACCCACTTTGGTCCACCGCGGTAGTTACGGACCCAAACTGTAGCACCCTCTGTGAAGGAAGTCAGGGACCTTGTCTCGTCCTTGAGCAGCTTCTTATCCACTTCTCTTTTCACACTAAGTGGCGTTAGCAAATCCAAGCGAGATCGTAGTTGTCTCCCGAATAGCAGCTGCGCTGGACTGTGACCCGTGGTGGCATGTGAAGCCCTTCTGTATGCAAACAGGAAACGATCTATCTTGTGTTGAAGGCTCCTAGCACTCTTATCGGCCTTGATACTGTTCTTCAAACTCTGCACCATACGTTCAGCCAGCCCATTCGTGGCCGGATGGTAGGGGGCACCTGTCGCGTGCTGGATACCATTCCTCGTGCAGAACTGCTTGAACTCATCTGACGTAAACTGGGGACCGTTATCCGACACCAACTGGTCTGGAAGCCCCATCCTTGCAAACAAGGACCGCAGAGTAGATACAGTTTCTAAAGCCGTTGTGTTCCGCATCATGAACACTTCCAGCCATTTGCTGTGTGCATCTGCTACAACTAGCAGCATCTCACCTTGCACAGGCCCTGCAAAGTCCACGTGCAATCTTTGCCATGGTTGCGCCGGGTATTCCCATCTGTGTAAGGGAGCCCAGGATGGGTTGCGCGCTACTTCTTGACATCCTGAACACTGCTTAGCCATCTCTTCTATCTCCCGGTCGATTTGCGGCCACCAGACGTAACCACGCGCTACGCCCTTCATCTTGACTACACCCAGATGCCCCTCGTGTAGGGTATCAAGAACCTTTTCTCTCGACCGTGGAGGCACTACTACTCTATTTCCCCACATCAGGATCCCGCGATGAACTGTCAGTTCGTCCTTACGGCACAGGTACGGCGCGATGTCTGGGTGTGACTCTGCGCCTTCCCAGCCCGATTCAACAAAGTGTACCACTCGCGACAGCAGGGGCTCGCAACTTGTTTCCTTTCGAAGATCTCTCTCTGTAACTGGCAAAGTGTCAACCACCGCAACATGGAACAGTTCTACCTCGTCAGGCTTGTCCTCCGGTGCTTGAGCAAGTGGAAGTTGTGACAGGCCGTCACAATTAGCGTGCTGCTTCGTACCCCGGTGTTCGATCTCGTACGAAAAGGCACCGAGGAACAGACACCACCGCTGTATTCTGGCCGCAGCAGTCACCGGCACAGCTTTGCCAGGGTCCATTATGAACTTCAAAGGCTTGTGATCAGTGATGAGCATGAAGTGACGACCCTCCAGGTAAGTCTTGAATTTCCGGACTCCCCAATACAGGCTGAGAGCTTCTTTCTCTATCTGCGCAAACTTCTTTTCTGTCTTGGTCAACGAGCGAGAAGCAAAAGCTACAGGTCTCTCACTGCCATCAGGCATCTTGTGTGAGAGGACTGCGCCCAGTCCATATGAAGAACTGTCACAAGCAAGAACCACCGGAAGGTCGGGGTCGAAATGTGTCAACACACGGTCTTGTAGCAGCATCTGCTTCACCATCTCAAAGCTTTTCTTCTCCTTTTCTCCCCATCTCCACTTCACAGCTTTCTGTAAGAGGCGATTTAGGGGAGCAAGACAAGTTGCCAAATCCGGAAGGAACCGAGCGTAGTATTGCACCATTCCTAGGAATGAGCGCAACTGTCCCACATTTTCCGGCGCAGGAAGTTCCGCAATAGCCTTGACCTTCTTCGGGGACTGGTGTAACCCTTCAGCTGAGATAACGTGCCCGAGATACTCCACGGAATCCTTGAGGAATTTGCACTTCTCCTTGTTCGCTTTAAGGCCGTATTCTTCGAGCCGCTGTAGTACTGTGTCCAATGCCTTCAGGTGTTCCTCCTGGCTCTTCCCCGTCACGATAATGTCGTCAAGGTAGCACTGTACCCCTGTGATGCCTTGAAGGACTTGATCCATGGCCCTTTGCCAAATTGCAGGAGCGGACGCTACCCCGTAAGGCAAACGCTGGTACTGGTAGAGGCCACGTGTCGTATTGATGGTGAGGTAAGGCTTGGAGTCTTCCTCTAACTCCATTTGCAGATATGCTTGACGAAGATCAAGCGTGCTGAACTGCTTTCCTCCGCTCAGATTTGCATAGATTTCTTCTATTGGGGGCAAGGGGTACTCATCTACGTCTAAATAGGGATTCACAGTAACCTTAAAGTCCCCGCATATGCGCACATCACCGTTTTTCTTAACAGGAGTCACTATGGGGGCGGCCCAGTCGCTATGCGCAACTTTCTTGATTATCCCTTGTGCTTCTAGTGCATCTAAATTATTCTCCACCGCTTGCTTTCGCGCCAAGGAAACAGAGCGGGCCTTACAGAAACGTGGGGTAGCGCCCTCTTTAAGCTGGATTCTGGCCTTTATTTCTTTAAGCTTGCCGAGTTCGTCAGCAAACACGGTGGAGTGTTTGTCCAACACTTCCTGTAAACTCGGTTGAGACTGTAGGCGCAGCAGCGGCCAGTTCAACTGAATACGATTCAGCCATTCCCTACCCAATAGGGTGGGTCCCTTCCCGGGAGTAACATATAATGGAAGGCGCTCTTCCTGGCTTCCAAGGCGGACCTGCGCGTAAAACATTCCCAGCGGCGTTACCTTTTCTCCGGTAAACGTGTGCAACTTTAATGGTGTTTTCTCTAGAGACACGTGGCTCAGGAGCTTCGTGTAGGTTGTTTCACTCATGACAGAAACCGCTGAGCCTGTGTCCAGTTCCATAGATACCTCGCGGTTATCTATTTCGAGATCAACCATGATGGGTTTACGGTCTGACTTTGTTCCCACGCTGAACAGGGGCACGGTCGGGTCTCCATCTTCGTCGGACTCCTCGCTGCTATCCGCTTGCATGGCGTTGAGAGGCTGATCTTTGGTTGACTGACTCGCTTTACTCTGGCGGCAAACTTTCTTCAAATGACCTCTTTTTCCACACCCATGACACTTAGCCCTGATAAAAGGGCAGTTATTCGCTGTGTGTCGTCCCTCGCAGCGGTAGCATTTGAGCTCTGAAGCGGAGGTTGCGTGTTGTTGTTCCGGTGGGCTCCCTGTGGTTGCTGATTTCGCGGGCTTTTGTTTATCCTTGCCTTTTGAGCTCGACTTCAATATATTGACTCCTTCGGGCTTTGCTTCGTTTTTAAATGCTCTAACATCTTTGTTGGCCTGCTCGACTGCTAAACACTTCCTCACAGCGACGTCGAACGACAAATCCTCTAGCTTTTCTTTCAGCATCTCTCGAAGCATCTTGTCGTCCTTTATACCAGACACGAGTCTGTCTCGTAAACGTTCCTGTCTCATCTCGTCAGTGAACTTACAATCCACTGCTAAATGCTTTAGCGTAGCTACATAAGCACTAACTGACTCCTCAGGCTTCCGAATTCTATTATCAAATTCATACCTAGCGACTAATGCTGACCTTTCGGGCTTTGTGTGATCCTTGAGTTTCTTTACGATAACTTCGTCACATCATCGTCACATCATCGTCCTTTGGTTTACTCGGCACCAACAGGTCTTTCAAAAGTTGAAATGTCTCGGGTGGTAAATTCGCCAGTAGGATAGCCTTCTTGGTTTTCGGTTCTTTTACTCCATTCGCTATGAAATAAAAGTCCAACTGCTCCGTATAGGCCTCCCAATCTCCTCCAGCATACTTCTGTACCTCCCCGAATATTTGTGAGCTTGTAGACATCCTTCCCTCGTTACTCGGTTGTTTACTTGTCGTCTCTTCTCCTTCCATAGACCGCTTCCGAGCACTTTATCAGAATAACAGCTATGGAGGAATCCCGTCCTCGTCGCCAAAATTGTCGTATATTTAGGACAATACTAAAGGGTTCCTCTAGAAATAACGACACTTGAGACTAACTTGGTTTTGTGTCTTTGTTCTCTCTCGTGCGCTCTCACTCTCTCAACGTCGTGACGTCATGCCCTGTCACTCATACTTAACAGATACCAATTGTAACTTTACAGTTTCTTGAAGATCAGACATAGGGCTTTTAAGACATGGTTCTCTTGTAAAAATAGACTGCCGCACTTTTGAGAAAATTTGCTTCAAAGTTGATGAATTTTTAGATCGCAAATAGAGTGAGCTTGGTATGCAAAGTTCAAGTCCGGGTCAAGATTTCAAAACTCGTCCGATTTGACTCAAAACTTCAGAACTTCTCCTTCATATGATGGGTTTCATATGCAATGTATCGAAACTTAAAAAGAAATAGTAGTTTTGGCAAACGGCGGAATGAATTTTGGCCTCAGATTTTAGCGTCTCGAAGGCCAATTACCGTCAAAAACCGAGGGGGGTGGTCTAACTCCCAAGATAAAAGCCCGTCGAAACTCTAAATACCACAGTTCATCATCTATTCAGATAGGCTTTTATACTATTATACACCGTCCAACTGGCATAAATTTAAATTTAAGCGTGTTTTAAGCAACAATGGTACCTCTCGCACCAGTCTCCTAGTCTTACTCGGCCATAATAAACTGCTCAATAATCAATCAATCAATTTATTCCTCATCATTCTATGAATAACATTTAGGAGTTACTCTACTTGAGTATATTAGACTTATCCAATATTAAAGAGAGTTTTGTTAAAACAGGCTTTTCTTATCTCTGATTTGTAAATAGTTACTTGCTAAAGTTGCAATTAACTTAAAAATAAATTGATAGCACACAAACTAGTGTATCAGCAACTCTCCTTGCACTGATACTTGCAAAGAGGTGTACAGCTTAGGTTTGCCTTGAAGCATTTGCAGCGCGTACATGGCTTCTTGCAAGAACACTTCACCATTTCCTGGCCAGACTTGGAGACTTCCGGAAGTGTCACCCACACTGGCTTCCAAACACCGTCAACTGTCTTTCAACCAAACTGTTCTGCAGAAGGAATTTGCTGATCACTGTTGACTGCAATTGCATCTTTTTTTGTCTCTGTTTTTGTTTGACAATGGAAGAGTTAGTAGATTAGGAAGGGATGCCATATCATAACAACCAGATGTGTCCTTGATGTCTTTCATTGATGCACTAATCAGTAATTCATTAGCCAATGATGCAGATGACTCAAAGTACTGGAGGGTAGTGGGTTTAACACCTGGTACTCTATCCGTTTGCAAAGATGAATCAATCAATCAATTTATTAAGGTCACAGCGTGGGACTAGGTTAACCTAATTATCGGAGCCAGAGGCTCATGTATAAAACGTATAATATATAAAGATAAGATAAAATATATAAATAAATAATTACAAAAATCTATATAGAATGTAACAAATAGAGGATAATACCTGAAAACCTTCTTCAAATTTTCTAAGGAAGTTGAAGTCCGTACACTAGAGAAATACATCATAGTTTGCTTAATCATGGCGTTGATGTAAAGAATTCGTTGGTCTAAAGGTAAATAGCACTTAATTTTCTTTAGAACTGCAATGCACTGTAAAAGCTTCTTACATAAGTTATCAATGTGTTCATTAAAACTAAGATGATTATTGATGTCTGCCCCTAACAGGAACTGGACTTGCTCAGTCTTAGTTGAGTTGACCTGAACCACTAGCGAGGTATAGTCCATGGTCAATTTCCTTCAGTAAACGCTTGCTGGTAAATAACATAGTTTTGGTTTTGGATTTTTTGGACACCTTTTTTATTGTTGCTTGTCCATTGAGCAACTTTTCCAACATCAACTTGGAGTACTTGATTAAGGGCTTGGGGTGCTTCTCTGTAATCTGCACTAGTAGTAATTGTAGTATCATCCACATAGATGTCGGCTGCGGAATGTTCCAGTATTTTTGATAGATCGTTTGTAAATATAAGAAACCATAATAGGCCCAAAATACTCCTTTGAGTCACGAATTGTAAACTCTGAATACTGTTGTTTGATTCCTAATGCCATTGCAGCTTGTAGCTTGTCGTCTACTTGAAATAGATGGATGTAGTTTCTTCCCGAATTCTACGATGAGAGTACTAGGAGTAGTCGTCGTTTTAGGTGAGTCGAGGTGTTGTGATTCTTACTTGATTCTTACTGTGATTCTTACTTACTTTGACGAGTAATTCCGGCATGCCATAGACTTATGATTAAATTCGTGTCGGTGATGTTTAAGCCCATGATATTCTTAGTTTTAACTGTGGTTTTCTTCTGTTGACGGCCTTGGTTGTGCTCAATTAAGATATACCTACTTGGACGTTGATATACATGTTTAGTTTTACAACAAAAACCTCTTTTGACACTCTGCTATCAGTTCTTCTCCACGATAACTCACATGTTTGCCTCTCTAAATTGAATGAATTAATATTAGCAGAAAATGAACCTGAAGTGCCAAGGTTGTCAGCGTACCTTTTAGCGGAATCAGTGATCATTTCAACGCCTTGGAAATCCCGTAGTCTTCAAAAGCGGCTTTGCGTAACTGAAGTTTGAGCTGGGCTTGTAAGGACTCATCATTGTTTAGTAAGTAAGTAAGTAAACTCTTTATCTAAAGAGGGTGGCACTAAATAGCCAAAAGGCTAGTATAAGTATGAATAGATATATAAATAGATGATTATGCATACATGAACATATAACATCAAAAGTTGATAAAAAGCTGTATATACATATAAATATACGATATATATCAAGATTAAATAATAGAGAAGAAAAAATAATAAAACCTAAACTATAAAATGATTCAAACTCTGTTGCTTGTCAAGAAAATATTGCCCTAAGGCCTTTTTATAACTTTGTACGGATGTCATTCGTCTAAGGGGATGGGTACACGTTTCCTTAACTGGCATGTGTTAACATTGAAAGTCTTACCACCTTCTAATTTACGTTTAAACGTTGGGCATACTATTATGATTTGCACACCTAGTGTTATGAGAGTAAATATTGCTGTTACATATGAAAAGGCTAGTAATATATTTGGGTGATGTACCATATATCCTCTTAAGCGCAATTAAACATTTGGAAATTTTGGACTCATAAGAAGGGAACCATCCTATGCTATTGAATAATCTAACAGATGGAGCATTAGAATATTATTATAACTTTATTACTTGTATAGTGCAAAATTCATGCTAATAATATGATCTAATGCGCTTTACATTTATATATACAATGAATAAAATAATTAGCTTATAAAATTCTAAGAAATTATAAAAAGTTTCAAAATGAGGCCCAAGCTGGAAACAAAGCGACCTGCAGTCTGTGAATTTGCTTGGATGGCAATATCACGCCAGACCACTCTGTTCACAACCCAATCCCCATCCCAATGCAGCCCTTGGATCAGGTCTATATGACAGCTTAATAAAACAAAAGTAATTAATGATTTAAAATTCAATAATTGAAAACTGTAAAAACAATACTAACAGTATGCTAACCTAAAAAGATATGTTTTAAGTCCAGTCTCAAAAGTATGAAAACTGTTTTCAGCCCTAAGATTAGAGCGTTTCGTAGCAAGTTCTCAACTTCTTCCAAGTTCTTCCAATTCTTTTCCCAAAGCTTTCTTCTGCTTTCCTACTTCTTGCTTTGCTTTTGTTAACTCGCGCATTTCTCTTCTTGCCTTCACAGCTTCAACAGTGTGGACTGTAACATGGCCATTTTCCTTTTTGTTATACTCTGGATTTTCTTCTTATTTTTCTCATGTTTTGCTGCATTGCTTGAAGCTCCAGAGAAACTTGTGTATGCTGGGACTCCACATCAATCTTGTCACAAGTAAGATCATAAACTTTTATGTATGCATTGGCAACAATGTCACTGGTGAGACCTTTGCTCACATCAATCTTGTCACAAGTAAGATCATAAACTTTTATGTATGCATTGGCAACAATGTCACTGGTGAGACCTTTGCTCTCACAGATACTGACATCTAGGGCAATGGCTGCTTCATAGCATAAGTTGACAATCTGGAGGCCTCAAAAGATTGAAATTTTGACAAAGAAATCTTGTTTAAATTTAAAGATTTCTTAAAGAGAACTCCAACACCACCCCCTCTACCATTTCTAGGAATATGTTCAAAGAGATAACCTTTCGGAGTAAGTTCATTGATTATACATTGATTATTTAATTTATTTGAATTTAACCAAGTTTCAGTTAAACATAATAATTCAATGTTATTTTCAATAACAAAATCGCTTATAATTGAAGCCTTGTTACATACTGACCTGCTATTTAGAAGGCAAAGTTTAGAATGTTTACCAATATCTGGAGAAAAGGGAATACGGCGAGGAAAGGAAAGGTTATTAATGTTCACGCCATTCTGTGATTTGTATTTTTGAGTTGTAGCCATCGATGCAGAACGAAGGACTTGATCTTGAATATTAATTGAACCTTGAGAGTGACGAGAAACAACCGATTTTATCGGCCGACCTCTACCATCTCTTGATAAAAAGCGACCACCACGTTTTCCCCTGAAGGGACGGAGAAGACCAAACGATTTTAAAGTGTTCCAAAGGGATCCAAAGGAAAAGGCGAAGGACCATGATCAGCAACCAAACAATGACAATGGCGGGAAGTTTGAATGACTTGAATGCCCGCAAAAGGTTTCCACCACAAGCAACGAGATAAAAGAAAATTTCTGGAGTAAAATATCATTTTCTAGTAGTAAATGTCCTTATAAAAAAGCTTGTGAACTTAAAATGCAAAATTATGATTGAAACCAAGAGTAAAACCGAATTTTTCCTGAGAGCGTAAAATAAGCAGCTTCGTGAAGCGCTAATTAGATCGACTCAAAAATGCTGGTGAGGGAGATCGAACGATAGTTTTCTCTGCAGTGCTTAGAGCCCTTCTTAAAGATAGGTGTTACATTTGCTATTTTCCATTCAAGTGACAGTGTTCCTTTAGAAAAAGACATGTTCAGAATTTTCGTAAACGAGGGTGCGAGTTCTGAAGCACAAGTCTTTAATTAAGGGGGATACCATAACTTCCCCTTGTTGTTTGTGTCTTTGTTGGGGACGGGCACCGCATCACCCTTCTCGATCACCTTTCCTAGGAATTCGAAATAGTCGCTTTCCATTCTGGGTTTTCTCTTGAGCATTCGCAAAAGGCTCTTCAGACATTTTTCAGCCTGATCTCTGTTGTCAGGTGTCTCTGTTGTTGGAGACCGGAAGGGAACGGCATCACCCAATTGTCTTGTTCATTTCAGTGGATGCCTTTCTCTATGGTTCCGCAGAACTGCTGGTCGTTGCGCAACATGGCAACCTTGTTGTCTTCTGGTGTTGTGAGATAGACGTCCTTTGATATGTCCTTTAACTTGAAGTGGTTGTGGCAGGGAGATGCCTTGAGTTCCTTTGGGACACCCTTGCCACTTTGTTGGTTCCTCATGGTCGTTGAAAGGTTAGTAAATCGCGCAGTGATGTGAACGGGCCCTCCTATTCTATCTAGGGAGGCTTGTCCGGAAATCGTCCATCCAAGATCTAACTTTTGGGCCTATGGAGCTCCTTTAGGACCATTTTTGAAGGCTCAGACCTTGAGGAGTTCTGGCGCATCTCTTCCGATGAGGATCTGAACTCTTGCATTTGTGTCTAGCGGAGGGATATCCCTGGCAATTTCGCGCAGGTGGTCGAACTGTATGGCAATATCTGGTTGCATTCTATCAACGTTGGAAGTCTTGAACTCTTCCTGTTGGCACGAACAATCAGTACAGTACGAGACGGCCATACATCACACCTTTGTTGGTACTGCAGGTGGTCAGAAGTTATCTCTCTGCAGGTCCTTCCGCGTGAAGTTGGTTTGCAAGGTCTGATGTTATCATCGAAACGTTGCTCTGGTCGTCTATGAGGGCATATATGCGCTGCGTCTCCTCGGGACGGCTCTGGTGAAAGACATCGACCAAGATGATTTGATGGTTTCCGCTGCACACAGACAAGCACTTGGCAGACACCTCATTGCTGTGGTCTTTCCCCTTGTGAAGTAACGTTGGATGCCGATCACTTTCACTCGTTTCGCAGTGGACATCGGCTTCGCAGTTCTTTGAGATGTTGTCTGCCTCGAAACACCTGAACCTTCCAGAGATCTTTTGATGAATGCATTGCATTCCGTAAGTGTGTGGATCGTACACTTGTGGAAAGGGCAGCATTTCTCCTGCGCACTGCTGGCTTCCGTCTTTAAGATTCTCCTCACATTAGGGTCGCATCTTGAACTGTTGCTTGCGTTTTTCTTTGGTTTTATAGTGTTTTGTACACCGCTTGCTATGCCATTTGGATGACCCTTCATTTTTGCTTGGTTCTGTATCTCATCTTGATGTTTTTCAGCATACTTAACGATTTCCTTTTCCCACTTTGATTGTAGGACGATTGGATAATTTAGACAACCGAGTCCAGACAGGTACTGTAGCTGGCTGTCGACATCCGCGCAGAGATCTGCAAAGGCTTGCAGTCCTGCATAGTCGTTATCCTAGAACCTCGCTGTCTCTGCCAGGCGTTCCATAACGATGTTTGTGATGACAGCGGTGTTGCCAAAGCACCTTTCAAGCTTGTCCAACAGGTACTTGAGGACGCTTGCGGGGTCTTCATGCTGCCTTTGGCAGAAGTTGTCTACCACTTGTTGCGCACGTCTGGCAGTAAAGTTCCTCAGGTAGCTCATCTCTTGGGAAGCCATGGCTTTGAAGTCTTTGAAGGATCTCTTCCAGGGGTGGAAGAGGGTAACGTCGCCTCTGAATGTGTCAGGGTGACACATTGGGTGGTTCTGTCTCAAGATTTCTGCCACCAGCTGCTGATTGGTCACTGTAGTCGTTTTCAGAAGACTGTACTCTTCTCTTTGGGTAGATGACAAGGGTAGTAGACCACCCCTGTCTCGCTTTGTTAGTGCCAAGGGCGTGTCTGAGTTTACTGTGGCTGGGTTTCTGTGTATGTTGCGCTTTAGAAGCGGGTCTTCCATGGAAAGTGTTGGGAACTTCACGTGTGGAATTTCTAGGGTGTACTGCACATCTCTGGCTGCTACCGGTTGCTGTTTCTCCTTGGGGTGTGGTAAATCTGTGCCTTGGAGCAGTTGTTGATTATGTATCCACGCTCCAACACGGTCGGCGATGTCTTGGATTCCTGTGCGATCGAGTTCCACGCTTCTTCGTCGGCTCTTATGGCATTGTCGATTACCTGCAATTTCGCATTGGCGATGGCCTCTGCCTCAGTGAACCATAAAAGAGGGTCGTTTGCATAGATTTTTCCAGCTATGATAGAAGGAAAAAAGTTACACATATTGGTAGAACCATAAAAAAAGTTCATGTGCGTAGATTTTTTCAGCTAAAAACCCTGGAAAAAAGTTCCCTATCACATTAGAACCATAAAAGAGGGTCGTTTGCATAGATTTTTCAAGCTAAAAACCCTGGAAAAAAGTTTCCCATATCGGTAGAACCATAAAAGACAGTCATTTGCCTAGACTTTTCTAGGGAAAAACCCTGAAAAAAACTTTCCTATATCAATAAAACCATAAAAGAAGGTCGTTTGCTTAGATTTTCCAGCTCAAAACCAAGAGAAAAAGTTCCTCATATAGATAGAACAATAAAAGAAAGTCGTTTACATAGATTTTTCTAGGTAAAATCCCTGGAAAAAAGTTACCCATATCAGTAAGAACCATAAACGGTAGAACAATATAATAGGGTCGTTTGCATAGATTTGTCCAGCTGTGGACGAAGGAAAAAAGTTACCCATATTGGTAGAACCATAGAAAAGTTCATGTAAATAGATTGTTCCAGCTAAAAAGCCTGAAAAAAAGTTCCCAATATTGTTAGAACCATAGAAAAGATTCGTTTCCATAGATTTTGCCAGCTAAAAAGCTTGAAAAAAAGGGTCGTTTCAGATTTTTCCAGTTAAAAATCCAGGAAAAAAGTTCCTCATTCCGGCAGAACCATAAAAGAGGGTCGTTTGCATAGATTTTTCCAGCTAAAAACCTTGGAAAAAAGTTTCCTATATCAGTAAAACCATAAAAGAAGGTCGTTTGCTTAGATTTTTTCAGTTAAAAATCCAGGAAAAAAGTTCCCCATATCGGTAGAACAATAAAAGAGGGTCGTTTGCATAGATTTTTAAAGCTAAAAACCCTGAAAAAAAGTTATGCATATCGGTAGAACCATAAAAGAGGGTTGTTTGCACAGATTTTTCCTGCTAAAATGCCTAGAAAAAAGTTATGCATATTGGTAGAACCATAAAAGAGGGTCGTTTCCATAGATTTTTTCAGCTGTAATTCCTGGAAAAAGGTTCCCTATATCAGTAGATCCATAAAAGAGGGTCGTTTGCATAATTTTCTTTAGCTAAAAATCCAGGAAAAATTTTCCCATATTGGTAGAACCATAAAAGGGTCGTTTGCATAGATTTTTCCAGCTAAAAACCCTGGAAAAAAGTTCCCCATATTGGTAGAACCATAGAAGAGGATCGTTTCCATAGTTTTTTTAAGCTAAAAATCCTGGGGAAAAGTTCCCAATAACGTAGAACCATAAGAGGTTCGTTTGCAAAGATTGTTCCAGCCAAAAACCTTGGAAAAAAATTGACATTTGTCTAGAACCATTAAAGATGAATGATGATGATTTTAGTATTGAGGTGTGAATCTCGTCTCTTGATTATTGAGGAGAAGGCGATCTTGATTGATGGATTTTCATCCCTGATAGCATTCACGACGTTGCTCATTTTATCCTTAATCGATTCAGGGCTGTCCGATGCAATGTTGTTGGCTCCGGCATGAATGACCATTACGTCCGGTTTCCGTCGAAGCGAAGGCTTCATGTAATCTGTTATATCTTCAATTGTAGCGCCAGGGAAAGATCGAGAGTATGAATTATAGTTCCTGGAAAGCTTAGGTCCTATGATGTTTTTGGCCATTGAATCGCCGATGACAGTAACCGATTTCTTCACACTGGACTTTAGTTTTTCATTGGGCATTGATTTTGATGTAGGTGACTTTGAACTTGTAGATAGGTCTGGTTGAGGAGTTGAACCGGTTGATTGGGAAGTAGAGAATTACTAGAGATGTTAGTTTTACTTTCTTGATTTCTTGTTAGAACTTTTATAGTCGTTAAGAGACTGTTGTTGGTGGGTGGATGGATGGATGGATGGGTGTGTGGGTGGGTGGATGGATGGATGGGTGGATGGATCGATGGATCGATGGATCGATGGATGAAATGTACGGATGGATAGATAAATGGATGGATAATTTAAGTTTGCTAATTTCTCTTCAATACTTTATTTTGAACATTCCTCATATTCTCCTATGATTTTTAATGAATTTTTAATAAACACCACTACAGCACAGGCCAATTACAGTAGACATGACAGAAGATGTTGATTTGTGTGGTTTTAAACCGGCATTTACACTAACATATCTTATTGTGCACGAGAATCGAAGCTGCCACTCAAAGGTAAGAAACAGCACATTATTAACAGTGTGTAACCAACCCACCCCTGGTGGCTGATCACTACATTCTCGGATCCACCGATAAACGTTCTCCTTCCCTCTAGTAATCACTGCACTTGGAATTTGTTGTCAAAAGAACCAAAATAAACCCTTCATAGATCATTTGGTATCCACTTTTAGGTCCCGTGTACATGAGGGTAGGGTGACCCTGGTCGTGATGAAACAAGTCTGTCAACAAATGTGTCTTTACCAAAACCCATCCCCAGCGGTAGGGACTGTGCTTCGAAGGTTTCTCTAAGTTTTACAGCTTTTCCTCCCTCCTCAAAAATTAACTTCTAAATTCCAGTTGCGATCCATTGGACGAAGAAGCACTCAATGGAATCCACTGTTAACTCATTCATTCATTTATTCCTTGCTTCCTTGCTTCCTTGCTTCCTTGCGTCCTTGCTTCCTTGCTTCCTTGCTTCCTTGCTTCCTTGCTTCCTTGCTTCCTTGCTTCCTTGCTTCCTTGCTTCCTTGCTTCCTTGCTTCCTTGCTTCCTTGCTTCCTTGCTTCCTTGCTTCCTTGCTTCCTTGCTTCCTTGCTTCCTTGCTTCCTTGCTTCCTTGCTTCCTTGCTTCCTTGCTTCCTTGCTTCCTTGCTTCCTTGCTTCCTTCCTTTCTTCCTTTCTTCCTTGCTTGCTTTCTTCCTTTCTTCCTTGCTTGCTTGCTTGCTTGCTTGTTTCCTTACTTCGTTCCTTCCTTCGTTCCTGCCTTGCTTCCTTCGTTCCTTTCTTCCTTACTTTATTTATTTATTACTTGTTATTCTTATTGTCTGTAGGTCTGGTTCAGTGAGAGCATGTTCAGTCAGAGCTTCAACTTTTACAAAGCCTATAGCATCCCAAAATGTAGCTCACTCCAACAGTTCATGGATCACATCGAGAACCTAAAGCTTGTGGACTCACCTGAAGTGTTCGGCCTGCACCCTAATGCTGACATCAGTGATTTTTTTTTGTCATAGATATGTTGTGAATAAATCATGAGAATGATTTGAAATTGTACCATCCCTTGCTATATATGCTACTGCTTACTACGCTTTTCAGTTGAGCTTGGAACAGGCAAGGTTGTCAGGGGCAATGTCAAAAGTATTGAATCGTATAGTGTGGGAAAAGTTCACGAGCTTAATTGCCGCCGCGGTGTCGCCAGTATCATGCTTGATTCCTATTGAATACTTTTGATGTTGCCCCTGACAACATGCACTTATCAATGACAAAACTTCGTGACAAAACTTGTGTCAAATGGAATGGAACACCTCTTAGTAGTCACGTAGTGATGCACTGTGTGCTAGTTATAGAGGCTTTGCACCATCACGTGATGGCAGCCATGACAGGAGGCACAACAATAGGGGTCTTTTCCCTGAAAACTGAATTATTTTTCATGTAAATCACATTATACCAGATTCAATTGTTCGTGCCTCCTGTCATGGCTGCCATCACGTGGTGGTACAAAGCCTTTATACAATTGTTAAGAGTGGCATACTATGGAATATCCCACCACAAGGCACTTGTATTTACTGTCTGTACAGGAAAGCCTTCTGTGGAAAATACGTGACTGGGAAGTAGGATATTCCATGGTGTTACAGTAGAACTATGTTACCCCATACTACAGACAACTATATTACAGCGCATAATGAGAAGAAACAGGGGAATATACGTCTTTTATGTGTTCAAATTGACTGCATTTTCTATGATATGAGATAAGATGCGATATGAACACGATGTTGTCTACAAAATCCCGTCATTTCTGACGTAATTGCTAAACTTTTCATCTCCCCAATATATTAAAAGGTTAAAGCAAGACTCCAAAGCATGTGCGCATTATCACCACTGAACATATTCTTGAGACAAGAGATTGATCGTATGCAGCGAGTGATATCAGCTGTACGTCAAACCCTGACTGACCTCAAGCTGGCTATTGATGGCAGTATTATCATGAGTGAGGTAAGAAATGATAGATGATCATCATGACATTCTCATATCTTGATAGTTCAATCAGCGTCTCATTGTGTCTTTGACATGTGATATCTTTGTTGCTGCTGCTGATGGCGATGATGATGACGTTGATGATGATGATAACGTTGGTGATGATGATGAGGATGATGATAATGATGACGTTGATGATGATGATGATGACGATAATGATGATGATGAGGATGGTGATAATGATGATGTTGATGATGATGATGGGGATAATGATGATCACAATGATATGATGATGATGGCGTTGGTATGTTGGTATTGAAGATGATGATAATTTTGTTGCATAGTTTTACAAACTATAATCTTGATTATAGGCCCTACGTGATTCCCTGGACTGTATGTACGACGCACGGATCCCAGAACACTGGTACAAGGTGAGTTACTCTCATCATACCTATGTTTGTAAGTTCATTCATATTCTCACCTTGAAAGCATTTTATTCCTAGATTTCCTGGGAATCTTCCACCCTGGGCTTTTGGTTTACCGAGCTGATAGAGCGCAATGCGCAGTTCCGTACATGGTGCTTTGATGGTCGCCCCAATGTGTTCTGGATGACAGGGTTCTTCAATCCTCAGGGATTCTTGACAGCCATGAGACAGGTAAGGCACCTTACGTCACGTTATTACGGTCAAGCAATTCTTTACAATCATTAACCCAAATGACCCTCACAGAACCAAGTAATTCAAACCACTTTTAGTCACATAATCAGCAACTTAGGCATCCCCAGTAAGTCACGTTATAAGACGTTCAGTCATGCAGTCACTGGCTGTCACGTTCCTATGATTATTCTTAATATGGCCACAAGTATGAATCTCTGTTTGTTACTGCGCTGTTTACAGGAAGTCACTCGTGCGCACAAAGGTTGGGCACTCGACTGCAATGACTTCACTCGATTCTTCAAAGAAAGACATCACTAGTCCCCCAGCTCAAGGTGTCTACGTCCATGGCCTGTACCTAGACGGAGCAGGGTGGGATCGACGAGGCTGTAAGCTGATAGAACCTGCGCCTAAAGTCGATCGACAATCGATTATACCAATGTCCTATTTATAAGAAAACACGACGCACAGACCTGACGTATATTGCCTGTGTGGACCTGAAGACCAATCAAAACCCAGACCACTGGATACTACGCGGAGTGGCTTTACTGTGTGATATCAAGTAAAACATTACAACAACACTTATTTAAGTAGATCATATAGAGATTATTGGATAGTTTTATACATCATTTTATTAACATCTCCTTCATTAAATTAGAGCAGTTTTCGTATGACTATGAAAATCGTACAGCACGGACAGCGCGCGCCATGTCGTGACCGTGTCAGTGCTGTGCTGTGTATCAAAACATTCAACATTCGGTGCCCTGTAAGTGCCTCGCCGTAACCGTGCCGTGATTTTTCACCCTAATACGAAACCTGCTGTATGGCAGAATGTGTGTTACTGAGAACGCGGTGGATGCGCCGATATAACGCCTGTTCAAATTTTTTTTCGCACCGTCAATCTGTAACGTATGTTATTTGTGGTACTTATGACGAGCATTAAATTTCGTCGCTAGAAAAACAAACAAGTCGCGCAAAAATTCGTAAACCAAAAAATTAGAAATTTTCAGAAATAATAGAAATAGCATTATATAAGTATGTAGGTGTATCTGCTTTATTGGATTTCGTTCCACGCATGCGCAGTAACGTTCCTTTATCTAGTTTGAAATGACTTTCTTTACTTTCTACGCATGCGTGATTACCAATGACATTTTAGACACATCAAGTTTTATATACTCGATATAACACACGCCTTAGAATTGATACTTTATAGAGTTCTAGACTTCAAAATATTGTATATATACCTTCTTCAATAAAGGTTGTCGCAGCCGAAAGCAACAAGCAACAAGCCAAGACAACAGGAAACAAACAATGCTTTAATTAGCTGGAAATTCAGGACAACACTTAAAGAATCGAAATAGTTGTAAACTACCATTACAAAACGATTAAAATATTCGCGTCTAAATGAAGAATAAGGAGTAAAATACAGATGTCCTTTGCCTCTTCGTGTTGTTGCTTTCAGCTGCGACAACCTTTGTTGAAATAAATGTATACCTATTTCAAAAACGCTTGTCATAGACCATTCCAAGATCCAAGAATAGCTGGAATAACGTGTGTTTCTGCTTCTTATTCTCGTCAAGAACACGGAGGTTAGTGTTGAGATATTCCGTGTTGTTTGTAGTCAACGAAACCATTTTAAAGGCCTCGATTATTCGTGTTCAGTTGTACCCATAATTCCTTTCCCTCTTGGCTTTTGGCAATGACAAACTTTTTTGAAATAGGTGTACATACAAATACATTCACCTTAATAGGATGTCACGTGAGCACATCTCAGTTCTCTTTGTACAGTAAATTATTTATTTATACGTTAATTAACTGATTCTAATTTTAGAAGTGAATAAAACAATATTGAGAAAGTTCCTTGTGTGGTGTTATTAACGGCCCAACACATCCAAGACACCAGGTGGTATATACACTTGTGCTCTAAACCGGAAGTAGAAGGGACATTTTGTTCAATAACAAACTAATCTCATTTCATAAGATGGCAGTAAATGGCCTGTTGTAGTAAACGAGCTTTTTTTATCCTGTGAACGGAATCTTTCGATATTTCATTTTCTATCTTTGTTAGCTTATGGCCCTTACCTCGTTTCCATTCTTTTGTTTGAACTCATTTCCGGCTTAGAGCGGAAGCGTGTATCTTGAAGAAATCGTAAATGTTGTTGTTTTGGGCTCCCTGTGCCTTCGAGCCTTCGTTTATAAATATTCTTGATCAGCGGAATACCAGCGGAAAGTAAAATGGCGAAGTCAGAGAGAAAATGGATACTTTGTTTATTGACAAATTTCTCGCTGGAATTTGCAGGTATGTATGAAATGTGATTAGTAATGTTTGGTCACGAAAACGGGCACAATATTTAGTCCTGTTTAGTCGATTTAAAGTGCTACTATGATCAAATTTGAATGTCTCCGATTTTTACTATTTCAACACATGTTAAAGTACTTTACAAAAGAACAAAACTGGCCTTTTTCATTTCTTGTGAGCAATCTGTGTTCGAAAGATATTCAAGTTTATGCTAATTAAGAGGTTGATGACGTCATACCCTCAACTCACAGTTTACTTCAACAGATTTCAGTATATTTCTGAGAGTATTTGATGAATGTCATTCCAACTTTGCAGTATACTTGTATTCAAAACATGTAAGGTGCATAGACTGTGGTTGCTATGGCAACTTACTGGTGTCCAGGCCCCTAACAATAATTTTAGATTTTTGGTACGCATGATCATAACAGATATTTTTACCAAGTGTCATTTGATACCATCTCTTCTAAAGGGAGAAATGTCAATAACCTGAATTTTAGGTCAGGTTGGCCTGGAACTGAGAATATGACGTCATCAGGAAAATAATGGCTGCCAATATCTTTTGAAGGAAAAAAATATTCGTAAAAAGAAAGTGACATTTCACTTCCCTCTCAAAGATCTTTCAATCCGAGTTAAAAAAAAGTCAATAATTTGATCATAGTAGTACTTTTTTTATATAAACGTCCACGATGATTCCTTCATCTGACCCGTTATGGTAACCCGTTATTATTTCCGGCACACTCAGTTATGACAGACTTTGGGTCATAACTTATTTTGCTTTATTCAATAGACCTCTTCAGCTTTGTATGAAAATTGCCCATTTCAGACCACATCACATTCCCTTGAGAAATGTTCTTTTATTAAAATATTTACACATGGTCTGAAATGGGCACAACAAACAACCAAGCTAAAAAGGTCTATTGATATAAAACTGTGGGAACAACTATAACTATCATTTAGTATTGATATAGACCCTTTTGATAAATCCTACAATGCTTTATTTTCCTTAATTTAATAATTTATTATTTACACAAAATCAAATCCAGTGAAAAATCTGTCCATTATTTTTGACGTAGCTTGACTTGACATAAGGGACCAGTCATTATTTACAGGGGGTGCAAACTGTGTTATTATTGTTGCTACTGTTTGACTGCAGTCTATGCTTCAACAACTGTTCATGGTTGGTTGGTGGGTGAGTAGATGGATGGATGGGTGGGTGGATGGATAAATGGATGGATGTGTGGGTGGATGGATAAATGGATGGATGGATGGATGGATGGATAGGTGGATGGATGGATGGATGGGTGGATGGACGGATGGATGGATGGATGGGTGGGTGGGTGGGTGGATGGATGGATAGATGTATAGATGGATGGGTGGATGTGTGTGTTGGATGGATTGATGGATGGGTGGATGGATGGATGGATGGGTGGGTGGATGGATGGATGAATATAGTAAGTTAACTTATTTTCTTCTATGATGTTTTTAATGACAGGGGGGACACTCCTACATGACAGGCCAATTAAAGCAGACTCAAAGAAGGTATATATTGTTGTTGGTGACGAGAGGAAGCCCTCCTGAAGAGCAGAACAGAACCAACAAGCATCTACACCAACACAACGTATTGTGCACGAGTATTGAAGCTGCCACTAAAAGGTAAGAAGGAGCATATCAAGAGATTAAGTAGATTTCGTATGGGTGTGAAATGTCACCACACAAAGCACGGGCGCGGCGCCCTACGCTCCGTACGTTTTTTCATTGACATAAGATATTTATTGCTCTTAGAAATGATGCTTTGATTTAATTTAGAGCGAGGAAGAAGACACGGATTGATGACGATATTTATTGCTCTTAGCAATGATGCTTTGATATAATTTAGAGCGAGGAAGAAGACACGGATTGATGACGTAATTTATTGCTCTTAGCAATGATGCTTTGATTTAATTTAGAGCGCGAGAGAAGACAAGGATTGGTGACGATATTTTTTGCTCTTAGCAATGAGGCTTTGATTTAATTAAGAGTGCGCAAGAAGACAAGGATTGGTGAAGATATTCATTACTATTAGAATATATGCTTTGATTTAATTTAGAGTGTACAACAAGACAAGGATTGATGACGATATTTATTGCTCTCAGCAATGAAGCTTTGATTTAATTTAGAGTGCGCAAAAAGACACAGATTGATGACGATATTAATTACTATTAGAAAAGATACTTTGATTAAATTTAGAGTGCGCAAGAAGACGCTGATTGATGACGATATTTATTGCTCTTAGCAATGATGCTTTAATTAAATTCAGAGCAAGGAAGAAGACACGTATTGATGACGATATTTATTCCTCTTAGCAATGGTGCTTTGATTTAGTTTAGAGTGCGTGGGAACACACGGATTGATGACAATATTTATTGCTCTTAGCAATGATTCTTTGATTTAGTTTAGAGTGCGCAAGAACACACGGATTGATGACGATATTAATTACTATTAGAAAACATGCTTTGATTAAATTCAGAGGGCGCAAGAAGAAACATATTGAACACGATATTTATTGCTCTTAGCAATGATGCTTTGATTCAATTTAGTGTTCTCAAGAAGACACGGATTGATAAGGATATTAATTACTATTTGAAAAGATGCTTTGATTTAATTTAGAGTGCGCAAGAAGACATGGATTGATGACGATATTTATTTCTCTTAGGAATGATGCTTTCATTAAAATTAGAGCGCGCAAGAAGACACGGATTGGTGACGATATTTACTACTTTTAGGAATGATGCTTTGATTTAATTTAAAGCGCGAGAGAAGACATGATTGATGACGATATTTATTGCTCTTAGCAATGATGCTTTTATTTAATTTAGAGTGCGGAAGAAGACACGGATTCATGACGATATTTATTGCTCTTAGCAATGAAGCTTTGATTTAATTTAGAGTGCGCAAGAAGACACGGATTGATGACGACATTTATTCTCTTTGAAATGCTGTTTTTATTTATTTTAGAGCGAGCAAGAAGACACGGATTGATAACGATATTTATTGCGCTTAGCAATGATGCTTTGATTTAATTTAGAGTGCGCAAGAAGACAAGGATTGATGACGATATTTATTGCTCTTACTAATGATGCTTTGATTTTATTTAGAGAGCGGAAGAAGACGCTGATTGATGACGATAATAATTACTATTAGAAACGATGCTTTGATTTAATTTAGAGTGCGCAAGGAGAAACGGAGTGATGACGATATTTATTGCTCTTAGCAATGGTGCTTTGATTAAATTTAGAGCGAGGAAGAAGACACGGATTGATGACGATATTTATTGCTCTTAGCAATGGTGCTTTGATTAAATTTAGAGCGAGGAAGAAGACACGGATTGATGACGATATTTCCTTATCTTAGCAATGATGCTTTGATTCAATTTATAGTGCGCAAGAAGACATGATTGATGACGATATTTATTTCTCTTAGCAATGAGGCTTTGATTTAATTTAGAGTGCGATACAAGACACGGATTGGTGACGATATTAATTACTTTTAGAAAAGATGCTTTGATTTAATTTAGAGTGCGCAAGGAGAAACGGAGTGATGACGATATTTATTGCTCTTAGCAATGTTGCTTTGATTTAATTTAGAGTGCGCAAGGAGAAACGGAGTGATGACGATATTTATTGCTCTTAGCAATGGTGCTTTGATTTAATTTAGAGGGAGTAAGAAGACGAGGATTGATGACGATCTTTATTGCTCTGAGCAATTATGTTTTGATCTAATTTAGATCAAAACACGGATTGGTGACGATATTTACTACTCTGAGGAATGATGCTTTGATTTAATTTCGAGTGCGCAAGAAGACACGTATTGATGACGATATTTATTACTATTAGCAATGATGCTTTGATTTAATTTAGAGTGTAGAAGAAGACACGCATTGATGACGATATTTATTTCTCTTAGCAATGATGCTTTGATTTAATTTAGATCGAGCAAGAAGACGCGTATTGATGACGATATTTATTGCTCTTAGCAAAGATGCTTTGATTTAATTTAAAGCGCAAGACAACACACGCATTGATGACGATATTTATTGTTCTGAGCAATGATGCTCTTATTTAATTTAGAGTGCGCAAGAAGACACGTATTGATGACGATATTTATTGCTCTTAGCAATGAAGCTTTGATTTAATTTAGAGTGCGGAAGAAGACAAGGATTGATGACGATATTAATTACTATTAAAAAAGATGCTTTGATTTAATTTAGTGTTTGCAAGAAGACACCGATTGATGAGGATATTAATTACTATTAGAAAAGATGCTTTGATTTAATTTAGAGTGCGCAAGAAGACACGAATTGATGACGACATTTATTCTCTTTGAAATGCTGTTTTTATTTATTTTAGAGCGAGCAAGAAGACACGGATTGATAACGATATTTATTGCTCTTACTAATGATGCTTTGATTTAATTTAGAGCGAGCAAGCAGACATTGATTTAAAACGATATTTATTGCTCTGAGCAATGATACTTTGATTTTATTTAGAGAGCGGAAGAAGACGCTGATTGATGACGATAATAATTACTATTAGAAAAGATGGTTTGATTTTATTTGCTTTTTATTTTGCTTTCATTTAATTAAGAGCGCGAGAGAAGACACGGGTTGATGACGATATTTACTACTCTTAGGAATGATGTTTGATTTAATTTAGAGCGGGAGAGAAGACACGGATTGATGATGATATTTATTGCTCTTAGCAATGATGCTTTTATTTAATTTAGAGTGCGCAAGAAGACACGGATTGATGACGATATTAATTGCTTTTAGAAAAGGTTCTTTGATTAAATTTAGAGCGAGCAAGAATACACGTATTGATGACGATATTTATTGCTCTTAGCAATGATGCTTTGATTTAATTTAGAGCGCGCAAGAAGACACGGATTGATGACGATAATAATTACTATTAGAAAAGATGCTTTGATTTAATTTAGAGTGCGCAAGAAGACACGGATTGATAACGATATTTATTGCGTTTAGCAATGATGCTTTGATCTAATTTACAGTGCGCAAGAAGACACGGATTGATGACGATATTTATTGCTCTTAGCAAAGATGCTTTCATTTAATTTAGAGAGGTGGAGAAGACACGGATTGATGACGACATTTATTGCTCTTAGCAATGATGCTTTGATCTAATTTAGAGTGCTCATAAAGACACGAATTGATGACGATATTTATTGCTCTTAGCAATGATGCTTTGATTTAATTTCAAGTGCACAAGAAGACACGGATTGATTACGATATTTATTGGTCTTAGCAATGATGCTTTGATTTAATTTCAAGTGCACAAGAAGACACGGATTGATGACGATATTTATTGCTCTTAGCAATGATGCTTTGATTTAATTTAGAGCGGTAGAGAAGACACCGATTGATGACGATATTTATTGCTCTTAGCAAAGATGCTTTGATTTGATTGAGAGTGCGCAAGAAGACACGGAGTGATGGCGATATTTATTGCTCTTAGCAATGATGCTTTGCTTTAATTTAGAGCGCGCAAGAAGACACGGATTGATGACGATAATAATTACTATTAGAAAAGATGCTTTGATTTAATTTAGAGCGCGCAAGAAGATACGGAGTCATGACAATATTTATTACTCTTAGCAAAGATGCTTTGATGTAATTTGATTTAATATTTGTTGTTGCTCTGTTTATTACTTTCTGCAGGGGATCGATGACAGAAGAAAAGAAGAAAGAAATCAAGAGAACAGAAGAAAATAGTAAAGAGTATATAGGAAAATAGAACAAAGAAAGAAAGAAGAAAGAAAGGGGTAAAAGAAGTGAAAAATAGTTTAATATTTTACAAGGAATAAAGAGAAAAAGGAAAGAAAAGGAAAAAAGTGAAATGTGAGAAACAAAACGTGAGGTGAAAATAAAGTTAAATAATAAATGTATGAAATGAAAAAGTCTTTTTGTTGTATTAAAAACATATTTGTCCATTCATGTCTTCTCCTACCATCCCACACCACCCTCCCCATACACCACAACCACACCCTTTTTCCACCCCTATCCTTCTGACCAAAGTCTACCACCCCACTCGTTTGTTCAACCACCCCCCCCCCCCCCCCCAATACACATACAGCAAAGCCGATAAGCGCGTCTAGTAGCAGGATAAAACAAAAGAAATACCACACATTCCTACAAGCAAAGTCGTGATTTCTTTTGTATTTTCCTGTTCTGCTCATTTTCAAGATAATCGTGTGCGTCATCAAGAAAGAAATACGTAATACTCAAGAGATTGACAAATGAACAATAAACCATTAATGAAGCTAATAAAGGCATTTATTTATAAAGTGCTACATTCTTTACGGCTTCTTTTTGCTTCATGAGAAAGAATGTTATTTCTATGAAAGAAATAGATAATGCTCAAGGGAACGACGTGACAAAAACACGAAACTCGGCCGCGTGAAAAGAATACACTCAAAACCTAAAACAATATGTTATCAAAGTGCTAGACTTTTTAGAACTCGCTTTATTCCCTTGAGTAATTATTTTATTGTACGCTTGACAACGCTCATTCATACTAAAATAAAAGACAGAATATTTATGCGCATAACTTATCCAGCAAACGGATGTGCGTGATGTCTTGCGACAAGATGTTTAACATAAAACCGCTTGTACACAAGCATTTTGTCCTTTTATCCTTCACGATTTTCAGTGCTCGTATAGATGATCGACAAGTTTTCTTTAACATTCTCTATTGACAAGATTTTCTTGCTTGTGTAGATGATGAACAAGTTTTCCTGGACAAGTTTCGGTTGTGCCTCCAATATCTTTATCTCGTCTACACGAGCAAATAAATCTTGTCAAGGAAATATTGCTCGTGCAGATGCGGCTTAAAACAGCCGCGTGAAGTGACGATACAACACGAGTTAAAGTGTAATAAAAAAATGTTGACGCTGCATGCGTCTTGAAATCTTTGTTTGTTCATTGTTGTGTCTGGGTGTACTATTAAAGGGTATGTTCTATTTTTCTCGTTTTCTGTTTTCATGGGATTCACACACATAAAGACAAGAAGAAGTTAATGTTCTTTTATTATAAACTGAATTATTAAATACAATATCAAATAAAACCAAATTACCCTAACCCCCTCAAAAATGTTTTTTGCAAAAATGAAAAAAAATTGGAAAAAAAACACAAAATTCGGGGTCACGTGACATGTCACGTGACTAATTAGCATATTAACATTTTTGGCCTAAAAAAGGCCTTTTTTCGGGGTTTTATGGTTTATTGAGCCTTAAAATGGCCTTTCCTACCAATTCTTAACATTATAAGCAAATAATATTGCTAAAAACTGTGAAATTTTCGTTATTTTTCGGCCCAAAATGTTCTAGTTTAGGTTGGGATCCCTGTGTCGCATGGTGTTTCTAGACATTTGTAACAAGACGTTGATCGCGATGGATGTGATTTTTTATCGTGTGTCAAACACGAAGAAAATACACAAGTACAAAAATGATTATTTGCTCCTGTTCCACCTAACATACTGATAAAGACGCGACAGCTATCAAAGGTAAGAATTATTCGGTTTTTCTTCGCTCCTCTTTCGTTTTTTCGTATTTTTTTCCAGTTTCAACATGTGTTCTGTTCGTCTCGTCCGCCATGACAGTCAAGAACACGTGTTGACTTTGAATCCTCAGAAATACACTTTACCTGACAAAAAACAATTGAATTTACCATTAATATGTGATTTAAAGGAACTTTTGAAACAGTGTGTAACATAATCTTGACTATATTTTCATTTTTTTGTACATATTTTGAAATTTTGGTTTTGATCGTTATACGAAACTTGGTTCGTGAAACCCTTCCTCGTTAGAACCACTAAAACCCAAAATATTAATGTCCTAATGACTTATCTTTCTTTGTATTGCAGTTTCAGAGGTATAAATTCCACGTACAACTCTACATAAAGCTGTCGAGTGAACCTGTAACAAGATGGGTGGTTATGCTCGACTCTAACCAATATATACTCACCAACCAGCAAGCTAACCATGGAATAGTCCAGTATCAATCTGGTAATGATGGATTTACTGCACTAAAACAAGAAGAAAAAACACTTGATAACGATATAGACTCACCTTGTTGATGTATGATGACCCTGTGACCTTCATAACAATATAGACTATGGGTATTGACCTGAATTATATCAAGATGGTTTCTTTACCACTCACCAACAAGTACTGATTATCAGAGGTATGTACTAATAATGGATTCTGTTGGGGTATGTTTACCTAATTGCAAAATCATTGTTGGCTTCAAAACATAGAATGTAGAAGCTGAGTGAGACCAAACTGGTGCATGGGAAATATGTTAATTAGATGCATATGGTAGAAATGTAATGATCATGCACTGTTACATTGTAAAACCATAGTAGAAGGGCTGAACAGTGTTCTGAAGGTTTGACACTACAAAGTAAGAACAAGTTTGATATGTGGTAAATTTACTACAGATGTACATACACCTGATTGTGAGAACCTTGTCATATGAGAATAGAAAAATAACAAATAATATTCCAAGGCCCCCTAGATTGATGGGAATAACTGTTTTAGTATATACCAACAAGGTAATCTCAGAAATGTCAGTCTATACCTTCAGAACAGTGGAATAATTACAACTGCTTTGCAAAAATAATTAATTCCTATTTTATATTTCTATGTGGCAATGTTCTTGCAATTAGGTGTATTCTCTCAATTTCTACATCAGTTGGATACATGCCAACTGCAACCTTGAATTGAATAAATCAGCTTCTACATTCTTTTTTAAACCCAACAATGTTTTTGTAACCAGGTATAGACCCCTTTCACATGACGTTGAAGCAGCTCAATTTGGAGGACAAAACAAAAGAATTTCAATCTCCTGAGAATTGGAACCTATTGTTGTGTCCTCCAAATTGAGCTGCATTCCGACGTGCTGCAAGGGGTCTATATTGAGCATTTGAAACTGATGTGTGACTAAGTATACATACTTGATTACCATTTATTTCCTCCTCCCCTCCCCACTGACTGTGACAAAATTATTTGTGTGCACCAAACAATACATCTCAAAACATTTTGTTTATTGGTATTTGTTGTTTGTTCTCATCAGCTTGTCAGCCACTTTAGTCAAGCCACATTTGAATGTATTGATGCTGTCAAGCTCTGGTCAGTTTCTTGGTTCCTTTACAATTGATATTGCAGGTATGTATTAATGTATTGCATGTATATTGGGCAAATATTCAAGGGTTTGAAACTGATGTCATTGGTTGTTTTACACCCCACCTCTGGCAGGGCGATCCCATATTTGAAAGGGCGGGGATGCTTGTTGGAAATGTTGAGGTTCACTCCACACACATTACCACTACATTCTCTATTTACAACATACAACACTCAACTCACATGTTGATTTTTATGGAGGGAGGAAAACTGGTGAACCTGGAGAAAAAACCCTCATGTCAAGGGAGAGAACAACACATCAAATAAACCCAACTCACATATGATCCAGCCCAAGCTTGGGGCTTTAACGCAGGCCACAGGGTGAGCGGTAAACCACTATGCCACCATGGTACCAAAGTGATACTAATTTTGCCACATTTTAATTAGTTTTTTGTTTGTTTTAACACCCTAAAAAGTAACAAATAGAAATTAACCCCTAAAAGGCATGACAAGCATCTCCACCCCTTTCACATAACGTCCCCCCTGCGGCCCCACCCCACTCCTGAACATGACAGTATTAAAGTACAAGTACAGTATTACCAATTATATTCCCCCAATAGAAGGTGGCTACTGGCAGTTGATTGCCAGGTTACTGTATTTTGCACTGTTTGTGATCCATGTAATGAAAACATTTTGCTAAATGGTATTAATTTCTTGCTTTCACCAGCTTGCCAGTCACTTTAGTCAAGCTACATATGAATGTATGCTGTCAAGCTCTGCTCAGTTTCTTTGATTCCTTTATGATATTCCCATGGGCAGCTTATTGCTGATCATCAGGTATGTATATTAATGCATTATAGTTGCAATATATTCAAGGGTTTGAAACTGATGTCACTAAGTACTTTCAAGATTGATTGTTTTACATCTTGCCCCTCTACCAAACACTGCTGTAATAGACCATTTTCCAATTCATACAACACCGCTGTGTTCCTTGATTACAGACTCATTTACTCAGGGTTAGCCTCATTTCAGCATCAGAATATTCACAAATACCAACAGTAAAGTAAAGAATGCACAACTTTAACAATACAAACACTTTGAAATTCCAAGGACCTTCACTGGAACACATGAATATTCTACACAAAATTGAGGCTAACCATGAGCAACAGAGAACTCTAAACTGGAGTATTGTAACACTGTAGAATTTTTGTCATTAATCCAAACTAATACATGTACATCTCAAAACATAATAATTAACAATATTGTTTTTTTGTTTCCATCAGCTTGTCAGCTACTTTAGTCAAGCCACATTTGAATGTATTGATGCTGTCAAGCTCTGGCCAGTCCACACATGACAGACATGTAAGTTGAGCTTTTGGATACATGCTAGTTAAACAATGGTTTTGAATGGCATACCATGGAATATCTCACAGTTCACTTGTATTTTCCACCCAGTGTAGGAGGGGGTACTGTCTTTGTATAGATCTTTTAGCTTGGGGGTAATGTTTTCCCATTCCATACCATGTGTCATTCCCTAGAGTATCAGTTCTTTGTTTGACAGTTGCCCATGAGAAGGCACATGAATATGGATGCAACGCAAAAAAAATCTTATTCACCGGTAACATAACAAGTAGGGGACTGGAAACAAGTTTCTCACATTTGATTTAATTCACAAACAAACCCCAATGATAAGAAAGAGAACATAAATGTGTCCTGGGTTTGAGTCTCAGTGGCATATGTGAGTAGAGTTTGTAGTACGGTCTCTCCTGTGCTTCAAGGGGTTTTTTGGGTTCTTGGGTTTTCCTCCCTCTGCAAAATATTGACTTCTAAATTCCAATTCAATCATTGCCGAACTGAAATGAAATGATATTTTAAAAATTTCTAAAAGGAAAGAAAATGTATGTGTGGCTGGATGGTTTGGCTGGATGGTTTGGCTGGATGGTTTGGCTGGATACCATGCATTTCTTTATAATTTTGGCAGGGTTTGAATGCTCATAACTATTTTACTGGAACCTTAATTAAATTAGTTTTTGCAACTTGGACCCAGTTCCTTGCTCATTTTGTTACCAACAAATTACATGACACATGGTCTGAAATGGGAAAGCAAAAAAAGGTCTATTGGTCTGTTTTTAAAACTCAAGATCCTTATGAGGACTGCCACCTGACCAAAGGCAGTACACCCCCAGGGATTTTCCAGTACACACACAGGAGCCTGTAGACGAGTGTGTTTACTAACAAAATACAAGTGATGAGTGGAATATTCCATGATATGTTATCATAGAGATTGCACCAAAAGGAACAACCAAGAAGATTGCTCCTGCATCATTGAAACTGTTTGCAAACAATTTTCAGAGATTTAATTGCAACCATTCTGTCTTTTCAGGTGTCACAGTTCTGTCATACTCACATCAAGCAAGCTGTTGTGCTGCAAAGCCTTGTCAGATGATGCAGCAACATCAAGACCCAGTCAATCAGTACTGAAGATAAGAAGCTGTGATATATCTACCAGGAAAAGGATTGAATGCTGACAACAAAATATGAAACAGGAAATTAGAATATATATCTAGGAATTAAAAAAAAATGATTGTCTATAAATTTCAAAACAATCAAAATTGGCATTTAGAATCATCAAATTTTAGGCTTATCAACTAGTAGGAATCTAAAAAAAAAAAGGAAAAAAGTTAAGATGCAGTGAAAAAAAAAAAAAAGAAAAATAATCCATAGGAAAAAATCAAATTATATTCTAAGAAATTCCAACATATAGCATTATGAGAAAATTTGAAGTTTTAAACATTTTTTTTGCTGCCTAGGAAATTCTAAAATTGAAAACAATTTTCAATGAAATGACAAAGAAATAAGTTATTTCAATTAAATTCAAAAATCTCTCATAGGCTATATGTTGGAATTCCAAAAGAAAGAACAGAATTTTCAAAGAAAAAATCTAGAAATTAAAAAAAAATAAGGTTAGAGGACTGGCCAAATTAGATTAGAGTTGTGCAACAGCTACAATGAAAAACCAATTTAGAAATCAATTTTCTTCATTATTTTAGAAGGTCAAGCTTTACAAAAATTCCTATTTTTAAAGGTCAAGACAAAAGCAACAAAACAAAATTCAAAAGACCACAATATAGGTTATTGAAAATAGTTCATGCCATAAATTATATGGTAATAATTTTTTCATTCATTTTGATATGGAAAAAAAAATTCATTTGTTATTTTAAAAAAAAAACCTTTATTTAGTGACTTATTCCAAAATGACATCATCAACCAAAACAAATTGCTATTTTGAAAAGAAAATACACCAAAACCATCAACTTTTTCTGATTTAGAAATCTTATTAAAACGTCAGAAAAAACATATGTGACTGTAATATCTCTCATTGTTCACTTCTGATGTCATTATGAAATAGGTCAAAGGCCAGTCCTCTACCCACAGATATTAGATATAGGAGAGTGTTTCACTAGGAGACTAACATTCAATTGGACATTCAATTCAAAGATTACTATACCAAATCATTAACACATTTTGCAGACTAGTCAAGAGTTCTCAGTAGAGTTACAAAACATGAGGAAATTCTTGGTTGATCAAATCCAAGGAATATTTTATGGTGCTGGCACTGATTTAATTTTCATTCAAACTGGCTACTGATTTCATTTCTTTGCTTCAAATTTTACTGAGAACTCTGCTAGTTAGAAGAAACACTCTCCTATATCTAATATCATTATCATTTATTATTTGTACACCAGAAAAATGAAATACACTTGATACCTCCCACGAGGTCCTGCCAGTACCAAACAGAAGCTGCCCCACCAGACCAGGAAACCATTAAAGGCGGTACAACATTGCTGCTCTCGGCAGAGTCTAACCTTGAGGCTGTGATCAGACGACTGCTCCGGTGATGAAGGTTGATGGTAAGGATACCAGGTGATGGTCCTCTGCAGATTTCATGTTAGTGCGCTGACGGTGTAAATGCCAGTCACTGTGAAGGTTAGTGCAAGTAGGAGCAGAAATAACCATATCTTACTATTCATGGGTGTGTACAGCAGTGATACTTTGGGGTGATGTGCTCAATAGGTGTGTATAAGACACCATTCAGACTTCCATAAAGTAGATTATCAGCCTGGGAAGACTAGGAGTTGAATCATTTCTAGGTGATCTAATCTTAAGTAGAATGATGTTCGGCTAGACTGATGTACAAGGTTCTATCATAGGATTGTAATTTAATAAGTTTTTTCACCAGCAAAATAAGACCTCAGTTTTCTTCTAAATTCTAAAAATAGTGCTAAATAAATTCCTGACAATTTCTTTCACTAAAAATGTTCCAAAACTTGAATAAAATTTGAATGAATGAATACCATCCAAAAATTAGAAGAAAAATAGAAAGAAATGAAAAAGAAAAGAAAAATCTTGAAACAAAATAACTATGATTAATAATTCAAAAATAATTCTAAAATGGATCAAAAATAATTCAACTTGAAAATTGTTAATGAAAAGAACTGGTATCCTGCAGTAATTTATTGAGTAAACACAAAACGGATCAAAATATATCTTCAAATCCTACCCATTTTCAGAAACTGAGGTCTTACTTAAATCTGCTATCATACAACATTTAAAAAAATTTATTGGCAAAATCCAAAGTATGATTCCTATAAAAATTACATTTTGTTGGCAAAATTTGCAAATGTTTTGAAAAAAATTAATTCATCCAAGTTAATAAATTAATTGAATTATTTGAGCCAAAATCACTATCATCAAACTAAGATGGTATTTAAGGCATTGAAAAATTAGAGAAAGCAACTACACTACACTATGTGCATCACATTTTCAACCTGTGAATATCACAAAACTTAAAATTTGCAATTAAATTTCAAAATTGAAAAATCAGAATCACCAACCAAAATTTTTGATCAACACAAGATTAAGATTTAATGATTAATATGAACAAATTCAGCTGTGCAGTCAATCATGAAATTATACTCTAAAAGTGCAAACAAACAAACCCAAGCCAAATAAGGCAAATGGGAAATGAATGAATAGAGGATAAGGTGAGCCATCAGAGAATGGCGTCCAAACACCATACCTCACAATCAAGAATGAAATGCAACTATACAAGTAAAACCAAGAGTTGTTTTACTATGAATTATTATGTCCAAAGCACTTGTATATATGCACAAGCTGTCCAAAATTGAAACATTTTGAAATCAAATACTCATGATCAGTGACTTAAACATTGGCAAATACTTGAAACTTGTCACAAAATACCAACTCGGCCATGAAAATATATTGTGAAATTTAACTGAACAGTTTATATTGACGCATGTAGTGTAGTTGCTCAAAAATTGATGGATGAAAAAAAAACCTTTGCAATTCATTATGTCAATCTTTTACGGTACTTTTACTTCTGTTGAGAAGTTTTTTGCTGGTGGAAAAACTGAGTCTAGGAAAAATAACTTGATAATCTTAGGAACAGTTCAAAAGTCATACAAGTTAAGAAGTAACGCTAAGACATTAAACTAGGATAGGACTCCCTTTAAAATTGTTCTTAAACTTTACTGTGCAAACATGTCAACCAAGGCTTATCTACAATGTAAATGGATCATAAAAATTATCTAAATTTGAAGAAGTTCAAAATTTAATTTGGTTTGAAAACATCCTACCTGGCCTTGTTTGAGATAGATGCACAAGAGACTTAAAGAAATATGTCCAATAACAATCATAGGCCACGTCCCTTAGAAATCAACTACGAGAGTGGATTTTGTATCATTGTAAATTCCAAATTGATCTTGAATCATGTGTTTTAGCCATGAGTCTCTGGCTCAGGAGACTGAACAATCAATTCTTGCATGATCAACAAACATATAATAGAACTACATTCATGGCAAAGCTTTGACCTCAAAACATACAGCTATGCACTTTGCTGGCTTTTTTTCTAGACTACAAAATCCACTCTAGTAATTTTGACTCATAACAGCATTAAAAAAGGATATTGAATTAGTTTCAACCAAATTAATAAAGTCACTTGATTCGCTACTTGAATAGAATTTTGGCTATAACGGCACAGTCACATAGATTGATTGAGGCCAAGATGGTCAAAAGTGGAAATAAGTCCCTGAAAGAAGACCTTGAATAACTTAATATTTAGACCAGTCCCTTAGCAGACATTGAATAAACTAATATTGAGTAATGAATAAATTAGACCCAGTCTCTTAGCAGGTTGAATATATTAATATTCAATTGAACACATTCATAGACCCAGTCCCTTAGCAGTCTCAGAATACATGAATATTTAATTGAATACATTATAGGCCTTAGTCCTCTAGGGAAACATAAATATATTGTTGAAGGGTTAAAAGTCTAGGTTAGCTTTTCATATTGAATTGCATGGTGGTAGTTTCCTTTTCGGGATAGACCAGCTCATTTTTCACAAGTTTAGTAGCCTAGAAACTTCGTTATTTTAGTCTTCGCAAACCAGGCTTGACATTAAATCACATAAACTTTATGGGAGTCTGAATACCGCCTTGAGCTTATTGATCACACCACTCTAAGATATACATCACTGTTGTGCAGTAAAACCTATGGGTAGTGAGGTATGGCTATTTCTATAAGTCTCCTACTTGTACTGACCCTCTCAGTATAAAAGGCTGGCTTACCGTCAAGGTACTTTCATGAGCCTGTAGGGGGTTCAGAGTCTGATGTCCTTATCGATAATCTTCACCATCGGAGCAGCCGTCTGGTCATGGTTTCATAAGATGACTCTTGTCGGGACAGTAAGTACTGCCTGGTCCTGGTCTACCGGGGTAGTGAGACTTGGTACTGGTAGGGCCACGGGGAGATATTTTTTTTGTAAGGGTCAAAAGGGCGTGGAGAGGGTAAAGATGGACTTCATTAAAAAACACAGGAATACCACCAAGTCTGAAATCAAACTTTATTATTTCAAACACAACACAGACAATATACAAGATACAAGTCAGAAAATTTTAAAGGTAAAATATTTCTAAGTCCAAAACTCATACCACACACTCACTTCAAAAATTCTAAGTCTAAAACAGCAAAACACCAAGATTCTTACCTCCAGATCATAAGTCCCTCATTATTATTTCCTGAAAATTCTAAGACACAAAGTGCATGTTAATTATATCCTCCCAGAAAGACGACACGATTTCCCCTCCCCCTAAGAAGTATGCATCCCCAACCCCCCATGATGTTATACCCTCCCCCCTTGATTTTATTCCCCTCCCCCCAGTACAAGTGATCACCTCCCCCCAGTATAAGGCATGAACCCCTCCCCCCATTTTAAGTTGATCCCCACCCCTCCCAATATGAGTTAAACCCAGTTGTAATTGACCATAAAGCATTTTTACAAGTGCCATCATTGACTTTGAAATAAATTTTGAAGTCTGTATAAGTATGATCTCGAATTGTACTGGCAATTTGTGTCTTCGAAGAGAATTCCAAAACTTGTAAACTTCAACAGTTTTTGGTAATGCATCAATTTGTTATTCCAAAGTTCAAACTTCTAAAATTTATCATCAAATTTCAATCTGCAATGAGGGATTTTACCAGAGTTTTTTAAATGGCATACTTGAAGATTGAGGAAAAATCATTCATTGCTAATCTCCTTGGCTAGTAAACAGTAGAGGATAAGGGTGGTCTTATTTTGAAGTAAAATCCCTCTATACCTTGGTCAATTACAACTGGGTTTAACTTTATCTCTCCAATCAAATCAAGGACAACAGACAATGTATTTAAGTGTGCGTGTTGTTTGTGATCATTCGTTTGAGGCATGCTAGCGAAGCTTGGACATAAGAAACAGGTTGCTATTTGGTTTCAAAAATCATGGCCAAGACAGTGTTGCATGTCCATTTAATGTGGAAGAGTCCTTGTTGCACCTTGTTATTCACAAGTTTTCATTTTTTGTTTGACGGTGTGCAAAGAGAATCAAAAATGTGCAAGTTGTTATATGATTATTTCACTTGATTGATGAGACAAATTCTCGATTTCTTGCATTTGGTTACTATTCACTTCACAGAAAAAGATGAATATGGAAAGTTCATACAAAGTTTATCCTGTTTGCATGACCATAACGTCAGGATAAATATTTTGGTCTTATTACTACTAACCAAGTCATTTGCAGCATGCCTCAAACGAATGTAATGATTGGTATGTGTACTTCACCCTTCCCCCCTTGTCTCAACATTTTTATTTCTCAATAGTGACAGGGAACATATTGTATGGGTGGGGGTGGTGGAAGGGTTTCATGGCTGGCTGCCATGCCTTTATTACTCATCGTGATAGGATCAATCAATAAGAATTAAATAATGCACATCACAAAAACAACCTGAACAGGAGAGATTATCTACGAGGAACATGTACCAATGAGACTAAAAATACATATGAAAATCCATTGAAATATTGTGTCCCTTCACAATTTCACACACACTCCATTTTGAATTAGCTCCAATTACCACAATGTGGTATAAATTAGCTACATTAAGTTAGAAAAAACCTTGCTTTAAAATTGTAATAGTGAATAGCTCGTAGAGAAAAATTGTTTACTTCCTGTTTTACAGAGTGCTATATTGTGATTCAGACACAGTTCCTTGCAGCATGCTGAGTAAATTTTGAATTGCTCTGAATTAGCTTGTAATTTCAACTTATCTCATACCTTATGTCTTATGTCAGGGACGGTGGAGCTAGGGGGGCCTTAGCCCCTCAACTCTTTTCGTTTTGCATAATGGTCTTGAATATTTGATAGTCTTAGCCACCCCCACTTTTTCCCTTTAATTTGCATACTAGCCCCACCCTTAGCTTTAAAATGTACTCTGTTGTCCCTGTATATGGACTGATATGAAACTGCAACCTATGATAATCACTAAGCTATAATCATAACTTGTAGTACATTATGGAGAAAGAGCTGGAAAGAAGCCTATGTCCTGTTGTCTATTCACTAGTGGCGTTTTGTCAGCTTTTCATCAATAAAACAAATTACTGAGTCATAAACATAAAATTTTAGAAGAAGTCAATAAAAAAATAATTTAGTTATTAGCCAAATTTGATTACTTAGATATTCTGAGTTTAGAAATAGAAATAAAAGTTATTTCCCTGAATTAACATTTCAAAAATTGTTGTGGTAATAAATACAGAAAATCTGTTGTTTCTTGTGTTTGACATTCTCGGGTAATGCTTCAAATCATGGAACAATTATCTGGGAAACTTCTACATTATTCAAGTATTTAATTGCTGGGCCAAAATTTGAATGATACACCCACTGTAGGTGAGACCCATCTCATAAATGGATGGCAATGAAAAGTATAAATAATAAATGAGATTTAAAAGTCAGGGCATCTGAAAAAGTGTTTACCGAAAATTGCACCGAATCGCACTATTTATCGTTATCCGCACTTTTTTCCAGGAAAATACAGAAAAACTTGAAAACCTGTTGACAATGTTCTTGAATACACAATAATTCTTCAAATAAACAAATTTTTCATCGGAATTCATTGCATTTTGGGCTGGAAATCGACTGTAAAATGCTGTTTTCTTTCAACGATTGACAATATCTGCCAGGCGTTCCTCACGTTAGTTCAGTGGCCTGGGAACTAGTTCTAATTCTATGAACGCTTTTGATTGGCCTAAAAAGCATCCAATCACATGCCTCTATAGAAATATAGTGAATTTAGCGGGAACTTTACAATTAATTATAATTACTATAATCAAAATAATATTAATAATAAATAATAATATGCAAATTAGCATTTCCACACTTTTCCGCACTATTCGCTAAAATTTCCACACTCTCCCAAGTTTTTTCCCGCACTTTTTCAGATGTAATGAAGAGTGGCTTTCCACAGACAGAGTGCCTCCTCATCCACTGAAATTCAAATTGGAATTTAATTGGTGATTTTTGTTGAGGGAACTTGAGGAAAACCAGAGAAGCTGGAGAAAAACCCTTGAAGCACAGGAAAGAACCAACAAGCAACTCTACTCACATACAACACAGGTGGGACTGAAATCTGAATTGCATTGATGAGACGAAGCATCTCACTGCTGCGCATACATGTCTAAAAGGTATTTTCAGGGTCCAAGTGTCTAGAATGTACTTTAAATGAGTAATTATTTCTGTGAGAAACCGTCTATTGATGAAAAATTCTAAAGTTGTTGAGAAAAAAAAGTGGACGAAAGTACATACTAGGCTGCTGGTATGGAAAGTAATAATCAATTAAAAGCATTTGAGTAAATAATAGACTGTGCAATTTGGATTATTTGGTCCTGTTTTAGCTTATACGGAATAAACCACAGGGTGCCCAGGTAGACAAATACTGTCATGTCAAGTGGGAAAGCAGTTATGAAAGTATGAGCAACAATTTACAGATTTTCTTTTTTTTTACGACTCATAATGGCAAAGAACATTTAACAGATACTTGGGAAGCTTTTGCACATTTCTTGGTTGATATGAGGCAATTTCTTTGTACTATCAGCAATATCAATTTGCACTTCAAATTACATGAGTGCTAAGTTAAGAAATAGCCTGCTAACACACTCCCCCAACCCCCCTCCTCCAATGAAGAGCATTCCCTGTAAATTTAGGGGGGAAGGTAGGGGGAACAGATATGCTTCTTAGAAGATGAGAATTTATTCCGGTAGATAAGTAATGAATGCTAATAGACATAACCAAAAACTGCCTCAAATTGTGTTTCCCATGAAATGTGCAAAGGTAATAAGCAAATACAACAACAATAACAGTTTCCATATCAATTACACATGAGCCAAAAAATGGTTCATGAGTAATTAAAAAAGCAGTGAATAAGTTTGTGGTACAAGCACTTCAATTTAGCAGGACAAATAATTGCATCGTAATCAAACATATATTACTACCATGGGAATGCATCACAAGGGACCAACTTTGTATGGGCAAGTGTTTTCATTTTATACCATGAGTCATTCACTTGAGTATTATTAGTTGTGTGAAACAAATAGCTGCTGCATGTTTGTAATAGCAGGGGCAAAAACTACCAATTCTAATTGATTTTATTGTAGAGGGCACTCTAAACAAATTGAATTGGAATGTAATATAATAGTTTTATAGAAGTATGAAACTAGAGAATATGACAAAACCCAGAAATCAAGAGAGACCCAACCAATCTCTTATAATGTTTTGCTGTGTACAGCATTTGAACCTGATGACATTGCCTCCTAAAAAACCTAAGGGTTATTTCAAGGTGCCAGCTTTTACACTATCAATATCTGAAATATATCCTGCATGCTTTGTTGGAAGATTACCAGCCTATCCGTGGATTGGTTTCCCACATTGTAATTGCTCACATCATGCTCAACTCTCATGTACTAACACCTGACCACACTTACCTTACATGCAACAATTTAACATTTTATCAACACACTACTGACACAAGTGTCACACCAGTCTACCAACACTCTACATCCCACCAACGTGCAACAACAACCAACCAGTTGCACTGTGACAATAGAGGGACATCTTGACAGCTCTCTTACTGGGCACAACATTCTACACACACCACTGTTTTGTGTTTTTGCTATTATTACTGCACATTTGTAGTCTTCATCTGAACTTTTAATCTACCTATGTAGTTACTAATGATTGGTATTGCACATAGTAATTGCTCACATTATGCTCCACTTTTGTTTACTAACACATGTCTACAGTGAAATACATACCTCTGGCGTACTTCAGGATTCAATCAATACAGGATACAGGTAAATCATAATGGGATAGAAGGTGTAATAGCAAATCTAGCAATATATTTGGAATAAAATATGCTGAATTTATACAAAATATATTCGCATTACTCCAACAACCATGAGTAATTCTTAGTTTGAAGGTTAGTTCAAGGTTAATTCTTAAAGTATTTGAAAATAAAGTTTACTTTATGTCATGGTGTAATAGTTTTATTTTTTGGATATTTTTTGTTTATCTGAGAATTTTAATTGGCATTAAAATAACTAATTGATATTAACTCTATTATATAATTAATGAATTTGTTTGATGCTCAAGCCTTGTCTCAAAGCAGTAAGGAAGACAAGATTGAAGATGGGACTTGTGCTAAGTCTGTTTTAGCTTTGACAATTGCACAGCAACTAAGAATAAGGAGATGCAGTATTTGCTCAGGCAAGTCTTTGGAAGAATTGCTAGCCTTACAGAACGAAGGCACAGTACATGAACAAAAAGTCATATTTCAAAAGCCAGGCAGACAAAGTAGTCAAGTCTGTAAGCCACTCAGAGGTTGTACAGGCAAACCTGCGGTATGTGATGACATACTACATATATATTTAGATTTCATTAAATAAATAACTAATTATTTGTTTAAAGGCAAAACTGGTCATTTTCAAAAATGGATATCCAGATACCAATGTATGTTAAAAGAAAATCAAACCCCTTTATGATAACAATTACTATTAAGCCTTAATTATGAAGTACCATGAATATTTTAGTACCAGTAAAGTATACCAGTATAAGAAATACTTGGAGATTGTATGCCGTATAGTTTGTTATCATATAGTTTGGATAGTACTTGTGTGCTGATTGGTCCATTATTGGTGATTATTTGTTAAGTACAGCCTTTCATTACATCATGCTCTGGCTTCTCCTCTAACGATTATTACCCTTCTTTCCCTTTCTTATTTCCTTGTAACACCCAACAAACAGGAGGGCATAAGATGTCATGCCATCTATCTTTATGTTCTGGATTCCCTCTGATGGGCTACCTTCCTTCCTTTCTTGTGGTGTCTCAGTTTCTTGCATCAGAACTACCAGGGATGTCATGTGGTGAGTGGTTTTGTGTAGAGATTAACTGAAAGATTACCTTCACTCTTGCTTTCTTGAGGTTTTAGTTGACAGGATTTCATACCCTCTATCATCCTGATTGGATTTCTCTCATAGATTTCTAGCTAACTGGTCCTGCTTCATTTTCTTCAAATGTAGTCTACATCCCTTGTATTTTGGGATGTCAATTGCAGATTCCCTGCACCTGGTTTTGTTCTATTTTGAAGCTTCAAAGAAAATATTGTATTTTGGTGCAGCCTCTCTTACCATCAATCTTCAAGCTTGTGGATTTCTCTCATACATCAACATCTTTATGCATCACAACAAATATTGAAAACATCACTAGTGAACTTGTGTAGTAGTAGGCTGTCCTAAATGTGTATTCTGAGGGATACACTGTTTCACAAAGTACCCTTGAAGATCCATGTGTTATAGACAAACAGCAAAACATTTGATTGAGTCGAGATTATGAAATGAATGACATAAATGCCATAGCGACATAATAAGAACACCTGATGTTCAGATACTAATAAATATGTATATTGAAAGTAATGAAATGTGAGGATGACCATACTACAGTGTACTTAAGTATAAAAGTTTTAGTTTTCATGTTAAATACTGCCATCATTTAAGGTTTTTTTATTGGCATTTGTTTTTAATAGGTTATTGGCAAAAAATTTTGGAGCCAAATAACTTTTTCTATGACTTTAACACACCAGCAAACAGCATGGTAACAGGTATGTTCCTCATAATGTCCTCTGTTCTTGATGTTGCACTCTTTTGATGCTTACAGTGTCTCAGTGCTTGTATACATTGATGTCTCTCCAATATCTCAATTAAAAGGGAAAGCAAGGTGTTTCTAGACCATCATTGGATCTGTTCTTTCTTTTAGCTTTATGAACTGTTCAGGACATTCAGATGGCACTGTTTTGAACTTCCTCTTTGTTCCATCTTGATACCTTTTGAATGTGAGGTGACTTGATATCTTTGATAGTTCCATCCAGACAGTCCAAAATCTTTGAGCAGGCTTTATTTTATGTGAAATCCTACAAATAATTCTGACAGTGCCAATAGCCACCCTTAATAGTTAATAGAGCACTCCCCAGGGGTTGGGTACCCTAGCTTGTGTTGATCCCTAAAAACCAAGGGTGATACTGGCACTGAGTTCCATTTGTTGAGCACTGGTCTTTGATGGAAGTCATCACTGGATTGCTTCTAGGTAATACTATGTAGGTTGGCAATTGAAAACTAACATCCATTCTTAGAAGAATGTATCCACTTACTTTTACATGTTTTGTTTTGGAACTGCTTTAGAATGGCAGATTAAGCATTCATTTCCACTGGAGTCACCTTGTCTTGATGCTTTCCTTCATTTTTGTAATGTCTTGTCCATTCTTGTCTTGTCTGCACCTTGCAGTAGTGCCAAAAACTGCCATTCCACTATTTGGAGATAATTACATATTCTGCACTTGTATTCTGCATTTCCTTCAATGTCCAATAGTGGATTGCATCATCCAGTCCATAATAATATATCTGACACATTCCTGTGTTGGACTGTATATTTGTACAATGTTCAATAGTAGGTTGCATCAAGTCCATCATATTTGGATGATTACAATATACTAGACACATTCCTGAATTGTTCTGTATCTTGTACTCTGTTCAACAGTGAGCTGCATCTCATTTTGATGAGGTGCTCTAAACTGTGATGACTTTATATAATTTATGCTTCATGTTCATGTTTCTTTGCCTTTTATAAAGACATTTTAACTGCAATTTTCATCAAGACCACCACACTTGAATATATCTCATATTGCAGGTATCCTTTCAGTTATTTACAGGAATCGTTTACTTTCAAGTTTCAATTCGAGTACACTAGTATGGTCATCTAGAGATGAAAATATGTTTGGTGGATTTGTCAGTTTAACACAAACATTTAAAACTCCATTAAACATTAATTGCATTCAAAATTCATAAAATACATTCAACAATTTTAAGTACTGTTTAATAAACGAGTAGGAGTGTTTTATCAGGTTTAAAACTACGAGGCATAGCCGAGTGGTTTTAGACCTGATAAAACACAATCAACAAGTTTATTGAACTACTTCAGAAACTCATTAATAATTTATAAACCTTTGGTCGAATTAGAGCAGCCATATACTTCCTGAACATGGACTTTCCTACATCGATAGAAGTTTGTATGTCACTGTCATGTGCAGTCAGTCTCAAAAAGCCTGCCACATTTTAAAGATAGCATGCCAGTCTCAAGACAGGAATGCTCGTTGACTAGATTTTGTGAGTCATTAGTGATCGTATGTGAGACTGACTTTGATGAGGCTCTAAGTCTTCATCTATACTTTGAGGCACCTTTATCTCCAATAAAGTCATCCTCATTATTATTCCTCATATAAAGTTCACTTGAATACTAATGAGGAGGACTTTATCGGGTATAAAGGTCCATGCATGTGACATGTATGGGTGCTACAATTGGAGCAAAGGCTTATGAATTCACGAGTTTTTGAACATGACATATATACCAAATTTTAAAAAGCATTGTCAGGTTGAAAAGGATAGATCATCAAAGCTTAAGGGGTATTCCGGGTAATCAATATCCTGGGTGTGTTTATATACAGACACATTCATGAAGAGTGAATGCTTTGCTTGTTCAATAGCTACAAAACTGTTTTATGTATAATATTATCCTCACTGACTGTTTACCCAGAACACTATTTGGTCCCAGCTTTGATGATTGAAACTTTTCAACCATACAACATTTTTTTAGATTTGGTGTAAATATCATTATCATATACATTCAATTGCAAAGTCATTGTTGGGTTCAAAACATAGAACATAGGACCTGAGACTGAAAGGTATTCTGGTATATGACATAATTATCCTCTGTATTCATTTCAAATACATAGTCAAAATGAATCACATGTTAAAAGCAGCCATGCTTTGTGTCAGTGCAACAATTTATGAATATTCCAGGAGTTGTATCAGTAGATCCATCTAATTAACATACTTCCCATGTACTGTTTCAGTCTCAGCTTCTGTGTTGTATGTTTGGAACCCAACAATGATTCTGTAATAGAGAGTATACTTTTAAATCTGGTGCTATTTCTTTATTATTTTATCTTAGCCAACAACATATTATGATGTAAACCATTTTTATCTTGTTAATGGTTAGCTTCCTCAAAAGTGAATGTATAGTAACTTCCATGATATTTTTTTATCGTGCTAGGTATTAACATCACTTAACAAGATATATCAGCTTGAGGTAGGAAACAAAAGAATAGAAAGGAAAGTTGTGGTACTTGGAAGTACTTGACAGATTGCTGGTAATAGCACTGAGAGCTGCTGTGCAGTTTACAATCATGAGTGTAATTAATGGAGTTATGCATCCAGGTACAAACACTGAGGATGGTACAACAGCCCAGCAGTGGGTCCCCAGTGGGTCTTTGCTCTCTATCTGGTCTTAGAGGCTGGTGAGAGGTGTGTACGATAATGCTACACCATCTTTGCCTTTGTAGGCTACCAGTACTTGCTTCATTGTTTGAGGGATTGTGATTCACATACTTCCTTTTCTAACCACCAGAATCAGCAGTGACTAGAAGACAAGGAAAATCTCTGAGTGCCTGGGGTCAGCTCAAAGAACACTTGGAATTTTGACATCATATGGGGACCATCAATAATATCATGACTAATCAGGGATGGCTATCATCTTCCTTTGGTCTCTGAACCAGACAGGATAGTCATGGTTAATGGCAATGCTCTATCTCATTGTAATTTACTTCATTATGAAATAGTTTCTTGGTTTTCCAAGACAAATTCTGTATTGTACTGGGTGTTGGATGTAATAAAGTTGTGGGCCTGGACCTGCCACCACACAGAGAATTCTGTGTTGTATTGGGACTTGTCAGTCACTTCATCATATCTTCCAGCAGCAGCAATGTCAATTGCTCTTCATGTTACTGGAAATACCAAAGACTTAATGGAGAATAGAAATGGTATTCACTGGTTTCTGGATTGACATTGGCTAGTCACTTTATCAGAACATAAAACAGTGGTGTCGTCAGCTTCTCTTCCTGCAACAGGAAACACCATACAAATAATGGGAATAGATATGGTCTTCACTGATCTCTGGATATAGGTTTACCAGTCATCTCATCTTAGCCTCCAAAAGTGGTGTTGTCAGCTGCTCTTCGTGTTCATGTAAACTTCATATGAGCAATAGGAATGGAAATCCTGGTCTTCCTGATCGGTCAAATACTTTATCAAATTCTTCTACAGTGGTGTTGTCGTCTGCTGTTCCTGCTCCTGGAAACACCATACAAATGCTGGTTGCCATTCTCCTCTTAATGTACCTTTGCCAGTCACTTCATCAGTTCTTCAGCAGTAACGAATGTTGAAATGGTTTTCATTCCTCTCTGTGTTTAGATAACTTTGCAGGCCAGTTACTTCAATCTTTCACCAGTGGTGCTGTTGGCTGCTTTTCCTGTTGCTGGAAACACCATAAACAATACAGGTAATGGGAATAGAATGTTGGTCCACACTGGTCTTTGGATGTACATATGCCAGTCACATCACAAGATCCTTCCAAAATGCTTCCTTCAGCTGCACTTGCTGATCCCTGAGAACTTTGACAACTTAGCAATTTGACTACATCTTGTTCCCATGACTAAATCACTTTTTGTCAAATCAACACCCAGATCTTAGCCTCATAAGTCTTTGTTGTACAGCAGTTCTTGGATTGACATCCCAGATTCACAGGGAAGCATGGAGTGGGCATGCTATTCTTTCTTATATTGTGAAATGAAACTTCTGACTAGGTTACTAAACAGAAAATGTGGCATACCTACAGCCAAATGACAGCATAAAGCAAAGAAAATACTTAAGCAGAAAGAGAGAGAAAATGGAAGAGCAGCAAGATCAATTTTTATATGAAGCGTTATAGTTTTGATTCATTTTCTATCTGTTTCGCCTTTTTAATTGTTTATCACAAATTCACAAATTCTAAGGGGGTTTATGCAGTGTTTTAAATATGAGTAGGAGCATTTTATCAGGTACAAAAGCACAAGGGGTAGCCAAGTGGTTTCAGACCTATCAAAAACGATCTATTAATGTTTTGAACTATTTAAAAAACTCATAAAACTTTGATCTAATTAGAGCAACCATACGTGCCACAAAAGAGATTTGTACATCACTGTCATGCTCAATCGGTTCAAAAGAGACTCCCATGTGTTGAAGGTACCATGCCAAAGTCAAGACAGGAGCACTAGTTGATGTGATTTAGTGGGTTGTCAGAAATTGTATGTGACACTGACCTTGATGAGGTCTCAATCTAAACTTGGATGCACCTTTATTTGTAATAAAGTCATCCTTATTAGTATTCTTTACATAAAAGAAACACAAGTCTTTATATAAAGATCACTCTCGAATACTAATGAAGACTTTATTGGGTATAAAAGTCCATGCATGTGGTGTGTATGGGTGCTCCAATTGGACTAAAGGATTATGAATTTTTTCGTAAGATTTTTAAGAACTTTTATAAAACCACTTGAAACAAGTGAGAAAAATATATATTTGCTATTACACCTTTTATCCAATTGTGATTTACCTGTATCCTGTATTGATTGAATCTAGGAGTAACCCAGAGGAAAGTATTTCGCTGTAGATAGGTGTTAGTATACAAAAGTTGAGCATAATGTGAACAATTACTATGTGGAATACCAAGTATCAGTAACTACATTATAGCTAGATTAAAAGTTCAGACAAAAACTACAAATGAGCAGTAGCAATAGTTAAAGCACAAAATTGCAGTGTGTGTAGAATGTCGTGCTCGGTAAGAGAGCTGACAAGATGTCAATCTATTGTCACAGTGCAACTGGTTGGTTGTTGTTGCAAGTTGTTGGGATGTAGACTGTTGGTAGACTGGTGTAGCACTTGTGTCAGTAGTGTGTTGATAGGATGTTAGTTTGATGCATGTAAATTTAGTCTTCATCTAAACTTTTATACTACCAAATTCAAAGAAAGCATGTTTCATCTTCTATAATGAATGTTTCCTGCTACGTCATTCTGGAAAATACTGGAACCTTGCATAGCTATATTGCACCATGGCACTAATATGCACTGACAACAAAGAAAGCTTACAACAGGATAATTTGCTATTGGAACATATCCCCAAAAGACCCTGGTGAATGAATACTGTTATGTAACCATTTTTGCATGGTGCTGATCTGTGATGCATTCTTAGTGATAGTACCACAAACTGCCACAATTTTAGATAGTACTTGTACCATAATTGCTACTAATAGGAAACTATTATTACTGTTAGCAAGAGCAAATTTCATATGATGGTGAAAAATAATGTAGTGGACCATCCCATGACAGTGACAGATATGCCTGAGCATTAGGGGAATGCACTTCAATTTTGATATCTTGTTACTTGTACATGTGTGTTTAGTTACTTGGACATGCATGCATAGTTAAAGAGAGGTCCCAGTATTTTTCTGTTGGGCCAAAACTCTGGAAACCCAAGTACATCTAGAGTGAATCGTGGGATTCATCAAAAATCTTGAAACCCATTTGCTGCCCCTTTTGGTGTAAAATGTATAATTTCTGTAGTTACTTGAACCCTCTAAGTTAGCAATCCAATGAAAGTGATACTGTATGCACCATTATTTTTCATTCAAATGAAATCTGCTCAATTCATGATTGCTTAGCTCAAACTACTTCCCAAGTACCTTTGAATGTTGTTTACCATTTGTAGGAATTTCCTAAAAAGCAGAAATCAAATGAATAAGTATAAAACAGGTCAAAGAGCATTTCAATAGCTGTTATTACAGTTGAGACCACTATAAGGTATTCATACATCCATAATATCTGCTATTGCAAGTTGAATGTGGGGATATAGTATGTTAGTTGATAGTTCATGAATCATCAACCAGACAGGATTGATCAAATCAATGCAGCCAATTATCTGACAGAAAATTTCATTATACGCAAGTGATTAGTCATATTCTACAGGTCCAAACAAATCACCCATAAATACACATACTAAAGTAGGAAATGATTTCATTTGGGTTTGGATGACATTAAATGTCAAAGGCCAAAAATAATGTTCTAATGTTGTCACTTTCAGATGATATCAAATAGTTTGAGGTTGTAATCAGGTCTTATTGCAATAATCACACCTGTACTTTGGAACAATCTCCCTGATAACATAAAACATGCTGACTCTGTTGCCAGTGTTTATATGTTTATTTGGGAAACATGGGTGGTGTAGTGGTGAGAGCGCTCACATCTCACCATGAAACTTGGGTATGATCCCCAGACTCTGTGTCTTATGCGAGTAAGATCAATTGTTGGTTCTCTTCTGTGCCTCTAGTTTTTCTCTGGCTTCTCCAGTTTTTCTCCTTTTACAAAAATCACCTTCTAAATTCTAATTAGATCTTGAAGAGCCTTACTAAATGATGCCTGCATTCCTGGTTGATTCTGCTTGCTAATGGGGAAGACTGGAGCAGAGGGGAATCACCTGCCCAAAATCATTGTCTTTTTCAAATAAACCTCTAGTTATGCAAGATTTTTGACAAAACTGTTGTAAACTAACATGTTCAGTAAATAGAAGCAAAATTCTATTTGCGACAAAGTCAAATATTATATGTACGACTCTGTGTCCCACAATCAGGTCAGTACAGAAATCCACTAGAATCATTCCCAGAGAAACTATTCTGCACCAACTTGTAAGAATATAAAAGACTTTCTCTCTACGACAAGAAATATTGTTAAAATGCCCTACAAATAGATCTACATGATCCCAAAATTGATAGCAAAGACTAAATGTTGTAGCCGTATGTGACCACATATAAGGTTTTGAGAGACTGGGCCGAGGGGCCTCAAGTTGTAAAACGAAATCAAATGTGATCGCAATGTAGGCACACAATCCGTAAGTTATTTGCCATTTTTGTCTTATATTTATAACCGATATGATCTCATACATAGTACTCTGACATTTTATAGTTCGTAAACCGCTTTTGAAAACACTTTTGGATCGTTTAACCGCCTTTGGACGTCTTTGGAATGTGTTCGCTAGGAATATGGAACTTTAGTACCTATTTTCATTGTTTTTACAAGTTGTAACCGAAACGAAAGTACCATTAAAGTGTGTGTAAAAAAAAAAGAAATTTATTGTTGCCATCACACTAAACCAAAATTTGAAAACTTAAACCTAACGTAAACAAATGTTTAATCCAGCAAATTTTGTTATTTTCTTCACGACTTCAAAATCTCCCAGCAGTGCAGTGGTAAAGGATAAAATGGCTTCTTCACTTTGTTTATCGAGTGTCAGATATCATAATATATTTTTCCAAATGTTTTCTAACTACATAATTTTTTCCTTTAGTTGAAAATTTGATTGCTCATCAGTACCAGGAATATTTTTCATACTTATTTATGTTTCACTTAAGCCTTTTGTTACTCAAAGATTAATATTCTCATCTCATTTTATACAATGATGGAGACAATAAAACTTATCTATGACTTTAATATATTTGGTTGTCTTAAAAATGTGCCCCAGATTTTACCTTATCAATTTTTTTAAACATGCATGTCACACACACCCATAATGAAGGTTGGCTAAAACATGTCAATTCTTATCCCACAAAAAGATGGCCAGATTTTTGGAGTGGCACTGACCCCTTTGTTCACCTGGGTGAAGTCATGTCAATTCTGGTATAAACTATGCCAAATTTTAAGTTTTCCTTATTACCACAGAGGACTACAGTTTTTGATTCACATATTTCCCATGCATATTTTCTCTCCTGTTCAAGTTATCTTATGATGTAATGCAATTCATGGTTCCAACCCCCCTTAGTTACTGTTGCTATGTCCCACATGCTCAATTCTTTTGCCTGAATATCTCAAAATTTCATTGCATCAATATAATTATATTGTTGAAGGTTTTGAATTTGTTACAAGAAAAAAACCCTTGCAATCTGTACAGTACCCTGGAGTATGGATATTTAATAGTTGTTTGTGAGATTTTAATTCCACTTGGAAAACAAATGCATTGGTTCATGATTGTTGGAATTGGAACCATGAATTACACATAAATATTATGTCATAAACATATTACTTTTATACAAGAGCTTTACTTTCAACACCAAAGAAATAATTTCTCCATTATTTGGTGGCACGATAATTTGTACTTTGATAAAACCTGGAAAACCAATTAACTTTTTCAATAGCTTGCCAATTCTAGATAGCTCTCATGCATAAAAGTATGGAATTCATATTGCACAACAAAACATTACTCATATGACCTTAATCAGTCCATGGCTGGTCCTGTTCCTTGATCATATCAATGTACTTGTTGTAGCATGCCAGCAGTTAATATTTCCAAAAGTGTCTCACTGAAAATGAAAGAAAAATCAAAATTAAACATGGAAAAAAATACATGAATGAATAGTTATTTATATCTTACAGATAGTATAGGAGTTAAATTAACTAAAAAGTTAAGAAGTCTGTTAAAGTGAGTTTTTGAAGCTGAATAAACTATCAGGATAAAGTGTGCCGCTGTATAATATATGTGGGGCTTTATATTATATCGCTAAGTTCTAAGCTAATTACATATGCAAGGTTTATAACTGTACATCCTCCCGGGTTTATATCTTAAGGTTACTGTAAACCTTCAGAGGCCATTTGTTTAAAAAAAATTTTTTTTACATAATGTAAAAGCTTATATAATGAAAATTCTTTTACAAAAAAGAAATTTTCAAATCGTTAAATATTTTGCGAGTTATTTTGCAAAACATAATTTGAAGGAAAAGTAAACAAAGATCGAAGGTGTACTAATCCTATTATAATATCATGGAGTCCTGTGGATATTTCCCGCGAAAAAGGACATCCAGGTCTTTGAATAAGTTTGTTTACATCTTGACCGATGAACTATACCTTTGGACCTTCAACTGCGCTTTTATATGCTTGTATGTTCGTATAAGTTATGTCAAAACGAAAAAAGGGAAATCCATGGAGTGATATAAAGAAGAAACCTGGACCAAAAAGAATTAAATTTGAATTTAAAGAGGAACGTAAAGCGTCACTAGCGGAGAGTGATAAAGGCTCTTGGTTCAAGCAAGAGTACGAAGAGGATGAGCCAAAACCAAACAAAGTTAGTGCTAGCTCCTTGAAGCTAAAAGCCCAATCGGCCGAAAAAAGCCAAGATGTTGAGCCAACCCATAGCTTCATCGAAATTAGCGAAAGTAATGATTCATCAGAGGAAGAGAGTGAAGAGAGTGAGGTACCAGAAGAAAACTTCGCCATCTTGAATACCATCGAACTCAACAGCAAACTACAAGAAGTCTCGTTTTTGATGTTGTATTTTTAGATTGCGATCTGGTAGTTCTCGGTTTCTTTTGTGATTTGCTGGAATTAGACGCAACTCTTTTGCTACGCTTCGGCATCTTGATCTCTTCGCGACGTCCAGTGACAAGAAGGCAGTAGCAAAACAATGTCATTCAAATAAAACTGTATGATTTCCCGCGAATTTCAAAAGCTTGTCAATACTCCGTTTGACTCCGTCTCTGATTGGTTGTCGGTCTCTGACTGTTGACAGTCGTCTTAACGAGGTGTGAACGCATCCAAAATCTTTAAAGCTTAAAATCTCTATGATCAATTTTTTGACAATTCCCTCTCTTTAAATGAATTAATAGGGTATGAGGTTTTGTTTAATTTAGAAGAAATTTGGCAGAGAGCATGTATAGATATTAATAAACAAAAGGGTGTGAGCGGTTTTTGATATTTTGATTATTTCGCCTGAAATGCGATCAAACGTCAATCGATAGAGAATTTTTTCCACCGTCCAACTTTAAACTCTCATAACTTTTTAATAAAGCAAAAAAACAAAAATCGCTCACACCCTTTTTTAGTTTAACATTACCCTATTAAGGTAGTGCAGTTCATTTGGAATTCCGCGTTAACCAGATGTCCATTAATTCATGTCTACGAAACCCACCCGATTTGTCTTTACGGCACCGGTATTGTTTCAGATTATAAAATTGCTTTTTGGAAGTATTATATTTGAAATCTTTATCATATAACCTTTAAAATGGTATATAGTTTTAAATGGTTTTGTTTAATATGTTGCGGAGAGATTTAAACGAAACATACCCCTGAAGGTTTACAGTAACCTTAACCTAATGAACATTTCACGTGTTGTCTCCACCCTAGCTCCCTTAGTTGATCTGTTAGACTAGCACAGCTAGGCACAGCTAATCACACCTAAGGACAGACAGTTAATCTAAGCTACGGACAGTTGATTGGGGCTAGCGACAGATGATCAGAACTAGGGACAGTTGATCAGGGCTAGGGACAGTTGATCAGGGCTAGGGACAGTTGATCACAACTAGGGACAGTTGATCACAACTACAGACAGTTGATCAGGGCTAGTGACAGTTGATCAGGGCTAGGGAGAGTTCATCAGGGCTAGGGACAGTTCATCAGGGCTAGGGACAGTTCATCAGGGCTAGGGACAGTTGATCACAACTAGGGACAGTTGATCACAACTAGGGTCAGTTGATCAGGGCTAGGGACAGTTGATCAGGGCTAGGGACAGCTGATCAAGGCTAGTGACAGTTGATCAGGTCTAGTGACAGTTGATCAGGGCTATGGACTGTTGATCACAACTAGGGACAGTTGATCAGGGCTAGGGACAGTTGATCAGGGCTAGGGACCGTTGATCACAACTAGAGACAGTTGATCACAACTAGGGACAGTTGATCACGACAAGGGACAGTTGATCACAGCTAGGGACAGTTGATCACAGCTAGGGACAGTTGATCACAACTAGGGAAAGTTGATAACAGCTAGGGAGAGTTGATCACAACTAGGGACAGTTGATCACAACTAGGGACAGCTGATCACAACTAGGGACAGTTAATCTCAGCTAGGGACAGTTGATCACAACTAGGGACAGTTGATTAGGGCTAGGGACCGTTGATCACAGCTAGGGACAGTTGACCACAACTAGGGACAGTTGATCACGGCTAGGGACAGTTGATCAAAGCTAGGGACAGTTGATCAGGGCTAGTGACGGTTGATTAAGGCTAGGGACAGTTGATCAGGGCTAGGGACAGTTGATCACAACTAGGGACAGTTGATCACGACAAGGGACAGTTGATCACAGCTAGGGACAGTTGATCATAGCTAGGGACAGTTGATCACAACTAGGGAAGGTTGATAACAGCTAGGGACAGTTGATCAAGGCTGGGACAGTTGATCACAACTAGGGACAGTTGATCACAACTAGGGACAGTTGATCTCAGCTAGGGACTTGTGATCACAACTAGGGACAGTTGATCAGGGCTAGTGACAGTTGATCAGGGCTAGGGACAGTTGATCACAACTAGGGACAGTTGATCAGGGCTAGGGACAGCTGATCACAAGTAGGGACAGTTGATCAGGGGTAGGGACACTTGATCAGGGCTAGGGGCCATTGAACACCGCTAGGGACAGTTGATCACAGCTAGGGACAGTTGATCATAGCTAGGGACAGTTGATCACAACTAGGGACAGTTGATCACAACTAGGGACAGTTGATGACAGCTAGGGACAGTTGATCACAACTAGGGACAGTTGATCAGGGTTAGGGACAGTTTATCGCAGCTAGGGACAGTTGATCAGGGCTAGGGACAGTTGATCAGGACTAAGGACAGTTGATCACAGCTAGGGACAGTTGATCACAACTAGGGACAGTTGATTAGGGCTAGGGACAGTTGATCACAGCTAGGGACAGTTGATCAGGGCAAGGGACAGTTGATCACAGCTAGGGACAGTTGATCAGGGCTAGTGACAGTTGATCAAGGCTAGGGACAGTTGAGCACAGCTAGGGACAGTTGATCACAACTAAGGACAGTTGATCACAACTAGGGACAGTTGATCACAACTAGGGACAGTTGATCAGGGCTAGTGGCAGTTGATCAGGGCTAGGGACAATTAATCAGGGCTAGGGACTGTTGATCACAGCTAGGGACAAGTGATCACAACTAGGGACAGTTGATAACAGCTAGGGACAGTTGATCAGGGCTAGGGACAGTTGATCAAACTTTCTGAAAATGTTTTTGGAAAAAATGTTTTCGGGATTCCAAAAGTGCATATTTTTCAAAAGCCAAAAATTTTATTTTTTAATTTTAAAATTTTTTTATCAGATCATTTTCCTTAAATTATGTCTACTCAGATATACACTTGTATGGTAAAGATCAGATCTAGTCTTTGAGTTTTAGTGCTTTCAGTTAGTTCTATGCTATAAGTTTTCACAATTCTGTATTGCAATGCATCATGGGAAATCATGTGTACATTCAACAGGGTGCATTGCCACTTTCTTGTTTTAAGAGTGTATCAACCAACAAGAAGGCAAGACCCAGGCGACATTGGCATCAAGATATGAAAGAGTGGTTGGACATGACTATGGAGGCAACCCAACTGGCAACAGATAGAGATATATTTAGGGAAGCCATCAAAGTGGCCATGTAACCACAGTGATATGCCAAACACACAAAACTTGGTCCTACTGACATAATGGACTTATTGCACCTCAACTAAACTTCTTCCCTCATTTGCATAAAAACTGACTTTGTCAATACAAACTTCAAATATGGTTTTGATAAGGCTTGCAAAACATTTGTGTCCAGAAAAATACTGAAAAACCTCAAAAATGCCCAAGAGTCGAAGAATCAAAATATTACGATGAGATGGTGGCCATATTCATGTTTGGTGTATGATAAAAGGGGAAAGTGTAAAACTTACAAATAATACTTAATATAATAAAAAGACAAAATAGCTCAGTCAAGATTGATAAAATATAGAAAGAGGTCTTGTTTTGAGCACTGTACAATACAAATGGCTCAACCAGCAAAATAAAGTAACAAAAATAGTTGCATCGTGACCCACTGTTTCAAAATATTGATTGGATTTTTCAATCTGTCAATCATCTTGGGCTTATGCTAATTAGTCCATGCATGCTCGCTCAACTTTAGCCATCACACATGTTTTTTTGAAAATCTAAAATGACTTGAGGATGTTTCAAGGAGTTGAGATGGAGAGTTGTTTTCAAGTCTTCTTCCTGTCAATCATTCAAGCTATTCTTAAAGTTAACCATCCTCATCAGAATATTGTGCAGGAAAATTTCTCAAGATCTCAAGCTGCATGTTGACATGGTTGAGGTAAATGATATGAAGCTTTCTTAGAAACTTTCAACAGCAATCTCAGGCTGTTTTCCTAACTAAAGTATAATTATACCATAAATCCTCTATTAAACCCCTTGGGGGGGCTTATTTATCTCAGGCACATTTGGGGAGGGGGGCTTATTGGAGAGGGGAGCTTAATAGAGAGAGAGGGGCTTATTGATTTTTAGCTGAAATTCACAACACAACACAGTAAACTCAGGATTAAACTGAAGTATTACTATGGACTGTCTTGCATAATCTATAGGGATGTCAATAACATGGTGTATGCATTGTTCAAATTACATGGTATTTTCAACATCTGATTCACTTGTGTTAGTCTCTCAAGTATGATTTACCATAATTGTGTTGTGGACTGGGGGGCTTAACAGAGAGGGAGGCTTAATAAATTTCTTCCTTTAAAAAGGGGATGCTCATTAGAAAGGGGGGACTTATTCGAGAGGGGAGGCTTAATAGAGGATTTATGGTAGTTATTAAAGAAGTTGTTCGCAAATTAAAATTGTCTCGAACTAAGTTACTATGATACAAAATATTATGTAAGCTAACATCCAATACTAGTACATGAATGACTGGTGTTTGAGAATCATCAGTCATTGTAGCTTTGCTAACCCATGCAGGATTTCTTATTGATCAGCCTTCTTTTGAAGTGCAAATGAACTGAAATCCCTCCAAAAGATTTTTGTTCATTTTTTTTCAACATTTCACATACATAATTGGAAAATTAAAAAAATCAATTCATTTGCATCTTAACTTGAAAACAACTCTTGATTGTGGCATTTCCTTGGAATATTCTCAGTCATTTTGGAGTTTCAAAAAGTTTGAATTTTATGCATGTGTTATGAATGAATTAGAAGCTGAGCAGAGCATGTTCAATGCAGGGTCACAATGCAATGGTTTTTGTTGTGACATAAAACTAATTACACTAACTTACATTATCAGTGCATGGGTTTTGTCCTGTTCCCTGATGTACTTGTTGTAGGATACCAGCAGTTAACAAAGCACCAAAAACAAAAATGTCTCACTGCAAATGAAATAAAAATATCAATTAAAAATGGAATAAGTGAAAATATACATAAATGAATAGTATTGTATTGGTGGTGGTCCCACTGTACTCCTGATTGAGAAATGGAAAGGTAAACCTGAAGACCCAACAAAAACCTTCTGAGCCACCCAACACTCAAAACAAAGGCCTAACACTCAAAACAAAACCTTCAAAGCTTAAAAAACCCAATGAAAAAGATTGGGAACCCAAATTCCAAAACTAAAAGAAATGGGAGTTAAAATGAGAGTACTTGAGAGGAGAACACATAAGATTAAGATGCCGTTGCAAAACTGTCATCCTAGAGTGGGAAGGAGTTAAACAGTCACAGAGTCAAGCAGGAAGGATTAAAATGGTTCATTTTAACAAAGACATCAAGGGGAAAGGAAAATCAAGACAGACGTCAGAGCATAGTACTCAACGCTTGGCTACCATCCCCTAGGAGACAAGGACAGGGATAAAGGAATAGTAAAACAAAACTGCAAAGACCCATGAAATCCTGAGTCTGAGCATCAGTAATCACACTAGTGAATAATACTCCCTTTCAGGCTACTATTGGACAAGAACCCAATTAAAACCAGGTGAAAGGACCTTATAACAAACAATAAGAGGGCTGAGTGTAAAACAAAGTCAGTAAAGAAATGGCCTGATGTCAAAAGAACATCTAATAGATCATGCAAAACTAGAGAAAATGAATATTTCTGTGAGAGGGATGCAAATCAAGTGAAAAATGACAAAATAGCTTAATGTGTAGTTCCAAAAAATATTCATACCTCACCACAAAGGGACTTTTATTTTTGACCCCCACCCTTCCAGAATTACCTATTTGAAGAAAGATTGATGATCACCCAACTCCTCTGTAATTCACACGAATACAAGATATATACACCTACTTGCAAGAATGTTGTCATACAACATTTGAGCATTTGTAGTTTAGTGGATTAGGAATAAATCAAAAGTACAAAAGAAGATCATTGAAGCAGAACTCTTTCTTTTGTACTTTTAATTTATTCCTAATCTTGAAACTACAGATGTTCAAATGTTGTATGACAACGTTTTTGCAAGTAGGTGTAAACATTTAAATACTCCCTAGAAGTTAGAAATCCTTTGCTAGTTGTAATTAGTTAAAATAGAATTTAGCTACTTGAATGTCATTGATAAATCCTGGTTTTCACTAGCGACGCAAGCACAGTTGCTAGCACAAAACACAAAAAATACCATTTTCACAACGAGACAAGCACAAACGCAAGCACAAGTATCAACATTTTATAATCCTTACGCTTGTGCTTTTGTTTCCACTTGCGTCGTAGTGAAAACCAGGCTTAAATGTTTGAATTTTTTTGGATATTTTTTGGAACTACACAATATAAAAAAAAAACATAAATTCAATTGCTGCTGGAAAATAGTACAAATTCAAGTAGCTAAATAATCCCTAAAGTGTAAATATAAAATCAAATAAGCCAAATAAACAATACTTTCGCCTACTCAGGGCTTGTGTTGACTCAAATAAAGAAATAATGTCCCGTCCCTTGTATTGTCACATGTCTCTCCCTGAAGGGGACACGAAGCTTTACGTTCAAAACAGTTTATATTCTTTCGAAGCAATTGCGAGCAGCAAAATCAGTTGCATTTAATAGAAAACATAATATTTAATATAATAAAAAGGCAAAATAGCTCAGTCGAGGTCCATAAAATATAGAAAAAAGGTATTGTTTTGCACACGTGAACAGGCGCTGAGCACTGCATAAATTACGAGCTTACAAATGCCTCAACCGACCAAAAAAACAACCGAAAACAAAAAACTAATAGCTCTAAGGGGAACATATACACCTATTTTAACTAACTAGCTAGTAATATGATACTTTTGGTAGGTTTTTACCTTTCAAACAGCCAAGTTTTGCTCACATTTCACGCTTTTCCTTCGTCCGCCATGTTTTTTTCTCGCACATATGATGATCGTAAGGCATGATGGGTACCCGTGTACTTGAAGGATGGGAAGGGAATCCAAGGAAACAGGATTTTTGGACTCATTTTCTAAAGCATTTTGGAATAATTTAAAGATAAATGAACTAGTATTTAAAGTTTTTGTGTCGCAACTCATAAACTGTGTTCAAAATTTATGTGAGATGAATAATTTATCTCTGTAATTGACGTTGGACCCACTCAAAAAACTCACTTCAGAGAAGTAATTTTTTAAACCATAAAATTATTCATTCTATACAAAAATGTGGGGAAAAACAATGTATGCGGTAGTTAGGATTAATTTCTAAAGCATTTTGTAATCTTTAGAGAAAAGTGAACCAGCGCTGTGACGTAATCTGGTAGATCATGAAGTCGGTTAGACACTCAGGTGTGGATGAATACATTATCTCTGAGTGACGTTGAAGCCACTAAAACGTTGCAAAAGCCTCTTGAGATGAATATTTTTGTTACCCATAAGATTCTTCTTTTTCCACTAAACTCTGATAGATGTCGTGTTTGTTGAACTTCGGACTAATGTTCTAAGGCATTTTGGATACATTAAAAACGAGTGAACCAGGTTTTCAGGCTTCTGTGACGCAGCTCATAAACTGTGTTCAACATTCATGTGGATGAATAAATTATCTCTATGATAGACGATAAAGCCACTAAAATGTTGCAATGTGCACTTCAGATGAAATAATATTTTTTCCCGTAGAAAATCTTCATTTTCTTCACTAGTTTAATGACTATTAGTTTTAGAAAAATACATTCTCGTTTTTTTTAACCATTTTCGTAAAAGAAAACGCATGTTTAGTACTTTTGACTTGAAGCTTGAAAATTCTTGTGAGATGAATAGATCTGTGCAAAACTCTCTGGTTCGGTCCTCTGGTTCAAATAAACGATTTTTTTACACATCAAATTTGCAGAGAACTAAAATATGATAGCTACAGTGCTGTACTTCGGACTAATTTTCTAAAGCATTTTTAGAACGGAAAACTGAACTAGCTGTTTTTGAGGATTTGGTGTTGCAGCTCATAAACTGTGCTCAAAATATGCGACTCACGTCAAATGCACTAAGCTGGAGCCATTAAAATGCTGCAAAAATTTCTTCAGATAAATAATTATTTACCCATCAAGTGCTTTGCTTCAATTTTAAATATAATGTTGTTGACATACGTTAATAACAAAACATAACTTTTGAGGCTTTTAGAGTTAATTTGTATATCGCAGTTTTCCATGCTAAACAGGTCTTCTAACATTCTAAAAAGAGAAAACATTCTCTTGATTCTAATTGTTGTTTTTCAAATGTTTTCTGCTTTTTCTCCTAGAACTGAAAAAGTGTTGATTTACTCAGTAGGATGACTAGTCTGCAAGGGACGTCATTCCCCGAAAAGGGATTCAAAACTTTCTAAATGTATGGCTTAGAAAAACCAGGAACCTGTTAATCTGGAAAATTTGATCCTTGACGAACAATTACCAAAAACATTTATTAGTTTAAGGAAGGATTAATTGTGTTGCGAGTCTTGTTTTTCAAAGTATTTCTGCTTTTTTAGCTAGAAAAAAATGTCTTGATTTAGGATTGATATCTTGTGAGAAGCGTGATTACGCGGGATCCGGGACTTGAAACTTTCTATAATATGTGGCTCACAAAAAGTTATTAATATGAAATAAATTCTCCTCGATCGGTGATAATGGCGATGGGAGGACTGAATATATTGGGTGTCTTGTTTTTCTAATGTTTTCTACTTTTCTTACCCAGAAAAATGGTCTTGATTTGGGATGGATATCTTGTTCAAGCCTGACGTCAAATTGAGGTATAAAACACAAATTATCTCTGTGATTGACATTGAAGCCACTAAAATGTTACAAAGCTCAGTTCAGATAAATGAATTTTTTTCTCATAGAAAATCTTAATTCTCTTCTCGAATTTTTTGACATTTAGCTTTAGAAAAACGCATTCTAATTTTGTAAACCATTTTTGAACTTTTTCGTTAAAGAAAACGCGAGCTTTAGTACTTTTAGTACTTTAGTACTGTAGATGAATAAATTATCTCTGTGATTGACGTTGAAGCCACTAAAATGTTGCAAAGCTCACTTCGTATAAATACATAGCTAATTCAATTAACGTTGTCGCTGAAAAAAGCCTAAAGCCTATTTAAAGGCCATATTAATGACAGTTTGTTTGAGAAAATGCACACTCATATTCTGAACCATATTTCTTTACTTTTTCGAAAAATAAACTTTTGTACTTTTGACTTGAAGCTTCGAGCAACAATTTCCCTATTTCACTATGACGTCACAGCTTGTTTACATGCCGAAAAGAATAATGATACTAATTTAGGCTAAATCTTCTTTCGTTCGGCATATTTAGTGTTATATTTAGCTGCTCTCACTTTCCAGTTTATCATAAACCGCATTTTATTATTGTCTGTAGTCAAGATATTTACCAAATGAGAATAAAGCATATCAAAATTACTAAGTATGAGTTTCAGGTCACCCATACGGGTACTAACCCAGCCCAATCGGGCTTGACTTATAGTCGTGTTCGAAGCCCAATATTTTTACTCGGGCTACCTGTGGTAGGCCGAGTCTAGGTTTACCTTTCCAATCAATCTATCTATAGTTATGTCGCGATATTCGTTTGAAAACGAGGCAAGTCACGTGACTCAAACAAGGACGCCGCCATATTGGAATCTCTCAAGATAACATCCATGTAATACGTTTACAGAATCAAGAAGCCTTGGACTTATATCAATGACAGCGAGGATAAGTTTTATTATTTGGTTTTGTTTACAATGTTTAACAGTTTCTTCGACAGTCGCTCGTGCGTTCAACTATCAATAGCGAGCGTGTTGCTGGCAAATCATTGATTGTGAGGTGATGTTTGGTATTTGGTTATTGGTATTCAAATTCGTATTGAAATTAATTTCAGTCGCATTTTGTTGTATAAACATTTCAGTGATATGTACTAGCTCCTCTGAGTTCAAACAAACCTGTTAAGTTATCATACAAACTTTGAAAGTAATTTATTAAAGTCATCAACATCTAGGAATACACAAGTATCTTAAGGATGGGGGAGGCCATGTGAATTTCGAGCATGCGAGTCAAATATCCTAAATCTGCCATTACCATGACAATAAATAGCTACTCTATTACATTGAATAGTTAATAGAAATGACTGGTAATTTTCTCCAATTAAAATTTGCAAAGCATTATCCATTACCCAATGCATATTACCAGTGTAACTTGGACTGTATTCATAATTAGTTTACAATACTGTTACCATACTAGGTAATTCTGTCAATAGTAAAAAGTCTTGGTTGTACAATCTTGAGAGAACAGACTATAACTCATTCCCTGTATTCATAATGCTTATTAGATCTGCTGAAGAACTTATTGAACTCCTATGGATATATATCAATATGCACACAGTGACATGGCTACACATTGCCTACCAGCATTTGGCCCAAATAATGCAATGTTACATCGAACATATGAAATGGAGAGAGCAGAAATTGTTTTGTGGAGATCAATTACTGTGTATGGTCCAGGTTTTTTTTCTACATCTCTGCTCAGGGTAAACTTACTGTGATTTATTCTATGACTGAGACTCTTGTAAAATGTGATAAACTGCAGGGAGCACATTTTTGTGAACTTTGATTTGTCTACAGTTGCTGATTACACTTATGTCTTGCATTGATTGCTCTTTTATGAAATTTAAGAAGTGATTTTCTAGACCATAGTTTCCTTCGTCTAGGTAAAGCAATACCAGAAGCTGGGCTTCTCTTAAATTTTTGATGATGAATTTTGGGATATTTTACTATAGTTTCCTTCGTCTAGGTAAAGCAATACCAGAAGCTGGGCTTCTCTTAAATTTTTGATGATGAATTTTGGGATATTTTACTATAGTTTCCTTCGTCTAGGTAAAGCAATACCAGAAGCTGGGCTTCTCTTAAATTTTTGATGATGAATTTTGGGATATTTTACTATAGTTTCCTTCGTCTAGGTAAAGCAATACCAGAAGCTGGGCTTCTCTTAAATTTTTGAAGATGAATTTTGGGATATTTTACTATAGTTCCCTTCGTCTAGGTAAAGCAATACCAGAAGCTGGGCTTCTCTTAAATTTTTGATGATGAATTTTGGGATATTTTACTTCTTACTGCTAGATGACATGGGCACATTTTTGACACATACATACGAACCTTTTCCATATTTTTACACACACCTTTCCACGCTATGTTAGGATAGCCCGAGTAAACGCCTCTAGGCGTCTAGTTTGGTGTTAAAACATTGATCAGTTACTACCCACAAGTGGCATGCAAACAACAAGTCAACCTGATGTAATCAAACCCAGTGAACCACTGATGTGGATGGCATGGGTGGGGTAGTGGTCTACCGCTTGCCTCTAATCCGCTTGGACAAGATCATATGTGAGTTGAGTTTGTTTGATGTGTTGTTCTCTCCCTTGCCACAAGGGTTTTTCTCCATGTTCTCCGGCTTTTCCTCCCTCCTCAAAAATCAACTTCTAAATTCCAATTGGAATGCAGTGGAAGAAGAGCCACTCTGTGGAATCCACTGATAATTCTCATTCATTCATTCAATCGTAACAAAAAACTTTTAACACTTTCTGAAAACCAAAGATCCCTTTTTTTGAAAGCCAAAAATTAGATTAAATTCAATTTTATATTTCTGCTCAAAAATACCCTCATAAGGTAAAGATCAGATCTAGTCCTTGGATTTTAGTGCTTTCTTTGCAATCAATTGATAATATGTTATCTTATCACAATGTTGATAGTTTTCTTTGTTTTTCCCCCAGGTTGGGAATTAGAGCAAAGGGTATATCAAGTAACTCAGTCCTACTGCTGAAATGACAGCTCCAGAGCTTTCTCCATAAGCTAAATATCCGATAGAATGCCACAGTAAGTCCTGGCTATCCATCTATTTCATTAGGAGCTCAACGGATAATCAATGGAACAACAGCTTGTTACTGGACTGACTAATCACGCCTCCAGTAAACTTCTTCCCTCATTTGCATAAAAACTGACATTGTCAAACCAAACTTTAAATATGGTTTCGATAGGGCTTGCAAAATGTTTAAGTTCAGAAAAAAACACTGAAAAATCTCAAAAAAGCCAAGGATCAAAATATTATGATGAGATGGTGGCCATATTCATGTTCAGTGTATGAGAAAAGGAGAAAAGTGTAAAACCATCAAATAATACTTAATATAATAAGACAAAATACAGTAGCTCAGTCGAGGTCCATGCGATATAGGAAGTCAGAGTTCTTCTTTTGAACACAAACGCTGAGCACTTTACAATACAAATGGCTCAACCAGCAAAAAACCTCACAGCGAAAAGCATTGCATCGCAATCTGCTGTTTCAAAACATTGAGCATGTTCAAAGACTTATTTGCATGAACCAAAAATGATTGATGGATCAGAAAAACCCAAAATCCAAATGAGGTTTTGAAACTATGGGTAGCCATGCAACGATTTTTGTTGTGACATAAAACTAATTCCACTACTAACTTACATTATCAGTCCATGGGTTTTGTCCTGTTCCCTGATGTACTTGTTGTAGCATGCCAGCAGTTAACAAAGCACCAAAAACATGTCTCACTGCAAATAAATGAATAGTATTGTATTGGTGGTGGTCCCACTGTACTCCTGATTGAGAAATGGAAAGGTAAACCTGAAGACCCAACAACAACCTTCTGAGCCACCCAACACTCAAAACAAAGGCCTAACATTCAAAACAAAACCTCCAAAGCTTAAAAAACCCAATGAAAAAGATTGGGAACCCAAATTCCAAAACTAAAAGAAATGGGAGTTAAAATGAGAGTACTTGAGAGGAGAACACATAAGATTAAGATGCCATTGCAAAACTGTCATCCTAGAGTGGGAAGGAGTTAAACAGTCACAGAGTCATGCAGGAAGGATTAAAATGGTTCATTTTAACAAAGACATCAAGGGGAAAGGAAAATCAAGACAGACGTCAGAGCATAATACTCAACGCTTGGCTACCATCCCCTAGGAAACAAGGACGGGGATAAAGGAATAGTAAGACAAAACTGCAAAGACCCATGAAACCCTGAGTCTGAGCATCAGTAATCACACTAGTGTATAATACTCCCTTTCAGGCTACTATTGGACAAGAACACAATTAAAACCGGGTGAAAGGACCTTATAATAAACAAAGAAACGGCCTGATGTCAAAAGAACATCTAATAGATCATGCAAAACTAGAGAAAATGAATATTTCTGTGAGAGGGATACAAATCAAGTGAAAAATGACAAAATAGCTTAATGTGTTGTTCCAAAAAATTTTCATACCCCACCACAAAGGGAATTTTATTTTTGACCCCCACCCTTCCAGAATTTCCTATTTGAAGAAAGATTGATAATCACCCCACTCCTCTGTAATTCCCACGAATACAAGATATATAAACATTTAAATACTCCCTAGTAGTTAGAAATCCTTTGCTAGTTGTAATTAGTTAAAATAAAATTTAGCTACTTGAATGTCATTGATAAATCCTGGTTTTCACTAGCGACACAAGCACAGTTGCCAGCACAAAACACAAAAAAATACCATTATCACAACGACACAAGTACAAACGCAAGCACAAGTATCAACATTTTATAATCCTTACGCTTGTGCTTGTGCTTCCACTTGCGTCGTAGTGAAAACCAGGCTTAAATGTTTGAATTTTTTTGGATATTTTTTGGAACTACACAATATAAAAAAAACAAATTCAATTGCTGCTGGAAAATAGTACAAATTCAAGTAGCTAAATAATCCCTACAGTGTAAATATAAAATCAAATAAGCCAAATAAACAATACTTTCGCCTACTCAGGGCTTGTGTTGACTCAAATAAACAAATAATGTCTCTCCCTGAAGGGAACACCAAGCTTTACGTTCAGGACAATTTATATTCTTTCGAAGCAATTGAGAGCTCCAAAATCCGTTGCATTTAATAAAAAACATAATAATTGATATAATAAAATGTCAAAATAGCTCAGTCGAGGTCGATAAAACATAGAAAAGGTCTTGTTTTGCACACGTGAACAGGCGCTGAGCACTGCATAAATTACGAGCTTACAAATGCCTCAACCGACCAAAAAAAAAACCGAAAACAAAACACTAATAGCTCTAAGGGGAACATATACACCTATTTTAACTAACTACCTAGTAATATAATACTTTGGATAGGTTTTTACCTTTCAAACAGTCAAGTTTTGCTCACATTTCACGCTTTTCCTTCGTCCGCCATGTTTTTTTCTCGCACATATGATGATCGTAAGGCATGATGGGTACCCGTGTACTTGAAGGATGGGAAGGGAATCCAAGGAAACAGGATTTTTGGACTCATTTTCTAAAGCATTTTGAAATAATTTAATGAATAAATGAACTAGGATTTAAAGGTTTTGTGTCGCAACTCATAAACTCTGTTCAAAATTTATGTGAGATGAATAATTTATTTCTGTGATTGACGTTGGACCCACTCACAAATGTTGCAAAACTCACTTCAGCGAAGTAATTTTTAAACCATAAAATTATTCATTCTATAAAAAAATGTGGGGAAAAACAATGTATGCGGTAGTTAGGACTAATTTCTAAAGCATTTTGTAATCTTTAGAGAAAAGTGAAGCAGCGCTGTGACGTAGATCTGGTAGATCATGAAGTCGGTTAGACACTCAGGTGTGGATGAATACATTATCTCTGAGTGACGTTGAAACCAATAAAACGTTGCAAAAGCCTCTTGAGAGAAATATTTTTGTTACCCATAAGATTCTTCTCTTTCCACTAAACTCTGATAGATGTCGTGTTTGTTGTACTTCGGACTAATGTTCTAAGGCATTTTGGATACATTAAAAAAGAGTGAACCAGGTTTTCAGGCTTCTGTGACGCAGCTCATAAACTGTGTTCAACATTCATGTGGATGAATAATTTATCTCTGTGATAGACGTTAAAGCCACTAAAATGTTGCAATGTGCACTTCAGTTGAAATAATATTTTTTCTCTTACAAAACCTTAATTTTCTCCGCCAGTTTATAAGTGTTGCAAAACTCTCTGGTTCGGTCCTCTGGTTCAAATAAACGACATCGCCAGAAAACCGCGCCCCTACCCATGTCACGCATGGTTAACCCGGCTCAGAAGAAATACGGCCGGCGAAAAGTTATGAGAAATGTATGGGTTTAAAACAAAAAGTGTCTAAAATATAGCCTGTGTGTTGGCGGATCAAAAATGTCTGCATCACAATTTGTAATTCATTTATAGGACATTATAACCTGCAAGAAAAATATTACTTTAATCTAAATTTGAGGTTTCCTTTTTAAATTTCAAAATGACTCCTAGAGAAATCGCACTAAAAGCAGAGGTTTGTATGAGAACGGAAAAATAAACGAAAGTTAAATTAGTTTGTAATTCGCCGAAACAGAGAATAGACGACAAAAGAAACAAATGTCTGCATTCAGAAATATTGTTTAATTATTTGAGCACCAGCTCGAAACTAAGTCTCGGCTCTAGGATAAAATCCGAGGTTTCCTTTCGATTGCTGAACAATAACAGCAGTTAAACAGTTTAAAAATACCTCCATGTTTCCACGTTAAAGTTCGCAAAATGCCCTGACTTCGGGGCTTGATATCTTCGCAAAGAATAAGCCAAATCTCATAGTTGAAACGCCATTTTGAAGAGCAACTCTCGATCGGGGCACACAATAGCATATTTGGTCCGAATATCCAGTGGGACCCCCAGAAAATAGCGCCCAAAGGTATGTACCATCGCAGGAAGGTCCGTAAGCCCGCGAATGAATCAGAAATGTCAGCGGTCTTTACTAAACTTGCGGGAACTTTTGAAAAACGTGCGAGTTTCTACTAAAAAAATCTAAGATAAAGTCGAGATGGGCCTTAATCTTGATTCCCTTGTTTAAATATCTTCGATAGAGTAGGGTTTCCACTTATTAAACGCATGCGCAATGCGCCCATTGAATACCGCTGACCGCACTTGCATGTCGCGGTTTTCTGGCGATGAATTTTTACCCAACAAATTTGGAGCTAAAATATGATAGCTACAGTGCTGTACTTCGGACTAATTTTCTAAAGCATTTTTAGAACGGAAAACTGAAGCATTTTTTTTTTAGGCTTTTGTGTTGCAGCTCATAAACTGTGCTCAAAATACGCGACTCACGTGAAATGCACTAAGCTGGAGCCATTAAAATGTCGCAAAAATTTCTTCAGATAAATAATTATTTACCCATCAAGTGCTTTGCTTCAATCTTAAATATAATGTTGTTGAAATACGTTAATAACAAAACATAACTTTTGAGGCTTTTAGAGTTAATTTGTATATCGCAGTTTTACATGCTAAACAGGTCTTCTAACATTCTAAAAAGAGAAAACATTCTCTTGATTCTAATTGTTGTTTTTCAAATGTTTTCTGCTTTTTTTCCTAGAACTGAAAAAGCGTTGATTTACTCAGTAGGATGACTAGTCTGCAAGGGACGTCATTCCCCGAAAAGGGATTCAAAACCTTTCTAAATGTATGGCTTAGAAAAACCAGGAACCTGTTAATCTGGAAAATTTGATCCTTAACGAACAATTACCAAAAACATTTATTGGTTTAAGGGAGGATTAAATGTGTTGCGAGTCTTGTTTTTCAAAGTATTTCTGCTTTTTTAGCTAGAAAAAAATGTCTTGATTTAGGATTGATATCTTGTGAGAAGCGTGATTGCGCGTGATCGGGGACTTGAAACTTTCTATAATATGTGGCTCAGAAAAAGTTATTAATATGAAATAAATTCTCCTCGATCGGCGATAATGGCGATGGGAGGACTGAATATATTGGGTGTCTTGTTTTTCAAATGTTTTCTACTTTTCTTTCCTAGAAAAATTGTCTTGATTTGGGATGGATATCTTGTTCAAGCCTGACGTCAAATTGATTTATAAAACACAAATTATCTCTGTGATTGACATTGAAGCCACTAAAATGTTACAAAGCTCAGTTCAGATAAATGAATTTTTTTCTCATAGAAAATCTTAATTCTCTTCTCGAATCTAATGACGATTAGTTTTAGAAAAACGCATTCTAATTTTCTAAACCATTTTTGAACTCTTTCGTTAAAGAAAACGCGAGCTTTAGTACTTTTAGTACTTTAGTACTGTAGATGAATAAATTATCTCTGTGATTGACGTTGAAGCCACTAAAATGTTGCAAAGCACACTTCGGATAAATAAATTATTTTCTGATACAAAATCTTAATTTTCTTCACTAGTTTAATGTCAATTTGTTTTAGATAAATGCATTCTCATTTTGTGAACCTTTCATTTCTCTTCGTAAAAGGAAACGCAGGTTTAGTACTTTTGACTTGAAGCTTCAAAATTCGTGCGAGATGAATAATATTATCTGTGTTAGTGACGTTGAAGCCACTAAAATGTTGCAAAGCTCACTTCATATAAATACATAGCTAATTCAATTAACGTTGTCGCTGAAAAACAATAACAATATTAAACATTCTCTTAATCACTACTTAGATTATAGCTTTCTTCCTTGTTACGTCTGGGACTGCGGTGATGTACTGTTTTGCAGGTATGACATCTTGTGATCACACTTTTGAGTGTATTCCTATTGATTGAAAATGGATGTTCACAAATACTTAGCTAGCCGGCTAAACCTTTAATTTAAAAACTTCTCTGACATGTTACTATCGTGTCTAAGTCATTTTTATGCGATGAGTAATGAGTACATTGGAGCCAAACGACAGTTCATTTATAACATCATGCTTATGCATGAGTCAATGTAAACCCCGACCCACCCTCCCCCACCCCGGGACAAGGTGGGGATTTGTAAAACGGATGCTATCAAATGAGGAAAATTTTCCTGACCCTGGAGCGTTTTTTAGCTTCAAAACCCCCACCACCTGGGGACAGAAAAATCAATATAAAGTAATAGTGAGGCGGCGTGATTACAAAGCTACTAATGGCAATTACCGTGCACCGCTTTTACCGCGGGCATATAGTAAATAGGGTAAATGGGAAGCGAAACGCTCGTGTAATGAGAGCAAACAGAACTTCAAAAATTACAGCATGCAAACTTTTAATAGATGAAAAAATGCATGCACAAATGGAAGAAACTGTTTTTCCAGGGTCCATCAAGCATGAGACTTTGTTATTCCTCATTCCGAAAGAAAAGCAAACATGAGCTCTTAAACAGTATATATTGAACAGTTTCAAGCTTGGATGGTCAACAATTCAATGAAAAGACAAAGGATTTTCATTTGCAATCTCAAAGAACTCACCTTTTCAGCTGACGCCATGTTTTCCACTGAGATGAACTACCGCTCGCTGGCTTAACATCTGCAGGCTCATAACGAATCCCCACCTACCTTGGGGACGGACAAGATACCAAAGCTATCCAGCCCCTACCCCCTTAGGAATGAATATGGCCTCAAATCCATGGGGTGGGGGGGTCGGGGTTTACATTAACTCATGCATTAATATATGCGATCTTGCAATAAAATAATGCAAGAAAAAATAATTAAACAAATAAGCAACAACAACAGTAGAAGAAGGAAAAAAAAAGAAGAAAAAGCATAAACCCAAAACAAAACAAAAAAATATAAGCACGATTGGGTTTGAACTCACGTCCGCCGACAGAAATTCAAAAATTTAATTCAACGATGCCATGCCAGAGACACCTTCTGCTCTTGGTTCGGTGTACGGATTATGCAGCATAATGTTCTAGCCGAGGCATCAGGGGAGAGACTAGCCGGCCCCCAGGCCATATCTACAGCTAATCCCTTGCACTATTTGCAACGCACGTTGATTTGTAGTAGAATAAAATCTAGTCTATCTGGCGCATTGTTTTTATGGCCCTATTGTTGTGCTAATTCCTTGAACTCGTGGCCTAGTGGAAAAATATTGGGCTTCGAACAAGACTATAAGTCAAGCCCGATTGGGCTGGGTAAGTACCCGTATGGGTGACCTGAAACTCATACTTAGTAATTTTTATATGCTTTATTCTCATTTGGTAAATATCTTGACTACAGACAATAATAAAATGCGGTTTATGATAAACTGGAAAGTGAGAGCAGTTAAATAGAACACTAAATATGCCGAACGAAAGAAGATATAGCCCAAATTAGTATTATTATTCTTTTCGGCATGTAAACAAGCTGTTGTAAAGGAATAAAATTCGATATATTGGAAAGATCTTAAAGAACAATAGAAGTGACACATATCAACCTAAGTTTAGTCAAAAGGAACGAGTGACGGGTTTACCAGGAATCACCTGTAGCCTAGTGCTGGAAACTACTGGTACCAGTTTACGGTTTATTGGACTCGAACCTTGCTAAACCAATAGTCTACTTCCATATATTAAGATATCTAAGGAATGCATTATAAATCATGTATCAGTGATTTTAGTAATTGATTATTGATGGTAACATGTTATAACCTGTAGATTAGAAATCTCTGACATGTAGTCATGTTTAGTCTAACCAATGATTGTTTTGGACAAATGACATGTTTTACTGTAATTCGCTGTTTAGATGTACGCATCGCTGAATTGTATCTACGCATCGCTTAAGTTAAATATTTCCATTGTTATGAGTCCCAGTTAATTATTAACGGACTAGCATAAATACGATTGTAAAACTCTGTACTGCAGAGGGACATTAAGCCAGAAGCTGACCAATAAAGTACACTCTTTAACAGTCAGGAAGTCCGTTCTCGTTACTCCAAGTCTCGGCCGCTCGCAGGATTTGATTACGTTATCCATGCTGACCGAGTACGGCTATCATTACGCTAGTTTACCCCCCGAAGAACAAGTGATTAACACACAGTTAAGCCGCCAACAAAGTATACCAAAATACTTAACTCAACAGTACAAAAGTATTAACGTAACACTGTGACGTCATAGTGAAATAGGGAAATTGTTGCTCGAAGCTTTAAGTCAAAAGTACAAAAGTTTATTTTTCGAAAAAGTAAAGAAATATGGTTCAGAACATGAGTGTGCATTTTCTCAAACAAACTGTCATTAATATGGCCTTTAAATAGGCTTTAGGCTTTTTTCAGCGACAACGTTAATTGAATTAACTATGTATTTATATGAAGTGAGCTTTGTAACATTTTAGTGGCTTCAAGGTCATACACAGAGATAATTTATTCATCTACAGTACTAAAGTACTAAAAGTACTAAAGCTCGCGTTTTCTTTAACGAAAAAGTTCAAAAATGGTTTACAAAATTAGAATGTGTTTTTCTAAAACTAATTGTCAAAAAATTCGAGAAGAGAATTAAGATTTTCTATGAGAAAAAAAATCATTTATCTGAACTGAGCTTTGTAACATTTTAGTGGCTTCAATGTCAATCACAGAGATAATTTGTGTTTTATACCTCAATTTGACGTCAGGCTTGAACAAGATATCCATCCCAAATCAAGACAATTTTTCTAGGTAAGAAAAGTAGAAAACATTAGAAAAAACAAGACACCCAATATATTCAGTCCTCCCATCGCCTTATCGCCGATCGAGGAGAATTTATTTCAAATTAATAACTTTTTCTGAGCCACATATTATAGAAAGTTTCAAGTCCTCGATCCCGCGCAATCGCGCTTCTCACAAGATATCAATCCTATCAAGACATTTTTTTCTAGCTAAAAAAAGCAGAAATACTTTGAAAAACAAGACTCGCAACACATTTAATCTTCCCTTAAACTAATAAATGTTTTTGGTAATTGTTCGTCAAGGATCAAATTTTCCAGCTTAACAGGTTCCTGGTTTTTCTAAGCCATACATTTAGAAAGTTTTGAATCCCTTTTCGGGGAATGACGTCCCTTGCAGACTAGTCTCCTACTGAGTAAATCAACACTTTTTCAGTTCTAGGAGAAAAAGCAGAAAACATTTGAAAAACAACAATTAGAATCAAGAGAATGTTTTCTCTTTTTAGAATGTTAGAAGACCTGTTTAGCAGGTAAAACTGTGATATACAAATAAACTCTAAAAGCCTCAAAAGTTATGTTTTGTTATTAACGTATTTCAACAACATTATATTTAAAATTGAAGCAAAGCACTTGATGGGTTAATAATTATTTATCTGAAGAAATTTTTGCAACATTTTAATGGCTCCAGCTTAGTGCATTTCACGTGAGTCGCGTATTTTGCAACACAAGCTGCAACACAAAAGCCTCAAAAACAGCTGGTTCAGTTTTCCGTTCTAAAAATGCTTTAGAAAATTAGTCCAAAGTACAGCACTGTAGCTATCATATTTTAGTTCCAAATTTGTTGGGTAAAGTATTCGTTTATTTGAACCAGAGGACCGAACCAGAGAGTTTTGCTACACTCATAAACTGGCGGAGAAAATTAAGGTTTTGTGAGAGAAAAAATATTATTTCATATGAAGTGCACATTGCAACATTTTAGTGGCTTTAACGTCTATCATAGAGATAATTTATTCATCCACATGAATGTTGAACACAGTTTATGAGCTGCGTCACAGAAGCCTGAAAACCTGGTTCACTCTTTTTAATTAATGTATCCAAAATGCCTTAGAACATTAGTCCGAAGTACAACAAGCACGACATCTATCAGAGTTGAGTGGAAAAAGAAGAATCTTATGGGTAACAAAAATATTTCTCTCAAGAGGCTTTTGCAACGTTTTATTGGCTTCAACGTCACTCAGAGATAATGTATTCATCCACACCTGAGTGTCTAACCGACTTCATGATCTACCAGATCTACGTCACAGCGCTGGTTCACTTTTCTCTAAAAATGCTTTAGAAATTAGTTCTAACTACAGCATACATTGTTTTTTTCCAACACTTTTGTATAGAATGAATAGTTTTATGGTTTGAAAAATTACTTCTCTGAAGTGAGTTTTGCAACATTTGTGAGTGGGTCCAACGTCAATCACAGAGATAAATTATTCATCTCACATAAATTTTGAACAGAGTTTAAGATTTTCGACACAAAACCTTTAAATACTAGTTCACTTTAAATTATTTCAAAATGCTTTAGAAAATGAGTCCAAAAATCCTGTTTCCTTGGATTCCCTTCCCATCCTTCAAGTACACGGGTACCCATCATGCCTTACGATCATCATATGTGCGAGAAAAAAACATGGCGGACGAAGGAAAAGCGTGAAATGTGAGCAAAACTTGGCTGTTTGAAAGGTAAAAACCTATCCAAAGTATTGTATTACTAGCTAGTTAGTTTAAATAGGTGTATATGTTCTCCTAAGAGCTATTAGGTATTTGTTTTCGGGTTTTTTTTTTGCTCGTTTGAGGCATTTGTAAGCTCGTAATTTATGCAGTGCTCAGCGCCTGTTCACGTGTGCAAAACAAGACCTTTTTTCTATATTTTATCGACCTCGACTGAGCTATTTTGCCTTTTAATTATATTAACTATTATATTTTCTATTGAATGGGATGGATTTTGCAGCTTCCAATTGCTTCGAAAGAATATGAATTGTCCTGAACGTAAGGCTTCGTGTCCCCTTCAGGGAGAGACATCTGACAAGTTGACGGGACATTATTTGTTTATTTGAGTCAACACAAGCCCTGAGTAGGCGAAAGTATTGTTTATTTGGCTTATTTTATTTTATATTGACACTGTAGGGATTATTTAGCTACTTGAATTTGTACTATTTTCGAGCAGCATTTTAATTTATGTTTTTTTTTTATATATTGTGTAGTTCCAAAAAATATCCAAAAAAATTCAAACATTTAATCCTGGTTTTTTTTTTGGAAGCACAAGCACAAGCGTAAGGATTATAAAATGTTGATACTTGTGCTTGTGTTTCTGCTTGTGTCGTTTTTAAAATATTTTTTTGTGTTTTGTGCTTGCAACTGTGCTTGTGCCGCAAGTTAAAACCAGGATTTATCAATGACATTCAAGTGGCTAAATTATATTTTAACTAATTACAGCTAGCAAAGGATTTCTAACTTCTTGGGAGTATTTAAATGTTTTTATAAAATAACTTTGATATTACGCGCGCTCTGATTGGTCAAAAAGCCATGTTTTATGAGAGTATAATACATGCTCGCGCTATTTTTTTTTCTCTCTCTGCTTCTTAAAAGCATTTGAGCGCTAGTTATTTTATATTAAAAAATAACTTTGATATTACGCGCGCTCTGATTGGTCAAAAAGCCATGTTTTATGAGAGTATAATACATGCTCGCGCTATTTTTTTCCCTCTCTCTGCTTCTCAAAAGCATTTGAGCACTAGTTATTTTATAAAAGCAATAAAAAAACAGTTTTCCGTGTATTATACTCTGATAAAGACACGCGGAATGTGGAGAGAACACTTGAGAAGCTGGAAACCACTCCGCTACGCGTTGTGGTTTCCTACGCTTCTCTCGTGTTCTCTCCACATTCCGCGTGTCTTTATCAGAGTATAATACACGGAAAACTGTTTTTTATTCCTTAGGAAGCAATAAAAAAAAACAGTTTTCCGTGTATTATACTCTGATAAAGACACTTGGGATGTGGAGAGAACACTTGAGAAGCTGGAAACCACTCCGCTACACGTCGTGGTTTCCTACGCTTCTCTCGTGTTCTCTCCACATCTCGCGTGTCTTTATCAGAGTATAATACACGGAAAACTGTTTTTTATTCCTTAAAAATATCTTGTATTCGTGGGAATTACAGAGGAGTGGGGTGATTATCAATCTTTCTTCAAATAGGAAATTCCGGAAGGGTGGGGGTCAAAAATAAAATTCCCTTCTTTTTAGAAATTTTAGAACTACACATTCAGCTATTTTGTCATTTTTCACTTGATTTGCATCCATCTCACAGAAATATTCATTTTCTCTAGTTTTGCATGATCTATTAGATGTTCTTTTGACATCAGGCCGTTTCTTTACTGACTTTGTTTTACACTCAGCCCTCTTATTGTTTGTTATAAGGTCCTTTCACCTGGTTTTAATTGGGTTCTTGTCCAATAGTAGCCTGAAAGGGAGTATTATTCACTAGTGTGATTACTGATGCTCAGACTCAGGATTTCATGGGTCTTTGCAGTTTTGTTTTACTATTCCTTTATCCCTGTCCTTGTTTCCTAGGGGATGGTAGCCAAGCGTTGAGTACTATGCTCTGACGTCTGTCTTGAGTTTCCTTTCCCCTTTGATGTCTTTGTTAAAATGAACCATTTTAATCCTTCGTGCTTGACTCTGTGACTGTTTAACTCCTTCCCACTCTAGGATGACAGTTTTGCAATGGCATCTTAATCTTATGTGTTCTCCTCTCAAGTACTCTCGTTTTAACTCCCATTTCTTTTAGTTTTGGAATTTGGGTTCCCAATCTTTTTCATTGGGTTTTTTAAGCTTTGAAGGTTTTGTTTTGAGTGTTAGGTCTTTGTTTTGAGTGTCTGGTGGCTCAGAAGGTTTTTGTTGGGTCTTCAGGTTTACTTTTCCATTTCTCAATCAGGAGTACAGTGGGACCACCACCAATACAATACTATTCATTTATGTATATTTTCACTTATTCCATTTTTAATTTATATTTTTATTTCATTTGCAGTGAGACATTTTTGTTTTTGGTGTTTGTTAACTGCTGGCATCCTACAACAAGTACATCAGGGAACAGGACAAAACCCATGGACTGATAATGTAAGTTAGTGGAATTAGTTTTATATCACAACAAAAATCATTGCATGGTGACCCTCTGTTTCTAAACCTGATTTGGATGTTGGGTTTTTCTGTTCCATCAATCATCTTGGGCTCATGCAAATAAGTCTTTGAACATGCTCAATGTTTTGAAACAGCAGATTGCTATGCAATGATTTTCGCTGTGAGGTTTTTTGCTGGTTGAGCCATTTGTATTGTAAAGTGCTCAGTGCTTGTGCTCAAAACAAGAACTCTGACTTTCTATTTGTATGGACCTCGACTGAGCTACTGTATTTTGTCTTATTATATTAAGTATTATTTGATGGTTTTACACTTTCTCCTTTTCCCATACACTGAACATGAATATGGCCACCATCTCATCATAATATTTTGATCCTTGGCTTTTTTGAGATTTTTCAGTGTTTTTTTCCTGACTTAAACATTTTGCAAGCCCTATCGAAACCATATTTAAAGTTTGGTTTGACAATGTCAGTTTTTATGCAAATGAGGGAAGAAGTTTACAGGAGGCGTGATTAGTCAGTCCAGTAACAAGCCGTTGTTCCATTGATTATCCTTTGAGCTCCTAATGAAATAGATGGATAACCAGGACTTACTGTGGCGTTCTATTGGATATTTAGCTTATGGAGAATGCTCTGGAGCTGTCATTTCGGCAGTAGGATCGAGTTACTTGATATACCCTTTGTTCTAATTCCCAACCTGGGGGAAAAACAAAGAAAATTATCAAAATTGCTAAATATTTCAATCAAAAGAAAGCAGTCCCTTTGTTTTGGCCACAAGGTTGGGAATAAGTGCAAGGGGTCTCTACACACTTAAAACATGAAGACGGCCATGCTCCCTGTCGAATGTTCATATGATTTCCCATAATGCCTTACGATATATTAATGTGAAAAATCAATAAGTGATAAGATAGCATAACAAATAAGATAAGATAACAATAAGATAACAGATTTATGGCAAAGAAAGCACTAAAATACAAAGACTAGATCTGATCTTTACCATGTAAGGGTATTTTTGAGCAGAAATATGAAATTGAATTCAGTCTAATTTTTGGCTTTCCAAAAACAGGCATTTTTGGTTTTCAGAAAATTTTTAAAGCTTTTTGTTATGATTGAATGAATGAATGAATGAATGAATGAGAATTATCAGTGGATTCCACAGAGTGGCTCTTCTTCCACTGCATTCCAATTGGAATTTAGAAGTTGATTTTTGTGAAGGGAGGAAAAATCAGAGAACCTGCAAAAACCCTAGAAGCACAGGAGAGAACCAACAAACAACTCTACTCACATATAACTCTGAGCCTGACAGGACTCGAACCTGGGTTGTCTGGCGAGCACTGTCACCGCTTCACCACCCATGCTTCCATGATTTTGCACATTTCTCCAGGTTTTTGATTTTAAAAGTTGTTTCCTAGGTAAAAATTTAGACTTTGAGACCAACTCAATTAAAGTTGTTGAAGCTGGAATTTTTCAAGTGGTGATAACAAAATGAGCATTGAACTAGGTCCAAGTTTTAGAATCTATTTTAATTAAGGTTCCAGAAAAAAATACTCCATCACAGGAAAGGGCAACATATATCAAGCTTACTGACCAAGTTTCAGGGTGTTAGACTTTATAGAAATAATGTTAGGAGCATTCAAACCCTGTTAAAATTACAAACAAATCTACAGACTACCTGTACATTCTATATTTATAACACACAACACTCAACTCACATGTTGATTTTTATGGAGGGAGGAAAACCAGAGAAAAAAACCTGGAGAAAAACCCTCTTGTCAAGGGAGAGAACAACACATCAAACAAACTCAACTCACATATGATCTTGTCCAAGTGGATTAGAGGCAAGCAGTAGACCACTACCCCACCCATGCCATCCACATCAGTGGTTCACTGGGTTTGATTACATCAGGTTGACTTGTTGTTTGCACGCCACTTGTGGGTAGTAACTGATCAATGTGTCAGCACCAAATAATACCTGGTGCAACTTGAATTTAGTACAGTACAGCCTGTATGTCAGTGGACCAGTTTTTTTGACAACTAAACCTGATCTCCACTTCAGATCCCCACAATAATCCATAATCATGTGCCATCACTGGATTTCCTCTCACCAACTGTCTTGTGTGAATTCCCTTTGCTACTTCCAGGGCTTGAAATAATGGCTGGTCAATGGTCAATGTCTGGCCAAATTTGGTACTTGACCAGTCAAATATGACTTGTCCCTAGCTCTAATCAACTGTTCCTAGTCCTGATCAACTGTCCCTAGCTGTGATCAACTGTCCCTAGCCCTGATCAACTGTCCCTAGCTGTGATCTACTGTCCCTAGCCCTGATCAACTGTCCCTAGCTGTGATCAACTGTCCTTAGCTGTGATCAACTGTCCCTAGCTGTGATCAACTGTCCCTAGCCCTGATCAACTGTCCTTAGCTGTGATCAACTGTCCCTAGGCCTGATCAACTGTCCCTAGCCCTGATCAACTGTCCCTAGTTGTGTTCAACTGTCCCTAGCTGTTATCAAATGTCCCAAGTTGTGATCAACTGTCCCTAGCGGTGATCAACTGTCCTTAGCTGTGATCAACTGTGCCTAGCTGTGATCAACTGTCCCTAGCCCTGATCAACTATCCTTAGTTGTGATCAACTGTCCCTAGCTCTGATCAACTGTCCCTAGCCCTCATCCACTGTCACTAGCCCTGATCAACTGTCCCTAGCCCTGATCAACTGTCCCTAGCCCTGATCAACTGTCCCTAGGCCTGATCAACTGTCCCTAGCCCTGATCCACTGTCCCTAGGCCTGATCAACTGTCCCTAGCCCTGATCAACTGTCCCTAGCCCTGATCAACTGTCCCTAGCCCTGATCCACTGTCCCTAGGCCTGATCAACTGTCCCTAGCCCTGATCAACTGTCCCTAGCCCTGATCCACTGTCACTAGCCCTGATCAACTGTCCCTAGCCCTGATCAACTGTCCCTAATTGTGATCACTTGTCCCTAGCTGTGATCAACTGTCCCTTGTTGTGATCAACTGTCCCTAGCTGTGATCAACTGTCCCTAGCTGTGATCAACTGTCCCTAGCTGTGATCAACTGTCCTTAGCTGTGATCAACTGTCCCTAGCTGTGATCAACTGTCCCTAGCCCTGATCAACTGTCCTTAGCTGTGATCAACTGTCCCTAGGCCTGATCAACTGTCCCTAGCCCTGATCAACTGTCCCTAGTTGTGTTCAACTGTCCCTAGCTGTTATCAAATGTCCCAAGTTGTGATCAACTGTCCCTAGCGGTGATCAACTGTCCTTAGCTGTGATCAACTGTGCCTAGCTGTGATCAACTGTCCCTAGCCCTGATCAACTATCCTTAGTTGTGATCAACTGTCCCTAGCTCTGATCAACTGTCCCTAGCCCTCATCCACTGTCACTAGCCCTGATCAACTGTCCCTAGCCCTGATCAACTGTCCCTAGCCCTGATCAACTGTCCCTAGGCCTGATCAACTGTCCCTAGCCCTGATCCACTGTCCCTAGGCCTGATCAACTGTCCCTAGCCCTGATCAACTGTCCCTAGCCCTGATCAACTGTCCCTAGCCCTGATCCACTGTCCCTAGGCCTGATCAACTGTCCCTAGCCCTGATCAACTGTCCCTAGCCCTGATCCACTGTCACTAGCCCTGATCAACTGTCCCTAGCCCTGATCAAATGTCACTAGCCCTGATCAGCTGTCCCTAGCATCGATCAACTGTCCCTAGCCCTGATCAACTGTCACTAGTTGTGATCACTTGTCCCTAGCTGTGATCAACTGTCCCTTGTTGTGATCAACTGTCCCTAGCTGTGATCAACTGTCCCTAGCCCTGATCACTTGTCCCTAGCTGTGATCAACTGTCCCTTGTTGTGATCAACTGTCCCTAGTTGTGATCAACTGTCCTTAGCTGTGATCAACTGTCCCTAGCCCTGATCAACTGTCTCTAGTTGTGATCAACTGTCCCTAGGCCTATCAACTGTCCCTAGCCCTGATCAACTGTCCCTAGTTGTGATCACTTGTCCCTAGCTGTGATCAACTGTCCCTTGTTGTGATCAACTGTCCCTAGTTGTGATCAACTGTCCCTAGCTGTGATCAACTGTCCCTAGCCCTGATCAACTGTCCTTAGCTGTTACCAACTGTCCCTAGCCCTGATCAGCTGTCCCTAGTTGTGATCAACTGCCCCTAGCCCTGATCAATTGTCCCTAGTTGTGATCAACTGTCCCTAGCTGTGATCAACTGTCCCTTGCCCTGATCAACTGTCCCTAGCTGTGATCAACTGCCCCTAGCCCTGATCAACTGTCCCTAGCTGTGATCAACTGCCCCTAGCCCCGATCAACTGTCTCTAGTTGTGATCAACTGCCCCTAGCCCGGATAAACTGTCCCTAGGTGTGATCAGCTGTCCCTATTTTTGAAGTCTAACAGATCAACTAAGGCAGCTAGGGCGGGGACAACACGTGAACTGCTTATCAGGTTAATACATTAAGATATAAACCCTGGACGATATACAGTTATAAACCTTGCATTCGTAATTAGCTGGGAACTTAGTCATATAATATAAAGCCCCACATATATTATACAGCTGCACATATATGATATAATTAGGAACCTGACAAAACACTTTATCCTGATAGTTTATTCAGCTTCAAAAACTCACTTTAACAAACTTCTTAACTTTTTTGTTAATTTAACTCCTATACTCATTTAAAATTATTTATTAACTCTTATTGAATTATTGAATACCTACATATTATAGTCAACAAACAATAACATTTGCATAACAAAAAACCAGAGGACAATTAAAATGCCTAATTTCCCAGGGGCGGATTTAGGGGGGGGCCAGGGGGGCCGTGGCCCCCTCTTTAGCTGCCGTTTTTTTTTTTTTTTTTGCTTTTCTACTGCCTCATGCATTAAGGAAATTTATTTTATTTTTTAATTTGATCCTATCCGGCCCCCCCTTTTAAAATTAATGTGTTACAACTTGGTAATAATTTATGGAACAGTGTCAACATTGTAGTGCGCCACGTTTTTTTTTTTTTTTTTTTTTTTTTTTTTTTTTTGCTTCGGCGATGTTTTAGGTGTCTTATCAAAATCGCCACGCTACGCCCCTAATTTGATCCTGTCCGGCCCCCCCTTTTGAAAATTCCTGGATCCGCCCCTGTTTCCTGATGCGAAAATGTAGTAAATTAAGATGCAGAGCTGATAAAATATGGCACATGCCATTAGTTAGAAATAACTGGAATAACTTTTCAAACAGACTCGTTATAACATCAGTGGTTTTGGCTGCTGTCGTGGTTTTCATTTGGATTATTTTTCGTTACTTCCTGTGTGAACATTGCATCTTGTAATGCGCCAGCATAGTTAACATGTATTCATTGCCAGGGTGTTGTAGACTACTCCCATGGGTGTAGTACTGCTTTGCTTAATGCATTCTGGTTCTGCTGACAACTAATGCACATCCTGATGAGGCTTTGAGTTGATCGTTGATCCTGGCCACCACACACATATCTTCTTGATGATGTTTTCATCTTTACTATTCTAAGATGACCATCATGTAGCTCTTGTACAACCCTATCCTGCAGCTTGCTGGGAATGACAACCTCAGAATACCGCCTGGGTGGTCTGTCAGTTCATTTTGGCACTCACAATAGGGTTCATATCCCTCCATGTGATCTGACCAACCTTTCAAAGTGGAATTATGTTTCCGTCAGTTGAAATTATGCTTACCTATGATACTTACCAGGAAGAGGAGGGTAGGGCAAAATCATGTTTTGAATGATTGTTGTTAGGAGCTGACAAGGGTCAATGCAATCTGCATGAAGGACTCAACTTTTAAAAATACCCATTTTTTTGCTTGGTCTTCCTGATGCATTTTTTTTTTTTGTAATTAGTTTTTATATCTGATAATCAATGGTGGCCATATTCAAGTTCAGTCAATAAAATGCATACCAACCAATGTATGAAAATGTCAAAGCAAACACAATTTGAAATCATTTTTTTTTTTGGTGATTAGACAAAATTGGAAGGGTTGATCTGTAAGATATAAATAACTATTCATTCATGTATTTTTTTCCATTTTTAATTTTGATTTTTCTTCAATTTTCAGTGAGACATTTTTGGAAATATTAATTGCTGGCATGCTACAACAAGTACATTGATCTGATCAAGGAACAGGACCAGCCATGGACTGATTAAGGTCATATGAGTAATGTTTTGTTGTGCAATATGAATTCCATACTTTTATGCATGAGAAGCTTGCATGAGAGCTATCTAGAATTGGCAAGCTATTGAAAAAGTTAATTGGTTTTCCAGGTTTTATCAAAGTACAAATTATCTTGCCACCAAATAATGGAGAAATTATTTCTTTGGTGTTGAAAGCAGAGCTCTTGTATAAAAGTAATATGTTTATGACATAATATTTATGTGTAATTCATGGTTCCAATTCCAACAATCACGAACCAATGCATTTGTTTTCGAAGTGGAATGAAAATCTTGTCTCACAAACAACTATTAGATATCCATACTCCAGGGTACTGTACAGATTGCAAGGGTTTTTTTCTTGTAACAAATTCAAAACCTTCAACAATATAATTGTATTGATGCAATCAAATTTTTGAATTCTGAGATATTCAGGCAAAAGAATTGAGCATGTGAGACATAGCAACAGTAACTAAGGGGGGTTGGAACCATGAATTGCATTACATCATAAGATAACTTGAACAGGAGAGAAAATATGTATGGGAAATATGTGAACCAAAAACAGTAGTCCTCTGTGGTAATAAGGAAAGCTTAAAATTTGGCATATTTTAAACCAAAATTGACATGACTTCACCCAGGTGAACAAAGGGGTCAATGCCAATCCAAAAATCTGGCCTTCTTTTCGTGGGATAAGAATTGTTGTGTTTTAGCCAACCTTCAGTATGGGTGTGTGTGACATGCACATGTTGAAAAAAAATTGGTAAGTTAAAATCTGGGGCACTTTTTTAAGACTACTAAATATATTGAAGTCAGATAAGTTTTATTGTCTCCATCATTGTATAAAATGAGATGAGAATATTAATCTTTGAGTAACAAAAGGCGTAAGTGAAACATAAATAAGTATAAAATATATTCCTGGTACTGATGAGCAATCAAATTTTCAGCTAAAGGAAACCGCTGGGCTGACCTATGTGAGATTTTGAAATCCTGAAGAAAATAACAAAATTTACTCGATCAAACATTTGTTTATGTTAGGTTTAAGTTTTCAAATTTTGGTTTAGTCTGGTATCACAAATGGGATCATGTAGATTTATTTGTAGGACATTTCAACAATATTTCTTGTCCTGGAAAGAAAGTCTTTGTATTTTTATAAGTTGTGCAGAATAGTTTCTCTTGGACTCTAAATCACATAGTTGTATACATAAACATGGTTTAATACAGTCTTTATAAACTTAACTAGTTTACATTCCTTCATACATTAGACATTCCACCGACCATAGTTTGGCTCAAATTCTAGCAGTTCCGCAGTAGGAATAGTAATAACAGTAGTAGAAGTAGGTTTTCTAAAATCAAAGGAAAGTTATGCCGTTTACATGACATTTATAAATGATTAAAGGCGAATTTCTAAACTTATAAGTCCTTACCAGACTGTAGGAAGTAAACTGATAGCCTGTGATTACCTGCATAATGTGACACCTGTCACTCGGTAGCCACAAATGATTCTAGTAGATTTCTGTACTGCCCTGATTGTGGGATACAGAGTGGTACATATTATTCTAAATATTTAGATACATCTGGTAGTCCTTGGGTTTAGAAAAGACAGAAAATTATTGACTTTGTCAGAAATCGAATTTTGCTTCTATTTACTGAACTCAGTTTTCGACAGTTCTGTCTGCAAAAAATCTTACATAACTAGAGGTTTATTCAAAAAAACAATCATCTTGGGCAGGTATTTCCCTTGTCTCCTCTGCCCCAATCTTCCTGTTTCATAGCCGAACCAACCAGGAATGCCTGAAAAGCAGGCAACATTTAGTAAGGCTACTAGAATTACAGAGTTAAAAAGTTGATTTTTGCTGAGGGAAGAAAACCAGAAAACCAGAGAAAAACTGTCAAAGCACAGGAGAGAACCAACAAACAACTCTACTCACATATGACACAGAGTGTGGGGATCATACCCAAGTTTCATGGTGAGATGTGAGCGCTCTCACCACTACACCACCCATGTTTCCCAAATAAACATATAAACACTGGCAACAGAGTCGGCATGTTTTATGTTATCAGGGAGATTGTTCCAAAGTACAGATGTGCTTATTACAATAGGACCTAATTACCACCAAACTATTTGATTACATCTAAAAGTGACAACATTACCACATTATTTTTGGCCAACAAGATTTAATGTTATCCAAACCCAAATGAAATCATTTCCTATATGTATTTATGGGTTATTTTGTAACCTGAAATCATTTTTTACTTTTGTACTGATGTGTATTCATTCATAGGTGATTTGTTAGGACCTGTAGAATGGGACTTATCACTTGCGTATAATGAAATTTCCTGTCACATAATTGGCTGCATTGATTTGATCAATCCTGTCTGGTTGATGATTCATGAACTATCAACTAACATACTATCTCCCCACATTCAACTTGCAATAGCAGATATTATGGATGTATGAATACCTTATTGTGGTCTCAACTGTAATAACAGCTACTGAAATGCTCTTTGACCTGTTTTATAATTATTCATTTGATTTCTGCTTTTTAGGAAATTCCTACAAATGGTAAACAACATTCAAAGGTACTTGGGAAGTAGTTTGAGCTAAGCAATCATGAATTGAGCAGATTTCATTTGAATGAAAAATAATGGTGCATACAGTATCACTTTCATTGGATTGCTAACTTAGAGGGTTCAAGTTACTACAGAAATTATACATTTTTACACCAAAGGGGCAGCAAATGGGTTTCAAGATTTTTGATGAATCCCACAACTCACTCTAGATGTACTTGGGTTTACAGAATGTTGGCCCCACAGAAAAGTACTGGGACCTCTCTTTAACTACACATGCATGTCCAAGTAACTAAACACTCATGTACAAACAACAAGGTATCAAAATTGAAGTGCAATGCTCAGGCATATCTGTCACTGTCATGGGATGGTCCACTACATTATTTTTCACCGTCATATGAAATCTGCTCTTGCTAACAGTAATAATAGTTTCCAATTAGTAGCAATTGTGGTACAAGTACTATCTAAAATTGTGACAGTTTGTGGTACTATCACTGAGAATGCATCACAGATCAGCACCATACAAAAATGGTTACATAACAGTATTCATTCACCAGGGTCTTTTGGGGATATGTTCCAATAGCAAATTATCCTGTTGTAAGCTTTGTTTGTTGTCAGTGCATATTAGTGCCATGGTGCAATATAGCTATGCAAGGTTGCAGTATTTTCCAGAAACATTCCCTATAGAAGATGAAACATGCTTTCTTTGAATTTGGTAGTATAAAAGTTTAGTTGAAGACTGTAAGTTTACATGCATCAAACTAACATCCTATCAACACACTACTGACACAAGTGCTACACCAGTCTACCAACAGTCTGCATGCCACCAACTTACAACAACAACCAACCAGTTGCACTGTGACAATAGAGTGACATCCTGACAGCTCTCTTACCGAGCACAACATTCTACACACACTACAATTTTGTGCTTTAACTATTGCTACTGCACATTTGTAGTCTTTGTCTGAACTTTCAATCTACCTATGTAGTTACTTATACTTGATATTCCATAGTAATTGTTCACATTATGCTCAACTTTTGTATACTAACACCTATCTACAGCGAAATACTTTCCTCTGGGTTACTTCTAGATTCAATCAATACAGGATACAGGTAAATCATAATGGGATAGAAGGTGTAATAGCAAATATATATTTTTCTCACTTGTTTCAAGTAGTTTTATAAAAGTTCTTAAAAATCTCACAAAAAAATCATAATCCTTTAGTCCAATTGGAGCACCCATACACATCACATGCATGGACTTTTATACCTGATAAAGTCTTCTTCATTAGTATTCGAATGATCGTTATATAAAGACTTGTGTCTTTTATGTAAAGAATACTAATGAGAATGACTTTATTAGAAATAAAGGTGCATCCAAGTTTAGATTGAGACATCATCAAGGCCAGTGTCACATGCAATCTCTGACAACCCACTAAATCACATTAACTAGTGTTCTGGTCTTAGCTTTGGCATGCTACCTTCAACACATGGGAGTCTCTTTTGAACTGATTGAGCATGACAGTGATGTACAAACCTCTTTTGTGGCATATATGGTTGCTCTAATTAGACCAAAGGTTTATGATTTTAAGTAGTTCAAAGAAGTTATAGATCGTTTTTTATCAGGTCTGAAACCACTTGGCTACTCCTTGTGCTTTCATACCCAATAAAACACACCTACTCCTTTTTTTAAACAATACATTAAACCCCCTTAAAATTTGTGAATTTGTAATAAACCATTAAAAAGGTAAAACAGATAGAAAATGAATCAAAACTATAACACTTCATATAAAAATTGATCTTGCTGCTCTTCCATTTTTTCTCTCTTTCTTTCAACGTATTTTCTTTGCTTTATGCTGTCATTTGGCTGTAGGTATGCCCATTTTCTGTTTGGTAACCTAGTCAAAAGTTTCATTTCACGATATAAAAAAGAATAGCATGCCCACTTCATGCTTCCCTGTGAATCTGGGATGTCAATCAAAGAACTACTGTACAACAAAGACTTATGAGGCTAAGAACTTTGTGTTGATTTGACAAGAAGTGATTTAGTCATGGGAACAAGATGTACTCAAATTGCCAAGTTATCAAAGTTCTCAGGGATAAGAGTGCAGCTGAAGAAAGCATTTTGGAAGGATCTTGTGATGTGACTGGCAAATGTACATCCGAAGACAAGTGTGGACCAACATTCTATTCCCATTACCTGTATTGTGTATGGTGTTTCCAGGAACAGGAAAAGCAGCCAACAGCACCACTGGTGAAAGATTAAAGTAACGGGCCTGCAAAGTTATCTAAATCCAGAGAGGAATGAAAACCATTCAGTCTTCAATACTGCTGAAGAACTGATGAAGTGACTGGCAAAGGTACATTGAGAGGAGAATGGCAACCAGCATTTCTATATTTGTATGGTGTTTCCAGGAGCAGGAACAGCAGAGGACAACACTGCTATTGAAGAATTTGATAAAGTATTTGACCGATCAGGAAGACCAGGATTTCCACTCCTATTGCTCACATGAAGTTTACATGAGCATGAAGAGCAGCTGACAACACCACTGCTGGAGGCTAAGATTAGATGATTGGCAAACCTATATCCAGAGATTAGAGAAGACCATATCTATTCCCATTATTCGTATGGTGTTTCCTGGAGCAGGAAGAGAAGCTGACAACACCACTGTTGTATGTTCTGATAAAGTGACTAGCCAATGTCAATCCAGAAACCAGTGAATACCATTTCTATTCTCCATTAAGTCTTTGGTATTTCCAGTAACATGAAGAGCAATTGACATTGCTGCTGCTGGAGGATATGATGAAGTGACTGACAAGTCCCAGTACAACACAGAATCCTCTGTGTGGTGGCAGGTCCAGGCCCACAACTTTATTACATCCAACACCCAGTACAATACAGAATTTGTCTTGGAAAACCAATAAACTATTTCATATTGAAGTAAATTACAATGAGACAGAGCATTGCCATTAACCATGACCATCCTGTCTGGTTCAAAGACCAAAGAAAGATGATTGCCATCCCTGATTAGTCATAATATTACTGATGGTCCCCAATATGATGTCAAAATTCCAAGTTATTCTTTGAGCTGACCTCAGGCACTCAGAGGTTTTCCTTGTCTTCTAGTTGCTGCTGATTCTGGTGGTTTGAAAAGGAAGTATGTGAATCACAATCCCTCAAACAATGAAGCAAGTACCGGTAGCCTACAAAGGCAAAGATGGTGCAGCATTATGGTACTCACCTCTCACCAGCCTCCAAGACAAAAACACTATTGCAAAAGGCCCCTTCTGCCTAAATTCTCACTCACAGCATAAGATAGAGAGCAGAGACCCACTGCTGGGCTGTTGTACCATCCGCAGTGTCTGTACCTGGATGCATAACTCCATTAATTACACTGATCACTCATGATTGTAAACTGCATGGCAGCTCTCAGTGCTATTACCAGCAATCTGTCAAGTACTTCCAAGTACCACAACTTTCCTTTCTATTCTTTTGTTTCCTACCTCAAGCTGACATATCTTGTTAAGTGATGTTAATACCTAGCATGATAAAGAAATATTATGGAAGTTGCTATACATTCACTTTTGAGGAAGCTTACCCATTACTAAGATAAAAACGGTTTACATCATAATAAGTTGTTGGCTAAGATAAAATAATAAAGAAATGACACCAGATTTAAAAGTATACACTCTATTACAGAATCATTGTTGGGTTCAAAACACATAACACAGAAGCTGAGACTGAAACAGTACATGGGAAGTATGTTAATTAGATGGATCTAGTGATACAACTCCTGGAATATTCATAAATTGTTGCACTGACACAAAGCATGGCTGCTTTTAACATGTGTTTCATTTCGACTGTGTATTTGAAATGAATGCAGAGGATAATTATGTCATATACCAGAATACCTTTCAGTCTCAGCTCCTATGTTCTATGTTTTGAACCCAACAATGATTTTGCAATTGAATGTATATGATAATGATATTTACACCAAATCTAAAAAAATGTTGTATGGTTGAAAAGTTTCAATCATCAAAGCTGGGACCAAATAGTGTTCTGGGTAAACAGTCAGTGAAGATAATATTATACATAAAACAGTTTTGTAGCCATTGTACAAGCAAAGCATTAACTCTTCTGTGTCTGTATGTAAACACACCCAGGATATTGATTACCCAGATTACCCCTTGGTCTTAAGCTTTGATGATCTATCCTTATCAACCTGACAATGTTTTTTTTAAATTTGGTAAATATCTTGGTTCAAAAACTCATGAATTCATAAGCCTTAGCACCAATTGTAGCCCCCATACACATCACATGCATGGACCTTCATACCCAATAAAGTCCTCCTCATTAGTATTCATGTGAACTTTATATGAGGAATAATAATGAGGATGACTTTATTGGAGATAAAGGTGCCTCCAAGTTTAGATGAAGACTTAGAGCCTCATCAAAGTCAGTCTCACATACGATCAGTAACAACTCACAAAATCTAGTCGACCAGCATTCCTGTCTTGAGACTGACTGCGCATAACAGTGACATACGAACTTTTATCGATGTAGGAAAGTCCATGTTCAGGAAGTATATGGTTGCTATAATTCGACCAAAGGTTTATAAATTATTAATGAGATTCTGAAGGAGTTCAATAAACTTGTTGATTGTGTTTTATCAGGTGTAAAACCACTTGGCTACGCCTCGTAGTTTTAAACCTGATAAAACACTCCTACTTGTTTATTAGACAGTACTTAAAATTGTTGAATGTATTTTATGAATTTTGAATGCAATTAATGTTTAATGGAGTTTTAAATGTTAGTGTTAAACTGAAAAATCCACCAAACATATTTTCATCTCTAGATGACCATACTAGTGTATTCGAATTGAAACAATTCCTGCAATATGAGATATATTCAAATGTGGTGGTCTTGATGCAAGTTGCAGTTAAAATGTCTTTGTAAAAGGCAAAGAAACATGAACATGAAGCACAAATTATATAAAGCCATCACAGTTTAGAGCACCTCATCAAAATGAGATGCAGCTCACTGTTGGACATTGTAAAGAACAAGATACAGAACAATTCAGGAATGTGTCTAGTACATTGTAATCATCGTAATATGATGGACTTGATGCAACTTTCTATTGAACATTGTACAAATATACAGTCCAACACAGGAATGTGGCAGACATATTATTATGGACTGGATGATGCAATCCACCATTGGACATTCAAGGAAATGCCGAATACAACTGAAGATATGTAATTATCTCCAAATAATGAAATGGCTGCCGTTTCTGGCACTTGTGGAAGGTGCAGACAAGACAATAATGGACAAGACATTACAAAAATGAAGGAAAGCATCAAGACAAGGTGACTCCAGCGGGAATGAATGCTTAACCTGCCATTCTAAAGCAGTGCCAAAACAAAACATGTAAAAGTAAGTGGATACATTCTTCTAAGAATGGATGTTGGTTTTCAATTGCCAATCTACATAGTATTACCTAGAAGCAATCCAGTGATGACTTCCATCCAAAATGGAAATCAGTGCCAGTATCACCCGTGGTTTTTAGGGATCAACACAAGCTAGGGTACCCAACCCCTGGGGAGTGCTCTATTAACTATTAAGGGTGGCTATTGGCACTGTCAGAATTATTTTTAGGATTTCACATAAAACAAAGCCTGCTTAAAGATTTTGGATTGTCTGAATGAGACTATCAAAGAGATCAAGTCACCTTACAGTATGTTCATTCAAAAAGTATCAAGATGGAACAAAGAGGAAGTTCAAAACAGTGCCATGTGAATGTCATGAACAATTCATCAAGCTAAAAGAAAAAACAGATCCAATGATGGTCTAGAAACACCTTGCTTTTCCCCTCTAATTGAGATATTGGAGAGATGTCAATGTATACAAGCACTGAGACACTGTAAGCATCAAAAGAGTGCAACATCTTGAACAGAGGAAATTAACATAAGGTCATGAGGAACTTACCTGTTACCACGCTGTTTGCTGGTGTATTAAAGCCATGGAAAAAGTTATTTGGCTACAATATTGTTTGCCAATAACCTATTTAAAAAATGTCGAAAGAACAAAACCTTAAATGATGGCAGTATTTAATAACATGAAAACTATAACCTTTATACTTAAGTACACTGTAGTATGGTCATCCTCACACTTCATTACTTTTAATATACATATTTATTCATTTCATAATCTCGACTCAATCAAATGTATTGGTGTTAGTCTATAACACAAAAATCTTCAAGGGTACTTTGTGAAGCAGTGTATCCCACAGAATGCAGATTTAGGAAAACCTACTTTTACACAAGTTCACATGTGATGATTTTCAATATTTGTTGTGATACAAGAAGATGTTGATGTATGAGAGAATTCCACAAGCGTGAAGATTGATGCACCAAAATACGATATTCTCCTTGATAGTACAAAATAGAACAGAACAAGATGCAGGGAATCTACAATTGACAACCCAAAATACAAGGGATGTAGACTGCATTTGAAGAAAATGAAGCAGGACCAGTTAGCTAGAAAACTATAGAAGCCCAAGCAGGACGATAGATGGTATGTCATCCTGTCCACTAAAACCTCAAGAAAGCAAGAGTGAAGATAATCTTTCAGGTAATCTCTACACAAAACCACTCACCACATGACGTCCCAGGTAGTTCTGATGGAAATGAGACAGGGCAAGAAGGGTGACAATGTTTAGGGGAGAAGACAGAGCATGATGTAATGAAAGGCTGTACTTAGCAAATAATCACCAATAATGGACCACTCCGCACATAAGTACTATCCAGACAGGGCAAGAAGGGCTATATAATAACAAACTATACAGCACACAATCTCCAAGTATTTCGTATGCTGGTATACTTTACTGGTACTAAAATATTCATGGTACTTCATAAATAAGCCTTAATAGTAATTGTTATCAGGTAGTTCTGATGCAAGAAATTGAGACACCACAACGAAGGTAGCCCATCAGAGGGAATCCACAACATAAAGATAGATGGTATGAAATCTTATGCACTCCTGTTTGTTGGGTGTTACAAGGAAATGAGACAGGGCAAGAAGGGTGACAATGTTTAGGGGAGAAGCCAGAGCATGATGTAATGAAAGGCTGTACTTAACAAATAATCACCAATAATGGACCACTCCGCACATAAGTACTATCCAGACAGGGCAAGAAGGGCTATATAATAACAAACTATACAGCACACAATCTCCAAGTATTTCTTATGCTGGTATACTTTTATAGTATGTTTAGGGGAGAAGCCAGAGCATGATGTAATGAAAGGCTGTACTTAACAAATAATCACCAATAATGGACCACTCCGCACATAAGTACTATCCAGACAGGGCAAGAAGCGATACTTTTATAGTATGTTTAGGGGAGAAGCCAGAGCATGATGTAATGAAAGGCTGTACTTAACAAATAATCACCAATAATGGACCACTCCGCACATAAGTACTATCCAGACAGGGCAAGAAGGGCTATATAATAACAAACTATACAGCACACAATCTCCAAGTATTTCTTATGCTGGTATACTTTACTGGTACTAAAATATTCATGGTACTTCATAAATAAGCCTTAATAGTAATTGTTATCATAAAGGGGTTTGATTTTCTTTTAACATACATTGGTATCTGGATATCCATTTTTGAGAATGACCAGTTCTGCCTTTAATCAAATAATTAGTTATTTATTTAATGAAACCTAAATATATATTCAGTATGTCATCACATACAGCAGGTTTGCCTGTAGAACCTCTGAGTGGCTTACAGACGTGACTACTTTGTCTGCCAAAGTCGCTGGCTTTTGAAATATGACTTTTTGCTCAAGTACTGTGCCTTCTTTCTGTAAGGCTAGCAATTCTTTCAAAGACTTGCCTGAGCAAATACTGCATCTCCTCATTCTTAGTTGCTGTGCAATTGTCAAAGCTAAAACAGACTTAGCACAAGTCCCATCTTCAATCTTGTCTTCCTTACTGCTTTGAGACAAGGCTTGAGCATCAAACAAATTCATTAATTACGTAATAGAGTTAATATCAATTAGTTATTTTAATGCCAATTAAAATTCTCAGATAAACAAAAAATATCCAAAAAATAAAACTATTACACCATGACATAAAGTAAACTTTATTTTCGAATACTTTAAGAATTAACCTTGAACTAACCTTCAAACTAAGAATTACTCATGGTTGTTGGAGTAATGCCGAATATATTTTGTATAAATTCAGCATATTTTATTCCAAATATATTGCTAGATTTGCTATTACACCTTGTATCCCATTATGATTTACCTGTATCCTGTATTGATTGAATCTAGAAGTACACCAGAGGTAAGTATTTCACTGTAGACATGTGTAAGTAAACAAAAGTGGAGCATAATGTGAGCAATTACTATGTGCAATACCAATCATTAGTAACTACATAGGTAGATTAAAAGTTCAGATGAAGACTACAAATTGGCAGTAGCAATAGTAAAGGCACAATAGAGTAGTGTGTGTAGAATGTTGTGCCCAGTAAGAGAGCTGTTAAGATGTCACTCTATTGTCACAGTGGAACAGGTTGGTTGTTGTTGCAAGTTGGTGGCATGTAGACTGTTGGAAGACTGGTGTAGCACTTGTGTCAGTAGTGTGTTGATAGGATGTTAGTTTGTTGCATGTAAAGTAAGTGTGGTCAGGTGTTAGTACGTGAGAGTTGAGCATGATGTGAGCAATTACAATGTGGAATACCAATCCACAGATGGGCTGGTAATCTTCCAACAAAGCATGCAGCATATATTTCAGATGTTGATAGTGTAAAAGCTGGCACCTTGAAATAACCCTTAGGTTTTTTAGAAGGCATTGTCATAAGGCAACATGATATAATAAGAGATTGTTTGGTCTCTCTTGATTTCTGGGTTTTGTCATATTCTCCAGTTTCATACTTCTATAAAACCATTATATTACATTCCAATTCAATGTGATTAAAGTGCCCTCTACAATAGAATCAATTAGAATTGGTAGTTTTGAACCCCTGCTATTACAAACATGACAGTAGCTATTTGTTTCACACAACTAATAATACTCAAGGGAATGATTCGTGGTATAAAATGAAAACGCTTGCCCATACAAAGTTGGTCCCTTGTGATGCATTCCCATGGTAGTAATATATGTTTGATTAGGATGCAATTATTTGTCCTGCTAAATTGAAGTGCTTGTACTACAAACTTATTCACTGCTTTTTTAATTACTCATGAACCATTTTTTGGCTCATGTGTAATTGATATGGAAACTGTTATTGTTGTTGTATTTGCTTATTACCTTTGCACATTTCATGGGAAACATAATTTGAGGCAGTTTTTGGTTATTTCTATTAGCATTCATTTCTTATCTACCGGAAGAAATTCTCATTATCTTCTAAGAAGCATATCTGTTCCCCCTACCTTCCCCCCTAAATTTACAGGGAATGCTCTTCATTAGAGGAGGGGGGTTGGGGGAGTGTGTTAGCAGGCTATTTCTTAACTTAGCACTCATGTAATTTGAAGTGCAAATTGATATTGCTGATAGTACAAAGAAATTGCCTCATATTAACCAAGAAATGTGCTAAAGCTTCCCAAGTATCTGTTAAATGTTCTTTGCCATTATGAGTTGTAAAAAAAAAAAAAAAAAAAGAAAATCTGTAAATTGTTGCTCGACTTTCATAACTGCTTGCCCACTTGACATGACAGTATGTGTCTACCTGGGCACCCTGTGGTTTATTCCGTATAAGCTAAAACAGGATCAAATAATCCAAATTGCAAAGTCTATTATTTACTCAAATGCTTTTAATTGATTATTACTTTCCATACCAGCAGCCTAGTATGTACTTTCATCCACTTTTTTTCTCAACAACTTTAGAATTTTTCATCAATAGACTGCTTCTCACAGAAATAACTACTCATTTAAAGTACATTTCTAGACACTTGGACCCTGAAAATACCTTTTAGACATGTGTGTGCAGCAGTGAGATGGTTCGTCTCATCAATGCAATTCAGATTTGAATCCCATCGGGCTCTGTGTTGTATGTGAGTAGAGTTGCTTGTTGGTTATCTCCTGTGCTTCAAGGGTTTTTCTCCAGCTTCTCTGGTTTTCCTCAAGCTCCCTCAACAAAAATCACCTTTTAAATTCCAATTTGAATTTCAGTGGATGAGGAGGCACTCTGTCTGTGGAAAGCCACTTTTCAGGGCATCTGAAAAAATGCGGAAAAACTTGGGAGAGTGCGGAAATCTTAGCAAATGGTGCGGAAAAGTGCGGAAATGCTAATTTGCATATTATTATCTATTATTAATATTATTCTGATTAAAGTAATTATAATTAATTGTAAAGTTCCCGCTAAATTCAATATATTTTTATAGAGGCATGTGATTGGATGTTTTTTAGACCAATCAAAAGCGTTCATAGAATTAGAACTAGTTCCCAGGCCACTGAACTAACGTTAGGAATGCCTTGCAGATTATTGTCAATCGGCGAAAGAAAACAACATCTTACAGTCGATTTCCAGCCCAAAATGCGATGAATTCCGATGAAAATTTTGCTTATTTGAAGAATTATTGTGTATTCAAGAACATTGTCACCAGGTTTTCAAGTTTTTCTGTATTTTTCTGGCAAAAAGTGCGGATAACGATAAAAAGTGCGATTCGGTGCTATATTCGGTGCACTTTTTTTAGATGCCCAGACTTTTAAATCTCATTTATTATTTATACTTTTCATTGCCATCCATTTATGAGATGGGTCTCACCTACAGTGGGTGTATCATTCAAATTTTGGCCCAGCAATTAAATACTTGAATAATGTAGAAGTTTCCCAGATAATTATTCCATGATTTGAAGCATTACCCAAGAATGTCAAACACAAGAAACAACAGATTTTCTGTATTTATTACCACAACAATTTTTTTGAATTGTTAATTCAGAGAAATAACTTTTATTTCTATTTCTAAACTCAGAATATCTAAGTCATCAAATTAGGCTAATGACTAATTTAATTTTTTATTGACTTCTTCTAAAGTGTTATATTTCTGACTCAGCAATTTGTTTTGTTCATGAAAAGCCGACAAAACGCCACTAGTGAATAGACAACAGGACATAGGCTTCTTTCCAGCTCTTTCTCCATAATGTACTACAAGTTATGATTATAGCTTAGTGATTATCATAGGTTGCAGTTTCATATCAGTCCATATACAGGGACAACAGAGTACATTTTAAAGCTAAGGGTGCGGCTAGTATGCAAATGAAAGGCAAAAAGTGGGGGTGGCTAAGACTATCAAATATTCAAGACCATTATGCAAAACAAAAAGAGTTGAGGGGCTAGGGCCCCCCTGGCTCCACCGTCCCTGACATAAGACATAAGGTACGAGATAAGTTGAAATTACAAGCAAATTCAAAGCAATTCAAAATTTACTCAGCATGCTGCAAGGAACTGTGTCTGAATCACGTTATAGCAGTCTGTAAGACAGGAAGTAAACAATTTCTCTGTACGAGCTATTTACTATTACAATTTTAGAGCAAGGTTTTTTCTAACTTACTTTACCTAATTTATAGCACATTGTGGTAATTAGAGCTAATTCAAAATGGAGTGTGTGTGAATATGTGAAAGGACACAATATTTCAATGGATTTTCAAAGGTATTTTTAGTCTCATTGGTACATGTTCCTCGTAGATAATCTCTCCTGTTCAGGTTGTTTTTGTGATGTGCATTATTTAATTCTTATTGATTGATCCTATCACGATGAGTAATAAAGGCATGGCAGCCAGCCATGAAACCCTTCCACCACCCCCACCCATACAATATGTTTCCTGTCACTATTGAGAAATAAAAATGTTGAGACAAGGGGGAGAGGTGAAGTACACATACCAATCATTACATTCGTTTGAGGCATGCTGCAAATGACTTGGTTAGTAGTAATAAGACAAAAATATTTATCCTGAAGTTATGGTCATGCAAACAGGATAAACTTTGTATGAACTTTCCATATTCATCTTTTCCTGTGAAGTGAATAGTAACCAAATGCAAGAAATTGAGAATTTGTCTCATCAATTAAGTGAAATAATCATATAGCAACTTGCACATTTTTGATTGTCTTTGCATACCGTCAAACAAAAAATGAAAACTTGTGAATAACAAGGTGCAACAAGGACTCTTCCACATTCAATGGATATGTAACACTGTCTTGGCCATGATTTTTGAAACCAAATAGCAACCTACAGTACTTTGTGTTTGTTTCTTATGTCCAAGCTTTGCTAGCATGCCTCAAACGAATGATCACAAACACCACACACACTTTATTACATTGTCTGTTGTCCTTGATTTAATTGGAGAGATAAAGTTAAACCCAGTTGTAATTGACCAAGGTATAGAGGGATTTTACTTCAAAATGAAACCACCCTTATCCTCTACTGTTTACTAGCCAAGGAGATTAGCAATGAATGATTTTTCCTCAATTTTCTAGCATATTGCTAGATACCGATATGCCATTAAAACCTCTAGTAAAATCCCTCATCACCAATTGAAATTTCATGAAAAATTTTAGAAGTTTGAACTTTGAAATAACAAATTGATGCATTACCAAAAACTTTTGAAGTTTACAAGTTTTGGAATTATCTTTGAAGACACAAAATGCCAGTACAATTGGAGATCATACTTATACAGACTTCAATATTTATTTCAAAGTCAATGATGGCACTTTTAAAAATGCTTTATGGTCAATTACAACTGGGTTTAACTCATATTGGGAGGGGTGGGGATCAACTTAAAATGGGGGGAGGGGTTCATGCCTCATACTGGGGGGAGGTGATCACTTGTACTGGGGGGAGGGGAATACAATCAAGGGGGGTGGGGGATGTATACTTCTTAGGGGGAGGCGAAATCATTTTGGCTTTCTGGGAGGATATAATTAACATGCACTTTGTGTCTTAGAATTTTCAGGCAATAATGAGGAACTTATGATCTGGAGGTAAGAATCTTGGTGTTTTGCTGTTAGACTTAGAAATTTTTTACCTTTGAAATTTTCTGACTTGTTTCTTGTCTGTGTTGTGTTTGAAATAAAGTTTGATTTCAGACTTAGTGGTATTCCTGTGTTTTTTAATGAAGTCCATCTTTACCCTCTCCACGCCCTTTTGGCCCTTACAAAAAAAATATCTCCCCGTGGCCCTACCAGTACCAAGTCTCACTACCCCGGTAGACCAGGACCAGGCAGTACTTACTGTCCCGACAAGAGTCATCTTATGAAACCATAACCAGGCGGCTGCTCCGATGGTGAAGATTATCGATAAGGACATCAGACTCTGAACCCCCTACAGGCTCATGAAAGTACCTTGACGGTAAGCCAGCCTTTACACTGAGAGGGTCAGTACAAGTAGGAGACTTATAGAAATAGCCATACCTCACTACCCTTAGGTTTTACTGCACAACAGTGATGTATATCTTAGAGTGGTGTGATCAATAAGCTCAAGGCGGTATTCAGACTCCCATAAAGTTTATGTGATTTAATATCAAGCCTGGTTTGCGAAGACTAAAATAACGAAGTTTCTAGGCTACTAAACTTGTGAAAAATGAGCTGGTCTATCCCGAAAAGGAAACTACCACCATGCAATTCAATATGAAAAGCTAACCTAGACTTTTAACCCTTGAACATTAAGTTTATGTTTCCCTAGAGGACTAAGGCCTATAATGTATTCAATTAAATATTCATGTATTCTGAGACTGCTAAGGGACTGGGTCTATGAATGTGTTCAATTGAATATTAATATATTCAAGCTGCTAAGGGACTGGGTCTAATTTATTCATTATTCAATATTAGTTTATTCAATGTCTGCTAAGGGACTGGTCTAAATATTAAGTTATTCAAGGTCTTCTAAGGGGACTTATTTCCACTTATCACATTTGACCATCTTGGCCTCAATCAATCTATGTGACTGTGCCGTTACAGCCAAAAATGCTATTCAAGTAGCGAATCAAGTGACTTTATTAATTTGGTTGAAACTAATTCAATATCCTTTTTTTATGCTGTTACGAGTCAAAATTACTAGAGTGGATTTTGTAGTCTAGAAAAAAAGCCAGCAAAGTGCATAGCTGTATGTTTTGAGGTCAAATAAGCTTTGCCAATAAAGTAGTTCTTTTATATGTTTGTCGATCATGCAAGAAATGATTGTTCAGTCTCCTGAGCAAGAGACTCATGGCTAAAACACATGATACAAGATCAATTTGGAATTTACAATGATACAAAATCCACTCTCCTAGTTGATTTCTAAGGGACGTGGCCTATGATTATTATTGGACATATTTCTTTAAGTCTCTTGTGCATCTATCTCAAACAAGGCCATGTAGGATGTTTTCAAACCAAATTAAATTTTTAAATTTAGATACATTTTATGATCCATTTGCATAGTAGATAAGCCTTGGTTGACATGGTTGCACAGTAAAGTTTAAGAACAATTTTAAAGGGAGTCCTATCCTAGCTTAATGTCTTAGCGTTACTTGTATGACTTTTGAACAGTTCCTAAGTTTATCAAGTTATTTTTCCTAGACTCAGTTTTTCCACCAGCAAAAAACTTCTCAACAGAAGTAAAAGTACCATAAAAGATTGACATAATGAATTGCAAAGGTTTTTTTTCATCCATCAATTTTTGAGCAACTACACTACATGCGTCAATATTAACTGTTCAGTTAAATTTCACAACACATTTTCATGGCCAAGTTGGTATTTTGTGACAAGTTTCAAGTATTTGCCAATGTGTAAGTCACATTGAGTATTTGATTTGAAAACGTTTCAATTTTGGACAGCTTGTGCATATATACAAGTGCTTTGGACATAATAATTCATAGTAAAACAACTCTTGGTTTTACTTGTATAGTTGCATTTCATTCTTGATTGTGAGGTATGGTGTTTGGACGCCATTCTCTGATGGCTCACCTTATCCTCTATTCATTCATTTCCCATTTGCCCTGTTTGGCTTGGGTTTGTTTGTTTGCACTTTTAGAGTATAATTTCATGATTGACTACACAGCTGAATTTGTTCATATTTATAATTAAATCTTAATCTTTTGTTGATCAAAAATGTTGGTTGGTGATTCTGATTTTTTCAATTTTGAAATTTAATTGCAAATTTTAAGTTTTGTGATATTCACAGGTTGAAAAGGTGATACACATAGTGTAGTGTAGTTGCTTTCTCTAATTTTTCAATGCCTTCAATACCATCTTAGTTTGATGATAGTGATTTTGGCTCAAATAATTCAATTAATTTATTAACTTGGATGAATTAATTTTTTTCAAAACATTTGCAAATTTTGCCAACAAAATGTAATTTTTATAGGAATCATACTTTGGATTTTGCCAATAATTTTTTTAAATGTTGTATGATAGCAGATTTAAGTAAGACCTCAGTTTCTGAAAATGGGTAAGATTTGAAGATATATTTTGATCTGTTTTGTGTTTACTCAATACATTACTGCAGGATACCAGTTCTTTTCATTAATAATTTTCAAGTTGAATTACCAGTATTTTTGATCCATTTTTTGAATTATTAATCATAGTTATTTTGTTTCACGATTTTTCTTTTCTTTTTCATTTCTTTCTATTTTCTATGGTATTCATTCATTCAAATTTTATTCAATTTTTGGAACATTTTTAGTGAAAGAAATTGTCAGGAATTTATTTAGCTGTATTTTTAGAATTTTTGAAAAAACTGAGGTCTTATTTTGCTGGTGAAAAAACTTATTAAATTACAATCCTATGATAGAACCTTGTAGATCAGTCTAGCCGAACATCATTCTACTTAAGATTAGATCACCTAGAAATGATTCAACTCCTAGTCTTCCCAGGCTGATAATCTACTTTATGGAAGTCTGAATGGTGTCTTATACACACCTATTGAGCACATCACCCCAAAGTAACACTGCTGTACACACCCATGAATAGTAAGATATGGTTGTTTCTGCTCCTACTTGCACTAACCTTCACAGTGACTGGCATTTATACCATCAGCGCACTAACATGAAATCTGCAGAGGACCATCACCTGGTATCCTTACCATCAACCTTCATCACCGGAGCAGTCATCTGATCACAGCCTCAAGGTTAGACTCTGCCGAGAGCAGCAATGTTGTACCGCCTTTAATGGTTTCCTGGTCTGGTGGGGCAGCTTCTGTTTGGTACTGGCAGGACCTCGTGGGAGGTATCAAGTGTATTTCATTTTTCTGGTGTATAAATAATAAATGATAATGATATTAGATATAGGAGAGTGTTTCTTCTAACTAGTAGAGTTCTCAGTAAAATTTTAAGCAAAGAAATGAAACCAGTAGTCAGTTAGAATGAAAATGAAATCAGTGCCAGCACCATAAAATATTCCTTGGATTTGATCAACCAAGAATTTCCTCATGTTTTGTAACTCTACTGAGAACTCTTGACTAGTCTGCAAAATGTGTTAATGATTTGGTATAGTAATCTGTGAATTGAATGTCCAATTGAATGTTAGTCTCCTAGTGGCACACTCTCCTATATCTAATATCTGTGGGTAGAGGACTGGCCTTTGACCTATTTCATAATGACATAATGAGGTGAACAATGAGAGAGATTTTCTGACTTTTTATTCAGATTTTTAAATCAGAAAAGGTTGATGGTTTTGGTGTATTTTCCTTTCAGAATAGCAATTTGTTTTGGTTGATGATGTCATAATGAAATAAGTCACTAAATAAAAGTATTATCTTTTGAAATAACAAATGATTTTTTTTTCCATATCAAAATGAATGAAAAAATTATTACCATATAATTTATGGCATGAACTATTTTCAATAACCTATATTGTGGTCATTTGAATTTTGTTTTGTTGCTTTTGTCGTGACCTTTAAAAATAGGAATTTTTGTAAAGCTTAACTTCTAATATAATGAAGAAAATTGATTTTTAAATTGGTTTTTCATTGTAGCTGTTGCACAGCTCTAATCTAATTTGGCCAGTCCTCTACCTTTTTTTATAGGAATTTCTAAATTTTTTCTTTGAAAATTCTGTTCTTTCTTTTGGAATTCCAACATATAGCCTATGAGAGATTTTTGAATGTATTTGAAATAGCTTTTTTCTTTGTCATTTTATTGAAAATTGTTTTCAATTTTAGAATTTTCTAGAGAGCAAAAATAAAATGTTTAAAACTTCAAATTCCCTCTTAATGATATATATTGGAATTTCCTAGAATATAATTTTTTTTTTCTTTTTTTTTTCACTGTATTTTTCCTATTTTCTTTTTTTTTAAATCTCTACTAGTAGGTAAGCCTAAAATTTGAAGATTCTTAATGCCAATTTTGATTGTTTTGAAAACTATAGATAATCCTTTTTTCTAATTTCTAGATATATATTCTAATTTCCTGTTTCATTTTTTGTTGTCAGCATTCAATCCTTTTCCTGGTAGATATATCACAGCTTCTTATCTTCAGTACTGATGGACTGGATCTTGATGTTGCTGCATCATCTGACAAGGCTTTGCAGCACAACAGCTTGCTTGATGTGAGTATGACAGAACTGTGACATCTGAAAAGACAGAATGGTGCAATTAAATCTCTGAAAATTGTTTGCAAACACAGTTTCAATGATCCAGGAGCAATCTTCTTGGTTGTTCCTTTTTGTACAATCTCTATGACAACATATCATGGAATATTCCACTCATCACTTGTATTTTGTTAGTAAACACACTCACCTAAAGGCTCGTGTGTGTGTACTGGAAAATCCCTGGGGGTGTACTCCCTTTGTTCAAGTGGCAGTCCTCATAAGGACCTTGAGTTTTCAAAACAGACTGCCAATAGACCTTTTTTTGCTTTCCCATTTCAGACCATGTGTCATGTAATTTGTGGGTAACAAAATGAGCAATGGACTGGGTCCTAGTTGCAAAAACTAATTTACTCCATCACATGAAAGAGCAACATACACCAAGTCTACTGACCAAGTTTCAGGGTGTTAGACTTTATAGAAATAATGTGTCCAGCCAAACCATCCAGCCACACATACATTTTCTTTCCTTTTATATCATAATTTCATTTCAGTTTTTTCGAGGGTACCACTTACAGGCTGTACATGTACATGTCATGTGATTGCAGCCATGACAGGAGGCAGGAACAATTGAATCTGGTCTAATCTGATTTACATGAGAAAGAATTCAGGTTACTAGGAGAAAAAGACTATTGATGTGCCTCCTGTGATGGCAGCCAGTGGTTAACAAACCTGTGACCCTCGCTACATGATTGAATTGGAATTTAGAAGTTGATTTTTGCAAAGGGAGAAAAACCCAAGAACCCAGAAAAAACCCTCTAAGCATAGAAGAGACCGGTACTAGAAACTCTAGTCATATATGCCACTGAAACTCAAACCCAGGACGCATTGGTGAGAGGTGAGTGTTCTCATTAGTACGTCACCTGTGCTTCCCATTTTGTTATTAATCCAAACTTCCTTCAACCTTTCACTTCTTACTCATTTTTATGTTCTCTTTCTTATCATGGGGTTTGTTTGTGAATTAAATCAAATTTGAGAAACTTGTTTCCAGTCTGCAGCTTGTTTTGTTACCGGCGAATAAGATTATTTTTGCATTGTATCCATATTCATGTGTCTTCTCATGGGCAACTGTTAAACAAAGAACTGATACTCTAGGGAATGACACATGGTTTGAAATGGGAAAACATTACACTCAAGCGACAAGATCTATACAAAGACAGTACCCCTTCCAACCCTGGGTGGAAAATACAAGTGAGCTGTGAGATATTCCATGGTATGCCACTCAAAACCATTGTTTAACTAGCATGTATCCAAAAGCTTAACTTACATGTCTGTCATGAATGGACTGGCCAGAGCTTGACAGCATCAATACATTCAAATGTGGCTTGACTAAAGTAGCTGACAAGCTGATGGAAACAAAAAAACAATATTGTTAATCATTATGTTTTGAGATGTACATGTATTAGTTTGGATTAATAACAAAAATACTACAGTGTTACAAAATACTCCAGTTTAGAGTTCTCTGTTGCTCAGGGTTAGCCTCAATTTTGTGTAGAATATTCATGTGTTCCAGTGAAGGTCCTTGGAATTTCAAAGTGTTTGTATTGTTGAAGTTGTGCATTCTTTACTTTACCATTGTAATCAAGGAACACAGCGGTATTGTACAAATTGGAAAATGGTCTATTACAGCAGTGTTTGGTAGAGGGGCAAGATGTAAAACAATCAATCTTGAAAGTACTTAGTGACATCAGTTTCAAACCCTTGAATATATTGCAACTATAATGCATTAATATACATACCTGATGATCAGCGATAAGCTGCCCATGGGAATATCATAAAGGAACCAAAGAAACTGAGCAGAGCTTGACAGCATACATTCATATGTAGCTTGACTAAAGTGACTGACAAGCTGGTGAAAACAAGAAATTATTACCATTTAGCAAAATGTTTTCATTACATGGATCACAAACAGTGCAAAATACAGTAACCTGGCAATCAACTGCCAGTAGCCACCTTCTATTGGGGGAATATGATAATTGGCAATACTGTACTTGTACTTTAATACTGTCATGTTCAGGAGTGGGGTGGGGCCCCAGGGGGGACGTTATGTCAAAGGGGTGGAGATGCTTGTCATGCCTTTTAAGGGTTAATTTCTATTTGTTACTTTTTAGGGTGTTAAAACAAACAAAAAACTAATTAAAATGTGGCAAAATTAGTATCACTTTGGTGCCATGGTGGCATAGTGGTTTACCGCTCACCCTGTGGCCTGCATTAAAGCCCCAAGCTTGGGCTGGATCATATGTGAGTTGGGTTTATTTGATGTGTTGTTCTCTCCCTTGCCATGAGGGTTTTTTTCTCCAGGTTCTCCAGTTTTCCTCCCTCCATAAAAATCAACATGTGAGTTGAGTGTTGTATGTTGTAAATAGAGAATGTAGTGGTAGTGTGTGTGGAGTGAACCTCAACATTTCAAACAAGCATCCCCGCCCTTTCATATATGGTAATCCCCCTACCAGGGGTGGGGTGTAAAACAACCAATGACATCAGTTTCAAACCCTTGAATATTTGCCCAATATACATGCAATACATTAATACATACCTGCAATATCAATTGTAAAGGAACCAAGAAACTGACCAGAGCTTGACAGCATCAATACATTCAAATGTGGCTTGACTAAAGTGGCTGACAAGCTGATGAGAACAAACAACAAATACCAATAAACAAAATGTTTTGAGATGTATTGTTTGGTGCACACAAATAACCTTGTCACAGTCAGTGGGGAGGGGAGGAGGAAATGAATGGTAATCAAGTATGTATACTTAGTCGCACATCAGTTTCAAATGCTCAATATAGACCCCATGCAGCATGTTGGAATGCAGCTCAATTTGGAGGACAAAACAATAGATTCCAATTCTCAGGAGATTGACATTCTTTTGTTGTGTCCTCCAAATTGAGCTGCTTTGACATCACGTGAAAGGGGTCTATACCTGGTTACAAAAACATTGTTGGGTTTAAAAAAGAATGTAGAAGCTGATTTATTCAATTTAAGATATGCAGTTGGCATGTATCCAGCTGATGTAGAAATTGAGAGAATACACCTAATTGCAAGAACATTGCCACATAAAAATAAAAAATAGGAATTAATTATTTTTGTAAAACAGTTGTAATTATTTCACTGTTTTGAAGGTATAGACTGACATTTCTGAGATTACCTTGTTGGTATATACTAAAACAGTTATTCCCATCAATCTAGGAGGCCTTGGAATATTTGTTATTTTTCTATTCTTATATGACAAGGTTCTCACAATCAGGTGTATGTACATCTGTAGTAAATTTACCACATATCAAACTTGTTCTTACTTTGTAGTGTCCAACCTTCAGAACACTGTTCAGCCCTTCTACTATGGTTTTACAAAGTAACAGTGCATGATCATTACATTTCTACCATATGCATCTAATTAACATATTTCCCATGCACCAGTTTGGTCTCACTCAACTTCTACATTCTATGTTTTGAAGCCAACAATGATTTTGCAATTAGGTAAACATACCCCAACAGAATCCATTATTAGTACATACCTCTGATAATCAGTACTTGTTGGTGAGTGGTAAAGAAACCATCTTGATAGAATTCAGGTCAATACCCATAGTCTATATTGTTATGAAGGTCACAGGGTCATCATACATCAACAAGGTGAGTCTATATCGTTATCAAGTGTTTTTTCTTCTTGTTTTAGTGCAGTAAATCCATCATTACCAGATTGATACTGGACTATTCCATGGTTATCTTGCTGGTTGGTGAGTATATATTGGTTAGAGTCGAGCATAACCACCCATCTTGTTACAGGTTCACTGCACAGCTTTATGTAGAGTTGTACGTGCAATTTATACCTCTGAAACTGCAATACAAACAAAGATAAGTCATTAGGACATTAATATTTTGGGTTTTAGTGGTTCTAACGAGGAAGGGTTTCACGAACCAAGTTTCGTATAACGATCAAAACCAAAATTTCAAAATATGTACAAAAAAATGAAAATATAGTCAAAATCAACTCACACACTGTTTCAAAAGTGCCTTTAAATCACATATTAATGGTGAATTTAATTGTTTTTTGTCAGGTAAAGTGTATTTCTGAGGATTCAAAGTCAACACGTGTTCTTGACTGTCATGGCGGACGAGACGAACAGAACACATGTTGAAACTGGAAAAAAATACGAAAAAACTAAAGAGGAGCGAAGAAAAACCGAATAATTCTTACCTTTGATAGCTGTCGCGTCTTTATCAGTATGTTAGGTGGAACACGAGCTAATAATCATTTTTGTTCTTGTGTATTTTCTTCGTGTTTGACACACGATAAAAAATCACATCCATCGCGATCAACGTCTTGTTACAAATGTCTAGAAACACCATACGACACAGGGATCCCAACCTAAACTAGAACATTTTGGGCCGAAAAATAACGAAAATTTCACATTTTTGACCAATATTATTTACTCATAATGTTAAGAATGGGCAGGAAAGGCCATTTAAAGGCTCAATAAAGCATAAAACCCCGAAAAAAGGCCTTTTTTAGGCCAAAAATGATAATATGCTAATTAGTCACGTGACATGTCACGTGACCCCCAATTTTGTGGGTTTTTTTGACAGTTTTTTTCATTTTCGAAAAAAAAAAATTTTCTGAGGGGGTTTGGGTAATTTGGTTTTATTGGATATTGTATTTAATAATTCAGTTTATAATAAAAGAACATTAAATTCTTCTTGTCTTTATGTGTGTGAATCCCATGAAAACAGAAAACGAGAAAAATAGAACATACCCTTTAATAGTACACCCAGACACAACAATGAACAAACAAAGATTTCAAGACGCATGCAGCGTCAACATTTTTTTATTACACTTTAACTCGTGTTGTATCGTCACTTCACACGGCTGTTTTAAGCCGCATCTGCACGAGCAATATTTCCTTGACAAGATTTATTTGCTCGTGTAGACGAGATAAAGATATTGGAGGCACAACCGAAACTTGTCCAGGAAAACTTGTTCATCATCTACACAAGCAAGAAAATCTTGTCAATAGAGAATGTTAAAGAAAACTTGTTGATCATCTATACGAACACTGAAAATTGTGAAGGATAAAAGGACAAATTGCTCGTGTACAAGCGGTTTTATGTTAAACATCTTGTCGCAAGACATCACGCACATCCGTTTGCTGGATAAGTTATGCGCATAAATATTCTGTCTTTTATTTTAGTATGAATGAGCATTCTCAAGAGTACAATAAAATAATTACTCAAGGGAATAAAGCGAGTTCTAAAAAGTCTAGCACTTTGATAACATATTGTTTTAGGTTTTGAGTGTATTCTTTTCACGCGGCCGAGTTTCGTGTTTTTGTCACGTCGTTCCCTTGAGCATTATCTATTTCTTTCATAGAAATAACATTCTTTCTCATGAAGCAAAAAGAAGCCGTAAAGAATGTAGCACTTTATAAATAAATGCCTTTATTAGCTTCATTAATTGTTTATTGTTCATTTGTCAATCTCTTGAGTATTACGTCTTTCTTTCTTGGTGACGCACACGATTATCTTGAAAATGAGCAGAACAGGAAAATACAAAAGAAATCACAACTTATCTTGTAGGAATGTGTGGTATTTCTTTTGTTTTATCCTGCTACTAGACGCGCTTATCGGCTTTGCTGTATGTGTATTGGGGGGGGGGGGGGGGGGGGTGGTGGTTGAACAAACGAGTGGGGTGGTAGACTTTGGTCAGAAGGATAGGGGTGGAGAAAGGGTGTGGTTGTGGTGTATGGGGAGGGTGGTGTGGGATGGTAGGAGAAGACATGAATAGAGGACAATGTTTTTAATACAACAAAATTTAATTTTGAGACTTTATTTTTCATTTCATACATTTATTATTTAACTTTATTTTCACCTCACGTTTTGTTTCTCACATTTCACTTTTTTCCTTTTCTTTCCTTTTTCTCTTTATTCCTTTTAAAATATTAAACTATTTTTCCCTTTCTTCACTTCTTTTACCCCTTTCTTTCTTCTTTCTTCCATTGTTCTATTTTCCTATATACTCTTTACTATTTTCGTCTGTTCTCTTGATTTCTTTCTTCTTTTCTTCTGTCATCGATCACCTGCAGAAAGTAATAAACAGAGCAACAACAAATATTAAATCAAATTAAATCGAAGCCTCATTGCTAAGAGCAATAAATATCGTCATCAATCCGTGTCTTCTTGCGCACTCTAAATTGAATCAAAGCATCATTGCTCAGAGCAATAAATATCGTCATCAATCCATGTCTTCTTGCGCACTCTAAATTAAATCAAAGCATCATTGCTAAGAGCAATAAATATCGTCATCAATCCATGTCTTCTTGCGCACTCTAAATTGAATCAAAGCATCATTGCTAAGAGCAATAGATAACGTTATCAATCCGTGTCTTCTTGCGCACTCTAAATTAAATCAAAGCATCCTTTTTAATAGTAATTAATATCGTCATCAAGTCTTCTTGCTAGCTCTAAATTAAATTAAAGCATCATTGCTAAGAGCAATAAACATCGTCATCAATGCGTGTGTTCTTGCGCACTCTCAATTAAATGAAAGCCTCTTTTCTAATAGTAATTAATATCGTCATCAATCCGTGTGTTTTTGCGCACTCTAAGTTAAATTAAAGCATCATTGCTAAGAGCAATAAATATCGTCATCAATCCGTGTCTTCTTCCGCACTCTAAATTAAATCAAAGCATCATTGCTAAGAGCAATAAATATCGTCATCAATCCGTGTCTTCTCCACCTCTCTAAATTAAATGAAAGCATCATTGCTAAGAGCAATAAATATCGTCATCAATCCGTGTCTTCTCCACCTCTCTAAATTAAATCAAAGCATCATTGCTAAGAGCAATAAATATCGTCATCAATCCGTGTCTTCTCATCCTCTCTAAATTAAATCAAAGCATCATTGCTAAAAGCAATAAATATCGTCATCAATCCGTGTCTTCTCCACCTCTCTAAATTAAATGAAAGCATCATTGCTAAGAGCAATAAATATCGTCATCAATCCGTGTCTTCTCCACCTCTCTAAATTAAATCAAAGCATCATTGCTAAGAGCAATAAATATCGTCATCAATCCGTGTCTTCTCATCCTCTCTAAATTAAATCAAAGCATCATTGCTAAGAGCAATAAATATCGTCATCAATCCGTGTCTTCTCTCGCACTCTAAATTAAATCAAAGCATGTTTGCTAAGAGCAATAAATATCGTCATCAATCCGTGTCTTCTTGCGCACTCTAAATTAAATCAAAGCATGTTTGCTGAGAGCAATAAATATCGTCATCAATCAGTGTCTTCTTTTGAGCTCTCAATTAAATCAAAGCATCATTGCTAAGAGCAATTAATATCGTAAACAATCGGTGTCTTCTTGCTCGTTCCAAACTAAATCATAGCATCATTGCTCAGAGCAATAAATATCGTCATCAATCCCTGTCTTCTCTACCGCTCTAAATTAAATCAAAGCATCATTCCTCAGACCAATAAATATCGTCATCAATCCGTGTCTTCTTGCGCACTCTAAATTAGATCAAAGCATCATTGCTAAGCGCAATAAATATCGTTATCAATCCGTGTCTTCTTGCTTGCTCTAAAATAAATAAAAACAGCATTTCAAAGAGAATAAATGTCGTCATCAATCCGTGTCTTCTTGCGCACTCTAAATTAAATCAAAGCATCTTTTCTAATAGTAATTAATATCCTCATCAATCGGTGTCTTCTTGCGAAAACTAAATTAAATCAAAGCATCTTTTCTAATAGTAATTGATATCGTCATCAATCCTTGTCTTCTTGCGCACTCTAAACTAAATCAAAGCTTCATTGCTAAGAGCAATAAATATCGTCATCAATACGTGTCTTCTTGCGCACTCTAAATTAAATCAAAGCATCATTGCTAAGAGCAATAAATATTGTCATCAATGCGTGTGTTCTCTTGCGCTTTAAATTAAATCAAAGCATCTTTGCTAAGAGCAATAAATATCGTCATCACTCCGTGTCTTCTTGCGCACTCTCAATCAAATCAAAGCGGCTTTTCTAATAGTAATTGATATCGTCATCAATCCGTGTCTTCTTGCGCGCTCTAAATTAAATCAAAGTATCATTGATAAGATCGTCATCAATCCGTGTCTTCTTGCGCACTCTAAATTAAATCATAGCATCATTGCTAAGAGTAATAAATATCGTAATCAATCCGTGTCTTCTTGCGCGCTCTAAATTAAATCAAAGCATCTTTTCTAATAGTAATTAATATCGTCATCAATCCCCGTCTTCTTGCGCGCTCTAAATTAAATCAAAGCATCTTTTCTAATAGTAATTAATATCGTCATCAATCCCCGTCTTCTTGCTCGCTCTAAATTAAATCAAACAATCTTTTCTACTAGTAATTAATATCGTCATCAATCCGTGTGTTTTTTCGCACTCTCTGTTAAATTAAAGCATCATTTCTAAGAGCAATAAATATCGTCATCAATCCGTGTCTTCTTGCGCACTCTAAATTAAATCAAAGCATCATTGCTAAGAGCAACAAATATCGTCATCAATCCGTGTCTACTTCCTCGCTCTAAATTAAATCAAAGCATATTTTCTAATAGTAATTATTATCGTCATCAATCAGCGTCTTCTTGCGCTGTCTAAATAAAATCAAAGCATCATTGCTAAGAGCAATAAATATCGTTATCAACCAATTTGTGCTTGCTCGCTCTAAATTAAATCAAAGCATCATTGCTAAGAGCAATAAATATCGTCATCAATACGTGTATTCTTGCGCACTCTAAATTAAATCAAAGCATCATTGCTAAGAGCAACAAATATCGTCATCAATCCGTAACTTCTTCCTCGCTCTAAATTAAATCAAAGCATCTTTTCTAATAGTAATTATTATCGTCATCAATCAGCGTCTTCTTGCGCTCTCTAAATAAAATCAAAGCATCATTGCTAAGAGCAATAAATATCGTTATCAATCCGTGTCTTCTTGCTCGTTCCAAACTAAATCATAGCATCATTGCTCAGAGCAATAAATATCGTCATCAATCCCTGTCTTCTCTACCGCTCTAAATTAAATCAAAGCATCATTCCTCAGACCAATAAATATCGTCATCAATCCGTGTCTTCTTGCGCACTCTAAATTAGATCAAAGCATCATTGCTAAGCGCAATAAATATCGTTATCAATCCGTGTCTTCTTGCTTGCTCTAAAATAAATAAAAACAGCATTTCAAAGAGAATAAATGTCGTCATCAATCCGTGTCTTCTTGCGCACTCTAAATTTAATCAAAGCATCTTTTCTAATAGTAATTAATATCCTCATCAATCGGTGTCTTCTTGCGAAAACTAAATTAAATCAAAGCATCTTTTCTAATAGTAATTGATATCGTCATCAATCCTTGTCTTCTTCCGCACTCTAAACTAAATCAAAGCTTCATTGCTAAGAGCAATAAATATCGTCATCAATACGTGTCTTCTTGCGCACTCTAAATTAAATAAAAGCATCATTGCTAAGAGCAATAAATATCGTCATCAATGCGTGTGTTCTCTTGCGCTTTAAATTAAATCAAAGCATCTTTGCTAAGAGCAATAAATATCGTCATCAATACGTGTCTTCTTGCTCGCTCTAAATTAAATCAAAGCATCATTGCTAAGAGCAATAAATATCGTCATCAATACGTGTATTCTTGCGCACTCTAAATTAAATCAAAGCATCATTGCTAAGAGCAACAAATATCGTCATCAATCCGTGTCTTCTTCCTCGCTCTAAATTAAATCAAAGCATCTTTTCTAATAGTAATTATTATCGTCATCAATCAGCGTCTTCTTGCGCTCTCTAAATAAAATCAAAGCATCATTGCTAAGAGCAATAAATATCGTTATCAATCAATTTGTGCTTGCTCGCTCTAAATTAAATCAAAGCATCATTGCTAAGAGCAACAAATATCGTCATCAATCCGTGTCTTCTTCCTCGCTCTAAATTAAATCAAAGCATCTTTTCTAATAGTAATTATTATCGTCATCAATCAGCGTCTTCTTGCGCTCTCTAAATAAAATCAAAGCATCATTGCTAAGAGCAATAAATATCGTTATCAATCAATTTGTGCTTGCTCGCTCTAAATTAAATCAAAGCATCATTGCTAAGAGCAACAAATATCGTCATCAATCCGTGTCTTCTTCCTCGCTCTAAATTAAATCAAAGCATCTTTTCTAATAGTAATTATTATCGTCATCACTCCGTGTCTTCTTGCGCACTCTCAATCAAATCAAAGCGACTTTTCTAATAGTAATTGATATCGTCATCAATCCGTGTCTTCTTGCGCGCTCTAAATTAAATCAAAGTATCATTGATAAGATCGTCATCAATCCGTGTCTTCTTGCGCACTCTAAATTAAATCATAGCATCATTGCTAAGAGTAATAAATATCGTAATCAATCCGTGTCTTCTTGCGCACTCTAAATTAAATCAAAGCATCATTGCTAAGAGCAATAAATATCGTCATCAATACGTGTATTCTTGCGCACTCTAAATTAAATCAAAGCATCATTGCTAAGAGCAATAAATATCGTCATCAATACGTGTATTCTTGTGCACTCTAAATTAAATCAAAGCATCATTGCTAAGAGCAATAAATATCGTTATCAATCAATTTGTGCTTGCCAGCTCTAAATTAAATCAAAGCATCAATGCTAAGAGCAACAAATATCGTCATCAATCCGTGTCTTCTTGCGCATTCTAAATTAAATCAAAGCATCATTGCTAAGAGCAATAAATATCGTCATCAATACGTGTATTCTTGCGCACTCTAAATTAAATCAAAGCATCATTGCTAAGAGCAATAAATATCGTCATCAATCCGTGTCTTCTTCCTCGCTCTAAATTTAATCAAAGCATCTTTTCTAATAGTAATTAATATCGTCATCAATCCGTGTCTTCTTGCGCACTAAATTAAATCAAAGCATCTTTTCTAATAGTAATTAATATCGTCATCAATCAGCGTCTTCTTGCGCACTCTAAATTAAATCAAAGCATCTTTTCTAATAGTAATTAATATCGTCATCAATCCGTGCCTTCTTGCGCGCTCTAAATTAAATCAAAGCATCTTTTCTAATAGTAATTAATATCGTCATCAATCCGTGTCTTCTTGCGCGCTCTAAATTAAATCAAAGCATCTTTTCTAATAGTAATTAATATCGTCTTCAATCCGTGTCTTCTTGCGCACTCTAAATTAAATCAAAGCATCATTGCTAAGAGCAATAAATATCTTATGTCAATGAAAAAACGTACGGAACGTAGGGCGCCGCGCCCGTGCTTTGTGTGGTGACATTTCACACCCATACGAAATCTAATTAATCTCTTGATATGCTCCTTCTTACCTTTTAGTGGCAGCTTCAATACTCGTGCACAATACGTTGTGTTGGTGTAGATGCTTGTTGGTTCGGTTCTGTGCTTTAGGAGGGCTTCCTCTCGTCACCAACAACAATAAATACCTTCTTTGAGTCTGCTTTAATTGGCCTGTCATGTAGGAGTGTCCCCCCTGTCATTAAAAACATCATAGAAGAAAATAAGTTAACTTACTATATTCATCCATCCATCCACCCACCCATCCGTCCACCCATCCATCAATCCATCCAACACACACATCCACCCATCCATCTATACATCTATCCATCCATCCACCCACCCACCCACCCATCCATCCATCCATCTGTCCATCCACCCACCCCCCAACCATTCATCCACCTATCCATCCATTTATCCATCCATCTACTCACCCACCCACCAACCATGAACAGTTTTTGAAGCATAGACTGCAGTCAAACAGTAGCAACAATAATAACACAGTTTGCACCCCCCTGTAAATAATGACTGGTCCCTTATGTCAAGTCAAGCTACCTCAAAAATAATGGACAGATTTTTCACCAGATTTGATTTTGTATATATAATGGTATTAAATTAAGGAAAATAAAGCATTGTAGGATTTATTCAAAGGGTCTATATCAATACTAAATGATAGTTATAGTTGTTCCCGCAGTTTTATATCAATAGACCTTTTTAGCTTCGTTGATTGTTGTGCCTATTTCAGACCATGTGATGGCACTCCTGGGAGTTGATTCTTTCATGTGTAAATATTTTAATAAAAGAACATTTCTCAAGGGAATGTGATGTGGTCTGAAATTTTCATACGAACCTGAAGAGGTCTATTGAATAAAGCAAAATAAGTTATGACCCAAAGTCTGTCATAAATCAGTGTGCCGGAAATAATAACGGGTTACCATAACGGGTCAGACAGAGGAATCAATGTGGACTATCATATAAAAAAAGTGCTACTATGATCAAATTATTGACTTTTTTTTGACTCGGATTGAAAGATCTTTGAGGGAAGTGAAATGTCACTTTTCATTTTTAAATATTTTTTTCCTTCAAAAGATATTGGCAGCCATTATTTTCCTGATGACGTCATATTCTCAATACTTGACCAGCCTAGGATTATAATCAGCTATATCTCATCTCAATTTCAATCAAAATCAACCACATTTACTACTACACATTATAGTACTCTAGCTGTTCTTCAAAATTATTTATAAAAAAACAGTTGTCATAGCAAGAGTCTTGATTCCAGACCAACCCTTTCCTTAAAATTCAGGTTTTTGACATTTCTACCTTTAGAAGAAAGGATATCAAATGATGCTTAGATTTGCAAAAATATCTGTTATGATCAAATGCAAAAATTGAGTTGAACATTTTCTAATCTGGTTAAAAACAAAGAAATTGCCAAAAACCTAAAAATGTTGTTAGGAGACTCGACACTAGTAAGTTGCCATAGCAACCACAGTCTGTGCACCTTACATGTTTTGAATACAAGTATACTGCAAAGTTTGAATGACATTCATCAAATGCTCTCAGAAATATACTGAAATCTGTTGAAATAAACTGTGAGTTGAGATTATGACGTCATCCACCTCCTAATTAGCATAAACTTGAATATCTTTCGAACACAGATTGCTCACAAGAAATGAGAAAGGCCAGTTTTGTTCTTCTGTAAAGTACTTTAACATGTGTTGAAATAGTAAAAATCGGAGACATTCAAATTTGATCATAGTAGCACTTTAAATCGACTAAACAGGACTAAATATTGTGCCCGTCCTCGTGACCAAACATTACTAATCACATTTCATACATACCTGCAAATTCCAGCGAGAAATTTTTCAATAAACAAAGTATCCATTTTCTCTCTGACTTCGCCATTTTACTTTCCGCTGGTATTCCGCTGATCAAGAATATTAATGAACGAAGGCTCGAAGGCACAGGGAGCCCAAAACAACAACATTTACGATTTCTCCAAGATACATGCTTCCGCTCTAAGCCGGAAATGAGTTCAAACAAAAGAATTGATACGAAGTCTAAGGGCCATAAGCTAACAAAGATAGAAAATGAAATATCGAAAGATTCCGTTCACAGGATAAGAAAAGCTCGTTTACAACAACAGGCCATTTACTGCCATCTTATGAAATGAGATTAGTTTGTTATTGAACAAAATGTCCCTTCTACTTCCGGTTTAGAGCACAAGTGTATATACCACCTGGTGTCTTGGATGTGTTGGGCCGTTAATAACACCACACAAGGAACTTTCTCAATATTGTTTTATTCACTTCTAAAATTAGAATCAGTTAATTAACGTATAAATAAATAATTTACTGTACAAAGAGAACTGAGATGTGCTCACGTGACATCCTATTAAGGTGAATGTATTTGTATGTACACCTATTTCAAAAAAGGTTGTCATTGCCAAAAGCGAAAGGTCATTCCAAGAGGGAAAGGAATTATGGGTACAACTGAACACGAATAATCGAGGCCTTTAAAATGGTTTCGTTGACTACAAACAACACGGAATATCTCAACACTAACCTCCGTGTTCTTGACGAGAATAAGAAGCAGAAACACGTTATTCCAGCTATTCTTGGATCTTGGAATGACCTATGACAAGCGTTTTTGAAATAGGTATTTAATTATTTCAAAAAAGGTTGTCGCAGCTGAAAGCAACAACACCAAGAGGCAAAGGATATCTGTATTTTACTCCTTATTCTTCATTTAGACGCGATTATTTTAGTCGTTTTGTAATGGTAGTTTACAACTATTTCGATTCTTTAACTGTTGTCCCGAATCTTCAACTAATTAAAGCATTGTTTGCAGGCGCTCCTGGGGTGATGCTTGTCGCTTGTTGCTTTCGACTACGACAACCTTTATCAAAATACGTCTAAAATAGTTGTATATGCAATATCTTGAAGTCTAAAACTATAAAACAACAATTCTAAGGGATGTATTAGAAAGTAAAGAAAGTCAGTGCGTCGTCATTTCAAACTAGATTAAGGGACTTAACTGTGCATGCGCAGAACGAAATCGAATAAAGCAGAAACACCTATACTTGTATGAAAAACGCTATTTCTATTATTTCTGAAAATTTCTAATCTTATGGCCTACGGAATTTTTTAAAGACTTGTTTGCTTTTCTAGCGACGAAATTCAAGGCTCGTCATAAGTACCACAGATAACATACGTTACAGATAGACGGTGCGCAAAGGAATACTATCTGAACAGGCGTTATATCGGCGCATCCACCGCGTTCTCAGTAACACACATTCTGCTATAGAGCAGATTCCGTATGAGTGTGAGAAATCACGGCACGGTTACGGCGAGGCGCGGACAGGGCACCGAATATTGAATGTTTTCATACACAGCACAGCACTGACACGGTCACGACAAGGCGCGCGCTGTCCGTGCCCTACGATTTACATAGTCATACGAAAACTGCTCTAATCTAATGAAGGAGATGTTAATAAAATGATGTATAAAACTATCCAATAATCTCTATATGTTGAGTGAGTAATATGATCGTCCGGGTAGTAGTGTAGGTGTAGTTTTGAGAAAGACTTTTGTTGGTAGAGACTGACGTTTCGACAACCTGAGCTGAAGTCATCTTCAGAGTACAGTGGGGAGTGAAAGACAGTACATGTTATTTATAGCTCTGGTGCAAGGGTCGTAATCGTAAACAGTAATTAGTCGGTATTGCGTATAGTCGCGTTGGTATAGTCGCAAGTAGTGGTCTTTTGTTCTAAGTAACGTAGGTGTTATCACAAAGTGATAGTCTATTGTTCTTCAGTAGCGTCATCGGTCTGTTTGAGGTCATGGATGAGTCTTTTGTGGGGTGTCGGTAGAGGTTGGTTGCGATTAAGTGGTTCTGTTCTAAGTTGATGAATCAACTCTCAAGTGAAAGACGTTGATGGTAGTTAGTGCAGTATGTAATGCATGTAGCAGAGTCCTAGTCAATAGCATGTCCAGTATTTTTGTGATGTACAGCGATGTGGTTGTTGGGGTCTCCGTCTTTTTGTTGCGCGTTTGTGTTCAGTAAATCTAGTGTTTAACTTCCTCCCTGTCTCGCCAATGTAGGTAGCGTCACAGTCAGTGCAAGCTATTTTGTATAAATATCTTCTTGTTTGTTAAGTGGTGGGTCTTTGTCTTTAACGTTAGTTAACAAGTGTCGTAGGGTCGTAACAGGTTTGTGAGCAACACGAATGTCGTAAGGTTGTAGAATTCGTGCTATCATCTCCGAGGTTCCTTTGATGTAGAGTATGGTGGCTGTAATCGTAGGTTCGTCAGTAGTTTTGTTCGTAGATTTGTTGTGGGTGTTCCGTTTAACGAATTCCGCGCCGTATCTGTTTTTGGCGAATACACGCTGCAGATATTCGTTCTCGTCCTGAACTCTGCTACATGCATTACATAGAACTCTGCTACATGCATTACATACTGTACTAACTACCATCAACGTCTTTCACTTGAGCGTTGGTTCACCAACAAAAGACTCATCCATGTCATTTTTGAAGAATCGAGTGACGTCATTGTGTAGGACTACGCGTCGAGTTCCCATCCTTAGTGCGCACGAGTGACCTCCTGTAAACAGCGCAGTAAAAAACAGGGATTTAAACTTATTAAGAATAATAGTATGAACGTTACAGCCACTGATTGCGTGACTGAACGTAATGTAACGTGACTTACTGGAGATGGCTAAGTTGGTGACTACGTGACTAAAATTGGTTTGAATTACTTGGTTATGTGAGGGTCATTCGGGTTAATGATTGGATATAATTGCGTGACTGTACTTGGTATGACGTCATTAGTAATAGGTAGGTGAAAAGAGAAGCTACGTCACGCCAGATTTATGAAAGTATTGTGCCTTGCTTCGTGAGTGGTGGGAATGATAATCAAGTGACTGGGGTAACTACCGGACGATTGCGTGATCTTATTAACGTGTCGTAAGGTGCCTTACCTGTCTCATGGCTGTCAAGAACCCTGTGGATTGAAGAACCCCGTCATCCAGAACACATCGGGGCGGCCATTAAAGCACCATGTAAGGAACTGCGCATTGCGCTCTATCAGCTCGGTAAACCAGAAGCCCAGGGTGGAAGATTCCTAGGAAATCATTAGCAACCATCATATCTTCATCACCATCATCATCATCATAATCTTCATCACCATCATCACCATCATCATCATAACCATCATTATAACCACCATCAGCATCATCATCGCTACCATCATTATCATCATCACCACCATCAGCAACAGCATCACCAACGCCATCATCATCACCACCATTATCATCATCCTCATCCTCAGAATCATTATCACCACCATTATCATCATTACCATCATCATCAGCAACAACAAAGATATCACATGTAGATATCACATGTCATAAAGATTTATAGTAACTTCCATCTAGTGCATTACAAAAAAAAAATTAAACTAATTAGATGAACGTAATATTAAACACTAAATGAGGGACTAACGGAAGGACTCGTGGTCCCTAGATATAAGAACATCATCACGATCATCATCACATCATCATCACCAACGTCACCATCAGATGATTATCATCATCACCAAAGTCAACATCACAACCATCAGCAGCAAAAACAAAGATATCACTTTTGAAGTTTAGTAATCACATAGATGATTTATCTAAAAGGGTATCTAGAAAAGTACAAGTTCTTATGCGATTGAGAGATTTGCTGCCTACATTAGCAAAATTAAGACTTTACACATCTTATATTATACCTCAATTAGCTTACTGCCAGGCAGTATGGCATTTTTGTAGAGGTTCAGATAGAAGAAAGGTTGAGCGTTTACAAGCGAGAGCACTACGAGCAATCTATTGTGATAAGAATAGCGCTTACAAAGCGCTTCTTTCTTGGGCTAAACTTCCTACATTATTCAACCGAAGGCTGCAGGAGATAGCGATAGTTATGTACAAAGTTAAGAATAATCTATGTCCTGGTTACATATCGGATATCTTTAATTTAAATAGCTGTAGTTACAACCTTAGAAATTCGGACGATTTTGTCCATTCCCAGGATTAACACAACCACCTATGGTAAACACAAAATCAGATACATTGGTCCTGTAATATGGTCCAAGTTAAAAAGTGTTGAGTTCGTTCGATTTGGATTTGGCGCATGTGGGATTCGGCGTCTAAACTCGGCCTTAGTCTCAATTACACTTATACTTAGTTTCAAATTCTTACCTTTGTATATATTTTAAGAAGTGCACATATTAGATTGATGATCAGATAACGGGTAGGAGGGGAGGGGAGGGGGAAGAAACGGGGACATTGGGGTTTGGGTTTGGGCTGGGTCTTAGTCTAATAATGTATATATCAATTCATATCTTAACTTAGTCTATTCTTATGTAAAGTGTTATTATTATATGATTTTATAGTAGACAGGTAGACAGGTGTCCCCAATTAGCTTGTACTGAGTGGAAGCTAGAAATTTCTGACACATTAAATAAAGTTTATTATTAAATTTAAATTTAAAATAAATCATAACTATTCAAGAGCACTGATAGATAGTTATGAAAAAAAAAGTTATCCAAAATAAAAATCCCAAAGTTTTCCTTGTTCGAGTGTCGGCACTGTAATATATTCACATATTTTAATGCACAGGCTTTTTGCTGTGAATGGCATCAAGTGTGTAGGTTTAACATACCAAAGCATAGAAGTATGCGAATACATTAAAAGTGGTCATACTTTTGCGCTTCATGCTGTAATACATTAAAATCACAATAGCTAATTGGGGTGGGGGGGGGGGGGGATCTTTTTATAATTTTGTTCACATTATGCTAATTCACAGTATTCTTACAAAACACTCATTTTGCTTGATTACTGAAGCTGTTTTTCACAAGAATTCTTTAGGTCTGCTCCACACAGCTTATTGGAATATTACCAGACCTCACTAGCATGTAAAAATGTGATATATGAATTCACTCTAATAACTTACGTATCCTGTTCCAATGGATCTGTCCTTTAAAAATGGATAGGTCTTAATAATCAACTGAGAAACTTCCGTCAGTTGATACTTTGTAGGGTAACTAAGAGAGAGTAATATAATGCAACAAGTCAATTATTGGTTACATAAAATATATAAGCTTCACTAGGCAAGTCATCATTTACATGCGCACATGGTTACTCAAGCATAAAGCAACTTTAGCACTATCATCTCATGTTCTGAAGTCTGTCTGCAGGAATATATCAAAATGAATGTTAATAAGAAATACACTTGAACCAACAAACAATTACTTACAGTGTGAATCTCGAGAAGTAGTCAAAGATTCAGGAAATAAATCCTCTTCTGAACTTCTTATTTACTTTACTCCCATCTTTTTCCTTTAGTATCTTCATTACTTCTGGCCTAAAATCAGTGGGGAGGGCTATTGTAGCGGGCCAAGGAAATTTAGCGTTCATGACACTTGTGCTTGATGTTGTTGAAGGACTGTATACCAGACGTTTTCTAAAATAGAATGCATTTGTCTTAAGAAATGAAATGCCTATTGGATTCAAATTGGTATATGTGACACAATTTTTTTTGTAAACCACTTTATTTTATTTTATCAAAATAATGTAACACTCAGACAACAAATTGATATGAAATGTTTTCTATTCATGCTTTAATTTGGAAAGAACATTTTACTTTACTATGTTTTTGGCAATAATTAACAACTTTGCTGATGTGCACCTATTTGAGAATGGCTTCAAACTCTGCCTTGCAAGTTCTTTGAGTGGCCTGTACTTAAAATGTCTAGAAATGCTAGCTATCACTACCCCTAAAGAATATACATCACTTTTTTCTGTTTGTGGATGTGCTCCTTCAATGACCTCTGGGGCAATGTGAACATACTGTTTGCAGTATTTCTCTTTTTCTTCTTGAGAGAGTTTTTTCATCTTTCCTTCACTTACAAAACTAGCTTTCCCAAAGTCAATAAGGATAGCAAAAACTCTGTTGGAATTGCAGGTGACCATTATATTGTCAGTTTTTATGTCATTATGCAGTATTTTTTTGCCATGTAAGTAGCTAACACCATCAATAAGCTGTGTGCATATATGAAGCCAGTGTTCGGGTCCTAATGTGCATTTAGAAACATCAGATTCTTTTAGCATGCTTCTGAGGGTTGAACCCTGAAAGTTTTCACTGCCATAAAATTCAGTGGCTATAAAATATGGTGTTTGGGTATTGTTCATACCAAATATGATTGGCAAATTAATGTGACAGCACCTATTCAAAAATTGTGCTTCTTCTTCCACCTCCCTGGAACCAGTATTTGGGCCAAAATATTTAACAGCTACTACCGAGGATATAAATTTCTTAAGTATCACTGATCCAAATGCACCTTTTCCAAGCTCTCCCTCCATTTCTTTAATGTTATTAATTAAACTATGGTCTATATGTAGTATTTCAGTCTGGCTCTTATCATCTGAGGGTTTTTTGTGTTTAGGTAAACTATATCCATGGAAAACTAGTTTTCCTGTTTTAACTTTTTCTTTTTCTTTTTCAGATGCACGCCACATTTCAAAGTATTTTTCTTTTGTTTTCTTTTCAATATCTATGGTTTCATTAAGACTTTGATTTGCATGCTTCAAGTCATCAATCACGGACACTAGTCCCATTTTAAGCATTCTCCTTTCTTCTTTTTTCCTCTTGTTTCGAGCAAGACGTTGCCTTCTTTTGCTAGCCAATGAGCGACTCTTTTTCTTTAATCTGAAATTTGCATTTGGGTATAAATTCAAGTATATCCTCTTTAATGAGCGCAAAAAAAGAGATGCTGGTTAGAGGTGCTGGGGTAGAACCTTACACAGCAGCAATGTTGCATTTACATGAATTTATACTTGCCTTGAGTCATGATGAACAGATATCACTGACAAGCGACTATGGATATATAGCTTACTTGAGTGAATTGTTGGTAAAAGGCAGCATAAACTACCTTACACAACAGCTTAACTGCACTGTTCATCGAACTCAAAGCCTCAATCAATTCAAAACTGGTCCAAAATACTGATAGTTTTTGTGAAAGTAATTTGAAAGTGCAATATAGAAATTGATTTCGTGCTTTATTTTGCCCATTTCAAACGCTGAACTGTTGCCGCATTGAGTTTTATTATTTAGGTCGACCTAAATAAATTGATGTAAGTTTGCGAAACTAGATGATTCAAAAGTTCAAGGTCTGAACTAATATGAAAAGTATTTTGTAAAACAAACCTTGAGTTCATAGAAGATTCGCCTCCCACAACTGGAGTCTCACAAACGTTCTCCTGTGTCTCAACGTTCGTAGGACCCGGTGATTTATCCGCGTCGCTGTTTGTTTCGATATTTACCGGACTCTCCTTTGTAGTTTTGAGAAGTTTTAAAAACTTCATCCTTAACCCAACAACAGGGATGAGGCTTTCTAATGCTCTTTCCGTGAGGCATTCCAAAACTTCTCCGTCTATCTGGTTTTCTAAAATAAAAGCAAAAAAATTGCGACTTACACAACTAGTTCCACATATAACAGAGGTAGACAGAGATATAAGGATGACACAAAGTAATCTATACATCTTTAACTTTTGTAACAACGACTTTTCTTGTCCATTTCCGCCATAATACTGACATACGACTTAAGGATGGCATCGTAACTGGCTGTTGCGTCTCTAAAACCCGAATTTTTGGACAAATCTTTAGTTTTAGTTATGGTATTATGATTACAGGCGGAATAATTCATACGGTTGGGTGAAATCAGCAACGTCGGCCACGCTTATTGCGAAGAAGACAATTTTTTCGAAGTAACAATGAAGAAGACAATGAGCTTTTGAACTGTTTGAATGTAAGTTCTTACCTTTAAACGTTAAAGAATAGGCTTCGAAGCCGTTGTTGGTCAACCATGACTGCACCTCTTCAACAGTTTTCGTGTTCATTGTAAAAGAGCTTTCAGTAAAACAGTATAACGATTTATAAGAATGATTTGCAACGAAGTGTTACTAGTATGAGTGTTCGATATCCGAAGCGCATGAAATCCAACGTGGAATGGATCGTTGGATAGATTATGCAGGATCTTATTTCGCGCGCGTTTTCTTAGCATGATGATTGGATAGTTTCGCACGTGATATCTACATGAAAGCGAGACACAAGAATTTCGCGGGAACGAAGTACCTCGTCTCGGCGAATGTTTACATTGAAAAGCTTATTGGGACCAGCGTTTTTGTTATGTTTCCATGTCCGTATTGTTCAAACTTCCTTGGTAGAAGTTTCAAGAAACTATTGACGCACATAAAGTTCATTCACAGCCACGAACCGAACTTTTCCGTAAAATGTAGATATTGTGGGCAATCACTCAAAAAATTTAATTCTTTCAAATCTCACATTCAACGAAAGAAGCACTGTGTTGAGAGTTTACCTCCCGAAGAAGACACCGAGGATGAAGTTCCCGATTTTGACGATTCCGCCTCCGCGGATGGTTCCGATTCCGAAGAGGAAACACGTGAAAACCATGTTGATGATATGACAAGAAACCTTGCTTTGTTTCTACTAAAAACCAAGGAGGAAAATCAGATAAGCCAAAACGCAATGAACGCCGTTCTGGAAAACACAAATGACTTAGTCGAAAGCAGATAGTGGTGTGGATGTCTCTAATATTGAAGGTTTGACAGATGTCCTAGAACAACAAAGCATATATTCTCAGGCCCATCAACGGCTCCGAAGTGAACAACTTCAATTAAAGTACTTTGTGGAGAACTTCAATTTTGTGGTAGGTAGGGAAATTATGCACCTGGGGGGAGGGGGGGGGATTTCACATTTTCTTATGCTTATGTTTATGCTTATATATGCCAAGTGTGAACCAGCCTTTACACTCTTATTCTTATTTCATTAGTGAGGACCAGGCTGAACATGTCATGAGTATTAAATAGAAATGATCAATTTTGTTGCAGGAGCCAGAAGAAATTGTTCTGAGTCAACATGCAGAATACCGCTATGTTAAAGGCCGAGAAAGACTGCATCTTGTTAAGGAAACTTTTCATTACATACCTATAGTGAAGACACTCCAAGCTTTGTTAAACCAACCAGAAGTTTTATCACATGTATTTAATTTGTTGCCAAAAGCAAATCCCTCAGTTTTTATGCAAGATATATAAGATTTAAGGTGAAATGCCTTATTAACATTGGACAATAAATCTCTTTTAGGTGAGGAATTCTCATTGCAGTAGAGATGGGTCTTTGAGAGATTGGTGTGATGGCGAATGTTTCAATCAACATCCACTTTTTGGACAAAACCCCCATGCGCTTATTCTTAACTGTTACTATGATGACTTCCAAGTTACTAATCCTCTTGGTTCGAAGACTAAAAAACACAAAATTGGTAATGTACTTTACAATCTTTAGTTGTTTTTACATGAATCATATAGATAGATGCTATAAGATTTCAGTTTACTATAAAATGGCCCAATTTTACTTATATATTTCAGGTGCTTTTTACTTCACTCTTGGAAACTTAAGTCCGCAGTACTGATAGATCTGTTATCAACATCATACAGTTGGTTGCTTTGTGTAGAGTTCCTCTGATTAACAAGTATGGGATGAACAGAATATTACAGCCATTTATGCAAGATATTCATGAACTAGAATCAGTAAGTTTACATTGACTTTGTTTACGACAAGTCTTAATTGACATTCTACCAAAATATCGATCTGTATATACATGTATCATGTATTTTTTTAGAACAATGGTGTGACCCTGAATGTAGAAGAACAAGACAGACTATTTCAAGGTTCCATTGGTCCCTACTCCAGTGACAATCTTGGAGCTCATGGCATTGGTGGAGTTTCTGAAAATTTTAGTTCTCTTAGAATCTGTCGGATTTGCATGGCAACCAAAGAACAAATTCAAACTATGGCAAGTGCATGATTTTCTTGCAAATTATTACAAGGCTATTGCAATTGATGGATAAATCTATGCAATTGTCTGAAATGGGGACAACAAACAAAGAAGCAAGAGAGGTCAATTTGTGTAGCCTCGAAAAACATTTTGCTGAGTAATAATATTAACAGCATAGAAGTAAATAGAAAAGGAATAAAAAGATTCATTTTTGGAAACAGAGATTTGTGTCTAGAATATTAATAAGCATCTCATTCTCTTTTAGTTTACAGAGAATCAGTTTCAGTTGAGAACAAGAGAAAGTTACAACAGACAGTGCAACCTGGTTCAGAAAGATCCATCCCTGGCATCCACTTATGGGGTAAAGAGAAAGAGTATTCTTAACACTTCACGCTATTTTCACGTGGTTGATGGACTAGTGTTGGATATTATGCATGACCAACTTGAAGGTGTTTTACCTCTTGAGATAAAAATGCTTTTGCAATGCTGTATTCAAGAACAAAAGTATCTGACATTGGATACTTTGAATACAAGGCTTGAAAGATTTTGGTATGCTGCATCAGATACAAGCAACAAACCAAGCCCACTGAAGCAGCAAGCATTAACAACTGATACAGCCTCCTTGAGTCAATCAGGTACACACATGCAATAATTATTATTGTGTAATGAAATTGATAAATGTAACAAATTGAGATCAGTTATCATGCGTGTCTGTTCTCTTTTTGACTTGCAATTGCATCATCACATTGCGTGGATCTAAGAGGCACGCGTGTACAAGCCATCCAAGAGAAATTGCATACTCATTGATGACAGCTTATCTGTTTTAGCCAATCCGTGTGTGAGAAGCTTGCAAGTTGTTGTAGTGGAATATTTCTATGTAGTACCTATAAGGTGGAGCCTATCTAACAGAGCGGCAAGAGCATATTACATTAAAGTTGAACTATTTTTATTACTTAAGCTAAAAAAAGTTGTTATTATACTTATTGTTATTATTTCTATTTTTACATAATTAGCTGCTCAGATGTGGTGTATTGCACGGATTCTTCCAATGCCGATAGGGGATTTCATTCCTAATGATGATGAGAATTGGGAAAATTTTCTACGTCTTCTAAAGATAGAAGAAATTGTATTTGCCCCTAAGACAACCAATCAGTTGGCTGCATATCTGACAGTTCTCGTCGAAGAGTATCTAGATGGATTTGGAGAGTTGTATGAAAGGTCCAAAATTCCAAAACAGCACTACATGGTGCATTATCCATCACAAATTGTGAGGTATTTTAGGTTTTGTTTTATTTTTTGTTGATAAGCAAATCAACATAAGAAAATTTTGTTCTTGATCAAACATTCAATTTTAATCCTTGTATACATTTCAGAAATGGTCCACTTGTAAGAAATTGGGCAATGAGATTTGAAGCCAAGCACAACTACTTCAAGAAGCTTGTTTATAAAATAAATAACTTCAAGAATATAACCTACTCATTGGCCAAGCGACACCAAGCATTGCAGGCCTATCTACTTCAATCATCCAATGGAAGCTTCCTGAGAATGTCATTGGAAATTGGGCCAGGTTAGTGCATGCACATGTTTCATTTGTATTGATATTAATGAGAAAATCACTGACACATCTTGGTTTTCATTGTACGTAAGAGATAAATACCGAGAATGGTAATCATAAGTTGAATTTGCAAGAAGAGCCTAAGCTAGCTAGCTGTACTCTAAAAGTTTTGAAACACTTAAAGAGATAGGCTAGCTCTTTATCATTTGTTTTTTTCATTTTAGGGACTTTGACATCTGTTGGGGAAGCTAATATTGAAAGATCATTGCAACAGATTGATCCAAATATATCAGCGAACAGTCCACTGACAAGGTAAAAAAATGGCAGTAATGTTTTATGAAGCACTAAAATGGATAAACTCAGCGTGTTAAATGAAAATATTAAAATGTAAAACAAGGACAATTTTGTAAAATATGATAAAACCCACAGATTTCCTCTGGTGAAATATTATATGGTTTTACCTGAAGCTTTCAAACTACTTTTGTTTATTATTATTTTTTATAAAAAAAAGAAATGAATTTATATTTCAGTTTTGTATTATAATATACAAACTTATACATTTCAGGACCTCTTGGATAAAAGTATTTGGCACAAAATACTGTAAAGGATGTGTGGTTGTCATTGGTTTGCGCCATGGTAGTCCCATCTTTGGAGAAATAAAGGAAGTCCTCTTGGTAGATGGGACTGTAGTTTTGTTCAACTACAACATTGTTAGAGTCATCGAGTTTGTTGAGCATGTGAATGCTTACAAAGTTGTAAAAACAAATGACTCTCATTTTGTATTGGAGAGAGACCTTTTCGACTTTTATCCACTGGGTATCACCAAAGGATTTGGTTTATATTCAAACAACCTATTCGTAATTTTAAAGTACAGGATTGACTGCATGCAATAAATGTTATTAATTGTCATATAGTACTAAAGTGATGACGTCACAAAATGTTTCCCCCCTTGAACTTTAGGGTTTTGTTAAATTAACATTATTAGAAACTACATGAATATGACATATATAGTTTGGATTTTCAGAGTATAGCTAGAGCGAAAAACAGATGAGATATAGGTAATTCAAAACAAAGATGTCCCATACATTTTTCTCTTTGGTGATGGTTGGATCCAGTGCATAATAAGAGAAAAATGTATGGGGATTTTTGGAGCTTAAATACCTAATTAATATCTCCATTTCTTTAGCTCACAGCAGCCTTAAAATAATCATTGACAGCAATGTAGGCAATGCTGTGTTCTCTTCAAATATTAACATTTCACATGCCAACTTATTAACCAGCTAGTGATATTAACAATTATTGAATGAGGTTGAGCATGATATCATAAATTATCAAGACCAAGGCTATGTTATCTGCCGAAGCTGAAGCCCTGAGGCAGATAAAACAACTATGGTCTCGATAATCTACAATAACATGCAAACCAAATTCATTAATTGCTTTAATTATAAATTTTAACTAAGAATAAAAATTTCATTTTACTTTCAAAAAAATAGCAAACATGTTTCCATTTCCATTCTGACCTTGAGTGAACTTGATATATGATAAGTGTATAATCTGTAGGTAAAACCTATATTTTACTCATGGGTAGAGTAACTCTTGCAATGATCTGAGTAAATTTAACTCAGTAGTTAACATTAGTATAAAATGTTTGAGTAAATTTACACAATACTTTGAGTTGAATCACTCCTATTTTACTCAATATTGTGAGTTATTTGTACGCAACACATCTTGAGTAAAGTTTTAGCAATCTCTTGAGTAGATCTAACTCAATATGTCGAGTAAAACCTCAGTTTTACTCATAATATGAGTTATTTCAACTCATTCTCGAAAATGCTGTTTTTGCAGTGTGCCCTGATCGTCCAAACCTTTTCCTGTTAAAGCAAGACCATACAGTGGTGAATATAAGGTAATTGCACCTATCAGAGAAGTAGCTTTCAACTTATCAAGTCAAAAAATTGATATGCCAAGAACCATAGTTTATGGTCTAGAAGTATGTGGAGAAAGCTTTAATTATTTTGAGTCAGTTTTGGGTGAAGAACAGTATTTCTCCAGTGGAGCACCCGAAATCATTGAGAATAGATTATTTGCCCAATACCATGCTCAATATCCAACCAAATATAAAGATGCCCTAGTTCATGCACTCATTAAAGGTACAAGCCAAGCAAGTGTCATATTTGTCACAGTTGCATTTGGAGTTGGTGTTGACTGTAGAGATGTCAAGAATGAAATCCATATTGGTGTACCTTGTACAATTGAAGAATTCTTTCAGGAAATAGGTAGGGCAGGCAGAGATGGCTCTACATTTTCATCTATGCGCGCGCTGTTCGCGCGGGTTGGCTGGGGCACCTTTTGCTCCCGCTAATGCCTATGTTTTTTGCTTTTTTAAATTACCTTTGGTCTGCTCCTTAACTCCACATCGTAGCTAAGCATCCAAGGTTTGTTTGTGTGAGGAAGTACTGAGAAAATATTCAAACAAGATGCCAAAATTTGAGGATTATTCCCAAATCTTCAAACATTTTACTTCAAACTTGGTAAAAAACGGTTTGGAGCTGTTTGGATACGCCATCAAGTGGATTGCATCATATAATGACTTTCTCATTCAACTGCCACTGCCCGTGCTAAGAACTCAATCTACCAACAGATATAGTGCGCGCATGGTGTGCACAACTTGCTACATACAACTTATTGGAAAAGAAAAAAAAGTCAGTAAAATACTTCTCGCTGCACTTTCATTCTTCTCCTCCACCGTATTGGCCGACTAGATCCTTTTACAGACTTATAACTCTTCAGAACTATTCAACTTCCTTATCAAAAACAACTGTCAACGCTCATTTGGAACTTTTCTCATGATGGTGAAACACGCTCTAATCTACACCTTGGTAATCGTTTTATTATATCTCCTAGCCAGTCACTCACTCTTCAAAACAAGACTCTACTGTATCTTTCCAGAACTAGCTGAGTTCACTAAAACTTTCTACCTCCCCATCTTGCTCCAAAACTCGTAACTTTGACAATGCGAAATCTTTGACAGTGAGCGCCGATTTCTTGGCAGCCCTGTGCCACAGGTTTTTCTTCTGACTCTGCTCTAATGAATTTTGTAAATAATTTACCATTTCTTACTGTCTCTAGCGCAGCGCCATTGAACTGCTGGAAATGGCGCTATATGAATATATTATATTATTATTATTATTTTATACTACAATAGTCGTGACATTAGCAAAGGTAGACGTGAAGTTACCCAAGTAATGTGCCAATACATCACCACACAGTCTTGTAGGAGAAACACCTTAGCTCGAAGATGGACAGCGTCGTGTTGAACTATTATATGAACTCATTTGGTAATGTCACAAATGCCAAACTGTTAGGTTTAGAACTTAATAGGGAACATTCGTTTTTGCCTCATGTTGAAAGTATCTGTAAAAAACCTTCACAGCACATTGGTATATTAAGGGAAATCAGAGTATACCTTCCTTTGAAGCAACCACGTTTATATCATGATAGTATAAGACATTTACTGAATTATGCACCTGTTATCTGCACCAATTGTAATAATGAGCTTCTAGGTACAGTGCTGAAGCTGCAAAAACGTGCAGTGAGGCTTGTTATGGATGCTGATTCTAATGCTTCATTTGCTAGATTATTTAATAGCTTAGGATGGTTACCTTTTTATGAGGCCAAAATTTTCAAATGGTTAATTGCGCTTAAAAGGATACATGGTACTTCACCCAAATATATTACTAGCCTTTTAATACGTAACAGCGATCTTCACTCATAACACTAGGTATGCAAATCATAATTTAATATGCCCAACGTTTAAACGTAAATTAGAAGGTGGTAAGACTTTCAATGTTACCACATGCCAGTTATGGAAAAGTTTACCTATCCCCTTAGGACGGATGACATCCGTACAAAGTTATAAAAAGGCCTTAGGGCAATATTTTCTTGACAAGCAACAGAGTTTGAATCATTTTATAGTTTATCTTTTATTATTGTTTCTTCTCTATTATTTAATCTTGATATATATTTTATATTTATATGTATATTTAGCTTTTTATCAACTTTTGGTCTTTGTATATTCATGTGTGCATAATTATCTATTTATATATCTATTCCTATTCATATTCATATTTATATTTATATTTATATTGTATAGTTGAGGGCCACAAGTTTATTGGCTTTTTGGCTATTTAGTGCCACCCTCTTTAAATAAAGAGTTTACTTACTTACTTACTAAACGATGAGTCCTTACAAGCCCAGCTCAAACTTTAGCTCCGCAAAGATACTTTTGAAGACTACAAGAATTTCCAAGACGTTGAAATGATCACTGATTCCACTAAAAAGTACGCTGACAGCCTTGGCACTTCAGGTTAATTATCTGCTAATATTAATTCAGTCAATTTAGAGAGGCAAACATGTGCGTCGTGTAGGAGAACTAATAGCAGAGTGTCAAAAGAGGTTTTTGTCGTAAAATTAAACATGTCTATCAATGCCCAAGTAGGTATATCTTAATTGAGCACAACCAAGGCCGTCAACAGAAGAAAACCACAGTTAAAACTAAGAATGTCATGGGATTAAACTTCACCAAGAATTTAATAAGTCTATGGTATACCGGAATGACTCGTCAAACAAACAAGTAAGAATCACAACACCTTGACTCACCTGAATGATGACTGCTCCTAGTACTCTTATCGTAGAGTTCGGGGAGAAACTACATCCATCTATTTCAACAAGACGACAAGCTACAAGCTGCAATGGCATTAGGAATCAAACAACAGTATTCAGAGTTTACAATTCGTGACTCAAAGGAGTATTTTGGGCCTAGTATTGTTTCTCATATTTACAAACGATCTACCAAAAATACTGGAACATTCCGCAGCCGACATCTATGTGGATGATACTACAATTAGTACTAGTGCAGATTACAGAGAAGCACCCCAAGCCCTAAATCAAGCACTCCAAGTTGATGTTGGAAAACATGCTCAATGGACAAGCAACAATAAAAAAGGTCCCCAACAAATCCAAAACCAAAACTATGTTAGTTACCAGCAAGTGTTTACTGAAGGAAATGAACCATGGACTATACCTTGCTAGAAGTTCAGGTCAACTCAACTAAGATTGAGCAAGTCCAGTTCCTGTTAGGTGTATACATTGATAATCATCTTAGTTTTAACGAACACGTTGAGAACTTATGTAAGAAGCTTTCACAGCGCGTTGCAGTTCTAAAGAAAATTAAGTGCTATTTACCTTAAGACCAACGAATTATTTATAACAATGCCATGATTTAGCAAACTATGATCTATGCCTCTAGTGTATGGTCTTCCACTTCCTTAGAAAAGGTTTTCAGGTATCATCCACTATTTGTTACATTCTATATAGATTTTTGTAATTATGTATTTATATCTTTTATCTTATCTTTATATATTATTGTCATGTGTTTTATGCATGAGACTCTGGCTCGGACAATTAGGGTAACCCACGCTACAATCTTAATAAATTGATTGATTGATTGATTCATCTTTGCAAACGGCTAGAGTACCAGGTGTTAAACCCACTACCCTCCAGTACTTTGAATCATCTGCCTCATTGGCTAATGAATTACTGATTAGTGCAGCAATGAAAGACATCAAGGACACATCTGGTTGTTATGATATGGCATCCCTTCCTAATCTACTAACTCTTCTGTTGTCAAACAAAAACAGAGACAAAAAAAGATGCAAGTGCAGTCAACATAAAAGAAGGATGGTAACAGCGCGTTTCGGTTGAGTGTGGAGGCTAAGAGTTTTATCGATACCTTTTTTTGTTAAAAAAATGATGTTGTCAAGGTGAATCATTGAAGCTGCGATGGAAGTTGGAAAACATGTTGGCAAGTGCACTTACATAGCAACTTCAGTGATTCACCTTGACAACATCAATTGTATTGGGGTACCTTTCAAAAAGATTATTTAGCTATTGTCACTAATTCCTCCGCTCTTCTTTGTGTTCTTAAATGAAACATTACTTTCAGAAATCTATTTGCAAAAAAAGTTTTGATTAAGTCACAAGGATGCTTTAGGAAAGCCAGTTTGTTTTTGATTAGCTTATTAGATGCAGATTTTTTAACTATTACTTATACTTATTAGGTACTTCTGCATCATCTGCACCAAAGAAAGCAAAACCAGTGGAAAAGACTTTCGAGTTTGCTCTCGTAAATTCCAGAGGGCAGGTAAATGAGAGTGATTCGTTCCTCCTAGAAGATGATGCCATCATACTGAAAGACATTGTTACCTTGAACTCTAACATGTCCGAAGACAACATACGAGCATGCTTGGCTGAGGCGATTGTTATAAAGATTCCAATTGTGGCTCCACAAGATTTGGAATTTTTAAAAGCAATAAGAAGGAAATTGTCTAAGCCAGTAAATGCTGGAGAATTCTCCTTCAAAGAAGTGAAGCTCCTTGCAGGCCAAGGAAGCATTTATATAAGCCTGAAAAATGGATTTGAAGGCTTGCTTGATGATTATGCTCAAGAAAGCAATCCCAAAAAACCCAATGTATAAGAGAAACCCCAGCATCAGCCATTCTAGATGTCTAACTCAGTTGAAGTGTTAAGGGGGGATTGACATATTACGTTGCTAAGCAGCGCCATTGCTAAATGTGTTTTCCCGCGGTTACTAGGATTAGCGGGAAAATATGCTCTCTTCAGTATCTATTGTTGATTAGGGGTGGCGCATCGGAATGTCGCACCTTAGGAGTGATATAAATGAGTGATGGCTCATTTCGTATTCATTTCGGTTCGCTCCTGTCATCATCGCCACTTAGTTAAGTTTGCTATCTCTTGAGTAGATCTAACTCAATATGTCGAGTAAAACCTCAGTTTTACTCATAATATGAGTTATTTCAACTCATTCTCGAAAATGCTGTTTTTGCAGTGTGCCCTGATCGTCCAAACCTTTTCCTGTTAAAGCAAGACCATACAGTGGTGAATATAAGGTAATTGCACCTATCAGAGAAGTAGCTTTCAACTTATCAAGTCAAAAAATTGATATGCCAAGAACCATAGTTTATGGTCTAGAAGTATGTGGAGAAAGCTTTAATTATTTTGAGTCAGTTTTGGGTGAAGAACAGTATTTCTCCAGTGGAGCACCCGAAATCATTGAGAATAGATTATTTGCCCAATACCATGCTCAATATCCAACCAAATATAAAGATGCCCTAGTTCATGCACTCATTAAAGGTACAAGCCAAGCAAGTGTCATATTTGTCACAGTTGCATTTGGAGTTGGTGTTGACTGTAGAGATGTCAAGAATGAAATCCATATTGGTGTACCTTGTACAATTGAAGAATTCTTTCAGGAAATAGGTAGGGCAGGCAGAGATGGCTCTACATTTTCATCTATGCGCGCGCTGTTCGCGCGGGTTGGCTGGGGCACCTTTTGCTCCCGCTAATGCCTATGTTTTTTGCTTTTTTAAATTACCTTTGGTCTGCTCCTTAACTCCACATCGTAGCTAAGCATCCAAGGTTTGTTTGTGTGAGGAAGTACTGAGAAAATATTCAAACAAGATGCCAAAATTTGAGGATTATTCCCAAATCTTCAAACATTTTACTTCAAACTTGGTAAAAAACGGTTTGGAGCTGTTTGGATACGCCATCAAGTGGATTGCATCATATAATGACTTTCTCATTCAACTGCCACTGCCCGTGCTAAGAACTCAATCTACCAACAGATATAGTGCGCGCATGGTGTGCACAACTTGCTACATACAACTTATTGGAAAAGAAAAAAAAGTCAGTAAAATACTTCTCGCTGCACTTTCATTCTTCTCCTCCACCGTATTGGCCGACTAGATCCTTTTACAGACTTATAACTCTTCAGAACTATTCAACTTCCTTATCAAAAACAACTGTCAACGCTCATTTGGAACTTTTCTCATGATGGTGAAACACGCTCTAATCTACACCTTGGTAATCGTTTTATTATATCTCCTAGCCAGTCACTCACTCTTCAAAACAAGACTCTACTGTATCTTTCCAGAACTAGCTGAGTTCACTAAAACTTTCTACCTCCCCATCTTGCTCCAAAACTCGTAACTTTGACAATGCGAAATCTTTGACAGTGAGCGCCGATTTCTTGGCAGCCCTGTGCCACAGGTTTTTCTTCTGACTCTGCTCTAATGAATTTTGTAAATAATTTACCATTTCTTACTGTCTCTAGCGCAGCGCCATTGAACTGCTGGAAATGGCGCTATATGAATATATTATATTATTATTATTATTTTATACTACAATAGTCGTGACATTAGCAAAGGTAGACGTGAAGTTACCCAAGTAATGTGCCAATACATCACCACACAGTCTTGTAGGAGAAACACCTTAGCTCGAAGATGGACAGCGTCGTGTTGAACTATTATATGAACTCATTTGGTAATGTCACAAATGCCAAACTGTTAGGTTTAGAACTTAATAGGGAACATTCGTTTTTGCCTCATGTTGAAAGTATCTGTAAAAAACCTTCACAGCACATTGGTATATTAAGGGAAATCAGAGTATACCTTCCTTTGAAGCAACCACGTTTATATCATGATAGTATAAGACATTTACTGAATTATGCACCTGTTATCTGCACCAATTGTAATAATGAGCTTCTAGGTACAGTGCTGAAGCTGCAAAAACGTGCAGTGAGGCTTGTTATGGATGCTGATTCTAATGCTTCATTTGCTAGATTATTTAATAGCTTAGGATGGTTACCTTTTTATGAGGCCAAAATTTTCAAATGGTTAATTGCGCTTAAAAGGATACATGGTACTTCACCCAAATATATTACTAGCCTTTTAATACGTAACAGCGATCTTCACTCATAACACTAGGTATGCAAATCATAATTTAATATGCCCAACGTTTAAACGTAAATTAGAAGGTGGTAAGACTTTCAATGTTACCACATGCCAGTTATGGAAAAGTTTACCTATCCCCTTAGGACGGATGACATCCGTACAAAGTTATAAAAAGGCCTTAGGGCAATATTTTCTTGACAAGCAACAGAGTTTGAATCATTTTATAGTTTATCTTTTATTATTGTTTCTTCTCTATTATTTAATCTTGATATATATTTTATATTTATATGTATATTTAGCTTTTTATCAACTTTTGGTCTTTGTATATTCATGTGTGCATAATTATCTATTTATATATCTATTCCTATTCATATTCATATTTATATTTATATTTATATTGTATAGTTGAGGGCCACAAGTTTATTGGCTTTTTGGCTATTTAGTGCCACCCTCTTTAAATAAAGAGTTTACTTACTTACTTACTAAACGATGAGTCCTTACAAGCCCAGCTCAAACTTTAGCTCCGCAAAGATACTTTTGAAGACTACAAGAATTTCCAAGACGTTGAAATGATCACTGATTCCACTAAAAAGTACGCTGACAGCCTTGGCACTTCAGGTTAATTATCTGCTAATATTAATTCAGTCAATTTAGAGAGGCAAACATGTGCGTCGTGTAGGAGAACTAATAGCAGAGTGTCAAAAGAGGTTTTTGTCGTAAAATTAAACATGTCTATCAATGCCCAAGTAGGTATATCTTAATTGAGCACAACCAAGGCCGTCAACAGAAGAAAACCACAGTTAAAACTAAGAATGTCATGGGATTAAACTTCACCAAGAATTTAATAAGTCTATGGTATACCGGAATGACTCGTCAAACAAACAAGTAAGAATCACAACACCTTGACTCACCTGAATGATGACTGCTCCTAGTACTCTTATCGTAGAGTTCGGGGAGAAACTACATCCATCTATTTCAACAAGACGACAAGCTACAAGCTGCAATGGCATTAGGAATCAAACAACAGTATTCAGAGTTTACAATTCGTGACTCAAAGGAGTATTTTGGGCCTAGTATTGTTTCTCATATTTACAAACGATCTACCAAAAATACTGGAACATTCCGCAGCCGACATCTATGTGGATGATACTACAATTAGTACTAGTGCAGATTACAGAGAAGCACCCCAAGCCCTAAATCAAGCACTCCAAGTTGATGTTGGAAAACATGCTCAATGGACAAGCAACAATAAAAAAGGTCCCCAACAAATCCAAAACCAAAACTATGTTAGTTACCAGCAAGTGTTTACTGAAGGAAATGAACCATGGACTATACCTTGCTAGAAGTTCAGGTCAACTCAACTAAGATTGAGCAAGTCCAGTTCCTGTTAGGTGTATACATTGATAATCATCTTAGTTTTAACGAACACGTTGAGAACTTATGTAAGAAGCTTTCACAGCGCGTTGCAGTTCTAAAGAAAATTAAGTGCTATTTACCTTAAGACCAACGAATTATTTATAACAATGCCATGATTTAGCAAACTATGATCTATGCCTCTAGTGTATGGTCTTCCACTTCCTTAGAAAAGGTTTTCAGGTATCATCCACTATTTGTTACATTCTATATAGATTTTTGTAATTATGTATTTATATCTTTTATCTTATCTTTATATATTATTGTCATGTGTTTTATGCATGAGACTCTGGCTCGGACAATTAGGGTAACCCACGCTACAATCTTAATAAATTGATTGATTGATTGATTCATCTTTGCAAACGGCTAGAGTACCAGGTGTTAAACCCACTACCCTCCAGTACTTTGAATCATCTGCCTCATTGGCTAATGAATTACTGATTAGTGCAGCAATGAAAGACATCAAGGACACATCTGGTTGTTATGATATGGCATCCCTTCCTAATCTACTAACTCTTCTGTTGTCAAACAAAAACAGAGACAAAAAAAGATGCAAGTGCAGTCAACATAAAAGAAGGATGGTAACAGCGCGTTTCGGTTGAGTGTGGAGGCTAAGAGTTTTATCGATACCTTTTTTTGTTAAAAAAATGATGTTGTCAAGGTGAATCATTGAAGCTGCGATGGAAGTTGGAAAACATGTTGGCAAGTGCACTTACATAGCAACTTCAGTGATTCACCTTGACAACATCAATTGTATTGGGGTACCTTTCAAAAAGATTATTTAGCTATTGTCACTAATTCCTCCGCTCTTCTTTGTGTTCTTAAATGAAACATTACTTTCAGAAATCTATTTGCAAAAAAAGTTTTGATTAAGTCACAAGGATGCTTTAGGAAAGCCAGTTTGTTTTTGATTAGCTTATTAGATGCAGATTTTTTAACTATTACTTATACTTATTAGGTACTTCTGCATCATCTGCACCAAAGAAAGCAAAACCAGTGGAAAAGACTTTCGAGTTTGCTCTCGTAAATTCCAGAGGGCAGGTAAATGAGAGTGATTCGTTCCTCCTAGAAGATGATGCCATCATACTGAAAGACATTGTTACCTTGAACTCTAACATGTCCGAAGACAACATACGAGCATGCTTGGCTGAGGCGATTGTTATAAAGATTCCAATTGTGGCTCCACAAGATTTGGAATTTTTAAAAGCAATAAGAAGGAAATTGTCTAAGCCAGTAAATGCTGGAGAATTCTCCTTCAAAGAAGTGAAGCTCCTTGCAGGCCAAGGAAGCATTTATATAAGCCTGAAAAATGGATTTGAAGGCTTGCTTGATGATTATGCTCAAGAAAGCAATCCCAAAAAACCCAATGTATAAGAGAAACCCCAGCATCAGCCATTCTAGATGTCTAACTCAGTTGAAGTGTTAAGGGGGGATTGACATATTACGTTGCTAAGCAGCGCCATTGCTAAATGTGTTTTCCCGCGGTTACTAGGATTAGCGGGAAAATATGCTCTCTTCAGTATCTATTGTTGATTAGGGGTGGCGCATCGGAATGTCGCACCTTAGGAGTGATATAAATGAGTGATGGCTCATTTCGTATTCATTTCGGTTCGCTCCTGTCATCATCGCCACTTAGTTAAGTTTGCTATATATTTGTTGGTGAAGTTTTCTTATCTTTATTGCTTTATTTCAGATGTCTTCGCAACAGCCCCATGGCGTGATGTTTATGAGTCAGTCTCATCCTCGGATGCTCCTTCTCTCCAAACCCTAGCTCACTTCCTACCTGATATAGTTATGGCCAGCCGAGCTCCAAACATGTGCAGCAAGTATTCATCTGCCTATCTTCGTTGGAAAACTTGGTGTTCCTCTGTTCATCTACAGGCGCTGCCTGCTTCCCCCTATCATGTAGCGCTGTACTTAGAATGGTTGATGTTGGAAGCCAAGTCTTCTGCCACATTGGAATCAGCTTTACATGCCATCGCCTGGGTACACCAGATTGCTGCTGTTGCAAGTCCTACTGACCATTCTCTGGTCAAGCAAGTATTATCAGGTGCCAAGCGGATTTTGGCTCGTCCCAAGTCCAAGAAGGAACCCATAACTGTCGAACAGTTAGAGCAGCTAGTTCAAACCAAAGCAGGGCCTAGCGCTTCGTTATATGATCTTAGATCAGTTTCAATTTGTTTACTGGCTTTTGCTGCATTTTTAAGATTTGATGAGCTAGCCCGCCTGTTAGTGGCCGATTTATCTTTTAGAGAGAATTATCTTGAAATAATTATTAAGTCAGCCAAAAATGATCAGCTGCATGATGGCAAAAGTGTTGTTTTGGCGGCTTCTGGCAAAACGACCTGCCCAGTTGCCATGGTTACCAGATACTTAAAAATGGCCAATTTAGCCTCTAATGATGCACTGTTTTGTCAGCTTTCGAAATGTAATTCTGGCTATGGAGACCCTGCCTATTAATGGAAGGACTCAAGTTGGATCTGTGTCAGGAGAAATACGAAGAGGTTCTTGCAAGTGACGTTTTTAATAGATGGTATTACAGATTTGATAGCTTTACTTCAAGATAAAGGCAGTGATTTAGTTAAGTTTTGGTTCTCCTACCTTGAACTGACGGAATTGTCATTGAACTTGATTTATGCTACACGCATCGGAGACTGGGAATTATATCTCTTGTGCATTGAAGAGGTAATTCCATGGGCATTATGAACTAATAGTTATTATTATTATTTTTAATATTATTATTATTATTATTATTGTTATTATTATTATAATATCATGATTACCTCGGGATCCATTGTTTCCAGAGGGATGTTTAAGGTCTAACATCCCCCTGGATGAATAGCGATGAGGGATATTTAGTCGAAATATCCCTCATGAATATAATCATGAGGGATATTTAGTCTAAATATCCCTCATGATTATATTCATGAGGGATATTTAGTCTAAATATCCCTCATCACTATTCATGAGGCATGGTCCCTCATATGACAATCACTGGGACCATGGTTGGGTAGCATCGACCCAATCGAAAATTTTGCACAATGACTCTGGACTACACACTATTGAACACCCCAGCTTGTGGGATCCATTGAATAATCTTTGCGCATACGTTGACTAGCCGATAATTTTTCTTACTATTTGTGACGTAATCAAGACGGTTTGAAAACACTTCATTAATACCGCTCTAGGCCAACCAAAGTGAATTAGAATAAAGCATCACGAATGAAGGAATGCTGGTTCAATTCGCCATTGTCGCATTTAACAAAGGCAAATTCCCTTAAGTATGCCGCATATCAACAGCTTTGTAAAACTTTGTAATTTATGCATCGTACGAAAGCTAACATATTTCCTAAGAGCAGTTTTATTCCTTGGTAATCATAATATTACAAACTAATAGCATGAAATTTCGGGTGATTAGTGATTAAATGTCCCCTCAAGCCTCGGGAGGTTTAGTTAAAGTCCCTCCGCCTTCGGCGTCAGGACTTCAACAAAACCTCCCTCGGCTTTCGGGGACATTTACACTAATCACCCTCAAGTCATGCTATTACTTATAATTATGTTAGGTTAATTTTTTTGTGCTTAATAATAATATTAAATGTGTTTAATAATCATATCCAGGTTTATTATTGCCATAATGTAATCAAAGTGTCTATAAACCCAACTCAATATTTTCAATATTGATTCTACATGAAGTGGATAATTGAATGGTAAAATATTTTTATAAGACTTGAGTGATACATCTTGGAGATATTAAGGTTTATGCTTATAATGATTTTATTTACAATTCAATTGAATTGTAAGTAGGAAGATGTGATATGACCAATATAGATCATGTTCATGTTCATCATTTATAAACCATAATTTTACACCATTTTTACAGGTCCATTGTCACTTACAAACATTATCCATGAAAAGAGGGTTGGTCTTGGCAGTGAGTTTACAGTTCAGTGCCAATATTGTAGGAGCAACAATAAAGTAATGACATCAGAAAAGCGTAAAAGAGGACCTCAAACACATGACATCAATAGTAGGACAGTGATTGCTTTACTGGAGTCTGGGATAGGCCATAAACACTTGAGCACAATATTATCCAGCATGAATGTACCATTAAATAATCACACTACTTTCAAAACCTGAGAGAAGGAAGTTGGTAGAGCAGTGGAAGGCTTTGGAAAAAGTAGCTGCAAAGAAACTACAGGAAAAGAGAAAATCATTGGTTTAAACCAAATCAAAATTATGAAAATGTTACAGATATCACGGTGTCATATGATATGAATGACAGAAGAGGGGAAAGGGCCATAATTCTAACACAGGTCATGGTGCTGCCATGGGCATTGTAACTGGCAACGTCTTGGCATAAAGCACTAGATGCAAAAATTGTCGAGTGTGTGAAGCTGAAATAATTATGCTGTTCAGCTAGTGTTAGGAACCGAAATCAATTTGGAGTTTGATAAATTTGTATGTATTGAGAAGTTCATAACAACTCTCCTACCAACCAATCAATGATCATGAAAACTATGAGATAACACACATCAACAGAGTTGATATAATAAAGATACACCATTAATTCCTTCACAAACACAGGTACACTAGTGATGGTACATGAATTATTTATGTTTATAAGCTTATTATGTTAAAGATTTAATAATATTAAAATATCTGTGTGCGTACCGCAGATATTGGTTTTCTGCACGGCACTGAAAATATTCTATTGTTATAGTGTATTGTCACCTCATTAGTTAATTGACTAGCATATTAGCACATGCTATATAAATGGCTTACAGTGTGGTGTGTTGTGTGTATAAATTATGGGGTTTAGTGCAGAACGTTTATTTGTTATTTGCAGGCTGTGAAAAGTTTAAGGATGAAAACTTCAATCTCTGACTTGAGTCCAAAGAGCATATCGCATGTTGGCTGCAAATTTTAATATAATTCAAAAACAACACACTACCAGTATTTGTATTTAGTCACAAATATTTCCACATAAAATTATTCCATGCACTATTGGACAGTTGCAGAACAAAAAAACTGAAAAATTAAATTGAGTTTTTTAGAAAACAATGAATTTTCTGTTCGAATCGTAACAAAGCAGGCTGACAATATTCAACAAGAAACTCAAAAAATTAATAATAAATTGAAGAAAAGCAGAAAAATAATTTCAGTATCAATCTTGTAGGAAAGCCAAACAAGAAGCCAAGAAAATTTTGGACAAAAGAGGAGAAGAGTGCAGTAATGCGTCACTTGGGCTCTTACCTTTCAAAGACATCACTCCCTGGTAAGGCAGAATGTCTTAAAGTGCAAGTATTATGAAAAATCAACTTTACTTCAAACGATTGCTCTTAATGACTTATTTTCGAAAACAAATGTCTTATAGCCAAAATTTATTTCGAAGTGCGAAAAAAATCGAAAAATATACTTGGTCGAGGCCGGAAGCCAAGATAATATGCAAATTAGCTGTGACGTAGCAGGAGGAACTCATTTTCCCGCGTCCAGGCGGCGGCATCGTTTGTTGTCTTTTCGTTGTCTTAAGTGTAGTCAAGATTACGAAAAACTGCGCAATGCCTATGCGATGTGTTGTACAAAATTGTAGCTGCACCAGAGCAGATGGTGTTTCTTTGCACAAATTTCCAAAAAATAAAGTTCTTTCTCGTCTATGGACAAAGTTTGTTCTCACCCATCGAAAAAATTTCTCCCCGAGTGACCATAGTTGTGTATGTTCAAGGCACTTTACCTCATCGGACTTTGTTGACAATTCTGTCAAAACATCATTGGGATTCAGTCCAAAGTAAGTGTACTGCTAGTTATAATTGTCTAATCTAATTCACCCGTTTAAACTTGTTTTATGATTGTTCGTACACAGCGTATCGATCATTTTACGTTGTTTTCATGAAAATATTCACCTGTCAAAAGCTGGATTTCATTAAGCTTTATATTATCATTTGATCGATCTAGCCGTAATATACATCTAAGCGTGCTATGAATTATTATCTTTCGCATTTTTTGTTTGCCTTTATTCATTTGGTTATTATATTTTTAACGAACAAGCCGACGTGAACTAAAGGAGAGAGCAGTACCGTCTATTTTCATCGCTGCTCAAGGCACCGGCAAACCAACCAGAGACGCCTTTTTTAAACGAGAACGCCACAGGGTAAGCGAAATTTATTAATCCTTTCTGTTTTAGGAAATAAATATTTTTCTCCTTTCCGACATTTTCTAATTTTTACATTTGAATATAAGGTTTTACAGACGGCAATCAACTCGTCTAACACCAAAGATGATACAGTAATCTTACATGATCAACAAAACAACAATAGTGTGGAATGTCAAGCGACCCCACAAACAACAAATCGTTATACCCAATGCAAACCAATTGTTAAAGATAAAGGTAAAACGTTATTGTGAATTTGAGATTTGAAAATTGGCTTTTGACTTCGATATTTTTTGTATTTTGACATTTTAGAAATGATGTGTGCTCCTACTACAAGGTCAATTGGAATCCAATGTACCTTAATATCTCCAGATTCCGAATCTGATTGGAGTGATAGTGAGAGCAGCACGAGTGATGACTATGATGAAGACTATGAATATTCACAAAGTTCAGACTCTGAAGAACCTCCCCTTCCTACCCCACACGTACAATTGAATAAGTAAGCTTGTTTTAATCATAGTAAACCCTATATATCAATTGGATATCATTTCTTGGATTATCATTGATATTGTATTTAATACTACTCTATACAGTTTGCCTTCTAAAGAACAAGGGATAAAGGAAAGAGCTTTTATTGTCCATGAAAGTTCTCTGCTCCAGCTGTTTTCCTCTTGCTCCAGTTGTAATTCAACAAATGTGACCATCACTTTGCCTACAATACAAGGTACAATGATCACTATAAAACAAGTGTGCACAGAATGTAGTGGAGTTTACTCTTGGTGCAGCCAGAAGGTTGAACATGGCTTCCCCTTAGGGAATATACTTCTTTCAGCTGCCATATTGTTTGCTGGTGCGCTCCCAAGAAAGACCCTGAGAGTTCTCAGATTTGCAGGTATTCAAGCCATATCTCCACAGACTTATTTCAGGCATCAGCGGCAATATCTTCATGCAGCAATATCAAACGTTTGGAAGCGACATCTCTCAGCAATCCATCATGTCTTGAAAGGTGAAAAGCTTGTTCTTGCTGGAGACGGCAGGAATGATAGTATGGGCCATTGTGCTAAATATGGAACCTACAGCCTGTTGGATATCAATGTCAACCAAATTGTATACACTACAACAGTTCAAGTATGTGCAAATAATAATAATTATAATAATAATAATCATATTCAAATAACCAACTTATACAGTAGAATTGTAATATACAGCAACATTTCCTGATCTTAAGAAACAGCAATTAATGGTTATTAATAAAAACACATTTAACTAATGGATACTTTTATTTGTTGTAGAGTAATGAGGTCAAATCTAGCAATCATATGGAATTAGAGGGGCTTAAAAGGGGACTTGAAGATCTGAAAAGAAAAAAGTTGAGTGTTAAAGCCTTGATCACAGACAGACATACTCAAGTAAGGAAATGGTTAAGGGAAAACCATAAGAGTATTAAACACTTTCTTGACATATGGCATGTAGCTAAAGGTATGTATCAAAACAAAAAAGTGATAAAAGCATTTGAAAGAACAGTGCTATTTTATATAAAAATTTAATATTACTCACATTATATTGAAGGACTCCAAAAGAAACTGAAAAGCCTTGCCAAAAAGAACAATTGTTCCTTGGTTGGAGATTGGTCTAAAGCTATAAACCATCATTTATACTATTGCGCAACCACCAGTGAGGGCAACCAAGATCTAGCCCTTGCAAAATGGCTTTCAATTTGCAACCACATATGCAACAAACACAAAGGCCATGGCAATAAATTGTACCCCAAATGCTCTCACCCACATCTTCGTAAGAAATGGTTTAAACCAGGTAAGATATATCATGAATACATAAAGCACATAATTTGTGGCAAATGAATAAGTAAATAAACATACAAATATATTAAAGAAATATATAGATAGTTCTATATACTTGGCTTACAATGAATACCTAATGTATGATAATAGATTACAAACACTAATAGTGAATACTAAATACTGCTAAATTATATTGTTTAATTAACACTATTTAGAAGTAAATAAGTGACAAAGTATTGATAGGACACTTTTAGTGTTTGTACTGTAATGGCAACAACACTGATTAACATATATAGCTCACACTTAATTTCTATCTATAACAGGTTCCCATTTAAATCTTTACTTATGCAAATTGTGTTGATGTGTGCTAAACACACAGATCAACCAATCAGAACAGTTCACTTCAGAAATAATATACTCTGATTGGTTGATGTGTGTGTTTATATTTAAGTGGGAAATTACAGATTTAAATGGGAACCTGTTCTATCTATTTTGAAAGGCTCAGAAGCATTTGAAAAACTTTCTGATATTCTGGAGAGGACGAGAATGCAGAATGATGTAAGGCAGCTTTCCCCATATGGCCAGACTTCATCTGTAGAAGGGTTTCACAGCATTGTCAACCATTTTGCACCAAAGATGGTGCATTTTTCATATGATGGAATGATGAGCCGGTATGATATAATTCACTATTGCAATATATAGAGTAGAAAAACTGTTGCATAATCAATCTAACAAGTATACTCTGTTCAATGATTATTGTTATACACTTTTGTAGGACAATTCTTGCAGCAATGCACTTTAATGAAAACAATGACAGAGACCAAGCGGTAAACCAAGAGGGGGAGCCAGAATATACCATACAATTCCCTAAGGCCAAAAGTGGAGGCTATGTGGTTAGAAAAATAACTGCTGAGTGTTCCTACGGTAAGAAAACTAATTATTTTGATTAGAAATAAGTTTACATCTGTGTATTATATGATTTACTTGTAGAAAAAAATTGCTATACATGTACATAGAGTACAAACACTAAAAGTGTGCAAAAGAAAAACCACTATATTGCTAATTGTGTTATTTTTCTATTGTCTAATCAAATAGTGCAAAGTGTTGCACACTCTTAGTGTTTGTACTATACTCTATATTCATGTATTTCTTTCAGACTATGTGGATGAGCTATATACAGAGATTTTTCACCTTTTAAGAAATCCCAAACAGGACAGAAAGATGAATGCCCCACCTCCCCCTCTGAACAAGGACTTTGTGCATCCTAAGAAATCAGAGGCAGTAAAGGAATTGTTTACAAGATATTGTCAATAAACAACAAAATAATTTTTTTATATAATTGTTCATTTCTCAGAAACTTTGTAATGATAAGGCACAGATTATTTATTAAAGGTTTGATCACAATTTGGATTTTGTTACTGTTTTAACTGCAGTCATATGTGTTATGTGATATCAACAAGCTGTTCTGTGCTATATACAGGTTGATTGCTATATACAGATAAATCTTACAAACAATATAGATCAGGAATATCAAAATGCTGTTTTGTGTTATATACAAGTTGACTGGTTATAGACAGGTTTCATTCAAGGGGATTTAAGTGTGCGGATATGTATATGCAGTCTTAATAATCTCTTTAAATGAGATCTAGTCAGCACTATAAACATTAATACATATAAACAAATTGTCAGAAATATTTACTCACTCATCTGCATACTTAAATCCCTCAAAAATGAAATTATCTTCAATTCCAGGTGGGGGGAAATGTGCACGAATGCATAAAACTGCACAAGCAGGAAGAACAACCCTGACGTGCAGTCCAAGGAAACCCCAGCACCATCTTGCCAGTTGTCTGTAGGCAATATGCCTGTACCTTTTGTGCTCTGGGCCATCTAATGGGTCTTCATACTGCTGTCTGTACTGATACCAAGCAGTTTTGAGGACATACTTGTTAGTACAGACAGCAGCAAATCCAGGGTGTTGAGTAATGCATGATGGAGCACTTTCACCTTCTGGCATGTCTGTCATTGTGTTCTTTACTGCCAGTATTTCATTGCAGCACATACACTCTCTTTGTAGGTCCATGACCTGACAGCTTCCACATTGACACCTGTGGTTTAAATCAATCAGCTTTTACAATTTACAATTGTACTTATTAATCTACGATAACTATTTTATACAATGATGTGATGTGATGCTTTTTAATTTGTTTTTGAAAGAGTTTTAAATTGATTTTCTTTTTTAATTGCGAGTGGGAAATCATTCCACACTTTGACAGCAGGGAATCTTCAAATGATAGCATTGTTATCATATAAGTGTCCAATCCTTACCAATCAGAATTTGCCATCCGATCGTTCTCCATCACCTCGTCTTCACTTGAACTATCAGCTTCATTGCTCGAAGCATCGGGTTCAAATTGGTAGGGAAGAGCTAGGCTTACAGCATCAGTTGTTGGCTCCAAAACATCGCCAATATCACTGTCGTCACTGGAACTGTCACTCATTTTCTAGTTTATTTCGATAAAATAGTTTGATTAAATAAGATAACAATTGACTTATAAGCACTAGCAGCGATAAATCTACGTTCTAATTTATACCGATTGAACGCTATTTAACGTGAAATTACTAAATAATGCTCATTTTTCTTACATGCACTAAAAATCATTTATTATCCTTTCGCTTAGCTAGTTAATTCAAGGTTTTTCAATGTCATAGGGATAAATAACTTGGAGAAACAAACCAGATCAAACTCACCTTTCAACTGTGTTTTCAAAATGGCCGCATTCGTTCCGCCTCCTACGTCACAGCTACGTAACGTCATATGACCTTCGAATTTGACCTTGGCAAATACGCTCGCTTTTTTGCGCAAAATATCATGGATTTCGTTGTTTTACTCAATTTCAAAAATTATATTATTACAAAGCAACCACTTTTCGATATAATGGTGATAAAATTAAACCAATTATTTTTCATAATACTTGCACTTTAAGTGCATAAGACAGAGTCAGCCAGTGCTGGATCAACGAGACTGGAAGTCAGTGAAGTACTATTTAAAAGATGCTAAAGTAATGTCGAATTTACAGAGCAAAATTGATGAAACCAGGTCGAACTATGAAGAACAATTTCATGGTACGCCGGAAGATTATCCTGATTATCCTGACGTTGATTTTTCAAGCGCAAATGACCGAGAGTATTTGAAGTCAGCTCTTCCCAACTTTGATGAAGTTACACATAAAGGAAACTTGCCAAAGCCCATTATGTCTCGTGCTCGTGATGAAGAAACCTTTAATTTCAGGTGCATGCAAGATGTATTAAAGCAACAACAAGAAGCGCTATTATTGATGGCACAGTCCCTTGGTTCTTCAATAAGTCGTGGTTTCGAAATGCCAAAAAGGGAGTACCTCAGCTTTGATGGAAATCCTATCAATTACCCGAAGTTTGTCGAGAATTTCAAGACAAACATCGAAGCAAGAGAAGAAAGTCCAGCAGCTAAACTATCTTACCTTATACAGTTCTGCACTGGGGTTGCAAAGGAAGCAATTAGTAGCTGTGTAATGTTACCACCCGAAGAAGGATACACACGTGCAAGACAAATCTTAGAGGACAATTTTGGACAAGGTCACATCATATGCAGAGCCTACATCAACAATATAACGAAAGGGAATCCCATCAAGCCATATGAGGCAGATAAACTTTTGCAGCTAGCAAGAGAGATGGAAAACTGTCAAATTAGTCTGAGTCAACTTGGATATGGAACAGATATTGATGCGCAATCAAACTTGGAGATGATCGTTTCTCGTTTGCCTAGTAATTTGCAAGCTGAGTGGGCTAAAGACGCTTACACGTTACTTGAACGAAACCGTGTCCCAAAGTTTGACGACTTAAGCAAATTTGTAATGAGGAAAGCCAAATTAGCCAACAGTGCTTTTGGTCAGCTGATTGGATCAAGATCTCTATCAGACAAGTCAAGACAATCTACATTTAAGAAGGGATACGCAAGTGCTCCTGCCCACAAGTTAACGACCTTAACTACACAAGCACTAAATAAAGAACCGACTTCTGCAGCAGCAGCTGATAACATTAGTGCAAGCTCCACCTTCTCATGCCTACTTTGTAAGGTCAGCGGTCACAACCTCCAGAGATGCTCAAGGTTCAGACTCAAGGAAAGGCGTGAATTTGTTCTTCAAGAGCGATTGTGCTATCTTTGCTTGTCGAAAGGACATGTTGCCAAGGACTGCAAGAGGAAAGACTCAAGTTTGGTGGCATCTTGTGGCAAACGTCATCATAGTCTACTACATCAAGAATTCCCAACACTTCCAACACCATCAGAAGCATCACCAAGGCAAGAAGATTCGAAGAACTCAAATTCAATTGCAAGTCAGTGTGAATCAACGAAAGTTATGCTCCGCGTTATTCCTGTAAAGGTTAAAGGTCAAGGAAATATCGAGGTTGAGACCTATGCTTTACTGGATGATGGTTCAGATGTCTCTATTTGTGAGTGCAACCTGATCAAGACCCTCGGTTTGCGAAGATTGTAACGGTAGTTTTGAGTCAGTAGAGTTAATATTTTGGGCACACGAAGCCGACAAAGTTGACCTAAAATTCCGAGTCTCAGACGGGCGATTTGGCGCGAAATGGTTTTTCCCCGTTTTTTCCTCAAAAAAGTAAAAATTTTCAAAACTAACTACACAGTGGTGTATCTTATGACAAGGCCTACCTATGGTTAAAATTTGAGCAAAATCGATAAAACAAGCTTTGCCGCAAATGTCTGATGGCTATGGACATCGCCTCTTAATTAGTCCTCATAAGCCCAAAATGGTCTCTGGAGTCCATTGACTCATAGGCCATATAAAGGCAAATTAAGGTCTAATTAGTTGTTTTAGTAAAAACCTAGTAATCGGTCCAATAAACAATGTTGATATTTGAATAAAATGATTTATTTTTGGTTCTAAAATCCAGCCCTTTTCGCTACAATAGGTGTATCACTTATGGACCCCTAACAGCCAATCAGAGGATTTTTTCTAATGCCATTTGAGACATATTTGCAATCAATAATAATACAAAAGGAGATAAAAATCTAAGGTGATAATTTCATGCATCTTATTTACAGGTTGGCTTCTCAAAGTTATACAGTGCTGCATCTGGTGGAGACAAGTGTATTTAATTTAGCGACAGAAATTAAATCAGCAGAAGAAATGTTAAAAGTGATGTTTCTTTGGCGGCAAATGCTTGCCGCAGATTCTTCACTCTTGAGGTACAGGCAAGAGTATGTAATGATGTGGGCTCCCTATGTCTACATTCGGGATCGCTTGTAAAGCCTTGTGGCTTGTTAGCATGTTTGTAGAATAAAGCATAGATCTTTACATGGTACCAGGAGTAAACTAGAGGAGGTCAAATCACTATGCCCAAAAGTGTAAGGCAGGTGAAGCAAGTGGGGGTAGTTGTCAGTAGTGAAGAGGATGACTTGTTTGTGGGACGTGTCAAATCAGTCCAGTTTAGCTGACAATGACCCTTGGAAAGAAGTACTGAGTGTTAATGGAGCTCCATTAACATTTCTGATTGACACTGGTTCAAAGGCAAACTTGTTGTCCCTTCAGGACTATGAAAAGCTCAAGCAGAAGCCTGTTGTTAGAGACATTCATTTGAGATTTAAAACGTATGATAACAGCCCCATCCCTGTGGTGGGTGTCTGCATGACACCGTGTCTACATCTGGGATCGCTTGTAAAGCCTTGTGGCTTGTTAGCATGTTTGTAGAATAAAGCATTAGTTCGCTATAATATAAAGCTTTCGACCCAAATCTTTAAGTGTACAGCTTTATGTTCACCTGGAAAAAAAAGGGTCAAAACATCAGCCAAAGGATGGGTTCAAAATGTATTCTTTGAAAGTTATATTTGTTTGTGGAGTTTCTATTCACGTATTCTTTCATTCATCACTGAATACATTTTTTTATTTACTGAGTAATTGATCAATTCATTTCTTTGTTTGTTTTTATCAATCAATCTATCCATGTTTATTCAGCACAAAAAATAATTACAATATAAAATATATAATTATAGATGAAATTACATACATAAACAAATGTACAAGCCATCTATGATAACTACAGGGGTTACCTAATACTAATACTAATACTACAATATTACAATCTGATCCATTCATTTCTTTAGCTATTAAGCTCATTCCTTCATTTTATTCATTTATCTATTGATTGATTGATTGATTGATTGATTGATTGATTGATTGATGTATTTGTTTATTTATGTATTCTTAATCCATTTACAACTCATAGGATTCAGGAAATACGATCTGCTTCTGTCATCCGAAAAATTGATATCAGCTCGGATTCCGATGATGAACTTAACACCCCTACCTTCTCGGAGGTATGTACATAGCATGTATTATAATGCTAGAGGGAACGTACTTAGTCCTTGAAATAGTAATACATCTAAACAATGGAATGGTTTTCAAAAATGGTTTTCAATGGTTTTCATGACGTCATCACACATATCAGAAAACGATCCCTTTCACAAATTGGTTTTCATCATGAGCTTAAAACATAAGAAAAACCTCTTAGAGATTTTTAAATCCTTTGTGCAACCTTGAGTGGTGAATAGGTAAGGCCCCCCTTAACAATGGAATAAATTCAGGAAGACTAACCTCGTTTGAACAAATACTGAAAACGTAATTTTATTAATTAGCAAATAATGCATTGCGATTTGCGATTGTAAAAATGGTTTAAACATTTCTTTATTTAATTTTCAGAGTGCCGATGAAAAATTGCAAAACTTCGTCCGACGGGGATAGTACTAGTTCTTCTGAGAGTGAGAGCTCGGAGGCGACTCCAAAACAAAGAAAGATTACGGTGGACACGTGGAACAAGGTTGGGACAGAGCTTGTTGACCACTTGCCTTGGATATCGATGGCCTCAAAAAGTATGTCATCAAAGGGATTACCCAGGGTGATGCAAAACCCCTTCAAGACAGGCGAAAATGTAAGAAAAACTGCCCAACAAGTTGGAAGGGTCACGCCAGAGTGCGTTTTGCCGACTGTTTTCTATTTTTTTTCTTCTCACCTATAATATAGTGACAAGGTAGGAGTCAAACAGCCAAAAATGAATTCAAACGGCTTCAAACCTAAACAATTTATTTCTTAAAAAAAAACGATCTCATTCAAAATTGAATGTCATCAAGGCTACAATAAATAACAAATACATCCTAACATACAAGTATCACAGTCATACCTCTTTTCTTGACTGTAAAAATGATCTTGATGAAACGAAAATCGCTGTCATAAAAACGGTAAAGGAGCCGTGATCAGATTAAGTGTGGCAGGGTAATGGTAAGAAGACTGGGAATGATAGACAAAATAGATCCTAACCAGGTGCGGGAATGCCAAATTGTACTGTCAACTATGCAACTATCGATAGATCAACAGGAAGTATTAGATGTGGTCGTATCCGGGCACAATGTTATGATTACTGGTCAAGCAGGAACTGGCAAGTCATTCCTAGTGAAACCGATATATAAGCGTTTACAAGCCACAGGAAGAAACGTAAAAATAGTTTGCTCAAGTGGAATAGCTTCGACTATTTATTCCGATGTTAACCCTTTGTGCTCAACAGTGCATGCGTTCTTCGGCCTCAAAACAGCAGATTTGCCATTCAACCAAGTAGTTCAACGGGCGCTGTCAAACAACCTTGTGAGAGAGAGAGAGAGTAAAGGAAGTTGATTTTTTAATATGGGATGAGGTGTCCATGTCAAGCAGGAAAACGTTTGAGCTTGTACATACGATTCTTGTGGATGGAAATGCAAATGGATCAAGTTATCCTTCCAGTATAGTACAGGTAATTGCGCATGCATATTACATATGATATATTCAACAAGTGTATGTACGTACTGTATGACATATTCAACACTTTTTCGTGTATAATAAAGTTACGCTTATAATTGAAATTTGTATTGGTTGGTGAATTTCTACAGCTTCGACCCATGCCAAACATATTTGATGAAAGACACTTCCTGTTTAAGTCCCCACTATTTAAGCGATCAATAACCCACCGTTTCGAGTTGACCACCATTCAAAGACAAGACAAAAACGACTTGCAGTTTCTATCGTGCTTGCGAGAAATCCGCATTGGACATTGTTCGGTTGAATTTGAAAACTTTTTAAAAAGTTTATCAAGAGAAATTCCAGAGCAATATGAGCCAACTCACATCTTCTTCAAGAAAATTCCAACGCAAGTGTTTAATCTCAAAGTAATAAGATCAATGCCTGGTAAAGACATTCGAAGCTTTGCACTCTGGTGAAATCAATGGAATTCAGTGCCCTGCAGAGGAAACACTTACATTAAAAGATGGAAGTAAAGTAATGTTAGTTTGGAACAAAAGTAATCAATTGAAGAATGGCTCAGCAGGAGTGTTCATAAAGGAAGAAAGAAATCACATTGTCAAATTTAATGGAGTGGGAAATGCGAAACTTTGTAGAGAAGTTTGGCAGGTATTCTAGATCTGATTATGGTATAGTTTCATTCTTCTTGGTAAGAGGTATATAGGATCTGCCTTAAAACCTGAACTGAAATTGCTCATTCAAACTGAAGTGTTAAGGCAGATTCATATGTATCTTATTCAAATATTCCAGATTGTCATGTTAAAAATCAATTGAAAAACATGTATTTACATAGCGAGGACATCAAAAGTGGGGGCACCCAGGCACCTTGCGCTGTACCAAAGACAAATGTCTCTTTACGCAACAATATGGTGTGACCAATACCACTCAATTTGAAAAGAAACGTGATAGTAGAATGGTTTGCAAAAAGTGCGGAGCAGAGGGTACTTATTTACCATGTAACGCTTGCTGTTATATCAGCTACGACAAAAATAAAGTAACCATTTATCACGTTGGTGACCACACCTGCCCAGTTAGAAGTAAACCACTTCAAAAAGATATAAAGTTTGTGGAAGAAATGGTGAGGAAAAACCCAAACATAAAAGCCTCGGAAGTCCAGTCTGTGTTTGTGGTTTCAGCTTTGAAGCAGCAGTTGGACTGGGTGGCTATATAAAACGATGCATCCTCGACGATAAATCGAAAATGGGTCGATAACTTGAAACAGAAAATAGAGAAAGACATTGAGCCATTTGGACATAATTTCGAAGCGGTTGTCGCATTCAAAGAGTTCTGTGACAAAAAAATACAGTTGTTATGTCTACAAAGTAAATGATAGACGAGGAAATCCTGTTTTCAAGACCAGTAGTTAAAAAGCTAAAATGGCTTTCAATATGGACATGAAAGGTGAACATTTTTTGAACACGGAATACTGTTTCTTTGATGGTAAAAGGAAACGTTGTCGAGGGTTCGTTACGCTGACAGCTAGTGTGTATCACCCTTTGTTTCGTAAACAGATACCTCTGGCAGTTATGGAGGTTGAGAGTGAAAACACTGAAAACGTAAAGCTGTTTTGGAATATATTCAATGAGGTGGTCACCAAGTCAACCAAGCCAAAACGGCCATTATTTAAACATCTTTTATTTTATATTTTATTTCAATACTTTTTAATGACTTTTCTTTATTTGTAATGGTACCCTCGACTTTGGACCCTCGAACCTCGACATGGTACCCTCGAAATAGTATATCTCAAGCTATATAGGTAATGCTATGTGCCCTATATGGATAATAATTAGCATCCGGACATTTGATACTGACTTCTTGCTTATTTATTGACTATCTTTAATTGAGTGTCTAGCAAATAATGTTCAGATATTTAGCAAGTGACATTGATTCCTTTGTGAGTGACCTATCCATGTAATGGTATTTTTTTGTGTGTGATTAATGAGGGGAACACTCCAACCTAAGATTTTTGTTGTTGTTGTTGTAAATATATGAAAAATAAATAAATGTGAAATACAAAACAATATAAGGGAATAGTCATTAATAAGAAGGGGAAAGATGCTGTGTTTGTCTAGGAAGCATCTTTAAAATTTCCCGCCCTTCCAAAAGTATGGCTGAACGTTCGTGTACCTCACACATTTCTAATTTTTTTTTCTGTAGCTCTCCCCGTATTTGAAAACAAGCAAGGAAACATCCCACTAGATTTTTTTTCCTTTCTCAATCGTCAGCACAGAAACCTTGCATTCCTTACATGGATCTACAAATGTTAGTAGTACATCGTTTAATTAACTTAAGAAATAATTAATTCAGCACTTTTAAACTGAACAAAAAAACAGTTGATGAAGTGACTACCAACTGCTTAATCTTTTAACTATTATCAATGTCACTACAAAGGATTCAAGAGGAAGTAAGGTATCAAATGCTGGAAGAAGCGAACACTATTACAATCAGCACACCATTAAGGTACATTCGTTGGTATTCCCCGGCAGAATATTTTGTGGTTAAGAGTAAGTTGCCTCAATGAAGACCCAAATCATCAATTTGACATGGTAACAAGATTCTTCACACTGCAACCATCCAATTGGCGAAATATTGTATTATCATTATTTGACTAATGCAAGTTTGATGATTAAAATCGCTAGTTTTGAAAAGCCCTCTTCAGTAAAAATACAAAATATGACAATATTTTTCTTGTCACACATAGCAATTGTAGAAAGTTGTAGGGTTGTTTTACAAGACGAAATTCATGTTGGAAGCGTATTGGAAGCAGATTGCATGCCAAATTTGTCAGTAAGCAAAAGTTGTTTCGTTTAAAACATTCTAACCCAACAGTTTGTATTATTCAAGATTAAAGCATACCTTCTGTGATTTTTTTCATGGATGATTATGTGACATCATTCTGAATAATTACTTGGTAAAAAATAGATAGTATCTGGACGTCCATGTTGAGAATTTTCATTGGATGACGTGCGAATCTTGTGAAGGTTCTAGTGTCGGACAACTCGCTGCAGCTCATCTCTTAAAAGAGGCATAAAGCAAACTTTTAAGCATTTCATACGTAGGGGGTTGCTGTCGTCTAATAGACCTTGATCATCAAAATCTTTGAAATAACTCCTCCAAAAATCGACCAGACTTTTACAAAGAAATACCCACCAATACTCGATTATCTGATTAGAAATAGAATGCCCATAAAGAGAGCTTTTATCGCAACCCTCGGCATTGAGCACAAACGCAAGACCTAATATCATCCACAGGAATTTATCCATCAAACCATTCATCAAACAGAGCGATTGCAACGAAAACGCCGTTCAATGGCAACGCTACAAACGAAACATCGAAAGACAGTTCCGCTTCTTTGGTATCACAGATGCTGAATTAAAGAAGATGGGGAAGTAGAAGAAGATGACTGGATGGCTGCGTTAAGGTCTTTCAAAGGTTTGTTACTTGAGGAATTGCTACATTGCTTATTCTATTTACCCGCATTAACTTATCATGCATAATTATTCCTTCATAACAGGTACTCTAATCTGGAAAGTCACCTATCATTTGAGAAATGGGACAAAGTGGTAGAGAGGCGGTCTTTGTTGGACCTTGCAAAGATGAGCTATGCATTACTCTAAGAGGAAGGAGTTGGAGTCATGCCAACACTTAAGTCCATATTATCCGATAAGAAGGATGCAACCTGCCCTGTACTTGAAGGATGGTCCCTGAAGAAAGCAACAAAGTCATATCAATTTAACGATAAGCAAACGTCTTATCTTCTGTCAAAGTTCAACGTCAACCTGTCTTCTGGACATAAATTCATTGCAGACGCTGTTCCAAAAGAAATGAGATGTGTGGGACCAGAAGGAAAGAGGAAGCACAGCCGCACAGCCGCACAGCAAATTAAGCCATTTTTCTCCAGACAAGCAGCAAAGCAAATGAGTGTGTCAGATGCTGATATTCTTGCTGCCCAAGAGGAGACCAATTTCAGCAATGCCCAACAAGCCATACTTTCATCTTTTCAAATTGAGCATCCCATTGCCTATGAGCAGTACGACGTATGCTCAATGGTGAAAAACGATTCTTTAAATAAATTGAAGCTGCCTGTTCTCAAGTTACTTTGCAGCAACTTTGATTTGCACCTTGCAGATTCAAACGACAGCCTCAAAAAAGCGCCGTACATTGTCCTCTTGAAAGAAATGGTTACCGCCTGTCAGTGTTCTGCTTCATAAGTATGAACTCTCCCCAAGCCCTATCCCACCCCACCCCCACGGGTTTCATTTGTTATTTTTGTTAGCTGTTAGCCGCCAGTCTTCGATTACTGTTGGTCTTATTCGCTAAGGTTGTTTATGTTACTGATTATGTCACAAGCTGACCAAATCAAGACATCTCAATTCAAATTCAAATTCAAATATTGGTTGACCAAATCAGAACATCTACAAATCGGACGGACATTAGGGCAGCTAACATCAAGTAGATATTTAGTGGCCTGTAGTCGGACTGTCTGCTGGTATGATTAAACTGATGTAGGTAATTAATTTATTTGAAAATAACGCATTGAATTTAAGCTTTTTCCGTCAATGAACACAGCATTACTTTTTATATAATCATTATCTCAAAGTTTGAGCTTATGTAATTAAACTATATTTCGTAAAACAGCGTTACAATCGTTAGCCAGTAGCGGCATTAATGATGTTTGTACAACCGACATGCGTTAGCCTGTCAGAACGGTCCTCAAGTATCATTGCCTTTAATAACGCTTATATTCGCTCATTTGTTCAAAATTACATATATGCAGAGTTGAATTTATTGCTTTATTCCGTTTTGTTCAGTATTATCACTCTCAAATTGGTAATTTTTGCAAGATTATCACATCAGGCCTTTGTTGTTGCTGCCTGTGTTGTTGTTGTGTTACTGCGGGAATGTAACCGGAAATCATTGTTACAGTTCAGTACATATATTCTTGAATATTATCATCTCAGTGTTTACAAAATTTAAAATTCTGCTGTCGAATAACGACCAAAAGTTTAAACACAGTCATTTAGAGGCATAGAATATATTTTAGGAGCAGTTTAGGCCTATCATCTTGGTAACGCTCAAGTGTTAGATTGCGTTACAACAGGTCAAAGTAGTGCTTAGAAGTCTTCCTTTAGAAGTCAGGCTTTTTGCGGGCCAAGTTAGATATTTTGTGGTGACTTACTATGATAGTTGAGCTTTAAGGAAAAAAATATTTTTTTATAATATTATATAGCGCATTGGAGAATAAATTCATTGAATTTGCCCGTAATTCGATGTTTTCTCTAGCCGCCCCAAAGTGCCCTTACCATAGTAAGAAAATAAAAAAATAAAAAATGTCTGTATAGCTCAAATTAGGTCTGTTGATAGATTAATAATAGATAAATCAGTTGTGAGTTTTTCAATTTCGAACGGGGTTTCAATCGGTCGTGAGCGGTTATCAAAGATGCACTATTTTTCATGCATTTCAAAGGCCGCCAGACAAACTCAGATAGGAATTTCAACTTTTCTCGATTTCGACAAAAAAAAAAAAAAAAAAAAAAATCGGCCAAACCTTTAAATGTTTTTTTCGAAAATAGTTTACCCTAAGGGTCTTTTGGGCAAAGTATAAAGAAATCGAATTTTTTACAACTGTCGAACGATTCTCGATTTTTACAGACAGTCGCTCTTAAGATGCTCTACAGCACTGGTCAGCTTGGCCTTGAAACTCAAGAAAGTATAGTCAACAGAGCCTAGTTTTAGGTGATGCTGTATTTTGGAAAAAGGGGCCGTGAAAATATGTGAGCCATGCATCCAACATACCTAGAGCTTAAAACAACAACAAGCGGCTTGAAGTATTTCACATTAGCAGAAAGAGCGACGAAAATCATGCTGGAGGAATAAATGACATCGAAGATGAGTCACAATCCATAATGGTAGAATGGCCTGGCAACGAACCAGTGGATGGTTGCTACCAGTTTAATTCAAGGAGGACCTGGTATAAAGTGCTTATCACCTACTTATCACCTTACTACATGTTTGAGATGAGAGTACATGCCATTCCAATCTAGATGTTGATGACATTTCAAACAGTGAACTGCAGGAAAAAGTAAAAAATGTAAGTTGTAAAATTTGCAATGAGGAATCATTGGAACCAATTGCTAATACCTCTGGGGTACCTTTTGTGTCCAAAGAGCAATATATTCTAAACAAGGAGAAAATGTCGTAAAATGAAGTTCCATAAGAATTTCGTGCTTATAACTAACAGTCACATGAAGATATTTCCATAAGTCATCATTTACCACAGTCAAAAGAATCTAAATACCATCCCACCATAATCGCCAAATTTACATCTAGAAAGGCAAGAGACAAGTGTTACAAAAGCCGAGGAAAGCTAAAAAGCATGTCAACTAAAGATTTAGATATCAGTCATAAATTCAAAAACAAAATGTATGTCTCTGAAAGTTTGACATCGAAAAATCAACATCTCTTCAAGGACTGCATTAAAGCCAAAAAGGCTTAGAATGATGACATCACCTACACTTTCAGACAAGCAAATTCTAATATCAAATCCTGGAATGCACATCAACAGGATAAAGTTGAGTTGTTTAGTAAACTGGAGCCAAATGAAGTATCTATCACACAAGACTGAGCCATGGAATTCCTTCCGCAAAAACACAGGGAACCCAAGTGGGTTGGTTGATTTTTGATCTTTTTTTTTCACATCTCTGTGATAATACACAAGTTATCATCAGGTGTGCTGCTACCCCAGACGTAAGTTTTGTTTCTACTGCAGTTTTTTTTTCAGTGAAAGAAAGGTATTGAACAGTAGCAATGATTTTTGAGTTTAAAAGAAACACTTCAAATTCTAACTTCAAATTCAAGTATTCCTGTATACCAGTATTCCTGTATTCCAGTATTCCTGTATTCCAGTATTCCTGGAGGAATTTGAAAAGATAAGAATTGCATATTTCTCATAGTTCTTTTATGTTGCATTGTTGAAACGTTAAATCACATTTTTGTTTGTAAAACTACAACTATTCAAACTGGCCATATAATCCCACAGGAGATGATTTAATGATATGCAAAACTATGTGTTCAAGTTAAAGTTCTTTTTGTTAAACACATATAAATATGTTTAAAAAAATAACAATACAACAAGCAACATGCTAGTACTTCATTGTTGCCAAAATCTGTGTGACGAAGAACATCGTGCATCGAAACTACAAAGATAATAATTTACTCCCTGCAGAAGACACGAACCATGTGTGTAGCCCATGGTCAGAGTTTTCAAGATTAGGTTTGTGATATATGTACGTATATCTTCATTTATATATGTCGTTTGGCTGCTGAATAAGTTCAGCGTTTATCGTTGGCCGCATATTTTCCGTTTTGGAAATTTGTGGTACGATTCATTGCATTATTTGCCAGCTAATGTTTGTTTGGCGTTCAGTGTAGATTTATTTTGTTTAGTGTTTCAGTTAAAATTCTTGCTAAATGCGTTCGTCATTTAGTGCTCAAGTGTTTTAGTGTTTGGCTGTGTACTGGAATTTGTTTCAGTTGAAATTTTTGCCGAATGAGTTTGGCATTTAGTGTACGAGATGTACGTTTGTTTGGCTCAGTGCAAACTGGAAAGTGCTTCAGTTAAAATTCTTACCTTTATATGGGCTTCTAATGTGAAGACGTTTCTCAGGAAGGATGTAATAAACAGCAAAGATGACCTGAAGACATTACAGGCCAGTGTACATGAAACCAACATCATTAACAGCAATACCTTCAGCCTCTCAACACTCACCAACTACTTTAGCAGTTGGATCAAATTTGCCTCAGTCATTTCCTCCAACTAGTCCAGCCTCAACCAATGTACCATTATTCTCAACTGCTATAGCTGCAAGTTCACCGACTGTCACTTATTCACAAACATCCTCAATAACTGCAACACGTCAGCTCTCAGGACGTGATACAAGAAATGACATTGAAGAATGGTACCTGCAAAGAAATATATGCCAGTCTCTGCTGGATGGAAGACATGAGAGCAATGCTTGCACTTTAATTGCATTATATTTTTTATATTTTATACTTTTATATCAACAACAACAACAACAAACAACAACAACAAAGAAACAATCAGAGAAACAATCTCAGCATGCCTTCTAGTGGATGTGTCTTGGGCAGTGTTTGGAGAAAATCACTTATAGAGGCAATCACTACTGGAAATGCACTGCATGACGAACTGTTTTATGGTGATGCTGTCAATTTATCAGTTGATGAAGCTATCGGTGTAGCTGGTAATCAATACCACTACAATGTAGATGCATTCAAATGTATGGGGATATTTTTGTTTCAAATTTCCCATATCTCATGTTTTTCGCTTTATCGCTCTGAACATCCACACTACACCATATTTTTACATGCAGTTTTAATGTTAATAAAACCCTAAAGTTATGTTACCAAGGCAGTAACAGAGCAGTTGACATCTCCCACAGCACCCCAGCCCCCTGTGGATTCTACTCTGCTAAGGGAAGCCCCTCTGGACCAACCCATTCATGCCACTACAATTCTTCAGGCTGATACCCTGGTATCCAATGCAGTGGCCACAACACAATCTGTGCTGTCAGGTATTGATACAGCCGGGAAGACATTCCCTCAACATTGTTTACTTCAACGAGTCTCTCGGTTGATTGTCGGGTATCGTATAAAATAAAGGGAAAGATATAGAACAATGAATATTTCTACATATCTCTGTTGTTGAATAATTCCATCCTGGAAGACAAATTCCAACTTTCAATAAGTACGTCCCAAGGAAGACCCACAATAAGCATTGAGCCTGTTTCCAAACCAAGAAAGTTTTTGTCTATAGAATCTTGGCTTCATTGTTTTCATGTCTTTGGGCATGTATTGTCGCAAATTCCCAAATGAGGCCCCTGCCCTCATGAAGTATGGGGAGGTTGTACAGGATTTGGGTGCCAGGAGGCACAACTGGAAATTAAATGATGAGAATTTTCGTTTTTTACAGCCAAATCAAAAAAATACCAGTGGGGTCATGATCGAAAACACAAGGAAAAAAAACAAAAGACAAAGATATTATTGCTACTCAAGTTCTGATGACTCGAGTTCTGATGACTTCAGTTCTAATGCCTGTGATAACACGTTGAGAAGAAAAGAAATTTCTCACAACCACTTTAATTTAAAGACTCCAGTATTCCCTACTATGTATAATCCGCTAGTTAATGTCAACAATACTAACAAAGTTCATTATGGATTCTACGCTGTAATGCGCGCTCCGTTTCAACACCTAACACAACTAGGACAAACACATCCTTATCGATTTCCTTATTTTTATCCGCAGGCACAAAAAAATCCTTATAGAATTTGTCCTGTAACGGACTGCATGTGGAAAGGTAAAATTGTGACTTAATATAATAGATAGACCAGGGATTGTTTTTGATTCGCTTTCCTAATTTTTTTTTTTCTGGGACAAGATTCGACTATCATTTTAAAAACGTACACAATGTATCTAAGAAGAAAAACAAATCGAAGATTCATCTTTGTGCTTATTTATCTAGATACACTATTCTTTGATTTCACGTTACATTATTTAAGCCTCCCAGGAGAGTGCCAAAATTGCCGCCATGTTCTTATCTTTTGACGTTCTTGGGAATGCTTGCAACCCATCAATATCTTTATCTATATATATGTCTATATCTATATTTACCACAATTGTAGAATGAGGTCTCCCAATTCGCTTTTTCTGTATTTTTCGTTTTCATGTGTTCCATTTCTAGTACTTGTTGTTCAACTATTTGTTGTGTTCTAACTTGTAGGTACTCTACGACAGAATGAAATTATTTTCTGATTAAAATTGCAGTGTTCGATTGCCTGAAAATAACTCTATCATGGCCAGAGTTTGGTACTGTTAGTTAGCCACATTCTCAAGGAACAACATTGAATGGGGGAGGTGGGATTTAGTTTGTGTACGATTTTTAAAGCACTTTTTCTTACACTGCATGCTTAATTTTTCCAACATTATGAGGTAGTGTATCAACACTTTTGATGTTCCAGGGAGAACACGGTATGCTCAAATTGAAAAGGAAATGTTAGCTATTGTATTCTCCCTGGAAAAGCTCAACCACTACACCTGGACGTCTAGTCAGAATACAAAGTGACCACAAACTCCTGGAATCTATCCAAAGAAAGCCACTTGCCAGTGCTGCATGACGTTTGCAACGTATGAACGTGAAAGAACATGCATTTGGCCGACACCCTATCACGTGCATATCTACATACCTACTACAGTGCACCCTTCTGGAGCAGAATTTGAAAACGTCAATGCAGCTAGCTTTCTACCAGTGTCTGACTCAGAGCTAAAAAAGATTCAACAAGCAACAGCTGAAGAAAAAACACTGCAAGTTCTTAAAGATATCATACTCCATGGTTGGCCTGAAGACCGAAGAGACATCCCAGAAAAAAATCACTGCATACTTCAGTGTCAGAGATGAGCCACGCTGGGTCAGACTACCCCCCTCAAGTGATCATCGGGGGCACGAAGGGAATTATGGGTATAATTAAAGATGGCGTCTAGTATATTCAAAAGTGAATCACCATCGGCGAGTTTTAAAGACTTTATTCTAAACAGAAAGATGTATTATCTTTCCAAAACCGGTATTACTACAGCTATGGGATCAATTTCGTCATTTTTCCGTGAAGTGGAGACAAGTGTGGAGACACTTGAGGAGAAATATTTGTCAGATGCTCGCCACAGTGACGTTCAAATGCTTGTTGGCACACGCAGCATGGTAGTACGATGCTTAAAAAAAGTACACGATAAAATATTACGCAGATTTCATCAAAAGCCAAATCTTGCCTCACCTTGGATGGGAAACTTCACTATGGATGTGCCCATGGAAGTCTTTGCTATAGTTAGTAAAAACATTGTTCAGCACAATAATTTTGGCCACAAGTTTCACAAAACTAACTGCTGCATGACTAAAGAATTTACCGATCGAAGGAAGGCACGACTTAGGTTGGACTTGGATCGTAAAGTGTGAAAACAGCAAGTGCTCTTCACAGTATGGAAATAAGAGTTCAGTACGTCGGACAAAAGTAAAGGATTCGAAATAAATAAAGCTTTTGCTCTCGGCATGAAGGCAATCCACAAACGACATGCGTCTGGAAATAAACTATGTAGTTTCATTGGTTTGAACCAGTCAACAAGCATTACTGGACAGAAACTACGAACAAAATTGCGGAAGATACAAAGTCACTTCTAGAGGGTAAACTGAATAATGCTAGCCTTGAATTAAAGGAGAGAACACTGCTGGAAGGTGAACTTCAATGTCAGAAGGACGACTTGAAGGACAAGGTTGTGGATGCTGAAATCACAATAGACTGCTCTTGGAGTGCTCTTAAAACAACCAAAGTTCAACTGGGGACAAATTGCCTGGACTTCCCACCAAATCTTACTACATGATTTCTTCAAAAGTGTGTCTCGGATCTTTTTTTTAAAGTTATTGTAGATTTTGTTTCGGATACACTAATTTAGTATCATGGTATAAAAGAACATGATGCTATGCTAGAAATGGGGCCAATCAAATTAACCCCTCATGATCTGGTGACACTTATACAGAGCTTAAGAGGTATCCAGTACTTAAGAAATTATTGCCACCAGGAAAGGAAGGATGGCTGACTGACAAAGTTAGTGATTAAATATAGCTCATAAAAGTATAAAGATTTATTTCAAAAAAGCTTAGTTTTGTGGTTTTGTTTATAGGCTATTGATGCATTAGTGTGGCGACTCAGTATCAAGTACACTGATACATTTTCAGCTGATACCACACTTTGTATGGTAGTGCAGAATGGCATCAGTACTCGCCGTTTATGGCATGGTGACACATTTAAAGATGTGAAAATACTGTTTATCCCTATGAATGGACGTTATTGGTGAGAGAGAAAAACTAAATGAAATAACAAGTTAGTTAAATAAAAATATTACGTTGTCCTCTTTAATGTGTATGAATTTCACTTATCAAACAGGTGTTCCACAAATTGGAGAAGAAAAGGTATTACTTGGATCCCATGGAAGGAAAGTCATACAAAGTCATCAACCACCAGTCATGTCCTCAACTTGCCAGGCTTATCGATAAACTTAGGTAAGCAGGAAGAAATCTAGTACTGATTGTACAGCATAATTATGTATTATAGCTGAGAGAGAGCTTATGAAGATTTGTTACTAAATCCGGCCAAATAATCAAATAAGGTAATGGAATCAAGGGACTTACAAAATATCAATTTCAACATTTTCAGTTCTGTGGTAGATATCAAAACTAAATGGGAATGTAGGAAGTGGCCATGTGAGCAACCCATTCATTTTACCCAGACTGATGGTTACAACTGTGGTGTTTTAACCTGCCTAGTGAGTATCGCATTGTGAATATGGCGATTCAACGTCACAAAATCACTTCACACATATATGGGTCTTGCAATGACGATATCCAGGAGTAAATGTTTTTTCTTTCAAAATATTTTTTTATATGTTGTTTGTAAACTTCAATTATCCTATATGCCATTGCCCTTTTGTTTATTTAAGGAGGAACATAGCAGTATGCAAAATTTGCAAAGAAGATGATGAGGAGGATTGGGTTGGCTGCAACACCTGTTGACAGTTCTTCCATGCCAGCTGTTTGAAAGTTGACTTCCATGAAACACTTGCAGGATATTTCTTTTGTCCATGAAGTTCGTTTGTTTACTGATGTATGAGAATTACATTTCAGCATAGAGTGTACTTAGTTAGTCATAATTTCCATTGGTCTAAAGAAGTTAAGTGCTTTGTGAAGAGTAGTTAAATCTATTTTCATATCGGCTTTTCAGTAGAGGATTTGGTTAGAAGTGAGCTATGTTGTGCATGAGCATTATCCGTAATTTGGTTCTATTGTGGAAAACCAAGTTTGCTGAGTGGAAACAGATACATTGAGTTTGCACCTTTTGCTACTGAGGAAAAGAACCAGTAGTTGTAACCCTGACATGTTATCAGAGCTTTTTCTTGAATATTACTGAAGAATGACGCTGAACATTTAAGTTGAGCAGTGGCCCTGGGCAACAGCCGTCGAAGTTTGATAAGAGGATCATTTTAGTACCTTTTCCAGCAGTATTTGCTGCATATTATATTTACAAAATATTTACATATCTTATTCAAGCAAAACAATTGCAATAATCAGGTCTGTACTCTCATTTTCACTATGATCCAAGCTTCAAGACTTATTAAAAGCTTTCAAACGCCTACTAACATCTCACCTGAAAAAATATGACTACTGTTTCTTTTATATTATATATTTTTCATTTAAAGAACCTTGTGACTTAAACCTGTTTCGGTAATCTAAATAGATCAATAAATAAATGAATAAATGAATAGTAAGCGTTTCGATTTTGTAGATCAGTTATCAAGCCCTTAATTTACACTGGATTTTCGTATCGTTTTTTCGGCCCGACTCTACGTCCAGGGGATAGCATTACCCTTAAGTAACATCCTGTTAAGAATGATAGCACTCAACGGGAACGCAAGTGCAGTGAGGATAATTATAATTGGCTTAAATAATTAATTTTACGCTCTCTGATTGGCTGAAAATAGTATTCGTCAAAATTGACATGGAAAAAACCCGAAAAAATCCAAAAGGATAACATCATTTCCAAAGGTTACATCGTAGTCATTGTCTGTGAAAAATTCTGTCCAATCGCATGTGGGGAACCGTCAGAATCTGTTTGCAAAATTCTCACGCCTCCACACTTGTAAGCCACCATTGGTAAAAGACGATTCTGACTTTAAGTTCACATATATATTTTCAAATATTGGTTCCATTTGTTGTTTTCTGAGCATTTCTTTTGCTGTAGAATTGTAGGAAGACTTCCTCTGGTGCGCATCGGAAGAGTTTAAAGCCATTCGTTTCTACGAATATTAGCTGTTTAAGTCATGACGTGTGGCACCATGCAAACGTTGACTCAGCAAATCTTAGAATAGTCACTTTCAATGAAGGCATTTATTGTGCTCCTCTTGATAAAGGACATAACAAGACAAGAAAACGAAAGATTTAAATGGCATGTCATGGCAGGATCTCTTCAGAAGAAAAATATAGAAGACTAGCAGAAGTTGAATTGTTTGTTGAGTGTTGTGAAAACTTCACATGTTCAAGCTCTTGTCTTCTTTCTATGTAAGCCTCTCAACTGCTTGTCATTCCTTTTTATGACAATATGAAATATTATTTTACGAATTTTTCAATCTTTGATGTCAATTGTATGTTTTCCCCTTTACTATATGAATGGATTGTTTTATAGGAAACTGTGAATACTGAATTCACAACGACCTGTCAACAGGGTACAAAGATACCAAGTCTGCCAGTCAGGCCCTATCAGGATGCCATGGAAAGAACGAAGAGAGACACGAGGAGTCAGATAGTTGACTATCTAAAGAACTTCCCAATAAAGTTTGCACACAATGATCATGGAGCTGTGTTACAAGAAATTATGGCTGATATTGTAAAAAGCACATTTGGACACAACACTACAGGTACAATAGAAGTCACTAAAGTGATTACCTAAAATGTTATATTGGCAAAACTCGCCGTAATTTGTGTTTCTTTCCCACGAAAAAATCATTCTTATGCCAAAGTTTTATAAGATCAAACAATTTTTCGTACAAAACTTATTATACATATTGAAAAACTTCTATTTCCTACCAAAAATACGAGATAAAAAATATGTGAGATTGTGGATTTTCTCATTGGTAAACAGCATATTTGTAGCTCTAAGTGGGCACAATATTAGGTCCTCTGTTATTCCTGTTGTACATAAATGATCTACCTAATTGTCTTTTAAACTCCAACCCAAGAATGTATGCAGATGACACTAGTCTGACATACTCAGATTGTGATCCAAAATTGATTCAGTCACATCTTAATACAGATCTGAAAAACATCATTGGTTAACTAAAAACAAACTTACGTTGAATATCACTAAAACAGAATTTATGCTGATTGGCTTGCGGCTAAAGCTCAACACTCTTGCTGCCACACCAGCTCTCGAAATCAATGATTTACCAATTAAACAAGTTAGTACAACGAAATCACTTGGCGTTCTTATAGACAGCAATCTTACTTGGAAAAATCATATCAAAAAGCTGTCTAAAAAAATCGCATCTGGTATTGGGGCCCTAAAACGAATTAGGTCATTTGTCCCAATATCTACAATGAATCTTATTTTCAAAGCCTTAGTGCAATCCCATTTCGACTACTGTAACATTGTTTGGGATAATTGTGGCGTAACTCTCTCGGACAAACTTCAAAAGCTTCAGAATCGGGCAGCACGAGTGTTGACCTCCTCTAGTTATGATGCAGATGCTGGGCCCTTGATTGAAAAACTGGGGTGGTCTACCCTTAAGGTCCAACGACTTAAACAAAAGGCCATCTTGGTTTTCAAGGCCTTACACGGCATCGCTCCTGAATACATAAGCTCTAAATTTGTATTCAGGAGAGACACCACCTCTTATTCTTTATGAGACTCAAATTGGACCAACAAATTGGACGTTCCTCTTCCACGCACGAATTATCTCAAAAATACATTTACCTATAGTAGTACACAATTATGGAACAGTCTGCCAAGTAACGTAAGGCAGGTCGAGTCTCTTAAGGAATTTCGTCGACTATTGGTATAGCAAAGCACGGCATTCATGGAAAGCAGGTTTTTATTTTAGATTTATTAGATTAGACTTAGTGTAGTATAACTCATTTGTTTTAATATTCGTAAATCCTGATGAATATACCATGGTAAAATAAAGTATTATCTATCTATCTATCTATCTATCTATCTATCTATCTATCTATCTATCTATCTATCTACGGGCTCCCTGTGTTAATGAGGGAAGTTTTGATGCTCCGTAGATTTTTAAAAATGTAAGCGTTTTAAGGACACAGATTCCCGATAATTTCATTTCATTTAGTTTTTAAAGACATACTTTAACTCCTGTTCAATTATGGACGCAAATCCTCAAGTTTCGAGCGACGAATCGACAACCAAAGTTAGTAACAACAAAGTGCCACGTGTGATTGCAAACGAACCGGACCGTACTTTTAGCCGATATATCATCGACGAGTTCAAAACTAAAGCAAGTGGATCCAAATCAGTGCCATTTGAATCTATAGATCCAAATCTCTACAAACCCAAGGCTAAACTAGTGGGGTTTCGAACATCAGAAGATCGTATAGCTTTATGGATCGAAGCAATTACAACACGTTACATTGACTCCATGGCACACGAACAAGAAGTCATTGTAACATGGGAAGAACTTGAAAGTTACGCTAATCCGGGGAAGCCAGATAAGATAGTTCTTTCAGTAAGGAGAAAAGACGAGAAACTATTTGTTCTCTCAGTTTTTATCACTACTGGGAGAATTCAAGTTCAAGGAGCTTATCACGCAAAATGGTCAACAAAAGAGTTCCCGCTTCTGATGAAAATTATCAACAAAATAACAGAATCTGGAAACTCATCGCCTGATCTCACAATAGAATCCCAAGAATGTTTATTTCCAGTCTCCGACGAAGAAGAAACAGAAAGTGAGACGGAATCAGAAGACGAAGAAGAAGACGAAGAAGAAGACGAAGACGAAGAACCGGAAATCAAATCCAATGACCTTTCTGATGTCAATATGTTGACAGAAACAATTGCCAAAGTTGAAAATGATTTTATTAAATCTAAAGTTAATCTTGAAGAAGAACTGTATAAAATCAAGAAATCCCTGGATGAGGTTTTGTTCGTAAAAGATAGAATTGTGCAATTCGAAAACCAAACAAAAGCTCACATTTCTGGATTTGACAGTCGATTATACAACAACGAATCTCAGACCAATCAGATAAGCAACAAGTTGACAGAAATGTCAACTATGGTCAAGACTCTACAAGATCAGAAAAAACAACTCATCTCCAAACAAAATCAAATGCAAACTGAGATTGAAGAGTTAAAAAAGGAAAACGGCAATCTTAAAAAAGAATTATTTATTGTCAAAGAAGTCATGCAGAAGCATGAAAACGCTCTCCATAGTGAAATTCATCTAGATGAAGAAACTAAACAAATACCTAAACAACCTGAATCTCATCATGTCCAACAAGAAATGTCCACAGAAATGTCGCAATCAGAGTCAAGTGATGAGTCCATACTTCTCATCATTGATTCTAATGGCAAGTTCATCAAACCGTCATTATTATGCCCCGATAAGTGCCTTGATCATAAGAAGTCTTATACTCTACAACACGCTAAGGATAACATTAATGTTAGCATTCTTCAACCAACAACTGTCTTAATTCATTGTGGAACTAATGATCTTGAACACTCAAATCCAGATTATATAATCAAACAAACGCAAGATCTAATAGAAATGACGGCCAAGAAATTCAGTCAAGCAAAGATAATATACTCCAATTTATTACACCGTCAAGATTCTATACAAAGCAGTATAACCAAAGTAAATGAAGCCATGGAACATTATTGCAAAAGGTCTAATATTAAGTATTTGGACAACAGCCACATATCTAAACCACATCAATTTCACGACTTCAAACACCTTAATCAACGTGGGTTCAAGTTCTTTGCTAAGAATTTGAAAAGTGCAATTTATGGTACAGCCACAAGACAATCAAGATCTGAACAATCACCACGTCTTCCATCCCCTGATTTCTGGTCAAACAGAAGTCAAACTCCGATACCTCAAGCACCTCGAGACATCCCTTTACAGAATGACTATCCTACATACGCCTCAATTACCGCTTCTCCTGCAAATTATCAACATCCAAGACAGGCCATACGTCCGATTCCAACTTCTCTTCTACATCCGGCACGACCTACGACCTCTGGCATAATTAATTCATCAGGTTTGCCAATACCTTTGAAAACTCTTATACAACAGTTACAAATGTTTATTTAAGTATAGTTTGTTTATTTTATTGAGCTCTATATATACACACATATATAGATATATAAATGTTACTTTATTTTTATAGTTTTTTTTTATATTATTTTTATATTTATTTCACTTTATTTTATAGTATCGGGATCTGTTCTTTCTAGCTTTCATTCTATTATATCAGTTAGCGAGTTTTTCAAATAGTTATAGTCGCACTAGTAAGTATTCAAGAAATTTTACTGTGCAATGATAAATTTCGGTAAGAGATTATCGTTTTGTACATGGAATATAAACGGATTACATAACAAATTAATTGGCGATAAAACACAGTGCTTTGACTTTATAAATGAAATTACTAAACACGACTTCATATTACTAACAGAGACATGGACAACGATCATTCCTGACATTGAAGGCTATTGTCAACTTTCGATTCATCCTCAGAAAATCAATGATGGTAATAAGAAAAATTCAGGAAGAAAGTCTGGCGGAGTCTCTCTTTTATATAAAAAAATTTACAAAAATAAGATCGCTTTAGTTAAGTCATCAAAAAATTTTCTTTGGTGTAAGCTTTGTAAAACGGTAATAGACAAACAAAAAGATTTATATTTATGTGGTGTTTACATACCACCAGAAAACTCTAAATATTTTGATATTGAAATCTTTGAAAACCTTGAAAATGATATTGCAACGTTTTCAAACAAAGGTTTTGTTATTCTTCTAGGAGATTTTAATGCTCGTACAGGTAAAGATATTGATGTAGTTTGTAAAGAAGGTAATAATTTTTTACAAAACGATCGTAGCGCATTATCTTTAACGCCATTTTCAAGGAACAATTTTGATGTTAAAATTAATTCACATGGGCGAAGACTACTTAACATATGCAAGTCATTTGATCTTAAAATTTTAAATGGTAGAATTAGCGGAGATTCTTTAGGGAAACCTACATATCATGGTAAAAATGCTGCCAGTACAGTCGATTATATCATTGCAGATCAGGATTTTTTCAGTTATATAAAATACTTTATTGTAGATCAACCAACATTTTTATCTGATCATAGTTTGATCTTCACTTGGATACAAACCTATTCGGAGATTTTTGACTCCGACGATCAGACCAATACAAATCTTAATTCGCTCCAAACAATATCACCACAATTTATTTGGACTTCAGATTCCATTGAACCTTTTAAAAATGCAATGTCATCTCAAGAAGTTAAAAACCTGATAAATGCCTTTTTATCTAAAGAATTGAAAGAAATTACTTCGGAAACAGTAGAAACGGCCATAAATTGTGTTAACACAATCTTTGTAACAGCCGCAAGTAAGTCTTTAAAACTTAAATTACATAAAAGAAAGAAAAGAAAGAAACTATTTTGTAATAAGAAATGGTTCGATTTTGAATGTAGAAAAGCACGAAAAGAGCTAAGGCAGTATTCTAATCAGAAACATTCTGACCCGTCAAATCTCGTATTGAGGGCTTTGTATCATCAAAAATTGAAACAATTTAAAAATTTGTTAAAATCAAAAAGGCAGAACTTTCAAAATGAAAAGCTTATGGAACTAGAAAGAAATTCAGATAACAGTAACTTTTGGAAAGTTCTCAAATCAGCTAATGAAGATATCAATGAAAATAAAATCCCTCCTATATCAGAACAGAAATGGATTGATCATTTTAAATCACTGCATTCGCAAAAGGACGTTTCTAAAGATAAGCAGTATGTTGTTGATCGCCTAACCCAAGAGGAAACTGACCCTCAAGTTGAGATTAACACTGATATAAATTGTTTGATAACTGAAAAGGAAATTGAAACCTGTACAAAAATGTTAAAAAATGGAAAAGCCGCATCCGCGGATAAGATAAAAAATGAAATGATCCGACACAGTATTAGCGAAATGTGTCCAGTTTTCAAAAAACTTTTTAATATTATCTTAGAATCAGGAGTTTTTCCCGATAATTGGTGTGAGGGTTCTATTACCCCAATCTTCAAAAGTGGTGATCAATCAGATACAAATAATTATAGAGGTATCTGTGTTTCTAGTTGTCTAGGGAAATTTTTTGCTGTAATTTTAAACCAAAGATTGTTAAAGTTTACACAAAAACATAATCTTTTACATAAATCTCAAATCGGTTTCTTGCCAAAACACAGAACATCAGACCATATTTTCACTTTACGTTGTATTATTGACAGATATGTAACAAATACAAGCGGTGGCAAAATCTATGCATGCTTCATTGACTTCAAAAAAGCTTTTGATTCAATTTGGCATGATGGTTTATTATTTAAATTACTCCAAAATAACATAAATGGAAGTTTTTACAACATTATTAAAAATTTATATTCAAAGTCATCATGCTACATTAAATTAGGTTGTAATCGCACAAAGACTTTTAAATATGCACGTGGCGTTCGTCAAGGCTGCATATTGAGTCCTTTACTTTTCAATCTCTATTTGAATGACTTATCTTTACTACTTGATGAGTCATTTAGAACAGATCCAATTTTTTTACCAAATGGAAATAAGCTCACATCACTTATGTATGCTGATGATTTAGTATTATTATCAAAGTCGAAAGAAGGTTTGCAAAATTGCATTAATTCTGTAACAAGTTTTTGCACAAAATGGCAAATGACAATCAATGAGAAAAAATCAAAAGTTATGATTTTCTCTAAGAAAACTCTCAAAAAGTCTAAACAACACTCTTTCACGTTACAAAACAATCCACTCGAGACCGTCAAGGAATACACTTACTTAGGAGTTAAGTTAACTTCAACGGGTAACTTTGACGCTCATTTACTTCAATCGAGAGAAAAAGCTTTACATGCTTTCTTTAGGATCAATCGCACAGTTGATTTTACAAAACTTAAAGCACAACAGGCCAATAAACTTTTTGATTGTATGGTATCTCCAATCCTTACGTATGCTAGTGAAGTATGGGGAGTTTATCGAAAACATGATTTTGAGAAGTGGGAGAAAAGTCAAACAGAAAAAGTAAATTTACGTTTTTGTAAATATTATTTAGGAGTTAGTAGTAAAGCTTCGAACATAGCCTGTCGGGCTGAATTAGGTAGATTTCCTTTAAAAATATTTATCGACAGATTGATACTTAAATATTTTAATCATCTAATTAGCTTGCCCGATTCTTCATTCGCTAAACAAGCGTTTTTCATGTCAAAATCTTTACACGAGAAACATAAACCTTGTTATCATACGCATCTACTTTCAATGTTAAGATCGTACAACATAGACGTTTCAAACAGACTGACTAATCCCATTACTAACGTCACTCTTCAACAATATAACGAATTAATGAAAAAACATTATATTAAGGCATGGAAATCTAATTTAGAAAAATCAAGAAAATTAGAAGTATATAATTCAATAAAGAAAACCTATGAAACAGAAGATTACTTAAATACTATACAAAACTTTGATCAGCGAAGATATTTCACAAAATTAAGAATTAGTAATCATAAATTAGCTATAGAGACAGGAAGATATGGAAAACAAAGGGTGGAGGTCGAACAGAGACTTTGCATCTTTTGTAATCATAATCAAATCGAAACAGAAGAACATATGCTATTAAAATGTTCTCTGTATTCAAATTTAAGATCAAATCTATGCAACAAGTTGACTGACCTAATAGATATAAATAATTTAGATATTTCAACTTTACTAAGTTCTAAAAATCAAGCTCTTTACTATGTGTCTAAATTCATTTTGAAAGCTTTTGAACTTAGAAATAGCAAAACGCAAAATGATGTTAAAAAATAATATAATTTAATCAGAATTTATTCATGGTAAATATGATTAGTCCGAAGTTCAAAAGCAAAATCATATTGATATATTCTAGTCAATTATTGTAATTCAATCAATTTGTAATTATCTATAGAGTTTATGTTATATCACAATACTTTAGCAATACCTGTAAATTCATAGGTCATGCCAATAAAGTTATCTTATCTATCTATCTATCTATCTATCTATCTATCTATCTATCTATCTATCTATCTATCTATCTATCTATCTATCTATCTATCTATCTATCTATCTATCTATCTATCTATCTATCTATCTATCTATCTATCTATCTATCTATCTATCTATCTATCTATCTATCTATCTATCTATCTATCTATCTATCTATCTATCTATCTATCTATCTATCTATCTATCTATCTATCTATCTATCTATCTATCTATCTATCTATCTATCTATCTATCTATCTATCTATCTATCTATCTATCTATCTATCTATCTATCTATCTATCTATCTATCTATCTATCTATCTATCTATCTATCTATCTATCTATCTATCTATCTATCTATCTATCTATCTATCTATCTATCTATCTATCTATCTATCTATCTATCTATCTATCTATCTATCTATCTATCTATCTATCTATCTATCTATCTATCTATCTATCTATCTATCTATCTATCTATCTTTATGGTCTAGCGAAAATAAATACAGATTGAATGTTCAATTTTTCATTGACAGTCTATATGCACAAAAAACTGTGGTTCTTGTTTGTACTACATTTCAAAGGTTGCATTACTATCTTTCACTTTATTACTAGCAAGAAGTAAAGCGGTATTTGATGTTTTATGTTTTTAATATTTATTTATTCCAATGTAGGACGCTGTAAAAATACGTTTCATGGCTGGAGAGAAAAGATTTTGGAGGATATTGAGGAGAATTGTATGGCAAGAGGCATGCAAGGTGTGGAGACGATGTTGACAAGCTGTACGTGAGAGAAGTTTGGTGACAGACTTGCGAGGGGTGGTGGACACCAAATTGGCCCCTTCGATGAAATAACTTCCTTTTTTCGACCATGAATATGTATTCCTCGCAAGGGTTGCAGCTAAGTGATACTAGCCAATATCAAGATTTCCTGAAACTCCACACTGGGAAAAGTAAATCACGAGAAACTAGTAAGTATTATTATTCCTTTTCATGTCCTACCATTCAAATTTAAACATTGAAAATGCTTTCAAATGACGTACTTCCCGTGGCAAAAACAACCTGGCCATCAAACTTTTACTGCTGGTTCAGCCAAAGACCCTCCAAAAGACAGCAAATTTGTTTTGAAGACTAAAGTAATTTACAAAAAATATATATTTGCTTTTTATTTTTTTAATTTTTTTATTTTTTGTAAGTGAAATACTTTTGCAGATTTTGGTATATAACATTTTTTCTGTAGTAGCCAACTTTCTAGCAACTTTTCATTGCCACCTTATTCCAGGAACCCTCTTTCCACAGTTTACCCCCATAATTTTATAGTATACTCATTACTGGTAATACTATATTGCATTTATATATTGTACCACAAATTTAACCTTCATCTTAGAGTCTGTAATATATTTCTCCTTATAGTCACTGGGATTCAGTCAGCCAATATCAGTTCTCCTATCATCAAAGACATCACCAACAATGCAAAAGGATTTACTTCTAGAATAAAATTGATTGCCTGAAGCAACTCATGATCATATTCTACCTACATGCATTTGTGTTGGTGGCATAAATGGGAAAAAGAGTCTAAAATGTAATGCAAAATCCCTTCAAATTATGAACTTCATTTTCAAATATGATTATCTGGGTTGCCTTTTCAACTCCTAGTGAATGCTTTATACATATATCTATATATCTACATATGCATATAAATTATCAGTTTTTTGATAATTTATACATTGATTCTGGGAAAATGTTAACACAAAGAAGATTTTGAAGATATGTATATATATATACATTTGCTATAAAAAGGGAGGTCCCTCCAAAATATGCCTATTAATAATTGTGAAGTACAGTATGTTGCCCTAATTCGGGACGGTTTTAGGAATAACCGTTATATCAAAGCCCAGAATCATTGTAGCGATGCAATATTTACCATGAAGATAGAGTCGAACATCATGAAGTCGGTCACTAAAGCTCATATGTTTAAGTCACGAGTAACTTACCACAGTTTACAAATTTATCGCCCAAGTTGGTGGTCCTAATTCGGGACAGTTGGTCCTAATTCTGGACACAAACACTATGCGATTTGCTCTTCGATTTCCTCGCTTCCTACTCGCTGGTTCATTGGGAAATTAGAGGAATATTGCTTGTCATTCTCATAGAGATTTAAAATATACAAATAAGCCTAATCAAGAAGATGTGAAGGCAACGCACGTGCGTGTTTGTTTAACGCTAAAAATTCGCGCGGATTTTGGCAATTTTTGGCAATGGCAATTTTACTTGAAAATTATCGATTTTATAACATGCAAACCAAAAGATAAAACTCTTGTTGCACCACACTCAACCGAAACGTGCCGTATATAGTTCACTCTAACAAGCATGGCTCGTGTGATTATCCAAAACGCCGTGATAAAAGGCTGTCCCGAATTAGGCACACATGGTTAAAATATACCAATGTTTTGAATGTAGTCTCAGGTATAATAAGTTTGAATTGTTTAATAATTTTTTTACACACCGAATAGAACAATGATTTAGGTGTGAACTCAGCTTAAAAACAATAATCCAGGAGTTATACTTTATCAAAAAACGATTTTAGAGCTATGTTTGGTAATGTTAAGTCAAGCGAAAACTCGTATTCTGAGAAATAATGTAGTGACTTACCTTTACAAAATGCTCTTGTTCTCTGCTGTAAATTAATGCATAAAATCCAAAATGTTCGTCATGCAAGGAAACTTATTTACATTTGATGTTGTCACGTTTGTTTTAGTTTATTCATAATTTGCACAGAATAACTACGATTCAAACACGAAGTGTCCCGAATTAGGGACCGTCCCGAATTAGGGCAACACACTGTACTTTGATTTTTGGCATAATTATGATACTTCTACTTGTACTTATTATAATTATTTATTTTTAACTTCTATAACTGTTGGTATTTTCATTTGAACTTCTAACTCCTCCTTTTTTGTCCACATTCTGTCTAAGTATGATTAAAAATTCATGTACACTATATTGTTTTTCATTATGTTTACATTTACTTTTATGTTTCAGTTGACTTCTTAACAGAACTCTTTGTTTTTGGAGAAGACACATACCATATGCAAGAATTTGATAAAATGAAAGCAGTGTCTGTGAAGAGAAGAATTGTCTCCCTAACAGAAGAAGCTGAAAACACATATGATGACATACATGATGATTGGGAACTCAACATATGTAAACGCTACAGCAATGATGCACTAATTGGTGATAAGTTTAAACTTATGAAAATGAAAATTATTTGACAATCTATTTTTAGTTCTACTCACGCATGCACCTCAAATTCTGTGATTGATATAACCATTCAATTAATAATAAAAGACACTTTCAAGTGTAATTTCACCTCACATCTCTAATTATTTTTCATATTTGTTTCATTTTTTTTCAGCTCTCTTTTCCCCTGGAAAGTCCCAGGTTTTAAGGCTATCAGTTCCCATAGAAATCCTTTTTCAACTAATTCAGCATCACCATGCAATTCCAAATGAAGATTGTTATGGGTTTCCTGTGTTATACAACCACTGACCGGCGGTTTGTTGTTGGAGTTAAGATGGCGGACATTAAAGGATAGTGTTAAATCGATGCAAGGGAATCAACGTACATCTCACGAAGCTGCTTAGACGACATAGTACAACACACAAAGGAAGACCCCATATCACAAGAGCTAGATCGAGTGATCCAGGAAGGCTGACCAGAGACCAAAACAGAGGTACCACTACCACTTCGTCCATATTATCATTGCCGTGATGAGTTGTTCACTCAAGAAGGTATAATCTTCAGGGGTGAAAGAGTTGTCATCCCCACCTCATTAAGGAAAACGTTGACTAAGAAACTCCACTCCTCCCACATTGGAGTTGAACGTTGCCTCAGAAGGGCCAGGGTTTGTCTCTACTGGCCAGGAATGGATGCACAGCTCAAGGACTACATCCAATCATGTGAAACATGCCTAGCTACGGGGAGGAAGCAGCAGAAGGAGACGATGATAGCACATGAAGTGAAGGGGCGTCCATGGTCAAAAGTAGGAATGGACCTCTGTGAGCTGAACGAAGAGACTTACTTGATAACAGTTGACTATTTTTCAAATTTTGTAGAGGTAGACTTGCTTCAACATACCAAGTCCAGGGATGTTATTCACAAGGTAAAGGCACACTTTGCACACCATGGAATTCCCAATGTCATGGTGTCTGATAATGGGCAACAATTCGCAACGCAAGAATTTCAAGACTTTAGTAAGCAGTAGGGCTTCCAGCACGTCACATCATCCCCAAGATACCCCCAGAGCAATGGTCTGGCTGAGAATGGTGTCAAAACAGTTAAATGTCTGATGACGCATGCAAAGATTGCAAAAGAAGATGCCTACCTTTCACTCCTCGACTTGAGGAACAAAATGTTACTATGTGACATCAGGTTACCTTTGCCGGCAAAAGGAGACAATAACAAGCTCAAAGCTAAAGATATACCTGCAGCTGAACTAGATTTAAGTAAGTTATCCACATACAGAGTAGAAGAACTGAAGTTTTGGCTTTCCTGCTGTGGTCATTCCCTGAAAAATCTACCAACAAAATCAGCGTGTGTTCAAAGGTTAGTTTGGGGTTGTACACAACGTCATGTCGATCATTATCATGATTTTGGTTGGAAATTTCAAGTTTGTAGTTCTCCCGCTTCTCCTTTTAAAAATAGAAACAACGATTACATGAAGAATGGACATCTTGTAAACATCTTAGATCCATCGGAGTTGAGTATTTAGCATTGAGGGAAGGAGTCGAAAATTGAAACATCCAAATGCAACACGTCCTGTAGTAACACAATGCCTCCCAATCTATTTCAACACAATATCTCTCAGGTAAAAGTTTAGATCATTTCCATGCTTGTATATTGTTTATTTACGAGACTTATCTTTCACTGACTAAACTGTTTTTTACCTAATGACACAGTCAAAATCAGATGTTAAATGTCACACAATATTTAGTTGTTTGTTTAATTATAGGCAATTACTGGAAGACTAGCCTAGATCTGAAGTGGACCAGGAAGTTCACTGAAAATTAACCATTAGAGAAAGAAAAGTATTTTTTAACAATTGTGTTGTACGAACTGAAGCCTGTTAAAGGAAAAGCTATGATAGTTTGTGTGCCAACGGATATCCGTAAGCAAGAGCTTCTTAAGAAAGGAATTGGGAAACAGGCTGCATATGATAGGAATTTCCAGCCCTACGAAAACTATGTACTCCTCACGAGCATTTCGCTTGCCCCATTTAATGCCCGCGATAAATTTTGAATGTTCAGCGGTATTTCCCATTGCTGCCGATCACTCAGCCACGAAATTTAAATTCCTCTACAATTGACGTTTCAGTGAATAAATAAAGCGCTGATGAACAAAATATTATCCGCCGTGTAATGCTGCGAGAAAAGTGTGCCATTTGCGCAACTAAGACAACTAGCAGGATTTATACTATTAAAGCTGAGAAGATTGAAGACTTGAAGACCTGTTTTAACAAGGTTTTTAGCGTTAACACTGCAACAATATGCGCTGCTTGCTATAAGCAATTCAACAGATGGATTGCAGATGGAAAACTCGGTAGTTACGACAATCTTGTACAAAGTCGTGGACTTAAACATGTTTCGAAAAAGTATCTGACCAAAAAAACGAGAGAAGACTGTCTAAACCCTGTCCAGCCGTCCTGCAAACTTCTTGAACTTCCTACAGAAATCCTGACTTTAGTTCTGACCTACTTACCACCTCGAGATGTTTGTACCATGTCTACAACTTGTCGTCAACTTCAAAAATTCTGCCAGTCGGCAAATTACGTTTGGAAGCAGCATTATTTCCAGAACTTTGGAATTGAACCATGTTACACAGAATCTACCCTTTCATTCTGAACACTCAATCTGAACTCTTACTTTTATGAGACTGTCAACAGCCAACGCAAATAAAACTCACTGAAACAATAGCTCAACTTCAATCCCGATCTACAATTGCACCAAAACTACAAGCCAATCTATTAAAACTACGACAAGACCACTCAGAGGACACCCCAGTGACTGGACTACATGATCTATTACTTCATAACGTCGCCAAAAAGAAACTGGCAAAAAGCAAAGATGGATTCATTTTTGCGAACGCTCAAAAAGGGAAGCCAATCAAGCTAATGCATATACCAGCGTCACAGAAAGGGAGTGCAGTAGCGTCTTCAAGTACTACAGGCTATGAATTCTACAGCGTACCAAGAGGGTCAAGAGGTGGTGGTGTAGCTCTTCTCTTTAAAAAGATGTTGAAGTTTAAGAAGCAAACTCTCGTCAAAACAAAATTCAATTCTTTTGAATTTACAGATTTATTAATGAAACATTCCTCAACAAATGTGAGAATTGTTGTGGTCTATCGTCCACCTCCGAAGAAGGATTCAATTAATTTATTCTTTGATGAATTTTCAAGACTGTTGGAAGAATTGGTGACTGCTTCGGGTGCTCTCCTTCTAGTTGGAGATTTCAATTTTCACGTCGATGTAAATGGAAATCCACATGCCATGCGATTTCTTCAATTATTGAATACATTTGATCTTCATCAAAATATTACTGGTTCTACACACAAGAATGGTCATACTCTCGACCTAATCATCACCAGGAAAGATGAGCTTATTGCCAAGGATTTTTCAATATCTGATCCTGTTATTTCAGACCACTGTGCTGTATCCTGTACTTTATCTCTCCCCAAATCTGTTAATTTGAAGAAAGAGATATCCTATCGTAAACTCAAGTCAATCGATATACCACAGTTCCGTGCTGATTTATCTAACTCTCCTTTAGTATCTGTTGATGACCAGGACGATGTTGGTTCTGCCACAGATCGCTATAATCAAGTATTGTCATTATTACTTGAAAGATATGCTCCATCAAAGAAACGCGTTCTTACACTTCGTCCCAGTGCGCCATGGTATGATGATTCCATCAGAAAGGAGAAAATCAAGAGAAGAAAATTGGAAAGATGCTGGTGCAACTCTGGTTTAACAATTGACAGGGAACTGTTTGTAAATCAATGCAAACGTGTAAATGATCTTATTTTGCAGTCAAAAATGAACTACTATTCAAATCTAATTGAAGATAATAAGTCCAACCCTAAAATACTCTTCTCAACTGTTAGTAAGCTTCTGCACCTGAAGGGAGATGTACAGTTTCCGACCTGGGACAGCACCATGGATCTCGCAATTGCTTTTGCTGACTTCTTTAATGTCAAAATCACAGATATCAGAGCTGATCTTGCAGTTATGCAACAAGGCCCAGGTTCTACTCGTCCTCTGTTGGTTGATGCTGTTCCGGTCTCTAGTTTTTGCCATTTTGAAACAGTCTCGCCTGAGGAAGTCTCGAACGTTATTGCTCTATCCTCTTCCAAGTCCTGTGAGCTAGACCCTCTTCCAGGTCAAATTTTGAAGGAATGCCTTGACATCTTATTACCAATCATCACGAAGATCATAAACTTGTCTCTTGGTCAAGGAGTTGTACCTGCTTGTTTGAAGGAAGCTGTGATAAGACCTTTACTTAAACGTTCCAACTTGGATCATGAGCTGTTATCGAATTATCGCCCAATTTCCAACCTGACATTTCTCTCAAAGTCATGTGAAAAAGTTGTGGCATCCCAGCTAAACAAGTATCTTAGTGCAAATAACCTTACAGAGAAGTTCCAATCTGCGTACAAGACTGGGCACAGTACTGAATCAGCCTTGATTCGGGTGCAGAATGATATTCTATGTTCTATCGATCAAGGCAAGTGTGTTATACTTCTACTCCTCGACCTTTCTGCTGCGTTCGACACAGTAGATCACCAGATTCTGCTTGATTGACTTGCAAATCGTTTTGGAATACGTGGCACAGCTCTTGCTTGGTTTAACTCATATCTCTCTGGACGGAGACAGTTTGTTCGCGTAGAAAGTCAACATTCACCAAGCTATCCTTTGAACTGCGGAGTACCTCAGGGCTCTGTCATCGGTCCCATTCTTTATGTCCTGTACACATCACCACTTGGAGACATCATGGCTAGACATGACATGAGCTTCCACATGTATGCCGATGATACTCAACTGCATTGCACTTTTAAAAGTTCTAATGTTGGCGATCATGCTTTTGCCCAGATGAAGCTGGAAGCTTGTGTCCGTGATAACTACTACTGGATGTTATTTAACAATCTTAAACTCAATGATGACAAATCGGAGATCCTGGTTCTTTCTGCAAAACATCGACCTTCTCCTGACCTGGGAACTTTTCAGATTGTTGAATCAACTTTAAAACCTTCCAATTCTGCTAAGAACATAGGTGTTGTCTTTGATAGTACCTTCTCCTTTGGTCTTCACATCTCGGAATTGTGTAAATCAGCTTTTTATGGAATCAGATCCATTGCTCGGATCAGGAGATACTTAAGCCTGGAAACAACTAAAACGTTAATAAACGCTTTCGTCATCTCAAAGGTTGACCACTGCAATGCTCTTCTGTATGGACTTCCAAAACAGTCTCTCCAAAGACTACAGCATGTTCTTAATTCGGCTGCAAGACTCATAACCTTGTCACGCAAGTCTGACCGGATAACTCCAGTATTAAAAGACCTTCATTGGTTACCTGTAGAACTAACGATTGAGTTCAAGATCTTATTGTATGTTTACAAAGTCGTATATGGTTTGTCTGTACCTTCGTATCTTCAGGATTTATTAGTCCCTCATGTCCCCCGACGAAATCTTAGATCGGGATCAAAGTTGATGTTAGAACAACCGCAATATAAACTTAAGACATATGGCTCTAGAGCGTTTTCAGTCTGTGCTCCAAAACTTTGGAATGAACTTCCTTTTAAAATCAAAAGCAGTCCTTCTATTGACACTTTTAAACGTAATCTTAAAACACATTTATTTAACAAGTATTTTATTGATTAGCAATATAATATTTATTTTCTTTGCATAGATTTTCAGATAGAGCAAGCGCATCTAAACCGTGGAATGAATTCAAAATTGATACTTGCAAGTAGTGCCTATTTTGGTCACTGTCAAACAACCTGGACATCCATTACACAAAGACAAATACACAAAGACTCTTTGTGATTTTCATTTTTTTCTTTGTGTGGTGGATGTTCTGGATGAGTGATAGTGACAAATTGTCACTGGATGGCTACTGCTTACTTGTGTCCGTTTTGCATTTATTTCATGGTTTTAATGCGTTTGCTCTAATATTCAATAGTACAATACTTTACATTTTTATAAATAATATAGTTTTAACTTTTTCAAACATAGTAATTATATATTTAGATTTTGTATTTATACATGATATTGTAAAGCGCTTTTGGGCTTTTCAGGAAAAAGCGCTATATAAATAAATTATATTATTATTATTACATTGAGATCCCGCAGCAAAGTAGTCGAGACATGGCTATAGGGTTCTTCAGAATACCTTCACAGTTGTTGAAAAAAAAGGAGAACAAGCTGAAGAACTGAGCAGAGAGAGATGAGGAAAATGGATTTTGGCGATAAGTCGTGACGACATACAATGGAAGAATATTCTGAAGAACGAAAGAGTTTGTGGAAGGCATTTCGAGTCAGGAAAACTGGCAGCAGCATGGGAAAAGTTTAATAACGACTGGGTGCTTACCTTGAATCTTGGAAAAACTAAATATTGCCAAGTAAATCATGAAGCCGTCGAAGCGAGAGCTGTCCGATCAAAGAAGAGACAAAAGAGATCTCTTGAACGCCTCGAGTATGAGGTTCCTGTTAAACGCCAGCAGTTAGATGTTAGCAGATTGTCGATTGAAAATATCGACTTTGGAGAGGGTTCATCTACCAAAGAAACCCTATAAGAAGAAGATCAAGCGTCAAATCTGTGTTCGAGCTGTGATCATGATGGTTCTATGTCCTGCAGTGTAAGTCAAACCGACCCATGCTGCGTCCATAGCGTCTTCGTCCAAACTGAAGGGTTCGAGTACATGTTTTTGTGAAATGGATACCAGCCTCCAACCCAAGATTATTTCAATACAGATGAGAAAGTTAGGTATTATACTGGATTGCCTTCCACTGAAATTCTGTTGACTGTCTTTGACCACGTTTCTACTAGCATCACTCGGCACAGTCAAACTCTCAGCAAATTTCACGAATTTGTCATTGTTCTGATTGAGCTTCAACTTAATATACCATTTCAAGAACTGGCATACTGTTTCCAAGTGTGGCTACCAACAGTATCCAGGATATTTTCTTTGTAGTTGACTGTATTGGATTCTCGTTTGTCGCCACTCATTTACTGGCCAGACAGAAATTAGCTATGGAAAACAATGCCAATGTGTTTCCAGCAAGCTTTTAGGAAAAAAGTGACTGTGGTCATAGACTGCTTTGAAGTTTATATTGATCGACCAACCTTCTAGCCAGGGCACAAACTTTCTCGTCTTATCAACACCACAATACAATAAAAGTATTGATTGCCATTATCCCACAAGGAACCATTTCATATATATCTCAAGCATGGGGAGGTAGAACCTCAGACAAATACTTGACTGAAAACTGTGGCCTGCTCGACAAACTAATGCCTGGTGACATGGTAATGGCAGACAGGGGGTTCACCATAGCAGAAAGTGTTGGCCTGAAGCAAGCTAAGCTGGTTATTCCAGCATTCACTAAAGGCAAGACCCAGCTGGATCCTGTCCATGTTGAAAACACAAGAGGCATCACCAGCGTCAGAATCCATGTGGAGAGAGTCATTGATTTGCTACGCCGTAAGTACACTATTTTACAGAGTACACTTCCCAATGACTTCTTCATATGCAATCAGAGTGGACCACCATAATCCAAAGTGCCAGCAATCGACAGATTGATAAGGGTGGGTTCAGCACTTGTTAACTTGTGCCCTCCCATTACACCATTTGATTAGCCCATATTAAGTCCTATCTTGTTGATAAAGGAGGCAAAAAGGCAAACAGAAATACAGAAAAATTGGCTTTAATATGTTAGCTTTCAAATATTTAATGAAGCAGTGATTATTGAGTAATGAAATAAAATACACAATATTTGGTTTCCATTTCTGTAGTTCTCTTTGCTATTGTCAGCAGTCTCACGCAGCGCACATATAAGACATGAGGTGGTACCACACATTACACTTCGAGCTTATGCTCAATCGTCATGGGTAAGGCACGTGTGACTCCATAAAGGTCTATTACTATTCCACGCCTGGAACTCACAGCAGCATTGTTATCAGTCAAAATCAGCTCTTCGCTCCAAAGTGAGCTTGAATTCACACAGATGAAGGAAACTTTTTGGACAGTCAAGTAGTCTTGGGTTATATAAACAATGATGCACAAAGATTCCATGTGTTTGTAGCAAATCGCGTGCAGCAAATCAGAGATCAAACTAGCCCTAGTCAATGGAAATTTGTTAAGTCTGCAGACAATCCAGCTGACGTCGCATCATGTGGTCTAAACGCTAATGATATTGGTTCCAGCTTATGGCTTCAAGGTCCAAAGTTTCCCTGGAATCAAGAGTTACCGAGGCAAGTTAAAGACGAAAACCTCTATCCTCTCTTTCAAGAAGATCCAGAAGTAAAAAAGGTACAAGTACATATGACGTCAACTCAGTCAAATGTTGGAATGGCCACAGTTCTTCAACGTCTGGAATATTTCTCAGATTGGTATTGTGCCAAAAAGGGCATAGCGTTATGCATCAAGTTAAAAAGAAAGCTACAAAACCGTTCTTCTAAGTCTGTCTTGTTACCACTTACAGTTAAAGACCTCAACAAGCAGAGGAGACCATCCTGAAAGCAGTACAAGAAGACGCGTTTCCCAAGGAAAAGGAAATTCTCAGAATAATTAACATAAATGATGACAAGATGTCCTGAGCTTCTGCTAGAGAACCAAGGAATCATAATGTTGCTAAAAAAAGCTGGACCCATGGCTGTCATCACGTGATGGTTTAAAGCCGCAGATTTTGTATGACCGTGAAACGTTCATTGCCGTGTGCGTGCCTTGCCGCGGCCGTGGTGTCATCTAGAATTGTGATTGACTTTCTTTTCTCTTTCAATGTGATTGTTTTGGCAGTGCCGTATCTTTGTCGTGACCGTGTCAATGCTGTGTTTTGGGCATTTCATGGGTTGATCAAAAAGTGCGTGCACACTGATTCCTGAGTAAAAAAACTTTGTAAAAGTTTGTTTTTTTATAGGTAGCATTAATCACATTTGCTAGTCTGTTTTTGAACAGTAGCAATTGAAGTTTTGCCAGAGCGTTGTTGCCAGAATTTATGATTGTTTATTTATGGATCTGGTGGGGTAAAACATTTCTTTTTCTTGTTCCGACTTTGAAATTCACGTCTGCAACCAAGCACTGGAAGTGCCGAAGAAAAGACCTTCTTATACCACCTGGAAGGAGTCGTTCGAAGTTAACACGGGAAGGTATGAACTGGTTTCTAAAATATCTGTACCCAAGAATCAGTAAGTACGCCACATCCCTCGGAAAGAAGGGCAGGATTCAAGACCAACCCAAGAGAGATTCTTTCAAGAACACCTGGCTGAACTACATGCTTCGTGCTGAGGAAATAACGACGTATCCCTTGCAAACATTTTCCAATATAGAAAGCAAAAAGGTCGAGTTAGAACATTTTCGAACATGGAATATCACTTGCAAGCATACAGAGAAGTAGCCGCTAAGCAAAAACTACGAGATCTCAAGCAAATAAACTAAGTTTAAAGTTATCATTAGAGTACTACAAAAACTACTCGTAAATACCTTGCGTTTTAATTTCATATTGAACTCTTTCTTTTTTCATTCTTTCTTTATCTCTCATCTTACAGAGAGAGATCTTTTATTTCATTTTGGTTGGTGGAATCTTTCGATTTGAAGCCAGTATCTCTAACGATGCAAGAAAAAGTACTGGAGAGAGTATCGAAGTAAAGTTTGTTGAACAATCCGAGGCGGCAAATGAAGACAAATATAAAGGTTAGCAATTTATGATCTACAATTTGTTCCCCAAAAAGATGTTTATATATGCCATATTAAATGTAGGCTTAAAGGGTTCTTTTAGCTTTTCCATATTTTAAGGCTAAGCTTTAATGCATTGTTTTCATCTCTTTTGTACAAAAGCAAAAAAGTTCATATGAAAACCTGAGTGAGGAAGATAAGAAGAAGATTAGGACCCTTGTAAAGATAAGGAACACATTCTCCATCTCCCTTGGTGGTTATCATGAATTAACCCAGATTGAGTCATCTCTTTCAATGACCTACTTGTTAGAAGGGTGCCAAAAGTCTTTGGATAAAAAGTGGCAAGAAATCATGAAACCTACTCCAGCCCCCAATAAGGAGCACAGCTTCCTTTAAAATTTCTTCTGAAGAGAGAAGTATAAAAGTAAGTGCATGCACGAATCATATTCAGACAACATAGCTATATTTCATCAGCTACTGATAGTTGCTTTTCTAATTTAAAACTATCCACCAATGACATGAATCAAAAGCCTATTAAGGTAAAGAAAATATTTTTTTAATGACCTAACAAGTCATGTTCACAAAACTTTTTATTTGCATTTGCTCCATAACTCTTTTTTCTAAAGACTCTCGATAAAAATTAAAATCTGGAATCTCTATTTAAGTATATTAAGTATAGTTAATCCCATTATTTCAGGTTGTGATCTTAAGTTTACATTTAATCCTTTTTAAATATTGTAATTTAATCTAATTATCATTGTTATAACATCTTTTCTTTTTTCAACAAAATAAGCAAAGCCTTTGATATGATCAACCACAAACTGTTGGTTCAAAAGCTTGAATACTATGGAGTCAGAGCTTTAGCAAAAGCTTGGTTTGAATCTTATTTACATAATAGAAGACAATATGTTTCACTTGGATCTACTAATTCTGAAACTCTTTCAGTTTCCTTTGGCGTTCCTCAGAGGTCAGTGTTAGGACCTCTTCTCTTTTTAATATATATTAATGATTTTCACAGGTTGTATAATTTTCCAAAGAGCAAATAGAAGCAGACAACTATAAGAAAAAAAAAGAGCAATATGGAACAAGAAAGTCAAATGCACGAAGAAGATCTAGAGCAAAGGTAATTCTCTAGAAATAAATCAACTCATATCATTTTTTTTTTTTGTAAATATCAACGCACTAGAATTCCACATTCATAGTTTTCTTTACTGTATAGTTTGATGATGAAAATTCCCTACCTCACAGAGGAGGAGATATACGTGCTGCTTCTAGGTTCCCAAAAGAAAGGCCGGAAAAGCTATGGATGTTAATGCTTCGCATAAAAGGAGGAGGACACATGCACAAGTAAGAGCTCTAGTGAATGACCATTTCGTTAAGTCGTTGATAAAGCTGGTGCAGAAACAGCACGAAAGATGAAAGAGCAGTACAGAGGAAGACCCAAACATGCCAAACATGAGGACGAATGAGAAAACGCTTGTGGGATGAAGAGTAAACGAATGTTGATGATATTCAGCAACCAAAGAAGCAGAGGCATTTCTCAGCATCACTCTCTCATTCACCACCACCACCCCCACCCCCACCCTTGCCGTAAAGAATTGACGGTAAAGCTTCACAGTGATGCCAATGTACCGCTTGGGCCTTGTGGTCTGGAGGAAATAAAACTCTTTCAGAAACAATTGCAGCAGTACCAGATTTCAAAACATTAAGATCTTCAAAAACGATTAATAACGAAACCATTAGTAGCTCGTTGCTTACTTTTGTCTATATTCCAATTTATATTTAGTTTATCCTACAAGTTTGTATTATTTATTGTTTAGCATTTTTTGTTCTCTTTTTTGTGTATCTATCTTCACCTGCTTGCGAGGGCGTTGTCATGGGGAGGGGGATCCGTGGTTTGGTTTGATGGGGGCTGGGGACAGAAGAGGGAGTCTTCTTTTGTCCTTTGTCCCCGTCTCACTGAACTGCAGGTGTTCTCTCTTCCTGTGGCGGCGTTCTTGCAAGTAGGTGTATCTACTAATTATTATTACTCACTTTCGTTCTTTCTTTTCTGTTCTTTTCTTTTCTTTCTTTTCTATTATCTTCTTTTCTTTTCTTTTTTTCTTTTCTTTTTACTTCTTTCCAATTTATTATAATATATTTCAAATTTTTATATAGTGTACAGTTTATTTAATAATAGTATATTGTTGCTGAAAAGCCTTTTCCAAGGAGCACAATAAAGTTGTATGTATATGTATGTATGTATGTTAGATCTGATTTAAGTATTTCCACATTTTCGCTTAATGTCCTTTTGTTCAGTTTTGAAGTATCTTAGTCATTGTTCCATTCGTCACATTCTTTAGTATTTTTCGTCATTGTTAGTTGTCCCTCAGGAGTTCGTACTGCTTTATATACGCCCCATATGTTAATCTTTAGTCAGTTTGTGCTTGTCGTTCATCCCGTCCTAGTTCTTCGTTATTCCTTTTAGATCGTTTTTACAGTTTCTTATAGTCCTGTGTTTCTTGTTATTTCAGTTTACTTACTCCTTAATTTATTCATTATTTATAGTCTACACCTTACTTGTAAGAGTATTGAATTAAGAAGAATTTGAAATGTAGCACCAACAGTCCAACTCTGTGAGTATGCATTAATATTGTCATTCTTATTGTTGTTGTTGTTGCTATCGTTACTACCATTATTATGGTTTGTTTCATCATCCAATGCCCTTGCCCCCACCCAAAACTATTGCAGAAACCAAAAGCATTCACACTTGGGCTGCCCACCTTCTGGAACAACATGAATGGATGAAGCAGCACATATGCCTGCTTTTCATTTCTCATGGAGGTGTGGCTCTAAGGGCAAGGCTCTGACCAATGTTTTTATCAAGCAGGGAGGAGTATTCTATTTTGTTGTTTATTTTGCATCTTTCTTGGTTAAAATTATCAAATATATTTTTCATTATTTTTCTCTCGTCAGTGTTGTCTTAGTGTGGAGTTTTTCAATCCAAACATTGCGGGTGAAATGGCTCAACTCATGAAGAAAAACCAGTCACAGTATGTCTATTGTCACCAGATGGATAAAGTGTAATGACAACAATACCATTTCATGGTGACCAAAATTTGGAGGAAAGATCAAGGAATGTTAAGCAGACATTCCAAGATGGTGAATGCAGTGCAGAGAGGTTAGAAGGTCTGGATCCAGAGTTTGCTGACTGGCATGCCAAATTTATCTTGTACAAGGTATGTCTAATAAATAACTAGCTATTAATGTCACCAAAGTTCAAGCAAATCAGCATTCAGGATTCTCTTGTTAAGAAAAAAAATTATTAGAAATCTTGTTTTCTTTAAAATCTAATAATAATTAACTTAATCCGTGGTTTACGTTCTTTACTCATTAGTTTCCTGACAGAACAATAAGTGACTTTTAGTTTGATTGACGCGTGCCTATTAAAGCAACAATAGTTCTTTGTATCAAGTTAGAAAACGTGCACATCCCTTTGCTAAAGCCTCAGATTTCCCTGAACGCTAACCGGTCAACTGCTAACCTGAAAATGATAAATTGCTAACCTGGAGAGTTTGACTAGATACCTCATAGAAGTAAGTACATCATATTATATCATTTCAATTATTGGAAAGTTAGTGAGTTTCAAGCTTACTGTAGATTATTAATTTTGTGATTAATGGGCCTGAATGCAATTTAGGCAAAGTCTTCCCCAAGTCGATCTGCCACGGGGGGGGGGGGACCCAGTGTGATAGCAGGAGTCATTGGCAGCTTTGGCAGTTCTGGAAGTTTGAGTGCCGAGGAACAAAAAATCGTTTTTTGTCCCGCCCGCCCGCCCTAAGGTTTGGTATTGAGGTGAGTATTCCACTGGCTGGGTCAGTGTGACAGGTACCAGGTGGTGAGCTGTGGCCCGGTTACCATGGTTACCTCCGCACATGGGCGTGGTCAGCGCGACCAGCTCACGCCTAGGTACCTAACCCCAAACTTATCTAAATGATGAGTTTTTAATATGGTTTTAGATCGAATTGTGTTTACTGCTGTTATGTAATAAACGAATACGATTGGTATCAAGATCAAACATACGTCTACAAGAGTTATCCATAACCTAACAGTGCATAGCCATCAGACAATGTTGAGGAAAAGTGGAAAGAGGTAGCAAGACCCTGAGAGAGCTGGGTGTTGTCAGCGCAAAGCTGCTGAACTGCGGCCCTCAGTTTCGTTACACGAAATTTGCCCATGCGAGCAGCCAACCACAGGTGTCAAGGATAATCTGCAGTACACAACAAGTGAACGCGCCCTACACCTCCCCAAGACATACCAAAAGGAAAAGGGGTTCCCCACCCCCAGGAAAAAAAAAGTCACAATGTTCTTCTCCAACCAATAACAATAGCATTAATTTATTGTACTATTACCAGGTAGTCAGTATAGTGTGCATCAATGATTGATCAACAAGAATCATCAATAAAGTTCATGATTATCGGATTGAAATACTTTCAGTGTTCATTGCTTTCTTAGTCTTTACATTTCCTAGTTGTCCTGTTAAGTAAAGAGTTTGCTGTTCTTCCGTGCTGAAATTTGTATGTTGGGTCCTTCAGAATAGCCATCCAGTGTCCATAACCTTTTATCCCATGTGTTAAGTGTCAAGTGTTTCGATGTCTAAATCGTTTGTCTATTGTAATCACATCATTTTTGACACTGTTTTGCGCACTCTTCAGATACGTTCCTGTGCATGTTAGGTTTCATGCAAATGCGGAAATCAAGCAAGTCTGATATATCGTGCAAGTTACCAAGGCGACCTGCATGACACCGTCCCCAGTCAGTCTGCATGATTTCGGCGAATTGGAAAATGAAACTATGTGAGCTTAAGCAGAAATCCAATAATGTTCCAACTTAGGGAAAACCCAACAAACTCAGATACTTAAAACTCTTTAGGATAATTTGTTGAACTTGTCGTTGTTTTGTATCCCCCACCACTGCCAATCAGCCATTTCCCAAATTCTTTGACAAGAGTACTTGCAATATGAAAGCACGGCATCAATTTTTTTGTTTGAATTACTTGTGTCATGTTGATTTCTTCATTACCATAATTTGACATAATTTGAGATAAATCGGGTTCTTGGTCGGAAAAATAAAACCAACAATACTTTTTTTTGCGACGCATCACATAACATCACCCGAAGCATGAAGATGGCTGACATCTCAAGCTCTCCACTAAGCACTAACCTAGATCTAGTTAAGGAGTTCTTAAAACTCCAGGAGGACAACTTTAAATCTTTCGTAAACCTCCTAATGGATAACTTCCATAACCGTTTTGACAAACTTTTCCGTGAAATGCAAAATATCAAGGATAGTTTGCAATTCACCCAGAATGAATTCGACGAAACAAAGGATAAAATGAAGAATATAAGAAGACTCGAAACAGAAATATCAACACTCAAGAAAGAATTACAGGAGGCAGATGACAAACTCGACTATCTAGAGAATCAAAGTCGCAGGAACAACATAAGGATCAGTGGAATATCCAAAGACCGTAATGAGTCGTGGGAATCTACCGAGGACAAAGTGAAAGAGCTTATCAGCTCAAAACTAGGAATTTTTCCTGAAGATCTGGAAATAGAGCGCACACACAGAACCGGCAAGCACAGCCACCAGTCTAGACAGATCGTAGCTAAACTCTTGAAATATAAGGATAAAGAAAGAATTCTAAAACAGGGATTCAAATTGAAGGGAACAGGAGTCTACATAAACGAAGACTTCTCTACCAGGGTCATATAACGAAGACAAGAACAACAAGTGTAATAGATTAGCATAAAGTATGCGTGACCAGCGGTTTCACGACCGCATGGAATATTAATGAGTTGTTGTTCGTGTGCCCGGGAATCGGGCAGCCATGTTGTAGTTTCCAGAAAACCCGAAGTAAAGTTGAGTTCTTTACAGTGGCGACGAGGATTTGACCACAAAAAGTGATTGTTCAAGGAGTCAACGAGCCAAGGAAGAGTTTTGAAGATGCCAACTTACGGTAAACTCGAGAATTTCGATGAAACGGATGGAGATTGGGAAACCTATGTCGAACGAGTGGAGCAGTATTTCCTCGTAAATGGAATCCAAGATGATAAGAAAGTGCCAGCATTACTGAGTCTGATGGGAGGTAAGACTTATGCACTCTTGAAAAACTTGACAGCACCACAAAAACCAGCTGAGAAGAATTTCTTAGAGATCGTAGAGATTTTAAAGAACCACCTAAACCCGAAACCACTAGAGATCGCTGAGCGGTTCAGATTTTATAAACGTATCCAAGGTGACGATGAAGATATCCGAACATACGTAGCAGATTTAAAGAAACTAACCATGCACTGCAATTTTGGAGGCCATTTAGACGAAGCCTTAAGAGATAAATTAGTACGTGGAATAAAGAACGAACAGATTCAGAAACGGTTGCTAGCTACGAGAGAGCTGACATTTGCCAAAGCAATGGAGATAGCTATAGCCATGGAAACAGCAACAAGGGACACTCTAGAGCTACAAGAGGGTACACAGAAGGAGAACAAGGTACACAAGATAGAACGACACCGAGATGAGGTGGATCGGAAGTGCTACCGGTGTGGGGCAAGGGACCACAATGCTAACCGTTGTCGTTTCAGAAACGCAACTTGTTACAATTGTGGCAAACAAGGACACATCAAGCCGGTTTGCAAGTCCAGAGCCCAGACCAAGGGCGCCGGAGAGACAACCCAAGGACACAAGAAGAACGGCGACAAGAACGTGAGTGCATTACAGGTGGACAGCGACGACACCGACGACGAAGCATACAAGGACATCGGCAGCTTAAAGTTGAATGACCTTAGCACAAACAAAGACGACGTTATCTGGGTAACACCGACAATAGAAGACAAGGAGATCAAGATGGAGCTCGACACAGGCGCAGCAGTGTCCGTGATCCCGTGGAGTACGTTCAAGGAACACTACCAGGAGCAGTTACTAAGGAAAACGAAAGTTCAGCTCAAGACATACAGCGGCGAAAAGATCACCCCCAAAGGCGTGGCCAAGGTGAGAGTAACTTACAACCAACAAGAGAAACAGCTGCCGTTGTATGTGGTCGAGACAAGAGGACCTGCCCTTTTCGGAAGAGATTGGCTGAAAGAGATAAAACTCGACTGGAAAGACATCAAGATGCTCAACAAGGCGAAGGAGACCCCCAAGACACCCTCCAAGGTGGAAGACCTTCTAGAGAAGTATGCAGATGTTTTCGAAGACCAGCTAGGAAAGTTAACCTCCCGAAAAGCAAAGATCACTCTGAAGGATGGGGCCACGCCCAAGTTTTGCAAGGCCAGACAAGTACCGTATGCACTCAAGCCCAAGGTGGAGGAAGCAATTAAAGACCTGGAGAGCAAGGGAATTCTTACCAAAACCGAATGGAGCGAATGGGCGACACCTGTAGTACCCGTACTGAAATCGGATGGATCCGTCCGACTGTGTGGAGACTTCAAGGTCACAGTAAACCCTCAATTGCAGGCAGAACAGTACCCACTACCGAGAATTGAAGATCTGTTTGCAAACTTGGCAGGCGGCCAGAAATTCAGCAAAATCGATCTAAAGCAAGCGTACCATCAGATGGAGCTGGAGGAGGAGTCGAAGAAGCTTCTGACCATAAATACACCCCTGGGCCTTTTCCAGTACAACCGACTTGTGTTTGGAATAACATCGGCCCCAGCGATCTGGCAGCGGACGATGGACCAACTGATCGGAGATATCCCAAACACCACATGCCTGATAGATGATATCCTGATAACGGGTCCAACGGAGGAAAAGCACATAGAGAATCTAGAAAAGGTTCTGAAGCAGCTGAGTGTAAATGGTCTACGTGCAAACCCAAAGAAGTGCGCCTTCCTACGAGACAAGATCGAGTTTTGCGGCCACGAAATTGACGCCCAGGGTCTACACAAAAAGAAGGATAAGGTAGACGCCATCCTAAAAGCGCCCTGCCCTAAAGATGTCAAGGAAGTCCGTTCATTCTTAGGACTCGTGAATTACTACAATAAGTTCCTGCCAAATTTAGCCACAGTGATACAACCCTTGAATCAACTGCTCGAGCAAGGAACTGAATGGAAATGGTCGAAAGACTGTGAAAGAGCATTCCTGAAGGCGAAGGAGATGATAACCTCGGATCAAGTGCTAACACACTACGACCCCAAGTTGCCATTAAGATTGGCATGCGATGCTTCCCCAGTGGGAATTGGAGCTGTTCTATCACACGTGTTCAAGGACGGCACAGAACGCCCAATCGCTTTTGCGTCAAGGAGTCTACGGAAGGCAGAGCGGAACTATTCACAAATAGACAAGGAAGCGCTAGCCCTCGTGTGGGGGGTCAAGAAGTTCCACGCATATCTGTTCGGGAGAACATTCCAACTGTACACGGATCATCAACCGCTAACCTCCATTTTCCACCCCGCAAAAGGAATCCCAGCGATGACGGCAGCGCGCCTTCAACGATATGCCCTATTCTTGTCAGGATTCAATTACACTATTGAATACAAGAATACCAAAGCACACGGAAACGCAGATGGCCTGTCACGCTTGCCGTTATCCGAAACAGAGGGAGACCGTGAAGACGACATCATCGATCCGGTTGCAGTTTTCCAGTTGACGCAGTTTGAACCTCTTCCAGTGACCACCGATGATGTCAAGAAGGAAACCCGGAGAGACCCGCTACTCTCGAGAGTCATGGAATACACCAAGGCGGGCTGGCCGACGCAGTACCCACCAGAGTTGGCGGCATTCAACGCACGACAATCCGAGTTAACCATCCAGGATGGATGTTTGCTATGGGGAAACCGAGTAATCATTCCCAGCAAACTACGAGAGCAGGTACTAGAAGAACTGCATGAAGGACATCTGGGAATCGGAAAGATGAAAGGAGTAGCAAGGACATTGATTTGGTGGCCAGGGCTAGATAAACAGATCGAGGCCGTGGCTAAGGGATGCTCCGGCTGTCAACTGAGCCAGAATGAACCACCAATCACAAGACTACACCCCTGGGAATGGCCCAATGGACCTTGGCAGCGAATACATGTAGATTTCGCAGGTCCTTTCCTCAACAGGATGTTCCTGATTGTAGTCGATGCGCATTCTAAATGGCCGGAGGTGGAAGTGATGAAGTCTACGACAGCAGAAAAGACCATCGAGAAGCTCCGAGAAATCTTCAGCAGGTATGGGGTACCAAAAACATTAGTCAGTGATAATGGGCCTCAGTTTACTGCACACATCTTCCAGGACTTTTTAAAGAGAAACGGAATCAAGCATATCACTTCAGCCCCATATCACCCAGCCACTAACGGGCTGGCGGAACGCTTTGTACAAAGTTTCAAGAAAGGTATGAAGAAGGAGCAAGGAAGGGCAAACCTCAACCACAAGTTAGCAAATTTTCTGCTGGCGTACAGAAACGCACCACACGCGACAACGGGCGAATCGCCAGCACAGCTGTTTTTCGGTCGGAGCCTACGCAGTCGTCTAGATTTGATGAAGCCAGACCCCAGAGCTAAGGTGCATAGCAGGCAAGAGAAGCAAGGTGGAAGCAGAGAGAAGGAGAGGAAGGAATTACAGATCGGGCAGAAGGTAGTTGTCAGAGTCTACCAAAGCCCCGAGAAGTGGAAGCCTGGAGTAGTTGTGGCAAGAACAGGAGCTCTTCATTACGAGGTAGAGGTCGCACCAGGTCAAGTGTGGAGGAGACATATTGACCAGCTCAAGGAATCGGACATCAACCCGAGACCTCCGGAGGAAGTCCTAATTCCAAACCCAGTAGCATTAACAGAGATGTTCGAGAACCCCCAAGAGAACCCCAGGCCTGCCAGCCCCACCGGAAGCGCGACTCCCTCCATAGAACCCCCAGAAGTTGGGAACAACACACCCCTGGCAACTTGTCCTTCTACACCTCGTCAAGTGGAGCCACAGAACAGAAGATACCCAGTTAGATCTTGACGACCACCTGATAGACTGAACTTGTAGACTGTACAAGTTTGTGAACATTGAAACAGTGAACCATGAAGGGACGATAAATAAGGGGGGGAGGAGATGTAATAGATTAGCATAAAGTATGCGTGACCAGCGGTTTCACGACCGCATGGAATATTAATGAGTTGTTGTTCGTGTGCCTGGGAATCGGGCAGCCATGTTGTAGTTTCCAGAAAACCCGAAGTAAAGTTGAGTTCTTTACAACAAGATAAGCTCAAAAATGCCAGGAAAGAAGGGAAGATTGCATACTTCAACGTAGACAAATTGATTATCAAGGAACGTACTTATCCGGCATCTCAAGACAACCTTGCACCATACGGTACATTAGGAGCATTTGAAGGAATCCATCCTTCACAATCCACGACAAGGGAAAAATAAGTTAGAGTGATCAAATGGTAAACTGTGGAACTATGATGCAAGCATCCGTTAAAACAGCTAAGTTAAATCAAAACTCTCATAATTATTGTTACATTTATATGCAGTTTAATAATAATACTTTTTCCGATTTTAATGTTCGTCTTAATTTTTTTTTCTTTTGAAACTTTAAATATCAATAATGCCTAGAAGTTTATGTACAATTTGTTTTAAGAAACCCTATGCAAATTCGAAAGTTGTTAGATGCTCGCATTGGTTTTAGAAAAAAAACGAAATACAACTTTAGCAATTCTTGACTTTGTAAATAAAATCATTGATGCTATTGATTCCAGTAATACTGCCATAGGCATCTTTCTGGATCTGTCAAAAGCATTTGACTCTGTTAACCATGACATTTTGTTAGATAAACTATCCTATTATGGCATTAAAAACGATACTCTTAAGTGGTTTTCAAGTTATTTGAACAATCGCTTACAATATGTTTCTATTGATGACGAAAATTCAGAATATTCAACTACAGCTTGTGGTGTTCCTCAGAGATCAATTCTTGGACCCATGTTATTTCTTATTTATATAAATGACTCTCAATTTGCCACTAAATTTGTTCACCTTGTATTATATGCAGATGACATGAATTTATTTTACAGTCACAAATCAGTTAAAAAAATTGTTTCAACTTTAAATAAAGATCTATCCAATCTTCAAGATTGGTTTCGTGCTAACAAATTAACAGTAAACCTTACCAAAACAAAATACATTCATTTTGGCTCAAAACAACGAATGAAAAATGTGATGGTGGACGAGTCAGACCTAACTCTAACGCTAGGACTGCCTATAAAAAAAACTACCAATATAAAATTTCTTGGACTTATTTTAGATGAAAATTTAACTTGGAGCACTCATGTTGACTTATTATGCCGTAAAATTGCAAAGTCAATAGGAGTTCTCTATAGAGTTAGACATTATATTAACTTAGATATACTGAAAAATTTATACTATAACCTTGTCTATTCATATATTTCCTATGGAACCCTTATCTGGGGTTCCAAATATAAATCAAGAATCTTACCAATTCACATATTGCAAAAACGCGTCCTACGAATCATTACTTTTTCTCTAAAGCCCTGAGTAGACCTTTATTTCAAAAGCTTGAAATATTAAATATCTTTGAAATAGTAAAATTACAGCTTGCTGAACTGACCTACAAACATTTAAATAACCTATTACCAATGACATCATCTAATTATTTTAATAATGTACATTTTTCACACTGGTATAATACTAGATCCAAAACTAAAAACAATCTTTTTCTTCCTCGTAAAAATTTGAATTATGGTCAATTTGGTGTGCAGTATGCAGCAGTCAGAAACTGGAATGACATTCCCCTAGAAATAAAGAAGTCTTCATCCCTTACTATTTTTAAGAAAAAAATGAAAACCTCACTTCTTTCTTTATAACATAACCCAAAAACTCAATTGAATTGTAAACTTGTAATATAGTATGACTTGTATGTATCAAGCACGAAAACCTCCTTTGTTTATAGAGCATGATTGCCTTATGCAATCTCGACGCTTCACACTATTTGTTAGTTAGTCTTGGGTGCAAGAGTACCTTGTTTAACCCTTTGGGTTGTCTCTCTTGCACCCTCCACCTATTTATTTCAGCTTTTCAATGTGTATTTTGTGTATATGTGGTAAATAAAAACCTTTGAACCTTTGAACCTTTGAATCATGATTGCACACTTTCACTGGGCAGTGGAAAAGCCCATCATCTTTGTCCTGTTCTAGATATAGTCTTTTTGGTTTAGGTGATGCACTGTTGATTTTCGACCAATTAATTTCTCTACTGTTTTTACTTTTTTCCTTTATCTGCTCTTGCCAATTGAAAAATCTCAACACGATATGTTTTAGATGTAATCACTGCTTTTGTAACTATTATTTGTCCCTAGGGGTGAAACTGAATTCTTAACTCATTGTTAGAAACAGTAATACCTTTTGTATATTGTGAGAGAAACGGTGTCACAGAAAGAGTTTTTATATCAATGTGTATAGAGTGTTCAGAATATGTTTACACTTTGAAGTCAAGAGAACATGTAACTATCTGTACTGTGATTAACAAGCGAAATCTACCTGAAAAAAGTGAAGAGAAATAACCAGAAGACGTCTGACTTGATCATCGTTCGACGTTTTCGACACAGTGACGACGACGAAGGGACGTGAATACCGGATTTGACATGAGCAAACTCAAGACGCTGAAGTTTAGATTGCACAAAACTGACGAAGTGATATCCAAAAATGATCTGAGAGACAGCTCACATCTATCGCTGGGACAGTCACAGAAGTGAACGAACTAAAGGAGGCGATAGAGAAAAAGAAGTTTGGCAAAGGTGAAAGTGAAGAAGCCGTAAGTGAATGGAGCATGACAATTGATCAAGAGCTTGAGAGAGCCGATGATGAAAGGTCAAAACTGACCGATCAACTACAGGCTTTTCACAGGGAAGAATGAGATAAGGAGATTGGCAAGAAGCATGAGAAAACTATGAAGTTTGAGCGAGAGCTACTAGAACAAAAGGTCACTTTTGAGAAGCACTGCAAAGAAAAAAAGGCCTCTGAGCAAACTACCGCCGCTAAACTGCTGAAACTCAAATTACCAAGTTCCATGGTAAAGGAGAGAACTGGCTTCCCTTTTGGGGTAAGTTTAAAACTGAGATCAATCTGCCAAGTGTCACAAAGTTTGGCTACCTTAAGGAACTATAAGGGAATGTAAGGAACAATATCGATGGGTTGTCTTTCACTGACAAGGGATGTAACAATGCCAAGACAATCCTAGAAGCCGAATATGGAAAGGAGAGTGACATAATTAATGCTTATGCAAGGAATATAATGGAACTAGCAAATCTTTAGCAAAGCCAATCCTCGTAAAATAAAAGAATTTTACAAGCAATTGAGATTTAATGTTCAAAACCTAGAACTTCTTGGCTGACTAAATGACATGAAGGGTAACATGAGAGCGACTTTAGATAAGCTAAAGGCTATCAAAGCAGACTTAGTGCATGGACATGACAAATGGCATGAATGGGGATTTGAGGATCTACTAGAAGAGTTAAGATAATGGACGGATATCAATCCTGTGGAAGAGATAGTATCGTCAAAAGCACCACAACCAAGACCATTGCCACGTACTGGAAAAATGTTCTACGCTAAAGAGGAATATAAACACGAGACAAAGACGTGTTTGTTTTGCAATAAACCAGACCACAAGGCCATCAACTGCGATTGAATTGTAAATGCCGACGGCCGGAAACGTATCCTAGCAGAAAAACGTCTATGTTTCAATTGCACTGGAGCCAAACACCGAGCCACAGACTGCAAAAGTAAATCAGTTTGTCAAAGGTGCGGAGCTAGGCAACATACTTCAATCTGTAACAAGGAGACACTCGACCATGCTTGTAAATAGCCAACTGGTTTGTCTCCTTGCCAGTTGGGATTCTTGATACTTTATGTTCATATGATTTGTCTTTATTTATCTAGATATTTCCTCTTATGTCACTTTATTTTCTCTTTGCTCTTTGCAAACTCGATCAGGTCACCAAAATCTAAACGAACCCAATTATTGCATGACTACACTCTTTAGGAACTCTGTTCAAAATGCCGCTCCTACAATCCGACCTGCTGCTTCTAATATTATTCAGTTTAGAAAGGAAATAAGTTAAAGTTATAGTGCTAAGAGAAACGAGGTCATTCTGGGTGAAAAACCCTTGGAAATAAATTCGGAAAAATTAATTCCGACCTCGATAGGATTCGAACCCACGGCCCAGTTTATGTAATTCAAATTATTACAGATAGTTCAGTTATAATCTATTACATTACAATAACGTAAATATTAATATCGAATTTTATTATTATCGTTTTTTAGCTTAATAATTGATTTGTAGACATTTTACGTGTGTTCTTCAATAAACCTCTCTCTGTACCCAAAACTGAGTAGCTTGTCGCTATATGGATGTACATTTTTGTCTTATTGCACTGTTCTTGTTCATGTTAAGGATTATCAGCCTTTCCGGGAGAATTATTTATTAATGCTCTCATGGTCGTGAAGTTAATAAATAAATAGAATAAATATATACTCTCTTTATATTAGAACAAGCTCCTGATACATGAATGTCTGAAGAGAGTGGTCTCAGAGCAACCACAGAATAAAGAATGCAACATTGTTGATGACATTGACTAACAAATCATGGATATTGAGAAGAAACACTACAGAATCTGTGGAACAGAGATGCCAAAGCAGAAAAGAATTTGCGTTAACGAAGCCTGAAATGCAAACCTGAAGACTGTAGAAAACGAGCTGTCTGGTGAGGATGTTCTGGGGACAGATATAATTAAACCCCCCCAGACAGTTTAGTCATATCTAAAATGTATTGTAAGTGGGAATAACCATAATGTTTACGTTTGTTTCTTCCACTATTTTTTAATATTTTACCGAGCTTTCACAGTTTAATTCTAGCTTTAGAGAGAAGGAACATGAGGTTTCATTGGATAATGGTGAGTGAAGTGTAATCCACAACAGATGCAGTATGATGCAGTTACTGAGGTATTGCACAGTATCAGTCGGACAGCTAAGATCACAAAATATGGATTGACTGGGGATGAGTTAAGGGAGTGGATAAGTGTTACCATGGATGGTTCTCCATACATTTTTGCAAGAAATCTCATCAAGAATACACATATCTGCTGTTCATGTGTAAATGGGAATGCTGAGATGAAAGCATATTTTGGAAAGTGGAATGACCATAAGAAGAAAGTTCATCAGGATGGATTTTGTTCCATCACTGAGAGAGTTTGATTGGGTTGTGCTAAGAATAGGTCCACTACCTGTGGAAATGACTATGGCTGAAAAATTCTTTTCCATTAATTCACACGTGAGCGCCGTATGGCTGTCTTTCCTTTTGCTCTCACAGTTTTTGGATTTTTTTACATCATTTATCACTTTTTCCTTTTAGTTTCATAGTTTTCTTAAATATTCATTACTTGCGAGAATTAGATATGTTAACTTATTCAAGAAGGACGCTTTTTGCCTCAAGATATTGGTGGAAAGAGGTGTTAAACCATTAACTGCTACAGCACAATGAAACTACAGTCAAGCTGGTTCCTAATGCTATTTGGAACGTCTCACAAGTATAATCAGTTCAAATAGGGGCAAACGTGCAGGATTTCTGAAGAAAAAAACTTCGACAATTCAACTGGTTAAACCAAGAACTTTCATGAATTCTACGAAAAAAAGCTATGTCTTCAAACACAAGCAACTCATGAAATATTCACATCAACATCTTCATAGCCAAACAACAATCAAGTACTAATAAGGCAAGAAAGTAGGTTGGTCAGAGCTACTAACACCATGTGTTCGTCTGTGAATGATTTCTTAGAAGTGGAGACAACTTTGGAGATATGCCGGATTCAAGTGTATCACCTATGGGTACTGGGAAACAACCATTAGTATGTCAATGCAAGGCTATCACAATTTGCACCAATGTCAGTGCTCACCCTTACAGTTGAACTTTAAGACATGTACATATGTCTAATTTCTGCTTGATTTATTGATATCATTTATAATTAGTGTTATTGTACATGTATACATATGTATATGTTCTACTTCCACCATAAGGATTACAAATGGAAAAATAAAAGGTAAGCCAGCTCAATTAACCTAACCAAGTTTTAACCAAGGCTCTCTACTATTGATTGATGTCATGATAATGTTCTGTCTCTGTTCACAGTTATCACATATTTCGCATAAAATGTGTTGTTGGAATGGAGATTGAAGTAAAAAGGGTGACTGCCAGAGTTGATGAAAAGACATTGCTGTGCTATGTACCACAAAATCTGCCAGATAAAATAGCTGATGTCAAGGTGGTATCAAACTCTATGTCATGCGCAAAATTGCTGACTGTCCAATGGGTCAGGTGCAGTATTTTCTTAATAAAGCATTTATAGACCTTCTCGAGGAAGGAAAAGCCACTGAAATTATAGGGTATGTGCAATCTTTTTCAAAAATATGCGTCTAATTGTTAATACAAATTAGTCCCATCCTCAAATAGTTTTTGGAAAACTTGATACCAGTAGTTGGTTTCAAAATGATAAACCTCAATATATATATAGTACTAAAAAATCATCAATTTTCTTTTTCTTTCTGGACATCTGATCAAACACAAAACAATTAAAGATAAAAAAAACATTTACCTTGATAGGCTAGTCACGTGAAACCCCACCACAACCAAGTCACCACCACAAACTCAGAAATGGGTGAAAAATAGACAGGAATGTTCAATCTGGTTCATTGCAGTCAGCCTTGGCCATGATAAATTTCAGGCTGAAAGATGTTACGGAGGGATCAACAATGGAAGCAAAGGTTTGTGAAATAAGGGTTAAAGATTCTTTAGGGTACTGTTACAGTGTGCAATCCTCCAGCAACTTATCTCGCAATGCTGTTCTACTCAGGTTTACTTTGTGCAAGGCATTGCTGCAATTGGCAGCACTATTGCACTGTGTATTACCCCTCCAGCAACTTGTCTCTCAAATTCAAAGCATATTTTTCAATTTTTCAATAATGAGATCAAGTTGCAGTGTAACACCTCACCTCGGTAATCTGCAACCCTACATTTTCAGAGACATTGAGAGACAAGTTGCTGAGAATATTGCACAGTATAACAGGACCTTTCAGCAACCTGCATCCATATATTTTCAAACATTGAGAGACCAATTGCTGAGAAATTAAAATACACAGTGTAACAGGACCTTAACTTCTAAAATTACTGCTAGTTAATTAGCAAGTCCAAATCAAATCTCTTCAAAGTTACCTGGTAACGAAATCTGACAAACTAAAAAGAAACTGTACAATTGGAAGTGCATAAAAAGCTACAAAAATAAATGTTCCAGCACCTTAGAAGTCAACAATTATTGTATGATATAAAAAGGATTACTCTTGCTAGCCTTGGCATGATGACCAAAATCATGACCTTCTCTGTTCCCTTATAAACAGCTGCTCAGTCGTACTTTTCTTCAAACATAGCATCCAGGAATCGAAAGCATGTAAGTATTGAAGGCATTGACGTCCATTCTTTCAAAAGTTATTGTATACTAAAATATTAAAACATTATGAGACATGAATCTCCCAATTATTGTGCCCTCAAAATGCAGGAAAAGTGCATCTCCAGTACTCTAAATTTCAATATTTTTATTGGACCCCCTAAATTTACGTTTACCTCAACAATGACGTTCTCCATTATAGAGAATAATTATACTGACATCTCGAGAAGTTCTCCATCATAGCCTTCTACTTTCAAGACTATTGACCCACCTAGTATAGCAAGTCCTAAAATTATCAGCAACAACCCTCAAAGAATACGACAGATCAGAAACTTGGTATTCATGATATAGAATGCACACGCAACAAGCTAAAAACCAAAGTACCATTCTACGTCACCAACGCGCCAGGCTGCACAATCATAGGCCTGCCAACAGCAATAGATCTAAAGCTAATTAATTTGAACTGTTGTGTGGAAACAGAATGATGCCATGCAATCAAATGGCCACAATCAAACAAACCAATCTACGAGTCAGAAGATAGAAAGCAAAGCACAGTTATTATCCAAATACCCCACCTGCTTCAATGGCATCAGAAAGTTCCAAGGTGAGTGCCAACACTGAATACGTACATAGAACCCAAGAAGACTACCAATCAGCCTCAAGGACCACCACAAAGGTCTGAGAAGGGAAACCCACCGCATGGGTCAACAGCCTACAACAATCCCAAGGAGCATAAGTACCCAAATTCAATTTGGGTAATTTAGCAATTTGATTGTGCTCATGCACATTAGATCAGTATTACATGAGGATTTGCTCTGTATATTTTGTCTCAAAAACGTACAGATCATATGACTTATTCATATGACTTCAGTCTAGTGAAAGATATTTTGGACAGATCGAATCAAGTTCCAGCCCCTCATTATCAATGTGAGTCTGCACATTACATTCATTCTCCAAAAAATGAGTATAGCCATATGTTATTCTTACATTTACGTAATTTATAATTTATTTAATTATAACCCACCTCTAATGGTACTTAATTATATTTTACGGTACTTCCAATAACAGTTGAGCATAATGCAGATGCACAAGGTACTGTACATATAACTTTTTTGTTAGCAAAATGAGCAATATTTGTAAAAATGAAATGGTTAAGTATATCAATACTAAACTATGGGTAATGGACCGAGGGTGAGTATAATGTAAGGCTACATGCATATAATGTGAATATGAATAATTATGTGTAACAAAGTTAAGGGGAGTTAACTATATATCTGCTTATGTGTCATGTATTTATTTTGTCAACAGAAACAAAAGGATTGTTAAGCAAAACTGCCATATTGGCAATGGGCAAAAGTATAGTTTCCCCATCCATGCATAATACAGGTATGCTTATTGAAACATTATTTCATCCAAAAGTTGTTAAAATAAATTAGGTACACTTGACATCCCACATTTGAAAGAGGCCAAATTGTATAAGAAGCTGCTGGTGTAATTAGGCATTTTTAAAAATTGTCAGCAGTCCATGATGGGAAGTTGCTTGCATGCATCCTTTCCTTTCATGAGTGTTGTGCGTGTATGTTCATCGTCAGGATGTCATCTGATTGTTTTGATGGGAAAAAAAGCAAGAAAACAATTTTTTTACATCAAATTCTAAAAGCTCTTAAACAAAGTTAGTGACCATGCTGCTTTTATTTATTTTTGAAAGACATACACTATATAATTTTAGTACTTTATGATTTTAGCAGCCTTTTTCTTCCTTTCAAGAAAAACAATTATTACTGCAAGACCTTTGATACAGAGGCACAGTCCTGGCAGGCCCTTTGGATGTTATCACTGCGATCAATATCAACAGACCCATTGTCAGAAGGGGGCATGCAGACTGCCTATCATGCTGAAATTGGGTCTGTTGTGAACAAGAATCCACACCTGACCTAGTTTCAGCCTGGTACAAAAGTTGTGCTGAAGCAGAACCTCGAAACACTGCACAAAAAATTAAACAGGCAGATAAGTGTGTCAAGCGAGTCGCTATGAGAGTAAGGAATAATTCATTGACATTACAGTCAGAACAGCTCAAGCATACTCCCCTAGGCTTCATCTATGATTTAATTATTCGAATATTGACTTGAGTATTCACTAGTACTCAATGTGTGGAGTCAGAGTGAATAATGAACTCAATAATTGAATAATATATTCATCAATATATTTTAGGTGGTACGCTTGAGCCATTTTCTTACATGGATTAAGAAATTTAATTCTAATATTTATATAAAGAGGAGGGGGAAGGGTAAGGAGTTAGACTAATAAGATCTGTATTTTTCATTTAAGATATAGAGCAGCTGTAAATAGGCTAAATATCGATATGGAGCTGCTTAAAACAACAGCAGATGGCAACTGCCTATTCAATGCGGTCAGTTGATTGCTGACAGGAGAAGAGCAATCGTCTGAACCTTTAAGATGCCTAGCATTTATGAACCTAGGCAATGAACATTCAAAAATATTGGAATGAGTATGTCATGCCAAAGTGCTGCATCATCACATTTTTCTCTCACGTTATTATATAAAAGCATTTTTAACTTTTTTGATAGGCTTAGGCCCTTCAAATCCCAAACTGTGAAGAATTGATAGAGGCGGAAGCAACAAAAACATTGCAGCCAGGGATTTATTCTGGTGAGAATCAATTGAATAATTACCGGGATATGGAAGGAACACCAGCAATAGCAATATGCAAGCAGGCGAAACAAAATAAATGAACTTTTTTTAAAAGAGAGCATCAAATATAACTCTAGCTAATAAACTTGTGATCCATGATGGAAGTGATAGGTTTGTTTGGTGAGGGGAAAATCTGAGAAGCCACTGACAAAGAAATTAATTCCTCGATCCTGAAGATGGATTGCACCCAGGAACAAACGAACAATGAACATGCTAAGCAAAGCGCCGTGAACATAGTGATGCAACAATTATTGAAATCAGATTCCCAGTTTATTTTCAAAAGATTGATTCTCATTTTCCAGGTTATTGGTAAGTTGTGTTTCTTGCAGATGCCCTCAAGGTTACGATTAACCAAAGATCGTACTCGGGTGGTATGCTTGAATTCGAATCGTCCGTTTCCCCTATAAAAGTAAAAGCGAAGACTGAAATTGTGGGTGCCCAAGGACCTTCAATGTCCTGATATAATCAACCATGTTGTTCCATTATATAAAACTACTTTGGCATGTGCGTAAAAATAAGCTTTTTAGGAATACAACTTCAAATGTGTTCAATTTATTCTATTTATCAATATTAACCTTTATCACTGACATCGTCACAATATATTGCTTTTATTTTATTGTAATTTTATTATTATTTATATTTTTAATAGTATTCAATACAGATGAAAGTGTCCTAGCTACATGTGGGGATTGCGATGACTGCCAGCTTTTTGATAACGCAAATGCTTTAGAAGGGTCCAATACTAACAGACTAGTGGTGCAGTGTGAGTGTTGTCTGCAGTGGTTTCATGCGGAATGTGCCATATTTTACACTGCGGATGTATGTCACTTTAAAACCAAGGAAGAGCCGTGGTACTGCGGTTGCCATATCAACGACTGCTGGAAAGCCAAAGTGTAATAAAAATAAATGATAAATTATAAACAAACAACGACTGAAGTGTGCTATACTATCATTTTATGAATACCCCTTTGTTGTTTACCATAACAGGTTACCTGAAGTTATTACAGAAAGATTTGTGATTAAAAATTTTGGCCAATCAACCGTGATGATGATGATGTGTTAATGCATCAAACTCTCTTATTTGTCTACGATCCTCAAGTGAGAGGTTTGAGGGAAAGGCTGGAAGTTCTTGAGAGGGAGAAAAAAGACTCGGTAGAGGGAACTTTGGCCAAGATATTCTTTATGCTACGTACCAAAGATGCGCCATTTTCGAAAGACATGGGCTTAGATCTTGTTCTCAACCTTAAAATGGTGGCGCAGGAATCCAACCACCCAAAGGCGAGATACTACAGAGCAGTACTCCAGGCTTTACGAGAAAAAATGTTGTCTCCAGATGAACTGTTTAGACATTACATAAATGGGTTGCTGGGAGACAAAGATCAGGAGGAAGTATTGAAGACGATTGCTCAAGTGGACAAAGCCGAAAAACCTCGGCCAACTCGTCAGCTTAGAGTCAGTGCAAGAGCTACCCCTTACAATGTCCGCTCTTATGCTTGCAATGTGATTGGCCATCTTAAGAGGAATTGGTACATGCACCATTATCACCAGGGGAGAGGAAGAGGCCGATTTAGGGAACCAGCTGCACCTCAGTAATTCAACTGTATGTTGCAACTCTAAATGAGTAATCTTTTCTTGTGAGATTTAGTATATATACACATGGCTGTTGAATGAAGTTGGCTTTGTGTTATAAAAAAGACAAACCTTCCAACCTTCTAATAGCAACCATGGTAAACCTGAACCCCCAATTACCATTGCAAAATTCGTCCGAAGAGAGATCGAGGAAAAGCTGTATAAAGCTAAAAATCTACTGAAGGGCAAAAGCTCCAAAGACCTTGAAGGCGCAAATACTTGGGATGATGACAACAGCATCTTTATTTCAGGAAGTCTTACCCAAACCCATAAGAAGTTATTCAAATCCTGCTTAAAGGCAAAAAAGGAGCTCAAATTCAAGTTCATATATATGACCAATGGTTGTACATTGTTAAAGAAAGATGAAACCTGTCCACATCGGCAGCGAAAGTGACCTTGCAAGACTCAAAGCAAGAATTGCAGCTCCTTATGATCCTAATAATTCACGTTGAGTACTGCAATGGAATTCCATTCCTGATTAATCAAAATCTAGTAGGCGTGGTGGCTTCAAAAACATCTAATCAATTTTTTTCTTGACGAATATTAATCTGGTATATTGATGTATCTCCTTGTTTAATGCTCATTCATAAATTTTTGTCCTTTTGTTTTTTTCTTTTCTTTTCATTATATTTCTTCGCTCTTTGTGTATCAATTTGCATCCTTCATACATTTTGTAAACATTGTTTTCTGCAATTTCTGACCTCTTAGCTGCCTAACTCGTTTAGCTTCTTAGCTATTTTGGGTAGCTGTGCTCCTCTTTTGCAATTTTTAATAATCCTTTCCCTGTAATTCTATCATACCTGAGTGCAAATAAAAATTATTGTTGTTGTTGTTGTTATATTGACAATCGCGGAATCCATGGAAATTCTTGAATTGATTACCACCGGTCCCGGGTGAAAGGTTGTTTATCACTGGGATGGTGAATTGATTGATTGTTATTTCTTTGGGGCTGTAAGGTGAGGTAATTTTAAAGGGGGACTAGTACGAAAATCGCTCAAAATTTAATTCGGCTGAAACTTTCCTAGAATAATCTCTAAGTGTCTAATAAACACTGGTTAAAGTTTTTTCTTGATATTCCGAAGGGAAGTATTATATTTTTACGAATCTTTAACGGAGTCAGTGACGTCATTTACTCAACACTAAACACCGCTCCATACATTTCTTTGTAAATAACTTCTTGATTTATTTTATTTCTATGAAGCCAAAAGGTCGACTGACGGACTTTACTGACATTTGTTGTGATTACAATTGATTTTTAAGTCTCTTTTTTTCAGTATTGAGTATGAAACGAGCGAATATTTTGATCACAAAACAAAGGGAAATGTATGGAGCGATGTATGGTGTTGAGTAAATGAAAATTTTGCATAGGTATAGGCGATTTTAAGGGAAAGCCCCTCTTAATAGTGAAAAAGGTGTGAAAAAATGTGATGTTATCTCCTTTTGCACCAGCATCGGTGGAGGAGATAAATGGCAAAGACAAAAAAGGTAAAGAAGACAAGAAAGATGAGAAGGACAAGACAGATGAGGAAGATTACATATATAATTATCATAAAGCTAAAATGCGCTTGGACTACTACTTTTTGACCTCAATGATGCTATTAGGGAAGGTGATGGAAAACGCTTAGTTCGGATATACAAAGTTGCTCTCCTTTTTTACAAATGTTATGGCCATACAAAGTATGCCTATACTTGTTTACTGTTTTTAACTAAAGTGCAATTTTGCCAATTGATAAGGCTGAAGGATTAATGTCAAAAAGATTTTGCAACAATCGTGGTAAAATAGGGAAAAACATATCTTTGGATTTAAGATTAGAACATCTGAATAACATTTTGAAGGCATATTTGCAAGTACTAGGTTCTAATTTCTGTGAAGACTCTGCACAAAAAATTGCGAGGTCAATAGCAAAAGTAAAACAAATACTAAGAAGCATAGGTGAAAATTGCATGCTGTCTCAAGAAATTAAGACCCGTTCAAAATCTGATCCAACTGAGGCTGTGACAGATTGTAAAGGATTTAAATGATCAAAGGGCATTGTATATATATCCAGTAGGGCAGGCTACCTTTCATTTCCTAAGTTCAAATCAAACCTTCTACATTACCTTGATTATCTATATGGTTGGATCAAAGACAAGTTTTCTTTATGGTCTAAAATATATGAAAACAGTGAAATTGTTGAAACTTGAAGGCACAGTTATATACTGAAGTACTTTCATTTAATTAAAATTTATCCAGATAGCATTTAGAAACACACTACAAGTTGTCAAGTAAGATTAAAACCTCTGTGAATTTAGCTGCTTTCTTAAAATAACATTTTAGGAAATAACGTATTTGGAATAAAGTTTTAGAAATTCTTGCATATCTTTTCTGATTAAAATATTGTTTCTTGTGTTTTGGAGTTAAATATTAAATCTTACTCTTACTCATCACATTCTGTACAATCAAAGTACTCCTGAAAATTATCTGATTCTGTAGCCTCGCTGCCATCAAACCATTCCATATCAATCTGGTCCAGTATATCTAAAGTACTGTGTTCAATATCTTGAAATATGTCTTGCATGATTTCCAAGATAAATTTAGCATGGACTTTGGAAAACACATGTAAAGAATATAACAAATCATCAAGCTTGAAAATGTTCTCAGCATTGGAAACAATATCCTCAATCAATTAATTATAAAATCCATGGACAGCAGCAGTGCCAAAGAGAGATGTTGATGACATGCTGGCTGTGACCAAAATGCGGGCGGCGGGCTGCGGACTCTGTCTGGATACATATCCTTTAAATATGAACAGAAATAGAGGAAGAGCAAAAAATAGAAATGCCTATGATCAGATAATCTTTTTGGGTAAACCCTGCACGGAAATCTCAACATTTCTAAACACAACATCAGTTTGAGCTGTCTTACATCATTCATGTCAAAACTGTCAAAACTGTCCACACCTTCTGTCTCATAATTCTCATGAAGATATCTACTCGCAGAAGCACTAGTGACTTGACGTTCGGCTCGCTGTGTTTCTTTAGTAAACTTCTTTTATACTAAGCTCCACAAGTTCAGTTTCAACTATAAGGTAAGATAGCATTGCTTTGGTTTGTGAGTTTTAAAACTTTGACAAATTTTAGAGTATTCCTGAGTATTTATTTATACATTTGCTTCTTTTAGATATGTGACAACACCGGGGATAAGAGGACGGCGTGTTTGGTTGAGTGCAAGAGCAGGGGTTTTCTTTGGTGTATGACCCTCAGGGATCATACAACCTTTGCTTTTATCAATGCCTTGCTCGGTCTCTCGAAATAAAAACGGAGGATTTAATGAAGTCCCTTGAGGGCTTCATGTTGGAAAACCGTTTTCTTCCTTTGTTTGTCGAGGTTAGTTTCTGTCTTAAACAGGGTATACATTTTACTCGAATTTACAATGATAATGATAATGATATTGAATTCATATAGGGCACTTTTCGTTGCGAATACATTCAAAGGCGCTTTACATTGAGATGAATGAGGTAGTTAGCATGAAGTGAAGGCACTGAGGGTGATCACTGCCAGGGTTTTGTTACGTCCTCAGTGGTTCTTTTATGTCCCTCCGATGCAGGGTTAGGTAGTGTGGAGAGAGGGGACCGCCATTTTATGTAGTCATCCGAGCCATGGATGGAGGTCTAACCTCCCACACTCAAGCACAGGGCTCAACCAACTGAGCCAACCAGGTGGCAGTAAAACAGGGTCTAGGATTTTGAGAAAAGCTCGAGTTTCCTGAATTTTGTGTGTCATAGATAGGGTACTATTTTCCTCCAAAATATTGCAATATTACGCTTCACTATGCAGGATTACACCAGTAGTTAACAAAGTTTCAGTCATCAGTTTACAGCTCTTTCAAAAAAGAGAAACCCATTATATGCCTTGTTTGAAAGTCTCTCGTGACATGTTTACATAACCTTAAATATCCTGCACTATCAAGGAGTTCGAGTGCATTTATATTGTTGCATGATAAAACGAATAATTTAGAATTAATAATCAATTGATTGTATTCCTCATCGTCCATTTTGATACTCAACACTTTTGTTCATTTTTTCAGTACTAAAAAGGCTGTTTAACAGTAATATGAATATTATCAATAATTCTTTCATATCTTGGCTGCAGTTCAAGTAATTCTTATTCCTTATAGCGCTGCTTCATGACTTTTGGTTATGGTAGTAACATGAAAGTAATATATTGATACAATAATCATGTTCCTTAATGTGTCACTTTATTAAAGTTTTTATTTGAAAAAAAGTCGAAGAAACAGACTTGCTTCAGTTTTTTTCTAAGGACGACTTTCAGTCAAGCGTCGTTCAACCAAGTACATGGCGTGAATCCGTTCTGGCATTGCGAGACCAAATGACTACACATGCAGTGATTGTTGCTTGTAGATTGCCCTACGAAGAACGACTTTGCAGAAAAGTGCAAAGCTCTACAGAGCAGCTGGGCCGCTGCTGGGGAATGTGGGCTAAAAGCTTGGGAGTGGTCTGTTAAAAAAAAATCAGACGCAATTGGACGCAAAGTGTCTTGGAAACACAGTTTGAGAGCAAGTCGGCTTTGGTAGACCTCCCGCGTGGTTTACAACAAACCCTTCTGAAGGAAACAATAAGGTGGTACAAGATTTTGTGCGCAACGATAGCGGAAAGAGGCAAGTTAACGAACTGGAATTCGCTAGGAGCCTACAAAAGTTGATACAGCGCCAACAGAAGAACCTGCAACTGGCGGTGATAAACCAGGGGCCCTATAAACTGCGGCAGGAATATGAGCACCTTGCTGTTGGAGCTGATGATTGGATAAAAATGAGCAAACAACAGAAAGATGTAGCACTCAAAAAGATTCACCAACAAATCGTTGTAACACCTAGCACATCTATGGAACCTGCACCACCTACTAGCTGCAATGGTCGAAATCCACTTCCGAACGAGATTGTAAACGAAGGGATAGATTGGATTCCCTTTACCACCCTAGAGGGTATAACTAGAAAGGCCAAAGCTATTATAAAAGACAAAACAATGTTGGAGGTTCCAAATTCCAGCCAATAATTGCTTGTTCCAAGTAAATCGAACCAAAGGAATCCGCATATTGTTAGTGCTTTATCAACGGGGAAGATTCATGGCAATTGTGAACTTAACAAGAGCCTCCTGTTATGTTCACATGCTCTTGTTTACTTTAAGTTTTATTCTTTTAAGAAGTATTTGGTTTGGTTAAGGCAACGAAGACGCACTCATGGTGAGAACGTTGTAAATTTAAGCAATTTGCTGATGGCAGATATGCCATATATATGATATATGATATTATATATCAGTTGTTGTTGTTTCATTGTTTAATTGCACTTATTTCACTTTGACATCACATCAACACATTCTTTTGTTTTAACGCTAAGGATCATGGTCGCCAGATAGGGTGGCAAAACATAACAGCGCGTACAGGGCTTCTTGCAAGAACACTTCATTTCCTGGCAAGACTTCCGGAAGTGTCACCCACACTGGCTTCCAAACACTGTCAACTGTCTTCTAACCAAACTGTTCTGCAGAAGGAATTTGCTGATCACTAGCATCACTGGTCATCCAAATGCTTCCTTGAAAGATCGCTCTTTCAAAGTATTTCATCAAAAGCATTCTAGAATGATGTTTATCCGTGAACACAGAGAAAAGCAGTTTTTTATTGTATGTAGAAGTCCTGGAAGTACTCATCCCTTTGTTCTTTGCATTACACCATATCAACTACGCACGTTAGGTGCCTATACATAGTCGAGATATGAAGTCTCTTCCAAGCATAATCAGAAAAGAGTTTCAAAATGAAGTAAATTGGGTTATTTCAAAGACGGATAACAAGTTCTTAACCATCCCTATTGATCAAGCCCACAAACAGGAGAACAAAAATGTTAAATCAGCAGGTTGGTACAAAAACAACACATCCAATTCACATTATGAATATTGCAATGTACCCTAAAATCTAACATTACCTGCAATAACATATATATCATTAATTTAGAAGGTTGGTACAAAAATTAGATATATTCAATTCGCATTATGAATAGAGTCGTTTCAGTACTAGTGAGAAACCATAAGTTATGATACGAAAACGACTCAATGTAGCTTAAAATCTATCATTATCAATAACAGATACTACCATTGTGAGCTGAAGTGCTTGAAATTAAGGCATTCTTACTTCAACGCAAGTTTAGTTCAACTTTATCCTGAACTTATCATTGATGAGTGCCTAAAAGAATCTGTTTTTCAGAAAATCGGTGTAGCATTATAGAAAGCCGAGTGCATAGATAGGTTCTATGCTTCTCCGTTGAGCTTGTATGCAATAGGAATCAAGCATGATACTAACGTCACCGCGGCGACAATTAAGCTCATGAATTTTTCCGACACTATACAGTTCAATACTTTTGACGTTGCCCCTAACAACATGTACTTTTAAACGAAAAAACTTTGTGACAAAACTTTGGTCGTTCCAAGCTCAACTGAGTAGCATAGTAACAGATTATTTCTCTAGTCACACTTTAGTTGGTTGTTACTTGGTTGTTAAAGAAAACAAAAGTTGTTTTGCTGATAAGTAGGTTTAACTAACAGACACAAATGCCAAATGATGGCCTGGAAAAGGGATTAGTGACATTTTTGTTGGTTTTTACTGTCAGTCTTAATTCTTTTGGGCTACCACCTAGGAATTTAATAAAAAAATATCTAAAATATCGGATCCTGGCTCAGAACCTGACTTTACTGCTAGTTTATCTCACATGTCTATTGAGGAAATTACCTTAAACAAGTTCTCTGATTAACAACAATATGCATGGAATGGATGTGCATCTCACTATCACTGTCTAGCATCCTTGTCGACGAATTGGAAGACGCTATCCCTTATGACATCCAGGACAATATAGGTGTATGTAAGTACGGCGACGATTGCACTTTAAACAAAGCTGTTTATTCCACAGAGATGTTCTGGATAGTATGCAAACCTGGTCTGATAATAACAAGATGGTGATAAACTCTGCTAAAACCAAGTAAATGTTGATCAGCTTTAGTGATGTACCATTTCCTGACAACCTTGCTACAGAAAGTGAACAAATCAAACGTATCCTAATTCATGCGTTGCCCAGCTTGTGGTAAGCAATGTCATAAGTGTAAACAGTTCAACCACTTTGCATCGATGTGTTAAAGGAAACAACAGAAAAACAAACCAGTAAACAGTGTCATTGAATGATCAAGATAACCCTTTGGCAAAGGATCAAGATAAAAGTTTGGCTGACTTTGCAAGCTAATTTATTGGATCACTTGGATCAGGAGAGAAAGACTGGGTCGAGACAATCAACTTTGGAAATCTGCAAGTCAAGTTCAAATTAGATAGTGGAGCTCAATGCCATGTTTTATCTAAGAGCCTGTATCACAAGATTACCTCTAAACCATAGGAACATTAGAGAAAGTTCCCATTAATGAGTTAGCTGATTGGGTGAGCAGCACAGTTGTTTTAGACAACACAGGAAAAAATTCCTAATTTCCTACCTTGTTTATGTATGGATTTTTTAGGAATTTTCAGTTTCCATGCTACGAAAAATATCCAGACATGGAAAATATTGGAAAAAGTGTGGAAAATTGAAGAAATTATGACAATGCTTTAGGAAATCCAATCTATTACTTGGTATGGTTATCAAATACCACATCATTCATGGGAAACGAGAAACCCAATGTCAGTATTTACATTTTCGGTTTTCCATGCAATGGATAGACATGGAAATCCATGTTTTTCTGGGATTCTCAGATTTCCAACAAAAAGACTGTTGGATTTCTAGTTTCCAATATTGGATAACCAGTGAAATTAAAGGGTTGGTTTTATGGAAATTCATGTTTTTCTTGGATTCAACAAAGTTTTCGCTACTGATTGTTCAAGGCAAATTTTCTTGCATTTCTTTCTGTTTGCATCTCGTTTATCACGTCTTTCGCTTACGATTGAGCCGTGACACTTAAGTTATATGTGAGGCATAGAAAAATATTCATTTTAATTAACAATTATTTATTCTTTTGCATTACAAAAGTGTAAATAAACAATTTTACCCTTTCTTTACTAGAAACAGCAGTTACAGCGTCGGGATCAGAAGACAATGCACCTTGTAAGTCAAGGAAAAGCAAGGAGCAAGGTAATAAACCCAGAAAGACTCGAATTCGACACCAGCACAGTAAGGATTTTTTTAAATGTCTTAATAAAGCGAAAAATAACCGCTTTCAATTTCGCCTCATATCCCACACAGCTCAAAAAGATTCTTCCCATGAGTACTGCGTTGGAGGAGTTGGTGGAGAATACATAGTGAACATGAGTGCCAGCCAATCTTGTATGTGCACCTTCTTTGTACAAAAGCCTAGAAAGGTCCTGTGTAAGCACCTGGTGTGGACAATGCTATACCAATTGAATGTGGAAGAACACAGTTACATTCTACAGCAAGTGGCCCTAACACCCAATGATACGGTGGCCCATAACGGCAATACACTTAATATATAACTCCCAGTACAAAAATATATTAGTCCCAGTACAAAAATATGTTCGTCCCAGTACAATTTTTTTCAAGAAAAGCGTTCTTCCATTCTCGTACCCAGACCCCAAGACCTTCCCTAGTGAGTAGTGGGAGTAGGGTCTTGGTACAAGAATTTTCCGAATCCCCTCCCGTTCGCTGCTGCTACACGTGTTCGTTGTGATAAAAACATGGTGGAATCATTACCCTCATTTTGCTATAAATGTGGTTTTAGTTTAAAAAGTAGTTTTGAATATTGTCCAAAATGTGGCATCAAAGTAAGAGTGACCTCTTTGAGCACTAGTACTTCTGTTTCACCATCACATGAAACGATCCCCGGTCCAACCAAGTTTTCCTTGCCCAACTTTAAAAAGTTCAAGGCGATGAAAGAGTCAGAGAGGGATTCATTTTTCGTCCGAGGAAAAGGAGTCAGCAGGAAAGAAGAAGGAGGATGAGATCGTGACTATAAACATTGGTGTTATGAAGGATAATAATTCTATTATAAGAGGTGAAAGTTTACCACTTAAAATTGTATCGACAGCGCGGGCTCCGGACATTCTTGAAGCAGCTTTGAAAAAGCACACACTGTTCAATGCACGCTTCAAATCTTCAGTGGAATACATGCTAGTTTTCAAGGATGGTAGTGAAGTAAAATACATTCCTGGGACTGAGAAAGAACCATTTACCTTAAAGAGATACAAAGAGGAATCAGGTTTCGGATTTGCCAATTTATTCAATTGTTTGGGTTTACAAAACTAAAATAATATGTTGTATTCTATTATTTAGGAAACACTGAAAGACGTATCCTTGAAAACATAGAGGAAATTGTGGAAGATTCCTTGCCCCATGATGCACTCAATACACAGCTTGACAACCCTAAAGCTGCAAAAGAATTTTTGTTAAAAAAAATATCTTTCTGTAGTCAGCAAGAAAAGGTAAGCCTGATGTCAGTGATAATAAATTTCTAATTGGAAAATTTTGTAATTACTACAGATCGTTTTTTGACAACCTTTTTGCACTTAGGTCAGTATATAGTAGAAAGATGAATTGTACCATTTTATGCTTTTAAATACTTTCGTATTATCAGAACATGAAGACTAAAGGTGTTTTTGTGAGAGACGTTGGTAAGTACCAGGAAGAGATACCACTGTCTAATTCAGTTATGAATACTTCACTGTTTTATTGAAATGTATTGTACAAATTTAATTCACAAATGTAAGCTCAGTTATGTAAGAAAAAGTGAAGTGAAGTGAAGTGAAGTAAACGTTCAAAGCTGTGTACACATAATATTATTTATTTTTCTCATTACCATATTTTTTTCTGTTTTATATTCTGATTTCAAGATGTTGGCAAAGAGGTGGGAAAATGTGGAGTGAAAAGAAAGCAAAGATATCTCAAACATTGTCAAAATTGATGTGATCTATCAAAAAGAGAAAAAAAGTGGAGACCAACTGAACTATGCTGCAAACATTTTTCTCGAGTTTTTTCTAAAGGTAATAATTATTGTTATGACAACAGTTTATAAAATATGAAACAAAAATATTGGGGGGAGGGGGGCAAATTTAATTAAGCCAAGAGCAAAAATGTTCTTATGCAAATATTAACAAAGCATCAAGCATGGCAATTTAAAATTATTAACGCTTTCACATTAACTTTAAGGTTTGCACTGGTTGGAGGGATATAACTAAAGTGATGAGGAGCGAGGTATTTGGAAAAAAGGAGCAGCACTCTATTGATGTGTATGATTTACAGGTTTGTAAGAGTCATATAATTAAATTATCAATGTTTGCAAGACATGTAAATTAATGTATCCCACATACACATATATATAGGTGACTATGGTCACACACTATGGCATTCTAGTATGCTGATGAGGGAGTTTGGTAGCATGAGAGAGTACTCAAACTAATCCATTGAGTCATCACATGCATTACAAAGGCAACTCTATTCAAAGGCAACTTCCCATGACAAGCATGGGTACACTTCTTCAAGTAAGTTAATATTATTGTCCTAACAGTTGATTTAATAACTCTTGAAATCATTTCAGAGAAAGGAACTAAGAAGTAAACTTAAATGAGTCTTTTTGTTTTTCAACAGTTAAACAGATTATTCTTCACTTCTACTCTGAGCAACTTCTGTTCTTCAGATTGTGTTTTAGGAAAGCCTTGGAATGTAATTTGAAAGGTACCAATGATATTTTGCTGTTCATAGTGTTCAAATGAAAAGCCCTATTTTATCAGATTTAGGATGAAAAGTCAGTTCACATGCTAATTAGTTACAACCACTATTGCTTTATTATGAGAACAGCTAGTATAAATCCAATTGTCATTGTCATTGTAAGGTTTGTAAATTAAGGCTTACATGCTATTCCTGTGTATATATTATTAATAAGTAATAGTACCACAAGTGCTGGGGTGTTGAATAGTGTGTAGTGCAGAGTAAATCATTATACGAAATTATTGAATAATTTAACATCAATTTTATTTGATTGTTTGAAATTATCATTGTATTGTTAGGTATACCATTTTACTTTGTAGGATGTAGCTGGACAAAACATTAGGCAAAAAAAAATGTTATGTGGTCATCTGGTGATATTTCCTGGGTCCAAGAAATGGATATGCTAGTAACAAATATCTTTGGTAAAGACTTCATGAATTATCAGTGTAACAAATATACCAAAACAATGGAAATTGCACCTGGAAGCCTGCCAACATTTGTGTACAACCACAACGAAAGGGAAAATGATACATTATCTGATGAGCTTCCTAGTTGTACCACAACAAGCCAATCACAAATCATCCACCAATCACAAACCATTAACAACAGTGCCACCCAATCACAAACTAACAACAACCAACCATCATCAATCAAGCTCCCTCTATCTTCCAACATTCTGTCGACACTGGACATCAGGTGATGATGCAGATTATCTCAAGGATAAGATCATGCAGTATACATGTGCCAAGCCTGATGACATGACCAAGCTGCAATAGACCATGATGCTGCTTCATTTGGCAGGCTCACACTGGGGTCTTCTAGTGATTAACATCCAGTCAAGGCTTATATATTATGATGACGGTTTCCGTTGGAAACCTCCTGCCAATCTTGTGCGAATGACAAAGAAAGTAGTCCAGTCATTATATGACATATCAGACACCAACAGTCAATTTGACACTTCAGCTTGGGACTTTTCTTCAGCAATAAGTCACTTTGGAATGCCAAGTCAACCTGCAGGCAGCAGTAGTTGTGGAATGGGTGTCATGTCTGTTAACAGCATAATGAATGGTCCTATCACAACATTGACTGATTTCAAATGGAAATTTGATGACATGCACATCTATCGCCATGTCCTGTTAAAACAGTTTTTTGAATGGGAAATAGAAGGTGTTTCTTAAGATAAACTGTAGATAACATCTCCTAACAACACTAAGGTAACTGTACAGGTCTGTTTTAAAATGTAAATGTAATAATAGTCTAAAAATCGTTTAAGTCATGTGACATATAGCAGTTTTATGATTTAAGAATTTCATCAAGTCTACCCTATTGCAATTAAGCATTTTTTAATTTCTAGTTCAAACCATATTTGACATATTCTACCACATTCAACCGTCTCAATAAAAGCATCAACCAATAAAATCAGTGCGTTCGAATGGTGTACTATTGAATCAACCACTATCCCCTGTAATCGTGGATTACATCACAGGGCAGGTTGCGTAGGTTCATCACCGGGTGGAGCAGTTTGTCACACAAAACCAGTTTTACCATCACAATCTTTGATTAAGTCAATTTGTTACCCAGAATTATTCAAGATATCTAATGAAACAGTGAAACATGGTTGTACATATGAGAAAGATGCCATTTTGTCTTATGAAAGTGAAATGAAAAAGCATCACAAGGATTTCAAGATTCCACAGGATGGATTGTTCATAAGTTTATACATGCAACCCCTGGTTTTCTTTGTTCCTGCTCATGCTGTGGAGATGGATGTGGAGAAGTGAAGTGTCCTATTTCTAAATCAGCAGTAGCTTGTTTGGATAAAGTGATTGGGGTTTTCCGACTGAAAAGGACACACAACCACTACTATCAGGTGCAACAGCAGCTGTTTACATTACATACAGAATACTGTGACTTCATAGTGCATGCTATTGATGATCAGAAGAATGCAGTAATTGTGCAAGAACGAATTTACAAGGACAGAGAACATTGGTTTAAATGCTTACTAAAACTTAAAGAATTCTGGTTCACTCGCATTTTACCAGAAATCCTTGGCAGGTGGTACACCAAACGAAATGGCGTGCCTAGTGCACCACCCGATCTTGAGAAAATTCGTTTTTTTGTAGAATGGATAAGATAGATGATAATACCATCATTTGTGCAAACACTGATTGCCCCTATGTTAAATTCCATTATTCGTGTCTGGCTATTTCTATTAAGTCTCTTATTCCAGCTACATGGTTTTGTCCATATTGCCAAAAAATTACACATTTCAAGAGAGGAAAATCTCCAACAAGTAGTAGCACAGCAACACCAAGTGAAGCTCCTGTCCAACCTATTTGTGTTTGTAAGACAACTGCAAAGAAGGGTGACAAACTCTTAGAATGTCACAGTTCGAAGTGTCCTTATGGAAAGTTTTTTGCACTTGGCATGCTTGAACTAGAAACGTCTACCAACAATAAAACCATGCTACAAATGGTATTCCTGTCCCAACCAAGCTGCATACTACAACTGGTATTCCTGTCTCTCCTTCAACTACAGTTCCTCATGGTCCCAGTAAAGTCCATCCTTGTACAACTGTTCAACAAAGTCATAAAAATGTAAATACTGCTAGCACTACTCTGTCCCCTGAAATGGAAACATTGCCAATCATTACTGGTATTCCTAAAATTTGTGCATCAAATTCCAATTCTCACAAACTTCTGGGAGAGCTTATCCTTCATGATTCCAGTCTAACACTTTCTCCACAATACAACTGCTCCATAATACAACCAGCACATGTCCAGCTTCAGCAAGCCAACCAATTACTGGAAGGTTTCAAAAGACCAATTATAGGTCCAGTAAGAAATTTTGACATTGTAAATGGTGAATTTGTTCAAATATTGCATACTGGGAATTGCCACTGGGCTTCTGTAAGCAATATTGGATGTCCCGCTGGTATGGTAAACCTTTATGACAGTTTATTTAATGATGTCATTGAAAATGAAGTAGAGTATCAAGTTGAAAGTCTTTTATTTGACAAGCATAAAAGTTTATCACCTGTCCCAGTACAACAAAACAATGGCAGTGACTGTGGTGTATACCGACTAACTAACGCAACAACATATATACTACCTAATAACAGGCATATCACCGACCTCGTGATCCGCCACGTTCATGAAAGGACAAGTCATCAAGGTCGCGCAAGAACACTGGCAGAAATACGATCATCAGGCTACTGGATTGTTGGAGGCAGTTTAGCCATTGGTCACCACATTTCCAAGTGCATAACCTGTATTAAGATGAGAGGAGCCCCACAACTACAAAAGATGGCAAATCTTCCAGATGATCGAACAACAGAATTAATAGTTTAAAGTTTAAATGTTTCGAAGCAGGAATAAAGGAAATCTTTCCCATAAAAGTCTTTTTCAGAAGAAAAAATAAATAAATAAAACGTTTAAAACCCCCTCTATTTTTAACGAAAAATGAGGCTTCATTTATTTACCCCTACTTCATTATTTTTACACTTTTACATACAGCCTTGCCAGACGAGATGCTCTCAGAAATTTTCAAGTCATTCAGTATTAAAGATATTCTGAATAAGCTAGCACCTGTTTGCAAAAGATGGAGAACTGTGTCATTGAGGAATTCCCTGTGGAGGGACCTCCCTTTTGATGAATGGGGGATCACATCTTTGAGAAAAAATTATTTAATGAGCATTGTGTCACACTCCCCAGGTTTTGAACTTTTTGCAATGATCCCTGATAATGTCCATAAGCTTGACAGCCCATCTAAGGAGAAACCAATCCGCCATTATTCCCCAGACTTGCCATCAGCGAGTAGCGCGTCGCAAGAGTTCGATCTATGGAAGCGTTTCTGGTAATTCAATTTTCGAATTTTTGCGATGGTAATTGCCTTGCAGTATACGGCTGTGGATGATTAAATTATTATTTTTTCTTTTTGCAGGGCTACCAGTGAAAAAACCCCAGCAACACTCCAGGAAGCAATGAGATGCTGCAATGCCAGCCTCTATCCAAACATCCATACCATTCTACGTTTGCTACTGATCACTCCAGTTACTAGCGCTACAGTGAAGCGACGTAAGTCGTCATTGCGTTTTGTGAAGAACCTGTACCTTACCACTATGAGCGAGGATCGCCTGAATGCTCTGTTACTATTATTTATCCACAAGGATATTGCTTTGGACTACAAAGCAATTGTTGATGATTACGCGAAGAAAAACCAGAGAAGGATGGCATTTGCCAATCCTTTGCAATGACAGTCTGCACCCTCTCCTCTGAAATTCCAGGAAATATTTTAGCGAAAGTTCCTTCTGTATACATATAAGCACCACGTTCCAAGCAGAAATAAAGCATATTACCTGTTTTCAGCCATTAGTACGAATGGTGTTCAGCCAGTTTATTAGCATTATATGACGGAGAGTTTTTTGGAAATTATGGGATCCTATCCGGCCCCCGCTTTTGAAAATTCCTGGATCCGCCCCTGACCTTGTTTTATATATATATATATTTTGTTTCTTCACAGGGAAAATCAATTTCAAAATGCCGCATTTTAACGTTGGTGGCACCGTGAATGCCCAGAACCAGTTAAAGGAAGATGTCTTGGTAAGAACCAGAAGACCTGAACAAGGAAATTGTGGAGAAGGAAAAAGAAATCAGAGCGAAAAAGGAGAAGCGTCGGCGATCGTACAAAAATGTGAAGCTAGCTAGTATGTTGCGGTTTCCTATAATTCTAATAAATATAGACATTTTTGAGTAAGCTATCCATCTAATATGGCAGTGTACAGTTGCGTACGCCACAATCGGGAAGGAGAATTAAAAGGCCCACAAGATTTCAGTTGAATAGTTAATTAGCAAACATTTGTTTGTTGTTTTTTCGTTTCTCCTTATATGCAAATTCATCTACAAGACCTATAAATGTAGTAAAAATCTTTGAGTTCATTAGTTAGCAGTAAAAGTCATCAAATAAAGAAGTCATCAAATAATCGTGTATATTGAGTCTTTGCTAACTCCCTTCCGACACGTTGGATTGTACTTCAGCATATCTTTACAGGGCACATTTTATTTTGAGCTAGCTAGTTTACTGTAAACAAGAAACCTACCTTGGAGTTGTTGGCAAAAAGAGCCAAAAAATCCCTGAAGAGACATCCAGAGGTTTGTAGATTCCATTACCCAAACGTTATACAAAATCATTGAACAAAAATGCTTATCCAATTTGTTCAGAGAGGGATTCTGACGTATACTATTTTTTATCATTATTATTATTCAAAAGGGACAACTAGGATACGACAAAGAATATAGAGAAAATATGGTAAACAGAGTCAAAGACAAAGCATGCTTGCATATGTATATTCGATGTTTTATTTTCCTTCAGTATTTTGCTACTCACAGCACTTCACTAAGTTGCAATAATACACCTTTTTGCTGATACAACGGCCATCTTGATTTCTATTGTTTAGAGTAAGACATGCTGACAGGGCCATCATTGAAAAAATCATAGTATTCAAACCCTTTGAATATTCATGATCCTTCCTGATGACGTCATTAGCATTATTTAAGGACACATTAATTATGCGCGAAGTTTGAATGAACACAGAACCTTTTCCAAGATGTCTATTCGTCCGACCAGCAGATCTTCTAATTCTTCACCATCAGCTTCTGATGTAGCACAAGTTATTGGGCCTCTCCAACAAGAATTGACAGGTTCAACATCTGCTGATGGAGTTTTGCCGCCTGCTGGTGGGCAATCTTCGCAAGTTCCAGGGGAACAGATCGAGCGGGCGAGGCTACAATCTCAAGCTAAAGAAAATGGGACACATACTATTCTGGAACAACGTTCCCCCTCTACCCCCTAGCAATGTTGTCTCGCATGCATTTTATCCGGTAACCACTTTATAAGCTCGAAAACTTCATAGACCAACATTGCTAAGGGGGAAAGAGGTGTAGTGGCACTTTATTTTTGCAGAAGATTGTAGCTTTCACTTTGTCAGCTACAGTTGCATGAACTATCAAAACACATCTGGACACTTCAAGACAACAAGAAAATTTACAACATTAAATGGTCATTCATCACCTCAGCAAAAGCCTACAATAATATTTCTAAGAAATGCAATCTCAGCTTAGCAGAAAAATTGAACATTATTAAAGCAGATAAAGCCAACCTTCTCAACAAAAGATCAGAACTTATTCCAAAATGCCACCATGAAAACAAATATTACTTAAGCCGGAAAACATAAATTATCGCACCTTGATAGAACAATAGCACTACTGTAAATACATAACAATACTCCAATTATAGACCACAACAATAGATTATACTACAATTATAGCGCCTTAGGTATATATAGATAACAGTATGGATTATTCTTTATTAAAGACTGTCTGAAGATCATGTAAGCGCGAAACTCTGAGTAACAGCAAAAGTGATGTCTTGTCTTTGATCTATCTACAATCTATGACTCTACATTTCAACGTATTGAGCACTTTACCGTCAGAATAGGTACATCCAGAGATATACATATATATGTATATATATACATACATACAGCAATATGCAGAAATTCTGATCCACCTGAGCGAAGTATATAACTATATTGGGTGCATTGTGGGAATAATTTCGCACGCGATTCAATGTAAAGAAGCGTGACTAGCGTGGAGTTGATTGCCAGCGCTATATTATACACTATATAGCATCGAACAACTCGGAAGGCGAGAGCCTAAATGTTATTTAAAACACCAGACTGCGTCAAAACGTTGTCTCTCAAAGTAATGTCGTTAAGCAGATAATTAAAGTCAACACAAGGCAAAGAAAGTTCAGTTCTTACTGTCGTGACCTCTGCTCAAATAATTTTTAAAATCGCCCAAGAACATGTAACGGCAAAACAAACTTTACATTCAATTACAACTATAATACCAAAGCTTGAGATTACATTGAGTGTTTTAGATATACGCTAAAGTCGATTAAGGCGTAATTAGAAATATTTAGGATATTCGGATGAAATTGTCTTTCAAACTGTTTAATTTATGCAAAGAAAGCAATAGAAGGTTTTGCTTACATTATTGAAAGCACTGTTGCTTGGCAAAGAGCTGATAATGATTCATGAACTTCTCACTCAATGAGGAATTTTCCCTGCATTTTTGAGGACGGAAATAACTTTTGGTTTTTACAAGCTACGGAGTTTATTCTCATAAGCAGTGTGATTCGATTAAACGCAAAATACAAAATTTGTGTCATTCTGCACACTTTCTCCTCTGATGTTTCAAGCAATGGAATCTTATATTCTAAATTAGAAATACTTCTCAGGCATAAGTTTAATCTTTCCCTGATGTCTGGCTCAAAAGACTGAAAGGTTTGCAATTGAGTTATGCAAAAGTCAGAATATAATGTAAATCTATGTTATTGTAGCTATAAATTTGCTCCGTGAATATCAATAGAGAATTGAGTCGTGATTTATTTCGACACACTTTACACATATATATATATACATACATATTAATATATATTAATACATAAATAATTGTCTTATACATATGTACATATTTTTAGATAATTTTAGTAACTTAGGTATTTAGATAGTTCGAGGGCCACTGGTTTATCAGTTTTTATTGTACTGTAATGTGTTACCCTCTATAAATAAAGTTTATTGTATTGTATTGTAATGGCTTTTATTTTTCAACACACGTCACTATTTGTGACGTCATCGACCTCGTCACGGTTGACTGTAGGAAAAACTTGACTATTTCGCCTAAAGGCTAATGTATATACTAGCAACTACAAGTGACTCGTGGGATATTCCACAGTATGCCACTAGAAACCATTGTATAACTAGTATACATACACCTGTTCGAAAAAAGATGAATGCAATATGCAATGCAATATGTGAGATTAAAACAATGGTAACAATGGCAATTTCTAAAGGTAATACATTGGGGTTGTACATGTTTTCTTGTGTTAAGCCACAGCTAAACTTAAAATCTGAAAAAACAAAAACATAGGAGCTAGTTCTGTTAACCTGTATTCTCATAAAGTATTTTCACTCTAATTTTTTCGCCAGATGACTCCAGAGAAACTGAAAGTGGAATGTTATCGGAGACCGATGAAGAGTTGAATACGGAAATCGAATTATTCAATGCAATAAAGATCAGCCAATTTATACTTTAAAGAAGAAAGGGTTATCCACCTTGCAGATATTTAAGACTATGCTACAATAATCCTGAAAGAATATGTACCGCCAGACCCACTGGTATAGAAAGAAATGCGGGATTTTTGATTGATCTGACGAATATGGAATCTAAAGATCTCACTGCGGACGACTGTGGTGCTTGGAAAACTAGCTGTCCACGCAAATGGTATCGGGTTCACAGAAACCGTTCAGGTAGAGTTTCAAAAGTAGTTATTCAACCCACAAGGCTACTAAAGAACAAAAAGGAGTGGTATTCCAAAGAATCATTAAAACTGTCAAAAAGGATGGTAACACGTTGCCACTAGCCTTTATACAGCCTATGCTTTTTCGTAGATAAAAGTATTTTCCTTTTTTTAAACAATTATGCATAAATTATACACACCGCGAATATCTTTATTTGTTTCGGAGATGATCATCATCGTGATATTGAATATTCCTGGTAATGTTTTGTTTTGCTTTGTATTGCTTTTGTTTGATTGTGTTGTTTTTTTTTTGGATTTTCTTTATCTTCTTTATCTTTGAAAGAATCGTATAAGTAATGTAATTTTGGTGCAAAATATCTTAAAGTTGTCCTTCTGGAAGTCTAGCTCAATTAGAAAACTAATCAGTGGCACCTCATGACAGCTAGTGTAATGCTAGCATAAGGATTGACTTCTTATATAATCACATTTGAGATTATTGAACGGGAGGCAGTCCGAAACAAACAAGCAAGCAAAAATCGGTTTCCAGATTTCCAGACGTTTATTTCTGCCGGCTATAGACAATTCCATTATTCCATTTTTTTTTATCATAACGATAAATATTTATTTCTATACTTGCAGGCACTGAAATGCCAACTCATGACGTATTAGCAGAAATTTCGAAGAATCCAAGGCTTATTATAGAGCAAAATACGAAAATTTTAAAAGAGAAAGAATCATATGCTGCAAACCCCAGAAAGAAAGTTGAAGTGCCAGGGGAAATCAGGGTAAATTACTTTTGTCAATTTATTTAATTAAAAACTCAGACAATAAAAAGAACTAAAGTTAGCACTTATTTTTGTATTAAGGACGCTGTCCACAAGGCATACCGAGAGCTAACCAAAGATGACGATGAAGCAGATGCGAATAATACCAAGGCATGGGATTTCAGCAAAACGTATGCACCAAACATTGCTTTTCGTTGCTGTTTCTTGACAATCATTTTGTATGACATTATTTTTATCTGATCTATACAGGAGACGTGATGTAGAGAATGTGAAAACGCCCCTTGCAGTTATGAAAATGATTAAAGGATGGCACCCTGATGCTCCTAAAGGGTCAATTACAGGTGCACACATAGTTTCTACTGCTCGAACTCTTTTATTGCAAATTTTGAATCGCATTACCTTTTACACTAATTGATTACAGTGCACGTTTCATTTAACATAAAAACTTAACCACTGAAACTGTATTCCTTCTCAGTAAAGAACCTGACCATGATAAGGTATAGTACGTTTCCACCTTTAATGACACTCTTTACTCCTGTTTTTTTCCTTAGGAACTAGTTGCGAGAAGGAGAACAATGAAGAAAACTTCGGGCATGGCAATTGCAGAAAAAAATAAGTACAAGCAAGTGATGGACATAGCGTGTCCATATGTCATCTGATCACTCTTACTCAGATGAGGAACATGGGAGTGTTTTTGAGTCGACCAAATTAGCTTAGCGATCCGACTACATAGATCGCCTATTAGCTGCACTAGACAAAAAACATCAAAACTCACTCTCAAAGAGGAGTAAGCGCATGGAGAGAAATTGCTACTGTGATGAAGATAAGATCAGTGATTGAAATCCACCTCGAAACGCTCCTAACTGGGCCATCAACCCAGAATATAGGAAGACTTCGGAACCAAACGATTGATGATTTCTTAGGTTCTGTGTTTTCCCTTTAATAGTTTTATTCAATCATTATCAATTAATTACAACACTGATGGTAATACACCTCTTTACCTTCGTATGCAAATAGAACATTTCATACCACTTGTTATTCCCTTGAGATTAAGAGTCATTGTCTGAGAAAACCGGGCAGGGGCAAAAGATGGGGGTCGGCCGATTTGCCTCAAATTTATACCATTTAATAGCCATCTGGTAGGAATACGACTGGCCAAATATGAGCTTCAACGGGTATTTCCTTTACGAGTTGACCACCCCCCTAACTTTTGACCCCGAAAAAGCCTTCAAATATGGCGAATTTAAGACCAACTTTGAGAGCTCAAAAAAATTACTGCGTGATATGAACGGAATTTTTATTATTATCCAATTATTTCTCATATATTTGCTTAAACATTTCAGCTGAAACAAATGTGTTTCGTAAAATTCCTTTTTTTCGGAGGGCTGTCAAACAATGTATGGTTGACATATTTTCGGCAATCACGAAATTTTAGCTAAGTTTGATGAGCCATTTCTCGAAAGTGCGGCAGTTTTTTTCAAAGTTTCTTCAATTTCATAGTTATTTGAAGGTTTCTCATTCATTTGAAGCGAATTCAAAATTGGCAATTTTAATTGCTGCAATATGGCAGGCGATCAAAATTATACAATGTGTCCTATGTGACTTGTTGATTTCCCACTAAATTGGCGTAGTAAATTATTTCTTTAAGAGTCCTTACAGAACAAAAAGTCATGTCTTTGTCCATTACAGCTGTATTTGTCCATTGTTCTTTGCTCTGTGAAAACTCTTACTGGACTATGAATTGCTCGTTTTGTGTGGAGATTTCTCCTTGTGGACCTTTTAGAGAAAATTCTACGATCGTACCTTTGCAACAATGCAACGAAGACATGACATCTCACCTGATAAGTCTAGGTACAACTTCGAAGCGTGGACGTCAAAGCAAAACTGCAATCGACGAATGGAGGCTTATATTAAACCGATCTGGCTATGTTGGGCACGACGCTGAAAGCAGTGGATCCCTGACGATTTGTCCGAAACATAGAAGAGACTTCACATTTGACTGGCCGGGTCGTAAAAGCATAACCTGTAGTCATCCATATCATAAAGGGCAAAGAAAGCAGCTACGGACCGTCAGACGAGTCAATCACCAAATGTCAGAGGAAATATTTGCTAGATATCACGTTTCTGTCCCTGTTGGCTCTGGTAAGTAGTAGTTAGTTTAGTTTTTTCCTCGTTGTATAATATATTTCGTCCTCGTTTTATCAAACACAGGGATCCCAAATCGCAAAACAGCATACATTGTTTCATTTCGACCACGAAGATATTGCTCGCATTGAGTTATATACAAAGTTACAAAAAGTTATATATACTATAGATTTTTTAAATGATTTTAAAAACACACGTCACTGCTTGATTCTGGGTTTTTTAAACCCCTGGAACTACCACTGAAACTACCACTGAAGCTGAATGTCGGGTTCCCTGTGTTCGTCACTACCACAGGCAGCCAGGTCAATAAAATATGGTGCAACATTTAAGGGTATATATTAGCTCGTGCAAATGCACATTACATCTCTCTGGCTTTTTTCACGGCAGATTATGCTATTTAGTATAAGACAGAGCAAAATGTTTCACAATTTCAATACGTATTCATACTCTAATTTCCGGCACCATGTGATAATGGTCATGGAAACTCTATTTTATATGATATACATGGAACTATTTTACATACTCGTATATAACATTAGCAGTACTCCAATTTTAAAGAAATATTAAACTATTGCGAGGATAGAGGTAAATCGGAAAACTCAATCTACTGAGTTTAATAAATTGATTTATCATCTGCACTCCAATGAAAACTATAACAGTATATGATAATGATAATAACACCACATGGCATTCATACTAATGTTTTCCCCCGCATACATTTCTAGCTGTTTGTCCAAGTTGTCGTACAGCTCACTACAAAGCCAGGCATTTGACCCAAGAAGGTGCATCCAAAACACGTGAACAGGTAAAATATATGATTTTTGTATTGTTGTGCTTTTCTGTGTAGTAACCAGTATAGTGAGAATCACGGAACGAGATGTTGAGTGTTTTCGAGATCGAAGAAAACGTTTTAGCTCTCGGATCGGGATCATAGTGTTTGGGGTCGGGATCACTGCCTTTGTAGAGATCGGAAATAAGCTATTTAGGGAGTAGGTCAATATAGAGCTTCTTGAGATTACAATTTCGGCCAATAGATTGGGATCACTGCAGCAAAAATACAGCTCGTAACTACCCCGCATGTTTTCAATCTCGGTTCCTTGATGCAGCGCGCTATAACTGCTTAAATATTATTTTATTAATCAAAATTCCCAATTGTGATGTTCATTTTTTATGATAAAAAGACGATAACAGAAGAACCATTATCCACAAGTGGCATTCAAGAGGAAACCACTCCTTATCAACCTCCACCAGCTGTGGTAGGTAAAGCCGTCTAAAAAAATATTTTGCTTTTCACATTTTTACTAGTCTTTCTTACAGTGTAATATTAACAATACTTATTATAAATTTTTGTTCATTTTGATGGCAAACAGACCGTTGTAGATGAGATGCCGTCTACTAGTGGTATCCAAGAAGAACTTGAATCTACGTCATCTCAAGACACGCCAAATACTGGAGGTGAAACTGAAACTTCCCAATCTTCCCAAAGTACATCTAGTACAGTACCAGAGAGAGAAATTAGCATCTGGTTGGATGAAAAAGAAGAGCAAAACGCCAAACGACAAGCACTGAATGATAGTATGAATAACTTGACAGATGGTCGCGTTAGTCCACTACAATCAACCCTCAATACTGAATGGGATGACATCTCTTCCACGCAGCAGAAATATTATACAAGGAAAGCAAGAGAAACGATTGCTGCCACACTGTCCTGGACAAGAAGAAGAGCTCTGGCAATCAATCCGTAGAGAACCTCTGTTACAGAGTGGAGATCATAATGAAGGATCAAAGAGGAAGTATTTTGACATCAACTCTGAGCTCATTGATTCGTTGATTAAAGCCCACAATGAAGCGGAGTCTTGGCAAACTAAAAGGCAAATATTATCCCTTTTTGCGAACGACTTTAGTCGTTTCGAGTTGCAGAGCCTGATACCTGGTCTATCTAAATGGAGGATAGACCAGGCACGCAGTCATGCAACTCAAACAGGAAAAGGCCAGCCTGTCAAAGAAAAGCCTATATACCGTGCAAGAATCGAAAGCGCAAAAGTGGATCACTTCCTTGACTACATTTCTCGGCCTGAATTACTCCAAGATGTGGCTTTTGGAACTAAAACATTAAAACTTGACTCTGGAGAGCGTATCGTCATTCCAGCTGTGGTGAGAACCTTGATTCCATCTCGTATCATAGAACAATACGTGCAATACTGCAGGCAGGAGCAGTTTGAACCAGCATCTGAGCGATCTTTATACCGAATCCTCGATGTATGTAGTGCTTCCATGCAGAAGTCATTAGCGGGTCTCGACAACGTTACTGCCGAAGGAACAGAGGCGATAGATAATCTAATCAAGATAATCGAGACATTGGTAGAAAACGGAGCGGATAAAGCCTGGGGCACGACAGCTGAGCGAAAAGTCAAAGAAGTAAAAAGGTACTTTAAAACGGACTTTAAAGCCCATCTAAGTCGAGAAGAACATTGTACAGACCATTGCACAACATACGCTCTCAGTGATCAAAAGAACAAAGAACTCCAAAGCAAATGTAAGCACAAACATGATACTGAGTGCGAACGATGCGAATCTTTGGATCAAATACTGAAAGAGATCAAGGACAAAATCAACAACACGAATGTCCACGAAGAACAGAGAAACAGAATAAAATTTGATTTTAATCAATGTGAATCGGCTATTTATGCATGGAAAGCGCATTTGTTGCGAACTGTGCTACAGGAAGAAGCGAAACAAACAACACTTAATGAGCTGGACAGTGAGACTTGTCTCATTATTTTAGATTGGGCCATGAAGTTTCTGCCTCTCAAGTTCAGGGAAAACATGTGTGAATTCTTTGGTAAACGTGGGCGCAGCTGGCACATCAGTGCAGTTGTATCAAAGAAAGATGACCGGTTTGAAGTCGAGTGCTTCGTGCATATATTCAATTCTTGCACTCAGGACAACTACGCCATTGCCTCCATATTTGACCATCTCTTTCGTACCATCAAGGCAGAATATCCAAGCATCAGTAAAGCATACCTGAGATCCGACAATGCAGGGTGCTACCACAATGGTCCCTTACTCATTTGTCTCCCTGAAATTGGAAAACGTAATGGCATTACTCCTATCCGTTACGACTTTTCAGATCCGCAAGCCGGAAAAGATATTTGCGAAAGATAGCTCCCATGAAAGCGCACATTCGACGCTTCGTCAACGAGAACAACGACGTTGTAACTGCTGACGACATGAAAAGAGCACTAGAGTCTCATGGAGGTCTAAGGGGATGTCGTGCTGCTGTTGTAGAAACTGACGCTTCCAAAGATGTTAACGAAGCCAACAAGATCCCAGAAATCAGCCCCCTCTACAATTTCAAGTATGAAAAAAAGGGAATAAGAGTATGGAAAGCCTACGACATCGGCAAGGGGAGACTCCTAACCTACAAAGATCTGAAAGCCGAGCGACAAGACATCGCCAGCTTGATTGTCACCGAGCCGTTTGGGCCGCGTCAAAAAGATCGTGGTCTCATGAGAGAAACAGGCACTTTTAAGTCGCAGCGCGAGGCGGAAGCCCACATGGATTCAGAAAAACACGTCAAGGAGTTGGAGTCAGTTTCCACTTACGATTCAATCAGAATGAAATGGGCTGAGCGTGTAACAGGCATCAGCAATGTGGCGCAAGAAGGAACACCGGCAGTAGCGGTAGCGGTAATCAAAAAATTCGAGACTGGTGAAAGGAGTGGTTCTAAAGCAGACCCCTATTCAGTAGCAAGAGAGATGAAATTCAAGAAGGATGCCAGCGGAAAGCTTGTATTCCAGCCTGACGAATGGAAAACAGCTCAAACCATCAAGAGCTTCTTTTCCAGGTACAGAGTCAAATTGAGACAGCAGCAAATTGGCAGTCCCCAGTCTGATGTAGACGAAGAGATTGAAGAGGAGGATATGGAAGCATTAGAGGCAGAAACCAATTTGCAAGACTTGCGATTAGAAGTCTACAATGATCTAAGGAAGCCGGAACATCCGATTGAAGTCGAAGGATATAATTTTTGTCATCTCACCCAAAAAAACAAACTGATCTCCTTAAACGTCAATGAGTTGAAAACCATCTGCGACACTATTGGTTTAACGATTGAAGGATCGCAAGCAAGAAAAAAATCCTACATAAAACCTTTAGAGGAACTAGTTAAAAGCTGCACTTGCAACAATTGAAACTTTGTTTCGATATTTGATTTTTCAAAGACACTACATTCCTATAATTATCATATTAGAATAATCGTTGGTATAGTTAGAAAAACTAATGAAAAGTAGAAAAATTAATTGATAGTATCATCACTCTTATGCGATCGGTTTGGAATAGTTTTGATAAGGATCCAGGATTGAGTAGATATGACAAATTCTACTAAGGTGCACATGTACATGTTTTTTTTAGGGGTTTTTTTTTTTTTTTTTTTTTTTTTGTTTTTGTTTTTTGTTAATAATCTATTCTTCGAAAACAATATTTGATTAGGTTGGCCTTTTTATTATTAGGTCAATATAAGATTATATAAATACACAGTCAAAGAACTGATCGTTTATTGTAATGCAGGACGTAGCCAGCTCTAAACAAGAAATTGTTAAACGAAAAAGTACTTTCACACTGGCTTGATTATTTTTTAGCAAATGCATGTGTGACACAGGTCATGCCATATCGACTGTGTTTACATAGTAACTAAAAATCATACTGAATTGCACAATCAAATAGTACTTGAGAGCTAATTAACCCATGCACAGGTCACAGAACATCCGTTTAACACACTGAGTATTGAATAATGGACAAATACAGCTGTAATGGACAAAGACATGACTTTTTGTTCTGTAAGGACTCTTTAAGAAATAATTTACTACGCCAATTTAGTGGGAAATCAACAAGTCACATAGGACACATTGTATAATTTTGATCGCCTGCCATATTGCAGCAATTAAAATTGCCAATTTTGAATTCGCTTCAAATGAATGAGAAACCTTCAAATAACTATGAAATCGAAGAAACTTTGAAAAAAACTGCCGCACTTTCGAGAAATGGCTCATCAAACTTAGCTAAAATTTCGTGATTGCCGAAAATATGTCAACCATACACTGTTTGACAGCCCTCCGAAAAAAAGGAATTTTACGAAACACATTTGTTTCAGCTGAAATGTTTAAGCAAATATATGAGAAATAATTGGATAATAATAAAAATTCCGTTCATATCACGCAGTAATTTTTTTGAGCTCTCAAAGTTGGTCTTAAATTCGCCATATTTGAAGGCTTTTTCGGGGTCAAAAGTTAGGGGGGTGGTCAACTCGTAAAGGAAAAGCCCGTTGAAGCTCATATTTGGCCAGTCTTATTTCTACCAGATGGCTATTAAATGGTATAAATTTGAGGCAAATCGGCCGACCCCCATCTTTTGCCCCTGCCCGGTTTTCTCAGACAATGACTCTTAAGTTCTTAGAGGTCCATTAGAAACTGGTAACTCAGTTACAGTACGACGCTCCTAACTGTAGCCACCCTATAAAGTTTGGTAAACGTTAACCAATCACAAAGCGAGAATCCGTACATCTGCGGGTGAACTTGTGCTTTGCTGTTATTTCTGATACCGATTTTGCTCTTTTGCTTGCTAACACTTTTTCAATTTTTCTTAATTCTTTTTTTGTGTAAATTCTTTGCAGGAAGTGATTTATTGGTACTTGTACAAAAAGTTTATAGGGTGGCTACGGTATGGCGCATCGCATGGTAAATGCTATGATGTGACCAAAGTATTAGTTTTAGAATGAAGAAATTTGAAATAGACCTCCCCGGCCTGGGCCTAATCATTTTTTTCTCTTAAGAATTTTATTCTTGTTTAAGTTGCCACCATAGTACAGTCATGAGTTCTCTCATGCGAGATTTCTGAAGAAACAAATGCTATTCTAGGTAAGCGAAGGAGAGGAGGTCTATTCGATTGGCTATAATAATTAATGTGCTCTCTTTTGAGACCTATTTAGCTCAATAATTAGCCATTCTATATATACACCAGTAGTATGCGTAGTAATATTTGCTCTGTAATATGCCTCTGTAAAATCCGTCTGTTCAACTGCAAACGTTGCAATCTCTTACTATATTAGAATTTCAGTTTCACTTGGAAATATATTAATTAATTCTCCATTTTTTCAGAAGTGTAATTTCTGTGTGGTGCATTTACTTCATTAAAGTCATATATAAATGTATAAATGATTTTCTTATTTGTGATCATCAGTGGTGGGCTAAAGCTTAATAAATAGGAAAAAAATGTTTCAAAGTTGCTTACAAATTTTTGTAAATTATATAGGCCTCAACATGAAATTTACTGCAAATTTACCTGTTATTTCAATGATGAAAATTGGAATTTCCAATAGATTTACTGGGCACAAAACTTATTAAACATAGAATCTACCAACATATTTAACTGACATGTAAATTTTGTTAAACGCGAAATTTAAGATTAAATTTGCAATTACATATAGATTTAATTGACATTTCAAATTTTGTAAATATCAAATTTTTGCGAAATTTACGATTGATTTACTGTGACTGTAAACTGAGCTTTTACTGTATTTATGGGAAAATTAAACATGTATGTAAAATCCATATTTACAGTGGTATGGTAAACTATCTTAAACTCTTTTAAATCTAAAATTTAATGAGGAATTTGGGTGCAGTTTTATATCGAAGTAAATCCAACTTTTCGTCCAGTGTAAGACATTGCAGCTGTTGAAGAAGCATATAAAGGAATATGCATACTCGTGCTGAAAGAGGTTCAACTGCAGCATCCTATTGTTTTTGATACCTTCAATCTGTGTGATCTTGAAGCATCTGGCAAGCTCAGTGAGTTAAGTGTAAGAACATATTGAACATATAACACATTGCACCATAATTTGATACACCAAATAATCAACTCTTCTAATGTACTACATATAAAATATTTATTGGCCAACCACAGGGTATAATTGTTAAACATTGTTGCTACCACTGCACCCTAACTTATCATGTTTGAGAAAATGTAAAAAAATAAGAGAGAAAAGAAATCATATTCGCTGTGAATGTTTAATAATATCTGTAATCAGCAATACAGTATAAACTCATATTATAAAAGAACCATCAGTGAATTAAGAACAATAAGGCTGAAAGTTATTAGGTGCGAATATGCAGAGAAAGGTCAAGAAGTTCGTTTAGAAGTATACGAACCATGCCAGATGAAGAGTGTGAAATGGAAGTCGCAGAAGGAAATGGTCTAACTCCTGAGCTACAACCAGAGCCTGATCATGAGCAAGAGCCCTGGGAAGAAAGGAGAAAAAGAAGAAAGAAAGGACATCAGAGCAAGAAGAGATAACAACATATTTTTGTTACAACCACATGAATTTATGTCATGAAGCCAAGTTTTCGGACTAAGCGTCCATCAAAAAGGTCATTGTAAATATGCTTTGTGTTACAATTTCGTGCACACATTAAATATATCCAGTTTTAATTATGATTATTATCACGACCATTTTTTCATTCATGCTTTAGGACTGGCAAGATGTGAGGAAAGTGAGTCCTTTGTGATGTTTCGCGTTTTAAAGTTCAAACTATTAATACAAGGCTGACAAATTTTCTTATTTTCCAAGAACTATTATTGAATGGAACAGATTACCCTCTGATAATGTCGAACTCTTTAGACTTAAATTAAGTTAAATTATCAAAATGCATTAGAGATTAATTAGGGACGCTTGTGGATATTAGTTACCTGCACAGCCACTGTGAGGTGCTTCCGGTTTCTGTCATTCCCCCACTTGCATCTGCTTCAACTTGAACAACATTCCTTTCTACGAATTTGACCAATCTGAGAAAGCCCCACAAATGATCCACCATAACAGGAAATTGAATTTCCCTGCAGCTCTCAAAGTAAGGTGCATTCGTTAGTATTCCCCCTGAAGAATGCTTTCTGGAGAAGAGTAAGTTGCCTCAATAAAGACCCAAATCATCAATTTGACACTGTTTGGGCCTCCTGTTGCCCAGGACGGTGAGCATGTGAACACCTTGTGTCAGTAGAGACCTTTAGAATCGAGCGCGAGTCCGAGTCCGAGTACGAGTTTTGACCGCGCGAGGTCTGGTACCAGGATCTTGTAGTCGTAGTCGTGCTCACAAATATTGAAACTTTAGATTGTAAACAACGACTTTTTTTTGGTTACGATTTGTTCTTCCTGGTGTAATTCGCAATGTTTTCGAAGAAAAATGCCTTGTTGGCCTCAATAATGCTCTTTATGGATGATGTAATCGATGGAGATGAGATGTTGATGATCTATTCGGAGCTTAATCGTAAAAATCCAGTGTTTCCATACTGGAAACACGAACGAATTGAAAATCAACTGGATGACATTTCAGAAGCAGAGTTTAAGGCAGAGTTTAGGTTTGGAGTACATGAAATGGAGCTACTTTCAGAAGCACTAAGAATCCCTGACCAATTTATATGCCCTAATGGAACTGTAGCTTCGGGGCTGGAGGGGATGCTGATGTTTCTCAAGAGGTTCGCCTATCCATGTCGACTTAGTGACATGATACCACGATTTGGACGCTCAGTCCCTGAGATTAGCCTCATTTTATCAGAGGTTACAGATCACATTGTTGGTACTCATGGCCATTTACTTCACGATCTAAATCAGCCTTGGCTTCAGCCTGCAAAGCTGGAGCATTATGCCCAGGCCATTCATCAGAAAGGCAGGGCCCTGGATAATTGTTGGGGTTTTATAGATGGCACGCTTAGACAGATCTGCCGCCCTGGCGAACACCAGAGAATAATGTACAATGGTCATAAGAGAGTGCATGGGTTGAAGTTCCAGTCTGTTGTGGCGCCCAATGGCATGATTGCAAATCTTTATGGACCAGTAGGTATGTTAATTTTCATACAGATCAGCAAAGGTCACAAAATCTTAAATATTTTTCATCATTGGCTAGTAAATATCCAGGGGGGGGGCTCCCTTATATCGTAGGGCGGGGGGTGCTCGTCTTATTTTTTAAGGGTCAAAATCAGGGGTTTGGTATTGTTTAGGGTGTTTAAGAGCTTTTCGGGCCACCGAAGTCAAAGCTGGTATCTTTTAGGGTATTTTTAAAGACAATAAGATATTAGATAAGAATAATAGCAGCAAAGACAATTTTAATTGACTTTAATCGTATAATTATGTCCAATTATAAACGTATAACTCTGTAGCTGGTATCTCTTAGGGGTGAAAATATCTTGGTGTCACGCCCACCTTTGTGAGACTCATCTATAATTACCGCCGGGGTAATTATGTATGCAGCTATTTCAGCACAGCTCTTCGCAATTTGAAGCTGGCATATTTTCTTCTATGACATCAGTTACATAATGATCTACAATTAATTTAGGTGCAGCCTTTTTTTAAACAGCTGTATACTAAGTGAAATACCTTACAATTTTATTCCATGTTATACAAATTATTGTGTATTTGATATCGAAGGCTGCATAGAGTAAAGTCACAAAACATGTGAAATAGATATTAGACAAATACACCTTAGTAGACCCTAATTGCACTCTAGTAAAAAAAGGAATAAGGAAAAAATTAAAAAACAAAATGAATATACAGAGCAAACTCTTTTTTGTTTATTACCAAAGTTTATTAATAATATCCAGGATTTAATTGTAAGATAATTGTTTTAATCAATCATTCATAAAATGTTTCATCAAACAAATAAAGGTTTGGTTTGTTAATTAATAATTTTTCTATAAACCTATTGCCTAAAAAGTAATGAAATTCAGTGATAATTTTATTAATTTACTAAGGGACTGGTCATAAAGTCTTTTGTGTCTGTTTGACTATTATACTATTATTTTTTATTTTTCAATGCTCTAAAACAAGAGACTTTTTCACCTTACATCAAAATCAATTTTTAATAGCTTTCAAAATTTTGTACGAGATTTAACACTAAATATGGTTTTTGTATAAATATTGTGATAATGTACTGTTCAATATTTAATTATATTGTTTACATCACTTCTTGACCAGAGGGAAAACGACATGATTCTGGAATGCTGAGAATGTCTGGGCTACTTGGCCAGCTGCAGCAGTACTCGTTTACTCCAACAGGCCAACCTATTTGCGTCTATGGGATAGCCTTAAGAAGTCAGTTGCTTGGCTCCTTGGGTTCAAGCAATAGATGAAAACCAGGAAACCAATATCTGCCCGGTTAACCGTAAACGAACTCAGGGTCGCTGCTACGGCTCATCCATGAACAATGAACACTTACAGATTTCAGCCATCTGTGTATTTAAATGCATTACAGTGGCAACACATTGGAGGCGGGATGTAATAGCTGAACGTTTGTTGACTCAGTACTGTGTTGTCGTTAATATTGTTATAATTTGTTCAGATCATTTTTTTTACACTTTACACTTTTTACACACCGAGGCATGACGCTGGACAAAGAACCCATGTGCGAATAATATAATTTCGTTGCTATATTTTCTACGTTTTATTTCTATTCCTTGTCTTCTATTCGTAACCAAAAGCCCAGTAATGTAAGTAAGGATTTCCTCTAGATAATTGCTTGTAATTTCACTGTATTTATTGTAGTTTTGTAACCCTATTTTCCTTGCTTTGTTTTGAAGTTTTCGAACCATGTAATTTCGTGTCAAACCACGCCTAACCGTGTCATTTGTCGAAAACTACAACCGCATGTTCAAAATACTGGGTTTTTATGACTTAACTTAAGCTTTGTGTACCCTAACGTCTGATAAGTGCGTTACGTCCAATGAAAGATTGATTCCCACATACCCATTGATTTACAAATGGAATACATTGTCAAAAAAAATAAAGAACGTTTTAAGCACATGGTTAGCAACAAACCTAAAGTTAACATAGAGACATACTTGTGCACTAGCAGGAATTAGTGTTATTGCTGAGCATTTTGATAAAAGTTCAAGTGTTAGTTAGAAAAACTAAACATGGAACAGCATCAAAACTCTCTGATGAACAAAGCATGACTGTCGATTTAAGAGGCATATCAACATTTGAATGTACTCCAGGACGAACACATGCACATTTTAAAACCGTTAAGTGTTCATTGCTACAATCACTTGATTCTGGCCATTTTCGTACATGGGTTAGGTATCGCACACCCATTCATGCTAGTAGCTTAGGAAATTAAATCCACGTGCAAATATAAAACCTCAAAGTATGGAAGTCATTACTTGCCTTCCTTTGTCTTGTCACTTTCTGTATTAAAATGGATAAGAATGTTTATGATCTGTGTGGCATATTCCAAGTCAATGTGTGGATGTCTTACAGAAAACCTTTTGAATATTCATGAACCTTCATGACGTCATTAGCATTATTTAAGGCAACCTTAATTATGCATCAGTGTTAGTTGTCGCGAAGTTGGCGGCTCAAATCATAGCTCCTTTAAAGAGATCAGAAACAGGTCAAGTTCCATTTTCGTCTAGTGGCTCAAATCTGGCTTCTGGGCAGGCAGTTAGTATGTGTACTTCGTCATCGGTGATACCTTCCTCTGCCTCAGTTACGTTGGTTTCAATGCTTTCAAGTCCGATTTCAAGCTCCTCAAGTTCAACTTCTGGTGTTCAGAGTGCAAATCAGCCAAAAAATGAGTTTTTGGAGGTAAATCTTTGCTTGACATTTGTTTATTTAGCGGTGTTATACTGAGATCGTTTTGTTCGCTGATTATCTTTAGATCGTGTGGTCTCCTTTTCATTTTGGAGCTCAGATTATTTATCATTGGGTACTTATTTATTGGGTTTGCCCTAGTTTTCTTTATTAGTTTTCTATGTTTGTCGACGCTAGTTTTAAATTTGCCACGTCGTGCATACGGTTCCAGTCACAGCAGACTACCCCAATTCGTCACGACAACACACTGTTCCAGTCGCAGCATACAACCAAGGTGCACTAAAAAGACCTGCAATAGACCCTTTCAGCAAAACGGTGCATCATGGGTAATCAGGGCATTGTAGTGTGACTGTGAGTCGAGTTCAAGGTGAAAGTCGTGTAACACAACTTCGGCAATTGTATCCTGTTTTTTAATAAAAGGTAAGCTCAAAGGAAAAAATATTAACATTCTTCAATGAAACAACAACTAATTTAGTCTTACAAGGTCCCTGGGAGTTATTTCAACGTAAAAGAGAGAAGTTTTATGGCAAAATCCAGCGCCGTCTTACGAGCGTGTGTAGCCATGCGAAACGTAAACAAGCTGTCAAGCAAATTATGCCTTCAAAAATCGGCTTTATCGACGTTTCAGAAGTTGTAATAAATACAGCTTATTCTCTTTGATTTTTCCTGCTTCTGTGCAAAATTTTAAGACCAACAAGCTTTATTTTCATTTTTTTTTTGCGAAGCCAAATGATTTCTAAATGATTTCAATTACGATCTCTGGATTTTAATGGCGACAACTGAGACTGAGTTTCAGTCAATCTTCCCCATTTTTAAAGCAAATTCAGTGGTATTTTCGCTATTTATCACCTAAAACAGCTTTCTTTTAAAGTATGAAATTGTTCTTTGTCGTTTTTTACTGATTTATTTGAAATTCTGTATTATTTTTTGCCTTTTTCCTCGTGAAACTAAAGCAACACACAGCATGTCTTAAAATCATCATGATTACGCTTGTTTTTTCAATAACAAAAATAAATTTCGCTTTTTAAAGTCAATTGATAGTTATTTATTTGTATATAAACAGCCAAAAGATGTTTTTTGAACATTTCTATGAGCTAAAAAGATGTGCAATCAAGCGAAACAGACAATCACACACTCATATTAGATCACACCACGAATGAAATATTATTCTTATGTTCACCAAAATAGGTTATGGATTCGGAATCTACGTCATTCGAAGATTTTTTGGAATGGTCAGTCGGTCAGCTGCAGTACTACTTAATGACACGAGGAAAGGCAACTTCTGGAGTAAAAAAAAATCTTGCTGCCAGAGCCCTCGTAGCTTTCGAGGCCAATGACAAAGTTGTTGACTGTCCTAAAGATATATCAGACCGCTTAGAGAAAGAATATGCAAGTCTTTTGAAGAAGCTGAGCATAGATGACCCCCGACAGCTCGATGACAGTGCCTGGCAGAATGATCTAACAACTTGGCCCAGCATAGACCTAGGCCATATCTTTCATTATATCTTGTCAACGAAAGCCTTTGATACTAATTATATTGGTCAGTATAAAGCCCGAAAAGCCTACTCCTACTTCAAAAGCTCACGAGTTCATCAGGTCCTCACTTACTTACCTTCTGCTTCAAATGATCATGTTATACTCAAGTCCTCTGTTACCCCTTCCATGAGAGTGTCTGATAAACCATGGGAACTATGGATCTTATTCTCTAAGTTAACTGGTGTGGTTTCTGCATACTGTCCTTGCACAGCAGGTTTCTCTAACTGCTGCAATCATGTCATTGCAGTATTGTACAAGGTGCAGTTTGGTAATGAAAGAGGCTACAGAAGTCCTACATGTACAGAAGTTCCTTGTACATTTAATGATAAAAGAAAAAAACAAATAAAACCTATGAAAGTTAAGTACATGGATCTTGTAAAGCACAATGTCTTGAAGCAAACACCTGGTCATCCTCTTCTTTCTACTGAAAAAGAAAATTATGACCCAAGAAGTCCCAAACTCCAACCAACTCAAACGACCAAGTCTTTTTTTAATAAGCTAGAAAATGTCCTTCCAAATGCAGTGGTGCTGCTAACTGTGCCACCCCCTGAAAACAGTGACTGCCCACCTCCCATCCCTGAAATTGCAGAAGTAGCCAAAATGGAATGCAAGGATATTAATGATGAAGCAAAGCTCCTTAGCACATTCATGAACAGGCTTACATTCAGTGATAGGCAACTAGATGAATTAGAAAAAGCAACCAAAGGCCAATCCTCAAACAGAATGTGGAAAAAGCAGAGGGCAGGTAGAATAACGGCATCTAATTTCTATGAAGTGCACACAAAAGTAAAATCTATAAGTGCCTCAAGAGGAACTGTGAAGCCTCAAACTACATCACTACTCATAAAGTTAACTCAGCTTGGCCACTCTGAACTGGACCACATTGATGCAATAAAGTGGGGTAGGGAAAATGAAAGAAAGGCAAGAGAAGAATTTTTTAGAGAAGTTGGAGCACAACATCAACAACCAAAGCTCAACGTGTGGGCTGCGTGCAATAAGATCTGCACCATTTCTTGCTGCTTCCTCTGATAACATATTTAGTTGTTCATGTTGTGGGAAATTTTGTGTTGAATTCAAATGTCCTTACAGCATTAGAGACAAGTCAGTTGAAGAAGGCTGGGAAAACTTAGACTTCTTGCACAAAGTTGATGGCCACCTCAGATTAAAGAAGTCACACAAATATTATACTCAGATTCAAGGCCAAATGAGCGCATACAAATGTTCCAAAGCATTCTTTACAGTCTGGACTCCTGTTGGTAGTCCACTAGTTAATCTTGTTGAATTTGATGAATTTCACTGGGATGAGGTTTATAGAAACTTAATTTTATTCTTCAAGCTTTATGTGGCTAAAGTTTTACTTGGTATACGTGAGTTGCATTTTTGTCCTTTATGTGAAAAACGTATATTAGAATCAAATGAAATTTCAGCAAAAAATGCATCACAAGAAAATAGCCTATGTTGTAGCAATTGTCACCAGTGGTATCACTGGCCATGTTTGGGTGTAACCAGACACTTAGTTTCTGATAATCCTTGGTGTTGTACAACATGTTCTGATTATTGATATCTTACTTCAAAAATTGGTTGCCTATATTGTAATTATTATAATTCAAATCAAACTTTCAACAAAGAAAATATAATTACTGTATACCTACCATATCATGCATGCATGCACAATGTGCATAATTTGCCATAAAATTATACTAGAAAAAATTTGATTTGTCAAATAAATTTCCAGGCTATATATCCAGCATTAAATTTTATTTTGATTGTTACAATAAATTATACTCTATCATAGCTTGCATGTACACAAATCAAACAACAAGAGGATTTTTTAAATTAGCCAAAGCAGCACAAATAATGATGATCTCATCTGCAAGGGGAAGAAGACTAATTGGCAGTTCATTTTTTAAAATTTGATACTCCTTCAACCTTCTTATAGCCATTTCAACATAGATTCGTACATTGGCAATCTTTGATGTTTCAACAACGTCATCTCTTGACATCTGTAGTGTCGTATGACATGATGGGGGGATGGCCAGGCGACACTGGTAAAAAGCAAGTAAGTCCTCTATTTGAAAGCCTCTATCAGCCATCACCTGGTCACCTGGCTGTAAAAGTCTTAGAAATCCTGAACCCTCAACTATAAATTTGTCGCTTGCCTTGCCACCATAACTGTCAGATATAAAACTAAAGCAACCATTGGGTGTTATTCCAACTAATATTTTAATTGTAGAATGATGCTTGTACTCACTCCAGCACAGGGTTTGGACTTCAAGACTTGAAGGGGTCTCAATAAAAAACTCTCAAGGCATGGTCATTACAAGTAGCCCATCAGTAGTTGGAATCTCTACAGGATCATCAGGCATCCAAGCCACGAAAATACCGAATCCCAACTTATCACTCTCGAGTCCACAACATTTCAGTTTGACTGGTGTCAAGCCACTTCCTTACACTCCGCTCTCAACCTTTCCATTATGGCACAACGGACCTGCAAAATGCAATCCTGTGCTGAAGTACCATGTCCATCCATCCCAAAAGACAACGTGCAAGACATCACCAAAGCTTTAGCTAAAGTCATGCAACTACAGCGTCTGCCACTGACGAAGCCGGACATATTTAAAGTGCAACCCAAATTGATTGCAATGAATATCAATATATCGTAAAATTTAGATGAGTTTTGTAAAAAAAAAATTCCAATTGGTTAAGAGCCTGATTTGCAGTGAATTTTCTAAGTCATCAAATTTATGCTAAATTGTGTCAACTTCAAATAACCGTGGCTCTACGCTGAGGCCTGGATCGAGCCTATTGTGATGTATACTAAGGGAAGACCAGGGTGATGATTTTGAGAGCACAAGGTAAAATGTGTGTAGTTTGGTGAATACAGTGAATGTTTTTCGACTTCAACGAGTTTAATCTAGCACAATATGCCAAATCGGTGTGTCGTTTGAGGTTGTGATAGTACCCCAAATGCCAAAGGTGTTTTTTTATTTACCGTCCCTTTTTTTAACGATGATCGACCAGAGGGAAAAAGACGGCGAAGGAACTGGCTGAATTTTGTAAACAGAAAAAGAAATAATTTCATCCCTAGTAAAGGTTCCTCTATCTGTTCAAAACACTTCAAGCCAGAGGATTTTACCTTAAGATACACACTTCTGTCTGGGCATGTAAAGCCACAAATTCCTTGTTTACAATAAGACGAAATAGGCATTTGCGTGTGTCCTACTTTGCAAGCTAGTGCTCCGCCCAAGATCTAGCAAGTTAGCGATTGTAAAAGACGTAAGGTGAGAAAAGGTAATACTTCTTGGCTTTTTACTTTTTCATTGCAATAATTAGGAATGACTTTTAATTTGTAGATAATAAAGACTGCAATGAATGAATATAACGAACCAGAAGTTCAAACGAATCCGTCAACAAGCAAGGAAGGAGCAATGCAGGACAGTGCATATGAGCTTACCACTGAATTCGAAGCTATGCCTATTAGCGATGTAGAGCAGCAAGAAGCCACACTTGAAGAAGCAAACACAGTTACGAATGATTCTATGCCTGCAGAGAAAACTGTTCAAGTGGTAAGAGAGCTATAATTATTAATTGTAGTAGTAATAGTTGTATGATTACAGGAATAGGTGTCCTCTAATTACTGCCTTTTTTACCTTTTATATAAAGAAAACTAACAAGTCGTGTAAGTCTTGCTTAAGACTAAGAAGGGAGAAAAAGTGCTGGAGGCAGAGATGGAGACAACAGAGAGTTCAACTCGATAAAAAGAAAGAGTGCAAATCAGACAAGTGGGTGCATGTTACTATAGTTACTAACAAAATCTAGAATACAAAGTTTTTACCAATGTGGAACGATTTATCTTCATTTTTCATGGATTGAAATAACTAAAACCTTGAAATAAAAATTGCTTGTTAGAGTGTAATTTATCTATAAGTCTAATACCCTATCTATGGGTTTAGTCATTTCACTCTACATATATCCTAAACTAATCTTTATGTGTGTATTTATACATGTACCATTAGAAATTTCAAATATCTGAAAAACACTTTTGATCTCGACATGTTTCATCATTGCACTTTCATCCTAAATTATTTTCACTGTTTGTTTACAATCTGTTTTATTATCACAGCTAGAAGAGGAAATCAAAGCCCTGCAGGATAAAGACAAAGATGTTTGTGACAGAACTGAGGCAATAACAGGAAATGAGAGTGATGATCAGATGGAAGAGGACATGGAGTATGATGAGTTGATGCATGGTGCTAGTGATGATGATGATTCTTCTTATATGACAGAAACAGAATCAGAAGAATCATTAACTGAAGATGATCAAGCTGCAAAGTAATTGTCATTTTTGCCAATGTGTGGTATTGATACAATCATTATTAATTAATATTTTAATTTGTCCTTTTCTTTCAGTTTGAATATGCATGGCAAAAACTTGAGGACAGAACCAAAACACATTGTTTTCTTATCACAATTGCTCTTGCTGTTCAGCTTCTGCCATTTATGTAAAGCTGATGGTCCTCTGGTTGAGGCAAGGCAAGTAGAAACTGAGGTAGTTGTTTCTACCACGTGCAAAAACCCAAGTTGTCAGAAGAAAGATTTTACATGGCACAGTCAGCCTTCCATGACCTATACATCTGGGCAAAAAGGACCTGCAGGCAATTTCCTTTTGTCAATGGCAATACTCTTCGCTGGAGCTACCAAAGTCTTCCAGATTTTTGCTCATATGGGTATGGGTTGCATATCTTTAAGATCATTCTTCAAACACCAAAGAGTGAGTATTTGAATTCTCTAAATTTAAAGTTTTCTTTATCCAGGGACTATGTGAGGGGAGGGGCTGGTAAGGCTATAGCCCTACCTACCAGTTTTTCCCTTCTCCCATACTAATCTTTTTGCTTTTCAGTATGTAAATGTATAGAGATTATTGTAAGCAATTAAACAAAAAAAGTTATATTATTATTATATTTTTGAATTTACTTTTAGAATCACCTGTTTCCGATAATTCACCTTCACTGGAAAAGGTACCAGTCAAAGCTTATTCAAAATGTAAGAGACTTGAAGGATGATCTGATCGTGGCATGGGATGCCCGTCATTACAACATGGGGCACAATGCAAAGTATGGGGTATATACCATCTTGTGTTGCACCATGCCCCAAATAATATCCTTTTCACTTGTTTCAGGTAATAATTTATAAAACACTACATGTATTACAAATGTTCATTACTTGTCTCATTCATTTTTCCAAAAAGCACATCTCAACTAATAAACCTTCTACACATTTCAAATTACCATTTTTTTTGCAGTTATCATAATTTGTTTATGGAATTAAACCATACTAATTAGTATTATCTTTGTTTGTAGACAAACCAAGCAGAAAGTAGCAATGCGATGGAATTCATGGGGTTCAAACACTGCATGGAATACTTGTTGGAAACATGTGGCCTGGAAATTACCACATTGATTTCAGATAGACATACATCAATTTCATGTGACATGAATAAAGTACTGACCCATATTAAACACTACTTTGACCTATGACATCTGAAAAAAAGTATGTACGCTTTTCAGATGCTATGTGCATTGTTACCAACACTGATACCTTGTATATCTATATTGTGAATAGGCTTGACTTGTTAATATAATGCATTCATATAACCCTTATCTTATCTTACAGAAATAAGGAAAGTACTCACTAAATTGATCAAAGAAAAGCCATGTGAAGGCCGCCTACTGAGTCCTTTACTTTTCAATCTCTATTTGAATGACTTATCTTTACTACTTGATGAGACATTTAGAACAGATCTAATTTTTTTACCAAATGGAAATAAGCTCACATCACTTATGTATGATGATGATTTAGTATTATTATCAAAGTCGAAAGAAGGTTTGCAAAATTGCATTAATTCTGTAACAAGTTTTTGCACAAAATGGCACATGACAATCACTGAGAAAAATCAAAAGTTATGATTTTCTCTTAGAAAACTCTCAAAACGTCTAAACAACACTCTTTTATGTTACAAAACAATCCACTCGAGACCGTCAAGGAATACACTTACTTAGGAGTTAAGTTAACTTCAACGGGTAACTTTTACACTCATTTACTTCAATCGAGAGAAAAAGCTTTACATGCTTTCTTTAGGATAAATCGCACAGTTGATTTTACAAAACTTAAAGCACAACAGGCCAATAAACCTTTTGATTGTATGGTATCTCCAATCCTTACGTATGCTAGTGAAGTATGGGGAGTTTATCGAAAACATGATTTTGAGAAGTAGGAGAAAAGTCAAACAGAAAAAGTAAATTTACGTTTTTGTAAATATTATTTAGGAGTTAGTAGTAAAGCTTCGAACATAGCCTGCCGGGCTGAATTAGGTAGATTTCCTTTAAAAATATTTATCGACAGATTGATATTTAAATATTTTAATCATCAAATTAGCTTGCCTGATTCTTCATTCACTAAACAAGCGTTTTTCATGTCAAAATCTTTACACGACAAAGATAAACCTTGTTATCATACGCATCTACTTTCAATTTTAAGATCGTACGACATAGACGTTTCAAACAGACTGACTAATACCATTACTAACGTCACTCTATAACGCTATAACGAATTAATGAAAAAACATTATATTAAGGCATGGAAATCTAATTTAGTAAAATCAAGAAAATTAGAAGTATATAATTCAATAAAGAAATGCTATGAAACGGAAGATTACTTAAATACTATACAAAACTTTGATCTTGCCCCTCAAAGTTTGAGAAAACTCTTTAAAACTAATGAAAACACGTATCATTTACGTGGAAGGGAAAATAATTTATTATTACCCAAACCAAAAACAAATTACCTGAAAAAAGCTTTCTCCTATGAAGGTGCAAGAGCATGGAACTCACTACCCTATGAAATAAAATCAGCCAATAATATAAGAGAGTTTAGGAGAGAACTTTCGTCTGCTGAACTCTAATAGTAATAAGTAATATATAAGTAATAAGTAATATATGATTTTATTTTTGTTAATACAAACTCGATTTTCATGAAAAACAATTTTTATATTGATGGAAAGTTTATTATAGTTTTCGAGTATAAATAAAGTATTCATTCATTCATTCATTCATTCATTCATCAGCGAAGATGTTTCACAAAATTAAGAATTAGTAATCATAAATTAGCTATAGAGACAGAAAGATATGGAAAACAAAGGGTGAAGGTTGAACAGAGACTTTGCATCTTTTGTAATCATATTCAAATCGAAACAGAAAAACATATACTATTAAAATGTTCTCTGTATTCAAATTTACGATCAAATCTATGCAACAAGTTGACTGACCTAATAGATATAAATAATTTAGATATTTCAACTTTACTAAGTTCTAAAAATCAAGCTGTTTATATGTGTCTAAATTCATTTTGAAAGCTTTTGAACTTAGAAATAGCAAAACGCAAAATGATGTTAAAAATGGTCCGTGTAACACTCCACAAAGAGATTTTCGATTTCCTAGACACTAATTAAAAATGCGAAAATAACTTTATTGTACCATTTTTCTTTTTTTATTATCATGTTAAAAATTGAAAATTATCGTACAAGTATCATTTTTTGATTTCCGAATTTAAAACTCAATATTAAAAACAAGCTTTTGAATGACTTTTTGTAATTTTAATTTTTGCACTGTGCAAAGTCATCAGACATTCAAAAATCCGGTTTGAAAAAAACAGGGGGAGGAAAAGAGACTCACGCCTACAATGACAAATCCTAGGGGGGGGAGGTACTACTACCTATAACTACACGGAATTTCACAGCACGAGGTTGCTACGTGATCGTTGGCAAGTATATCCGGGAATGCTTGTGCTTGATACTGAGAAAATTTCATCACAAGTGTTCGACTCTTGGTTTAGTGTGCCGCTCTTGCTGGTTCAGTGTGCGACGGTTGTTTCATCAGTGATGTCTGGATTGAAATTTATTTTTCTCTTCAAAGAGAATCGGATGACAATAAGTGACACGGATGTCAACAAGTCGAGACTGGCATCTCTATTTAAGGTAATTACTTTTTCCATACTTTTACACTCTCTTGTTTAGATTGAATTTTTTAAGGCAAGTCCAACCGATACAATCATGAATCTTCCTCTTGCTATTTATAGGTTGTACCAGACTCCTTGTACGTACTAGACGAAGATGGGAATGCTTTTTTTCCACAAGATGATGGCAGATTCGAAACTGCGCGAATGAACCCATTTGCCATTTACAAAGTGGACGGAGATCCCATTGGGATACAAGCACATCCCCAAGCTTGTAGACCAAACACCAGGTGGGTTCTTATGGCTGTTATCGAGTGGAACCTTATTTAATTCCGTGCGAGTGATTGTTGTTTTCTGAATATTACCTAGATGCGGGAAAAGTTATAGCAAAGTACACTAACTAATTTAAATTGAAGAATAAATAAAACATCGACGACGATTCGACTAAGCAGCGAACACCATATGGTCATATTTTCGTCCCACCTACAGCTCTTCCGACAGTTTTTGTAGCGCACGAGTGAACATTTCTTCGAGAGAATTGGAAGAGTTATTATGTGCAAATTGGAAGTGAGAGGTTTTAAAGCTTAAAAGCTCTAGGTATTCCTATTATGAAAAAAGCGTTATTATATAGATTAAAATGAAAAACGAATAAAAATGTCACGAAGGTTCGAGCAAAATACATTTTATCTTCCACATTGTCGGTATCCCAGGCCTGTCGGTATCCCAAAGGAATTCTATCACCAATCAACCAATATTTGACAATGAGACTTTGACAGATTATAATGGCGGGAAAGTACTTCGCCGTTTTTCCCGCCAAGACAGACATTATTTTGAGTCAACACTGTTTATGTACAGAAGAACTGGAGTAAATCCAAATACCAAGACATAAAACAATCTCTGTAAAACAAAATCTATCAAGTTTGTTTAGATTGACATAAAATGTCTTTTTATGCTTTATTTTTAGTGCCTATGTAACCTTCCCCCACCCAACCCAAAACCGACATATACCGGCGCCTCTACGTCAGAAGAATGAAAAAAAGAATGAGATAAGAAGGGCATTTTACTTGGCAGACTTTGATGCTGCATGCAAGCCCATCATCACTGGCACTGCACATCTGCAATTAGATGACAATTCGGCAAATCCTGAGGCGATTGCGAAATTGATAAAGGAATATATGAACACAAGTGAAGAGTTCACTATCTGTGATTCAAATGGCTTTGAAATTGTTCCAGTCCAGGCACAACAGGTAATATAAAAAACCTTGAATGCAAAATATATTTAGAACCTTTCTAAAATTTGATAGATAAGTCTGTCAACTAGTCTTCAGAATTCATGCTTGTAAATCAGTTATAGCGTTTACTAACAGTTTGCTCTGCTTTGTCACGGCAAACATGGAGAACAAAAGGTGCCCTACAATTTATTTGATTGGCAGAAGTGTATTGGGCCATTTCGCTGTCGCGACTGTTTGTCTTGAAGCGGGACAATGGTATTACTTTACTTGTAAACTTTTTAGTTTATAAACTTAAAAATGTTTTTACTACGTCAGGTATTGACTTCTGGAAAACGCCAGCAAAAAAGTTTCTGGCTGTGCCTATTGCACGTTATTTCAGCGTATCGCAAGAAAGAGAAGCAAGGAATGCAAAAAAGAGAAAGAGGTAATTACTTTGAGAATTGTAACTGGTATTTCATGAATCGCTATATCATGATCATAATATCACAAAAACGTGCCCAGCTATGGGGGGGGGGGGGGGGGGGGAGTGATGGGCTTTATTTATCCTTACACCAGAATGAGATTACTTTGTTTAAAACTTAATATAAATTTGTCGGCATTTCTGATTTACAATTTTAGGTCCTCCACTTTCACATGTGCCGATATAGAAGAAAACATTAACGAGCTTATTGGTAACTCAAAGATAGCCCTTGAAACAACAAACAAAATTGAGGCAAAGTGTAGAGATATGGCGACTTCTTTAATGACGGTCAACACTTTGATAGAGGGAAAGTTTTTGGATTTTGAAATCCATTTTGATGAAGGAGTACAGGCAAGCCAGAGTAGTATTCAGAAAGATCTGAACGATATTAAATCGTTGTTATCTAATGCAAATGTTGGTCAGGATGTTAATCGGCAGGAAGGTATTGTGCAGGCTCTAAAAACAGTGCTTACATGCAAAATATGCCAGAGAATTTCAAAGAAGGAAATTGCATTTATACAGTGCTGTGGACAAATAATCGGTTGCTGTGAATGTATAAACAGATGGCTTGAGGAGGAGGACACTTGTCCCCTCTGTAGAAATCCTGAAGGGGTGAACAAGGTGATCCCTTTCCGTGGTCTCGATGAAGTAATCGAGAAGATACAATAAGAGATTTGCACGACAACGATGCAACCGTTGCGTTAATGTTGCTGACAATGTACGGGGCTGTTTTCCAGTTCTCGTCCTCTCATAGGGAAAACAAAATAGATGTATCATATTAACTTAGCCATAGGGAAAAAAATTTCAACATTGTTCAGAGCTATATACCGTCATATATAAATGAAAGCAATCCGGAAATTTTCATATCAGATGTTCCTAGGTAGCTAATGCTAGCTAGTTGTAATTGGTGCAGTTATTCTAGACACACGCATTAATATTGAAAACAATTAGATTGATGTGGTGATTAAACATATTCATTAAATTTTATCAATCAGTATACATAACTCATAATTTTGCTGATTTGATGGTGTATTAATTAGTTAAAAGTGACATCAATAAAATACATAAGAGCTTGTTCAAAAAAATCTTCTTGGTGATTAGCAATGGCATGCGCAACTGTCTCAAATGAATCGTAGCACAAAAAGAATCGTTGGTCTCGATTACGTCTAGTGTTATCATCCCCTTGAAGTGGGTCGATGCCAAACAAAGATTCTTCGTTGATTTGACCTCCTTGTTGTCGGTATTCCTCTACGACTTCTGCTGCAGGTGGTACTAGACTTGGCAATAGTGAGCGGCAACGGAAAATATCTTGAAAACGGTTTTCGGGGATGCCTTTACCTATAAACAATAGAAACCGTGAAACTTGATCATGTATGTGGGTGGTTGCACTGGATCATTTTGATCGATCATTATTGCTGATACTGATTCCAGGCCCGTAGCATTCGTGAAACACAATCGGGTAATTAACATAACATAGCTGGTGATTTTTGTGACGGCGCAGGAAGTTTTCAGTTAACGCCGCTTTTTGGTATCTCCTGCAAATGAGCCGAAACAATAGGTTTTGCTCATTTGCATTACAGTGAAGACACACTAACTGGGCCCACTAGACAGATTTCGGTATTAGCCAATCACATCATCCCGTTCTCACGGCCATTTGCCATAAATTAGGTTAACACGGACAGCAGAACACAAAGCAGCACTGAAAATCAGTTTAATTTCGGTCAAAAAAGTTGTTGTGAATGGTCTGCTTGAAGCAAGTTGCTAAAGGAAATATTTTCTGTCCTCCTATCTTCGAAGAATCCCGAATTTCGAACGGTAATATAGCTAATTTTAGACCAAAACTTTATACGAATACAAGTTGCGAATTCTCAAAGCCGATTGGCCCAGACAGTTTTTTTGGAATGTCATTGGTTTTAGGTGTTATCGGATTGGTCAGTTTTGTTCAGGTGGGCCCAGTTAGAGTGTCCGCACTATAAGTCGGCATGTGAACTTTTCATCTAAACTGGGCTGTTAAATAATCGTTACTATTCTCGTATTACTTGGTACTGTTCTCGTATTCCATGCATCAATTGCGTTTTGTACCGAAATCGTACAAGTTGACAACAAAAATTCAGAAACGCAGTGCTTCAGCAATTCATCTTCCATGTCTATCATGTCTCTATTTTTCATGGCAACGAGAACCCTTTTCATTGGATAGGTGCTCCTGTGATTTATTTCCACCCACAATCTTTCTGCAGTGTGATTCTGTGTGTAATAAAGAAGAAAGTATTAGTATTTTTCCCAGGGTTGTCGAATTGAAATCATTGTCATGTCTGAACAATTTCTTATGTGAACCTAACACGGACTAATTCTATACAAACCTATTACCCTCCTTTCAGGTTCACCTACATTAACAAGAAAAGACATCTGACATGACATTTACCTGTAAACATTATCATAAATCTTCATGTTGTTCTTTATCGGCATGGAGCAAGCTCCAACAATCTTCCCACTGTATCCATCAGAAGCCAAAACATGAGTTAGTCCGAACGCAACCAGCTTTTCATTTTGGTCCATGTGAAGTTTGTGTCCTGCATATTCTGCGAAGTAGGGGAAAGGATTCCTAAGCCGTTCTGTTCCATTTCGTCTTTGGTGCTGATAAACAGGTTCTACTCTAGACAGCGCCCCGCGTGCCGCTCTTTCTCCAATTTGAAAACCTCTACTTCTAAGAAGACCCATAAACATTCTCCTACCATAAGTTGGGCCAACCTAGAATAATTAAGTGCAGTTTCAAATACTCGACTCGATCCCTGGGTTGTGGTAAACGTACAGACGTTTTTTGAGAATATAGATGCTAGTGCTTTTCTTGGCTTTTAGTGAAAACAAAAGTAGGTCTTGTGACAAATAAATATGATTTATAAGCGAATTTGTAGATAAATGTCCGCTGATTTTTTTTTTACTATTTGCAGGGTGATGGTATTTGTAAATTTAACGTACATTTTCTATTAAACTGAAACTGAACTGACTTGTCAGTGTTAAATACATTGTTTTTGGTTGGTAAGTATTCTTTAGACAAAACCGAGTTAGCCGAGCCGAGGCCAGTCTGTCAGAAGCCGAGTAAGGTAGTACGACGCGTAACGCAACGCTGTGCACTACACTTTTTCTCACAGATACTTCTAGCAAACTTAGAATTTAGCTTAAAGGCAGCACTCATCCACCTATTGGGCAAGCTAGCATAGTAATACTACTTACCTCAGTAACAAGTTGTCTTGCAATGGTATCGATACCAGATTGTGAAATCCTACCATAGGCGAATCGATGAATATTCCGTAAGGAACAAAACACTTGTAGGTTCCTTTCAGAGCATCCTCGCTGTATTCCATAATTTTCTGTTAGAAAAAAACTAACCTCGCGAAGTGTATAACCATTATCTTCTATCAAGTGCTTGATTTCGTGTTCATAAGGATCTAAAACACTTCGGTTTGAAGCCATGTTGCTAGGGTTAGTGTTACAAATTGCGCGCATTTTTTCAAGTGCGCTTATCGCATAGAAACCTCGTGCCGTGAAATTCCGTGTCGTTATAGGTAGTAGTACCTCCCCTCCCTCGGATTTGTCATTGTAGGCGTGAGTCTCTTTTCCTCCCCCTGTTTTTTTCAAACTGGATTTTTAAATGTCTGATGACTTTGCGCAGTGCAAAAATTAAAATTACAAAAAGTCATTCAAAAGCTTGTTTTTAATATTGAGTTTTAAATTCGGAAATCAAAAAATGATACTTGTACGATAATTTTCAATTTTTAACATGATAATAAAAAAAGAAAAATGGTACAATAAAGTTATTTTCGCATTTTTAATTAGTGTCTAGGAAATCGAAAATCTCTTTGTGGAGTGTTACACGGACCAAAAATAATATAAATTTATCAGAATTTATTCCTGATAAATATGATTAGTTTGAAATTCAAAAGCAAAATCATATTGATATATTTTAGTCAACTATTGCAATTCAATCAATTTGTAATTATCTATAGAGTTTATGTTATATCCCAATACTTTAGCAATGCCTGTAAATTCATAGGTCATGCCAATAATATCTCTCTCTCTGTTTTTGTTTTTGTTTTGTTGTTGTTGTTGCTGTTGAAGAATTAACTTTTTGGCTTTGGTTTATTTTCAGAAACTGCATATAAAAACATAATTATAATTATAAAGCTTCTAATTAATTAAATTATACTGTATTTAGGTGCTCGATCAATATATATTCTATTCAGTAATAGAAATTTAATGATAACAAAGAATGTTGAATTAATTATTAAGAACAGTACTCATACTTGCAACCATACTTGTATTAATTCACTTTGACTAAACTTAGTTAGAGGTTGTGGAAGAAATTTTAACAAGCCCATGATTTCCAGTTGGTCAGTAGATATGAAAGGCTGGGTGATTGCTATTGACACTTTGTTCACCAAGTTATTTGGCAATGACTTTTTGAAGTACAAATACCACAAAGACAGCTATGTGGATGAAGAAGTTGTATCAAATTTTAACATATCATGACAACTGGAAAACTGATTATGATAAAAGGCTTACAGAAGCAATGGAATTTACCCCTCCCATCCAGAAAAAGAAGTTGATCCATCAAGTCGCTAATAACATAGGACAGCAAGCAGATACAAAACAAAAAATATCACCACCAGCCCCAAGCAATGTCATTGACAGTGAAGCACTTTCCTCAACCCCACCTACCAACAGCCGTAGCACTGATAGTGTGAATGACGATGACCATCAAGCACTTTCCTCAACACCACCTACCAACAGCCCTAGTACCGATAGTGTGAATGATGATGATAACCATCAAGCACAGTCATCACTCCCTAACCAAAGTCCTTTTGTGGTACTGGACAGTAATGATGATGATGATGAAGCCATGTCCCCATTGCCTGCTAATCATACAGCTGGAAATGGAAAAGCAATTCATGATGCAATTCACCAGTGCAATAATACAAAACATCAAATGCTACCTCCTATAGAATATGCAAGTACTGGAAGTGTACAAGCAATTCATGGAAAATTTCCTGAAAGTAATCCTTTTGTGCTCGTGACTCGACCAAGTGCCAATCTCGTGGAGAAGGCAGAACAAATCTTGCAAAAAAAAAAGGTGCACAAGGTGTGAAAATAAGTGGAACTGGCTCATTTGGCAAAAAAGGTTTGTCAATTCTTAGAAAGTTTTGTGAAATATCAGACACAGAGAGGAAAGTTGCTGCTGAAGCCAAGTGGCTGGCCCAGTTAAATTTAAATTCCAGTGAAATGGCACTTTTGAAAAATGGTCTTTGGCACCTACCATTCAACCATCCACTTCTGAGGTTTGAAAACAGATGTATTGATGCCTTGTCTTTATCATATCTTGTTGAAGAAAGATGCATTGACAATTTTACAATTGATGTTTGCATTGGAAAGATGATTGATCAATCCTACATTAAGTCCACTTTGTATCTACCTACTGAATTCTATACATGGATGGAAAATAATGACAGAGATTTTAATGACTCTTCCCAATCTACAGGATTTAACTCAGATTGTGGCTCCAATATACATGACCAATCACTGGGGTCTGGTGTATACTGACCTTCAGCAACAAAACATTTATTTTGATGATGGCATGAAGATTGAACCCCCAAAATTGCTTTTACCTTTCATCAAGCAAGCTTTGGTTCTTCTTAGTGATATATATTTGTTAAACTAAACTAGAGTGTCTAAAGCTATACATCAAATCAAATTGAAAGAAAATGGTTATTATTTCAAAACTTTTCTTGCATCGGCATATCAAATTAGTAAAACAAGATTTCATCCAAAATGGTCATAAGGCAATCAACAACTTCAAGTGGAAGTTCGGTGACATGCATATTCACAGGAAACATCTAATGCTCAGGATATTGAAATGGAAGTAGATGATATTGATAAATTACATGTTTAATCTGAACAGCTTCTTCAGCATAAGTTGGTGTCAATCAACTGTCTGTATCCAAGTCAACTTAACCTTGAATTATTTATAGAACTGTAGATGGCAGTACTACTTGTTTACCTGTAGTATTGAGCAAATAACTGTTTGCATCTGTCTGCTTAGGTCAAAATTTCTAAAACATGTTTGGGTTTTGTTTTTTGAAAAAATGAAAGATTTTCATAATTTAGTATATAACCTTGAATTATTCATAGACCTGTAGATGGCAGTACTACTTGGGTACTAGTTTACCTGAAGTATTGAGCAAAAACCTGTTTGTGTCTGTCTGCTTGGGTCAGCTTAATACAAAGGGATGATAAAAACAAAATATAGACTAGTAGTTTGGATACATTTATTTAAAACTAGTGAAATTAAGCCACATAGGCTTGTTCCAGATTCCAAGACTATTTGATTGGAGTAACCTTTACACTAGAAACTGATCACAAGCCTCTAGTTCCACTACCTGGAACAACAAAGTCACTGGACCAACTACCACCACGCATTCAAAGAATGAAGATCAGACTTATGAGATTCTCATACAGTACTCTGCACGTTCCAGGCAAACAACTGTACACAGCAGACACTCTATCAAGAGCATCCGTTGAAGATCAGACTGAAGCAATCTTTACAGAGGACGTAAATGCCTATCTCAACCTGATTATACAAGGGCTACCAGCAACAGACATGCGCCTACAACAGATACTAAAGCATCAGTTAGAAGATGACGTTTGCAGAGAAGTAGCAAAACATGTCAAAGAAGGCTGGCCAGACAGAGAAAGCCTAAAGGGAATCGTCCAAGAGTACTGGCCATACCAAGCAGAGTTAACTTTAGTTGATGGTCTACTGATGTACGGATCCAGAATAGTCATTCCTTCTGCACTCCACCAAGACGTACTAGAGAAGCTGCACGAAGGACACCTAGGCACAACAAAACGTCGAAGACGAGCTATCCAGTCAGTGTGGTTGCCAGAACGACCCTGGCAGAGAATTGCAGCAAACTTGATGGACTTTAAACAGTCAAAGTACTTAGTAGTAGTAGACTACTACTCAAGATACATGGCGTTGTGTGATTAAAGGAACTCGTGGTTCAGTACAATCCGAGTGAATCCCTCTCAGGTTTTGAACATTGTTACAATACAGATGGTACGTACTGGGACAATTTGAAGAATGTACAGGAAGTCCTCAAATTGACTCCATTGATGTTGAAAGAGTTAGTGCAAAAGAAGATGTCAAGAAACTCCTCATACAAGATATGTTAGGCATCAAACCAACAGAAATGTGTATGTGCACCGACAATATATTGAAAGAAAACAAGTTTGTGAAATCTTTGGAAAGTTCTACGCAAATCATTGATGGTCGAGTTAAAATAAGAATGCCCAGACCCAGTTTATTTACCATTATATTTGTTTTCTTGAACTACAGATCAACGTAACACGGACAATCTTTGTTTGAAAGCAATCAGAAACTTAAATATTGAAAAGAAACAACTTGAGCGCCTGCAATTAGAAATTAGCTAATTACACAAGACACAAAAATTCTTGAGAGCAAGGTACTGAAGTTTACAATTTACTACACATGCACTTTCAGAAGAGTTCTCTTTTATTAAGGTTTATACTCCCATGCATGCTTTTAGTGATGCCTGGGCAAAAGTCCTTCAGATACTTGGTAACCTTGGAATTATTCACAGTTTTTAATGTGAAATGTGCATTTAAAATATGCGGCATCAAAGCAAGGCTAAACCTGCAGAGCTTTCAATTCAAAATGGCGACTAAGCAGTGAAGAGACTCGGGATCTTTAACAATAGTGGGGATAAAGAACTATGCACAGGCATTATATTTTGTTGTCACGTGATCTCAAAGTACATACACTTTGTGATCAAGCATGACTGCATTACATGATCAAGACTCTAGCTTAAATCTAAAGCTTGTCATCCATCTAAGTAAGTTGTATCGAGTATCTAAAGTTGAACTTTTCGATACCAGTTCCAATGAATGTACATTGTATTATATTTTTATTTATTTTATTTTTTTTATTTATTATCATATTTATTCGCCTGTCACTTTGGAAACACTAAGAGGTACAACGAGCATCCTCAACCTCAACGTGATCAACGATGAGGTTGCATTACACAGCTTCAAGATGAACGTACTCATACCAGAAGTATGTCAGCCTGTTTTGTCAGTCTGTTTTGTCTATTACCTTCTTTTTTTAATTCACACGTATTTAGAATTCTTTCTTACTTTACATTTATTTCTTTTCTACACAGAATATTATCTGGATGATTGCCAATTTGTGCAAGGCAAGTCGCATCAATGCAGAACGTCTCTTTTTCCCGTGAGAAAACAATGAAAACAGTTTCAAATAGATGTGTTCGAAAACCTTTTTCGTTCTTCTTACTAAAAAACAATTTAGCTTATTATTCAATCATTGTTTCTTATGATAAACTTGTGCTTATATAGCGAATTTGTGAAACTTTTGTCTGTTCATTGACCTGATAATGTTATTGCGATGATATCGAAACGTGGATGATATGAGAGTCACATAGTCAAGTGCCCCTGTACATTTGTTTTCAAAGATTCTACTTAACTTGGTTATGGGGGTTCAAAATGTGAAGCCATATAACAAGGGCACCCTTTACCACCTATCTTGGTTATGGCGGTTCAAAATGCAAAGCCATATAACCAGGGCACCCTATATCGCCTACCTTGGTTATCGGGGGTCAAAATGCAAAGCCAAATAACCAGGACATCCTTTACCACTTAGACAATCACATATCAAAGGCTGCTGCAACTTTAGCAAAGCTCCCAAACACCAATAAACCATCATTTGTCCTAGAAGATAAAAAGTACTCCCAATGATGGCAAGCACACCTTGAAAGAATAAGTGACTTTCTTTTACAAGGAAAAGGAGTGTGGTGGCAGTATGACAGTGAATCCAATAACATTGAATTTTTTGACTCTGAGCCAGGACAAAGTTTCGAGGAAGAGGGTCCTGCACTTCACCACTTCCGATCAAACAGTTTCAAGGAAAAGTAGAGCTTTCTTACAGAATGTCGGCAAGAATGCATACCGAAATCTATCCCTCTTCCAGCTCATTTCCTCTACCAAGAAAATCAAACTGGCAAAGTTAATAAGATCACCACAAGCTACTTATCAGATGCATACTATTAAAAAATTGAAGAGATGGACTGTGATTTTCATCATTGCCAACCTTGTGTACTCTCAGATGAGTTAGATGAAGAAGGTGATGAAGAAGAGAATGATGAGGTTATTGATTTGTCTTTGGCTTAAAATGAACATGAACTATACTTTGAAAACTTTGAAAATTCACAACAATATGAAGGGTCCAGTGAAGTTCCAAAAACACAAGATATTCCAGGCAGATATCCACCTATACATGACTTATTGCCTTACCTTTGTCAAAACACATAGTATTTTAAGATTCTACTCATATTTTTCAAAGCTTTAAATGGTTTAGCGCCAGTTTATATCATTAACTTATTAAGTAGATATGTACCTGCTCGTTAATCAAGATCTTCTGATATGCTTTTCCTTAAGGTGCCATCATGTAACCTTGAGAGGTACAGCGATAGGGCATTTTCAATTTGTGCACCAAAGCTATGGAATCAGGTACCGTATGACCTAATGAATAGTAGTAGCCTGAATATCTTTAAAAGCAACCTTAAAACAAGCATATGGTTAAACAATACTTTTTTTACTCTTGTAGATATTTTTAGATTCATATATATATATATTTCCTTTTTCTTTTCAGATATACTCAAATTTTTGACCAACATTTTGTTCTATATATTATGTTTATTCACCTTTTGTAAAGCGCCTTAGAATTTTAGATTTGCACACTATATAAAGAAAGTTATTATTATTATCATTATGATACTCCAGCATGACAACCCTACTGTTTAAAGTGCATATAAGCCCTACAGGATGGCTTCATGATTTGAAAGCCCTTATGAGATAAACAAGAATGTCGTTTACTACTTCTGTTTTCGTTGCTGAGATTACAGCTATCACTTCTATAATCCGAAAAGGAAAAGATACTGATCAAGACCACAATTTTGATTATGGCTGGTGATATTTATATTTTTTTATATTTACTGCCTATTTAGACTTTTTCTTTCTTTTTGACTATCTTTTAGCACAAACATGGTTTAAAGTACAGGAAGCAAAAAAAATCTTTGGTATGTTGTTTAAATTATCTTAATAAGAAAGAAAGCAATAAGAATATAGAGACATTCCTTTCATTTCTCTTTTTACAGTTTACCAACAAGACGAAGAAATGGCGCACCATGTACCCTTGTACAGAAGACTGGCCCGAGAGCTTTCGTGATCTTATGGCCTTTGTGGAGAAGTTGAATATGGATGATCCCCCAACATACAACCAGGTGGGAGCACAATCTTCATTATTTACGAGACGTAATATTCCTGTAGGAGGTGAGGACGTAAACTTCGAAATTGATTGTAAGAACATTCAATTGTCTAATACTTCATTCGACCAGGGATCGACTTGTAGGATGTACAAGGGAAGCTATGATCTTAAAGGGAAGTTTATAACCGTTGCTTGCAAAGAATTTTGCATTAAGTTGTCACCAAAATTCAGACGACGCATTGAAAAGGAGGAAAAGTATGTTCTTAAGCTGGAACATCCTCATGTTCTGAAACATTTTGGAATGGATTTTAGTAGATCCATTCTGGTTACTGAATATCTTGAAAAAGAAATTATGATGTCCAATGGAGAAACTGCTGTCATCCACAATGCACGACAGCTAATCGATCATTTGGAGGACGATCTAAAGTGGGGGGATAGACTAGACATATTGAGGCAGGCAATTCTCGAATCTCATACTTGCATAAAAAACAAATTGTCCATTGTGATGTTAAGGCAGGTAACATACTTATCAGAGGAAATTTGGATACTCGATACGTACCTAAAATAGGAGACTTCGGACAGGCATCATTCGAACTTGCACAATTTTCTGTTTCGCAAGCAACTTCTTTTGCTTCCACGATCTCCAAAACAGAAAGGGAAAGAGAAAGAGTTGGAACAGCTCCATATACTGCACCTGAGTTGATCGGCATCGGAGGCACAAGAAGCATACACAGTGATGTTTATAGTTTCGCCATGGTGATGGTAGAGTTTACCCTTCCAGAAAGATGTCATCCATGGGAAGGGGAATTGGCGCATTGCAGCATGATTTACCATCACGTAAAGCAAGGAAAGAGACCGACGATAAATAGCGAAAAATTAGGTGAAATACCAGGTAAGCAGGGTGAGTGCTGGCTTTCCTTCTTAAAAGAATGTTGGGCACAAGACACTGAAAAACGACCTTCTATGGAAAAGGCCCTACAATTTCTTGATGATGTTTCAACTATTGCAGTGAAAAAAGAAAGGGTGGAAACTGAAACAGTCGACTTGTCTAAAACTAACGTCATAAGAATCGAAGACATTCCTTTGGATTTCCATCAAGGAGCTGTTGCGGAAAATGCTTGGGAAGTCGCCGCTTCAATGTTTCAAAGCAATAATGAGATGGACAGTCAGCTTCAAGAGGAGCTTGAAAACCTCATTGAAAAACATGACGGGACAAATGCTTGCGCCTTTCTTTCTGTTAAAAACATCGATCTTTTGTACTCGAAACCCAATATACTAGAAAGTAAAGAAGTTTTAAAATCAGAAATCGAAAAGGTATTAAGTTCTCTCCCTAGTCAAATTAATGACGTCCACGATGCGAATCAACTATCTTTTGTCGATGACGCAATGGAAAGTAAGAAGATTCTTCACAACGACTTTGAGCTTGTGGAACTTTTAAAAATCCAATCGTGTGATAATCCCATTGAAAAAGACAATATCTTGAAGGAGGCTATAATTGATTAATCTAATTATGAACAAGCAATCGCGGTGTACATGTGAAGTCCGATATGTCTTGTAATTGGTTTTATGAATGGAAAATTCTTTGCAATTGATTCCCATTGCATCCATAAAGATCTGGGAGGTAATGGTAACGGATTCATAAAACTTGTTCACTGCCAAGACGCAAAGGATGAAGGAGGTAATGTTATTTTTAACTGGCTAAAGCTCAGGATGACAACCGCTGGAAACAGAGTAGGTCCAGAGTCTCTACTGCATTTAGTCGTTAAGCCTGGGACTTCCAGTGAATCAAATGAACTTGGGCGAGATGTGATTGTAATGCAACCCACTGGAAGTGGAAAGAGTCTGTGTTTTCAATTGCCTTCTTTATTTGATCCAAACCAAATTGTAGTGGTTGTGAGTCCTACCATTTCTTTAATTAATTCGCAAATAGAGGGGCTGCGAAACTTGAATATAGACGCAATTGCCCTGGGCAGACCATCGGGGAATGACTCCTACGCTAATTACAAAAGAGTCTTTTGTAATGATGGGAAGACGCCTCAACCAGCCTTGGTTTATATGACTCCGGAACACTTCACAAATCACGCTTCATTTGACCTTATGAAGTGTACAACAAAGATTAAAATGATAGTACTGGACGAGGTACACAAGATGTTTGATCGAAATACAGAATTCCGTTCAAGCTATGAAGTTTTTAAAAGAATAAAAAGTGATTTCGCAGATGTTCTTATAATGGCACTGACCGCAACTTTAACTGAAAGCCAATTCCTTAGTCTGTGTGACGATTATTTGCACAACCCAGTGGTTATTAAAGGAACTGTGAACCGAAAAAACATAAAGTTTCATATAAAGCCCTACGTTGCTAAGAAAACAAAGAAGCAAAGCGGAAATGAAAGTTCTTTGAATGATGGAATGTGGGACATATGTGCACAGGATATCAAAAATGTTCTAAATGACGAATATGCAATTGTATATATGGACTTCCGGATTGATGTGCAGCTGATGTGCCAATCATTACAGTTAAAAAATGGCATTGAAAATGTCAAATCTTATTATGGTAAAGGCATGAGCATAGAGACAAAGAAAAAAATAGATGCAGAATTTAGAAATAAACAGTTTCAGATTCTAGTTGCAACAGAATCCTACGAAGTTGGCACACATTCTCCTCATGTGGAAAACATCTTCAGAGTGGGTTGCATGAGGAATCTCAGTGTCTTGATTCAAGAATTTGGAAGGGCTGCACGAAGTGAAAATAATGGAGATGGCTTTTTGCTCACAAACGAATCAAAAGATGACCAGCGCCTCGCCCTTTGGACGAAAAACTGCTTTTAAGAGGAAGAGGAAAAGATAAAAGCTGAATTCCAACAATCTTGGCGTTGGATTTATAACATATATTCGGGACGGTGTTTGCGACAAGAACTAATTGGTATTTTTGGAGAAGACGAACTTGATATCCAGTGTATTGATGAATGCTGTTCCAGTTGTGATCAGAAAGCGAATAAAAATTATAAAGCAAAAGAGGCTATCAGTAGAGTGGTCCAGGCGATCCTTGATCTGGGGAAGGTACAAAGCTTCGAAGATGGGGTAAAGGAGGGCATTCTTATCGACTGGTTAAGGGGAAGCAATAAAGATGTGTTTTCACTACCAGAAGTACAGGAGGCAATGGAAAAAAACATCTACTTACGGATGTGGGGTAAAGTGTGATGGCGAAAAGTGTTCAGTGGACTGGTGGGCAAGGCTACTCAGGCAAGCCATAAGCTTAAAATATGTTGACATTCAATTTATAATCACGAGATGTCAATCGTTTACAAGAGTATGGAGAAAATACAAGGTGTCAAAGAAAGGAACAGAATATCTAAAATCTCCTACTGACCTGATTCTTTTACACCCATCAGTAGATCCACTAGATAATCTTACAGTTGAACCCTCGACCGAAAACTCTGACAAGAAAAGCAAAAGATCTGGAAGAGGGCATCATCATCTTCCAAAAATAAGAAAGGCATTGGCAACTGTTAAAAACTGGACTAAGTTGACGAAGAAAGAACAATACGAGTTCCCAGGATTTGAGGATGACAGACTCGCACACGCTGAAGATTTTAAGAACCTGAAATTCGCACCAAAAAGTCACCCCAATTTTATGTGGAACGACAACCAGTTCACTACAAGAAATACACAAACTACTAAGCATGAAATTGCAATAGATGGCATGAAGAATGTTCTTTTCATAAAGCGAGGGCCATGTGAGGGAGTAAAGAGGTGTACTGGTGATCAGTGTCCTTATTTCGTTAGCAACAGACAAAAAATTAATAGGTGTCCCGAGCACAAATATAAGCTCCCCCTCGTTTCAACTGGTAACTGCGATGCGCAAATGATTTACATCTGGCCAGAAAATGACGATGGAAAGCGATGGGTTGGTTTAGTACCAGGTACCAAGCACAATCACCCAAAACCAGCACCACATATCGTGTCCAGTAAAGTGAGAGAGGACATACAGAAGATTGTAGTGGATGACATTGGTAAGACTACAAAGGATTTGATGAAAGGACTAGGACTGAAATATGTTCCTGGTGAAGCAAGTGCAGCTGCAGCAAATGCTGATCGTGTACGCAAGGAAAGAAAATTGGCGTTACATAAATCTTCATCAGTACACAAAGATTTGAGGCCACTGGATGAAATCTTAAAGTTTGACAAGATAAGAAAAAAAGTAGAATGTTCACAACTGGATGACAACGGAAATTCTGAAATTAGTACTAAAGTAAATGAAATGATTGGCCAGTATCAACTAGAGGGTTGTGAATATATATTCACTCCAAACAGAAAATATGCCTTTTTTATGGCCCCTTTCCAAGCATCTCTTTTAAGTAAAGCCCTGGATATATTTGTAGATATAACGTATACTGGAAATGACTTTTTCCCTTACCTATTAAATATGGTTACATTCAACGAACAGACCTGCGTTTATAATGCAGTAGCGAGAGTATTATGCAGTAGACAAGATGGTGAAAGCTACGCAAGCTCTATCCGAACGATATTTGGAAAAGTTACGAAAGAGCATTCAAAATTTCGAAATGGACAACATTTAAGGTCTATACTGGTGGATTTTGATGACGCACAATACAATGGATTTCGAGATTGCCTAGTGGAAGAACTGACCAAAAAAGTTTTAAGAGGTTGTTCTGTTCACTGGATGAGATCCGTGAACAGAGTTTGCAAACTAGTCTGTAAGGGAGAAAAGGAAGAAGAAATTTTCAAAATTCTGGCATCAAAAATCAAGGACGAAGAAAACAAAGACAACGTAATTTTGCTTTTTCAAATTCTTTCTGGGGAAAAAGGGATAGAAAAAGCAAGTATTTTCTTGCCAGACAGTTTAACATCAACATCGTCTTCTCTTTCAAATAAACATTGGAAGAAATTGAAATATTGGGCTAAGTGGTGGTGTAGATTAAACCACCTTGCTATGTTTACACGAGCGTACAAGGAAATGACAGATAAGGACTGGGATGAGGGACCAAAGACAACCAATCCAGTGGAGGCTTTGAATAGGCAATCATTCAAGGAGGGCTCCAGTACTCTCCATGCTTTGTTAGAAAATATTTATTTGGAAGACAGAGTGCAGGCAGTCAAAATTGCAGCTAGCAATTGCAATGTAACGACATCCTATAATACTATGCCTTCAAAGCAGAGAAAAAGAAAACGAACAAGCATGGGAACCTCAAGCACGGAAGGACCACCTGATAAGCGCCACGACCTGAGAGCTAGCAACAGAAAGAAAAATGGGAGAGCTTTAATTAACTGTAGAATAGAAGTTGAATATGCTGAGAAAGATCAAAATTGTAAAATTACAAAATATTGGGGATGGTGCGAGGGCACTATAATCGCATACCGCAAAAAAGAAGGATATTTTGATATCTGTCATCAAATGTGACCCGGAAACAAAGGAAAAAGTAGATGAGTGGACAGACTGGATAGAAGAGTTGAACTCAGGCGATGTCCGTCTTCAAAATGTTTAAATCCTCTTCCAGTCCTTTTTTTCCAATCAGGTTTGCCTCTTCCAGTCCTCTTTCTTCTGCATCTCCCATGTCAACCAAGTGCCATAATGACAATCAATGCAAGTTTTGCCTCTTCCAGTCCTTTTTCTTCTGCATCTCCCATGCCAACCAAGTGCCATAATAACAATCAGGTTTCCCTCTCCCAGTCCTCTGTCTTCTGCATCTCCCATGTCAACCACATGCCATAATGACAATCAGGTTTGCCTCCTCCAGTCCTCTTTCTTCTGCATCTCCCATGCCAACCAAGTGCAATAATGACAATCAGGTTTCCCTCTCCCAGTCCTCTGTCTTCTGCATCTCCCATGTCAACCAAGTGCCATGATGACAATCAGGTTTGCCTCTTCCAGTCCTTTTTCTTCTGCATCTCCCATGTCAACGAAGTGCCATAATCACAATCAATGCAAGTTTTGCCTCTTCCAGTCCTCTTTCTTCTGCATCTCCCATGTCAACCAAGTGCCATAATGACAATCAGGTTTGCCTCTTGCAGTCCTCTTTCTTCTGCATCTCCCATGTCAACCAAGTGCCTTAATGACAATCAATGCAAGTTTTGCCTCTTCCAGTCCTTTTACTTCTGCATCTCGCATGTCAACCAAGTGCCATAATAACAATCAGGTTTGCCTCTTCCAGTCCTTTTTCTTCTGCATCTCCCATGCCCACCAAGTGCCATAATGACAATCAGGTTTGCCTCTTGCAGTCCTCTTTCTTCTGCATCTCCCATGTCAACCAAGTGCCATAATGACAATCAGGTTTGCCTCTTGCAGTCCTCTTTCTTCTGCATCTCCCATGTCAACCAAGTGCCATAATGACAATCAGGTTTGCCTCTTGCAGTCCTCTTTCTTCTGCATCTCCCATGTCAACCAGGTGCCATAATGACAATCAGGTTTGCCTCTTGCAGTCCTCTTTCTTCTGCATCTCCCATGTCAACCAAGTGCCATAATGACAATCAGGTTTGCCTCTTGCAGTCCTCTTTCTTCTGCATCTCCCATGTCAACCAAGTGCCATAATGACAATCAGGTTTGCCTCTTGCAGTCCTCTTTCATCTGCATCTCCCATGTCAACCAAGTGCCATAATGACAATCAGGTTTGCCTCTTACAGTCCTCTTTCTTCTGCATCTCCCATGTCAACCAAGTGCAATAATGACAATCAGGTTTGCCTCTTCCAGTCCTCTATCTTCTGCATCTCCCATGTCAACCAAGTGCCATAATGACAATCAGGTTTGCCTCTTGCAGTCCTCTTTCTTCTGCATCTCCCATGTCAACCAAGTGCCATAATGACAATCAGGTTTGCCTCTTGCAGTCCTCTTTCTTCTGCATCTCTCATGTCAACCAAGTGCCATAATGACAATCAGGTTTGCCTCTTGCAGTCCTCTTTCTTCTGCATCTCCCATGTCAACCAAGTGCCATAATGACAATCAGGTTTGCCTTTTGCAGTCCTCTTTCTTCTGCATCTCCCATGTCAACCAAGTGCCATAATGACAATCAGGTTTGCCTCTTCCAGTCCTCTTTCTTCTGCATCTCGCATGTCAACCAAGTGCCATAATGACAATCAGGTTTGCCTCTTGCAGTCCTCTTTCTTCTGCATCTCCCTGCACAGAATATCACCAAGAAACAGGGGATTAAACCCCTGTACAGAAAATCCCCAAGAAACAGGGGAGTAAACCCCTGCACAGAAAATCACCAAGAAACAGGGGAGTAAACCCCTGCACAGAAAATCGTCTATAAACAGGGGAGTAAACTCCTGTACAGAAAATTACCAAAAAACAGCACCCCTGCACAGAACATCACCTATAAACAGGGGAGTAAACTCCTGTACAGAAAATTACCAAAAAACAGCACCCCTGCACAGAAAATCATCAAGAGGCGGGCGAGTGACAACGTAACAAGAAAAATGAACAGGGAACCAGCAGCAGTGTGACATTTTAGGCCGTTAGTTAACGGCCGATTTTGGCCTTCCCATACTTATTATATACTGTGACATTTTAGGCCGTTAGATAACGGCCGATTTTGACCTTTCCATACTTATTATATACTGTGACATTTTAGGCCATTAGTTAACGGCCGATTTTGGCCTTCCCATACTTATTATATACTGTGACATTTTAGGCCGTTAGTTAACGGCCGATTTTGGCCTTCCCATACTAATTATATACTGTGACATTTTAGGCCGTTAGTTAACGGCCGATTTTGGCCTTCCCATACTTATTATATACTGTGACATTTTAGGCCGTTAGTTAACGGCCGATTTTGGCCTTCCCATACTAATTATATACTGTGACATTTTAGGCCGTTAGTTAACGTAGTTAACGGCTTAAAATGTTCCAGTATATAATATTGGTAATATGTTTTTAAATATAATACTATAATATACTGTACACCGACAAGACATGTCGGCTTAAAATATCACAGTATATATATACTCAGTAAATAATAATAAGCCATAACATAATAACCGGTAAATTCACAAATTTCGTTTCAAGAATTGCTTTGAAGCCGTTTACTCCCAAGTGTTCGCGGCAACTAAATGTTAGCGCGGCTGACGATAAATTCTAAATTAACTAAATTATGTTATCTATTTTTCCTATACCCTTTACATTATCCAAACTATATATTCCTACCCTCGACTTCATACCCTCGACCATCGACTTCATACCCTCGACCCTCGACTTCATACCCTCGACCCTCGACTTCATACCCTCGACCCTCAACACTCGACATTTAGGGAGACTCAGTTGAAGGATTGAATGAAATACTCCCTTCAACTTTTTTTGCGAATTGTTTTGAGACTTGCAGTAATTTAACTTCCAAATGATCTTTAACTTAATCATGGTTTTAAAAACAATTTTTTAAATGTATTTACAGTCAAAGACACCTCCACAAATACAATTCAAGAAAAGACCAGCATGTTCAAAGTCCATCTAAAAGACCAAAATTTAATTAATTCATACTTCCGTGCAGCTCTTTACTTGTCATGCCTACATAAAAATGTTTTTGTTCATTTCATTGTATTACAAATTAATTTTTTAGGGCACTACTATCTAGTATTTAGTGTTTATTAGATGCAAAACAACAAAAGGTTTGCATCTAATAGCATGTTATTTAAATTAAGTGTAAGGCCATGCTCAAATGACTTTACTGGATAAATGAATGACTGGTGTTTTCCTTGCAAGATGTAAAATGTATGTACAGCACATCATACATGTTTTTTTAAAGCAATTCATCAAATTTAATGATAGCCATTTCATACATTTCCCCTCTAAGTCGAGCTCAATTGCATAGTGCTGCAAGGGGCTTATTATCTAAAATATGTGACTTGCCAAAAATACAGGCTTAAAAATAAAACTAATTCGGTACTTATCACTAAATAGTTTATGTACATGATAGAAACAATTTGGAGCTCTCAAGCTTCCCAGTCATTGAAGGGTTACAAAGGTAGAAATGTATAAAACTTGAATTTTAGGCAAGTGTGGCCTGGGACCAAGGCCCTTGCTAAGACAACTGATCTGTATAGTTATTGTTAGTTTTGAAGAGCAGCTATTTACTATAATACTGCTAAATTTGGTCGATTTTGATTAAAATTGAGCTCAGATATAGCTTATTGTAATCCTAGGTTCGTCAAGTATTGAGGCTATGACTTCATCAGGAACAAATGTTGGAGCAACTCTTTTAATGTCAGATATGTATTTTACTGCACTGTTAATTTACCATTTGCCATAATTTGATAGTTCGGTCAGCGGTCGGAGCAAGATGGCGGGTTTCTTCTTAGCTCTCGAATCTAACTGTAATCTTTGATAATTTAATGTATTTTCTCCTTTATATGTCCTTTAATTTCTGTATATTCAATATGTCTATTACCTTGGAGCAACTTAAAGCTACTCTTGATGAGAAATTAACTCCTATAAAGTCCAAAATCGATGAACTACGAAGCAAAGTAACCAAAGCCATGAAGTTCATTACCCTGGCAAGTTCGAAATATGATGAACTCTTGACTAAGTTTCCATCCATGACAAAGAAAATAAGGAATTGATCAAGGAAAACCAGATCCTGAGAGGTACTGTAAGAGATATGGAATCTAAACTGTCCCAACTGAGTGATACCTGCAATGACCTTGAGCAGTATTCACGAAGAGATTGTGTGGAGATTCTTGGCATTCCTTTCCATCGAGATGAAGACACAAACAAAATTGTGAGAAATGTTGGCAACTTGATTGGTGTCCATATAGAGGAGAAAGACATTTCGATCAGCCATCTCATTCACCTGATGCATTCACCACACCCATAACCTGACAGTCGATTTCACATAAGTTTTGAAGAAAATGTTCCGAAGTTCGTTCGGAACTTCCGAAGTTCCTGCCGAACTTCCGAAGTTCCCGCCAAACTTGCAAAGTTCGTTCCGAACTTGCCAACGAACTTCGGTGTGAACTTGGGAACTTCAGAATTTCGCAAGTTCGTTCATTGCCTGCAGTGTTAGTAACTTTTGGCGCGAAAAAGTAACGTCGAAGCCTTCACTAATTTTATTTCTTTTTTATATATTTTAGTGTGTTCTCCCAGCACTGGAAGGCCAACAAAAAAGTCTCTGAGATCAATTAGATATTGAAAAACAAGAAGCCCGAGAGCTAGAGATGTCTATAGAGTCCATGAACATAACAGTACCTGAACCTCCAGCCGTCTAAGGTTGTTTGCAGTTTTTGCCATCAAAGAGGACATCGTAATCAACATAATAATCCTTGCAAACTGAAAAAGTGTGTAAAGTACACATTTTGTGGGATAAAAGACCGTCATCCTGAGTATTTCAACAAGTTAAATTCGCATAAGACTGATCTTAGGAAGAAGAAGAAAACGATCGATGAACTCGAAGCGCAGTTGAAGTCGATGGAGGATTTTACAACTAACAACGACTATCACTTTGTTAACTCCTTGTTTATATGCTGCTGATCCATCGTATAAACTCAACAAGCCAAAACTGATGCGAGACGTAAGATTACTCAAGCAATATATGGATGGTAAAATTCCCGATGTTACATCTAATGACCTGGAGCAGCTTAGAATCCTTATTTCAAAGTGTAAACAAGAGTTTTCTGGAATTCCGGATGCTCCCAATGTTGGTGCCACGTTTACTTCGGCTAGCTCTAACTTGGATATTTCCCCAGTGAAAAGTAAAGTATATGTGTACAGTCCTGGCCCTGAGAAGAAGAAAAAGCGGAGTCGTGATCGAAAACACAAGAAAAAAAAACAAAAGACGAAGAAGATATTATCGCTACTCAAGTCCTGATGACTCGAGTTCTGATGACTCGAGTTCTAATGGCTGTCATAACACGTCGAGAAGAAAAGAAATTCCTCAAAACCACTTTAATTTAAACACTCCAGTATTCCCTACTATGTATAATCCGCTAGTTAATGCCAACAATACTAATACCATTCCTTATGCATTCTATGCTGGAATGCGCCCTCCGTTTCAACACCTAACACAACTAGGACAAACACCACAGTTTTACCACCCACGATTACCATTTGATTTGCCAACACAGCCGCAAACAGAGCAGCCAACACCGTTCCTGAGTTATCAAGATGCAGGTTTTCCAAGTGTCAAGACAGAAACAATCACTAATAAACCGGAATCAGATCTTTCAACCCTGGCAGAGATTGCAGGAGATTGCAAGCCAAAGGGATTTAACAGAACAAAACTTATAAGTGTAATAGTACGTTTCATACAAATGAAGCTAAATGACTACAAACAATGGTAATAGAATTATTACAGTTGTGTTCTCAAATAAAAAAGAACTGAAATGCTATTCGAGATCATAATACAGATAGCTAGATTTCTTTCAAGTTTATATTCTGCAATGGTTATATTTGCTGTAAATTTTCAAGTTTGCCAGGATACTTTAGACTAGAACAGTAGACTAGAATTCTGTAGTTTGTGAAGAAATGCAATGTTATCTCATGTTTTTGCGTCAAAATTCAGGTACATGACATTGCAATGCACGTACTCAATGACATACTCAATGCACGTACTCAATGTAATGCGGTCATTGTCTGCTTGACCTTTGCTTATCTTTCAAATGTCCTGAATTTTAATTAAAAGAACAATATTCTACGGTGTAAAACTAAAGAAACAAAACTAAATATAACCACAATACCGAAAGAAATTCTATGACATGCTAGCAGTAATACCCATCAGTCCATGATAAATTGCGATTTCTGTATACTGCACTGCAAGCAGTCCTTGTCTTCTAAGGCTGGCTTTCAGTTGTCTAAAGCATAGTTCACAAGTATTGTAATCAGGGTGATAAGGAGGTTGATAGACCAGCTGAACTCCTCGTACAGCAAGCATGTTTCTTAAAACCGGTTCAATAAACCGTGCATGATGGAATCCGCAGTTGTCCATTATTACAGTGTCGCCATTTTTCAATAGCTTGTTGCCAAACATGTCTTTCTCTTGTAAAGCTTCATCGAAGAAATACAAAAGTTCAAGTCCATTAGAAGGACCATTTAGAGTGTTAACACATCCAACACCATAGAAATTGTGCAAAAGATTAACTGTGTAGTTTGTATTACTTGGGTAACGCTGAACTTCTATTGCTTGTGTACCTCTTGCCGAGGGACCAGTTGTTCTTATAACCAAACACTTGTCAAAGAAATGCATCGTTCGTGGATTGATCGTTGAACAGACTGCCAAATACTCGTGGAGTTTAGCTTGAGATGCTTCAGTTAAGGATTCACATGGAATAACTTTTAGTTTCTTGTACGAGTATCCTAGATCTTGTGTTAAACTGCGGGAGATTGAAGTGAGCGATGGTGCATTTTGTGCAAGGCAAACATTGTTTTGGACAAGATGGTGGTGTATTTCCTTGGCCGTCACACTTGGCTGTTGTGTTTATTAACATCGTCAGTCCGTGCAGATCTAGATCTATTCCCTCCTTTCCTTGCTTCAACATTTCCTCTTGCAAGAAAGTTGATTGATTATGTTGTGGATAGTTTGTTTCATAATGTTCAACTCTGAACCAATGCTTGCTGGGCATTTGCCATCCAACCAATTATCTACCATGCGTTCTCTTACATCATCGGGTATCGCTTTTTCCTGTTTGGTAAAGACGTTCATGGTTTTTTTTTCGTTGGCGCGCAATTTCTCTCTTTGCCAACGAACGAAGTTACGAACTTCTGAAGTTCCCAAGTTCACATCGAACTTCGCAAGTTTGGCGGGAACTTCGGAAGTTCCGAACGAACTTTGGAACATTTTCGTCAAAAGTTATGTGAAATCGACTGTAAGAAGAGCAAGCCTTCAAGAGATACATGTTTTAGAATAATTTACGACTGAGGGAAAATGGAGGAAGGTGAAGGTGTTGTAGTAACCAGAGATATATTTTCCACCTTTTGGCAACAGGCTTTCTCATCATTAACTGTTGGAGATGCCGAAAAGGTTCAAGTTATTCGTCACGACTACCAACATGATGAGTGGAAGGCTATGGGAGATATACTGGTTTATGGCGTTCAACATCTACAATTCTTTCCTCTTGGTCTTTCAAAGGCCTTTCTTTGCTCTCCATCACTCTCCACAGGCAAAGCAATACAGAAGCCAGGCAGCAGAGTGCCATATCTGCATGGGGGGTTTTCTGTGGAAAACCTTCCAGATGGCCTTGGTGCAAACCAACTGAAGGCCATAATGGAGAACCAACACAAAATCAAGTTTGTAATTACAGAGAAGACAAATTCTGAAAGCAGCAGCAATGTAATTTCAACAACAACTCATTCTGTGTCACAAGCAATGGTTACCCTTCTTTCCAAAGTAGTTGATAGGAAAATTGCTAATAGAGTGGTCAAAAATATGTCAGAGAAAATCAAAGAAGAGGAAGTGGAGGTTGTACAGCTAATATTAGATCAGGAAGAAAGACTCATACATCATTTGTACAAGAGCATGACCAAGGCACCATTACAGAAAATGCAGCAGCCCTTAAGAGGTTGGCTTGCAGCCAAGCCTATACATCCAAGGGGTTGTGTGCTCCTTTCAACCCAGTACAAGAACCGCAAGAGAAAAGTTAGTATTCCATTGCAGAAATTTTGTTGCATAAATGCACAGTGTTTCATGACACCAGATAAGAATAAATAAAATTTACTACGTTGCCCCCGTACTGAAACAGGGGCGGCTGAAGGAACTGAAAAGAGGTGGGATTAAAATTTCAGAGAAGCAAAAAAAAAAAAGACAACAAAACAAAAACAAAACAAAAAAAATTGTCACAGACGCACAAAGAAAGAAATACCAAAATCACAGAAGCTAAGGAAAAGAAAAAGAAAGATGCCGAAGCCTTTGGGAGAATATACATTTGAGTAGGAAATTGTGTTTAGATGGGGGGCTATAACCCCCTTGCTCCCGGTCCTCCCTCGTCTGCCACCTATGTGAAACCGTTAATTGTGCGTGACCTGGCCAGTGCAGCAATTGAAGTCCGGATCCCTACTCTTAGACGTATAGTTCGACAGTTTCGTTTTATCTATACATGTCTTATTCTTATACATATTAGTGAAGGGTGGCCATGGGACTAAGGACCTTCGGCTTAACGTAAAGAAAGAGAAACATTGTTTTTGACATTATTTAACATAATTTTTTCCCCTATATCTGGAAGAGAGGAGGGCGTACTACTAAAAGACAGACTATTGGCCTTCATCAACACAATGGAAAGAGAGGGGGAAGTAAGCAACATCATAGCCCAGGCTAAAGATGAATGTAAACGGCTCCCAACAAAAATAGGACATGGAGGAAAAGCTGGTAGGGCCATATTGGAATCTTTGGAGGGCAAATCTAAAGAAAATATATTCGTGAGAATTGAAGCGTCAGACGAATTGGCAACCTTGGTTGATGACATAGTTGAGATGAATTATTATGAAGAAATGAAAGCAATCACCAATATATTAAATCATTTTTACGGCACCGATAGTGATCAAACAGTTTTGCCCAGTGCAAACATGAGATTTCGATCATTCACTAGCATAAGATTTTACGTAAGTGGTGCCATAATAAGAAGCTTTCTAAAACAGTGATTAATATGAAGTATAGATGGCGTGAATATTAAGGTATCAGAATAAGTTTAAGGCCTTTGAGATTTCTTTAGCATCACCAAAATTTCACGCTGTCTTTTCAATATTATTATTTAAAAGTGAAATATTTCATTGGAATTCTAACATTTAAATGTTTGAATGGACTTGCTCCAGAACATCTCAGCTCAAGTTTTCAAGCATGATCTGACGAACATTGCAGAAATACAAGAAACAAGCACAAACTTAATATTCCAGCCTACAAGAGTGCCTTTGGGCAAAGATTATTCAAGTACAGAGCAGTGTCTTTGTGGAATGATCTTCCAGAATACATTACTGACTCTAAAAACATTATCGTATTCAAGGATCGCCCCAAATGACTATCTTATTAAAAATAATTCGTTTGTAAATATTAAATATTAAATTTTAGATTTTAGATTCATATAGATACATGATATATCTTTTTTGTACATCTGTGTTATATATATATATATATATATATTTATATTATTATTGTAAATAGAACTGAAAAACCAGTTCACTGGAGCCTTCCATTAAAGTTATTATTATTATTAGTATGCTAATGTGATTTTGATTGACATAGCCGAACTTCTGATCCTGGGGGACGTTGTCAAGCTAAGTGAAGTGCGGTACAATTTCAATTTGAACCTAATAACTTGTTTTGTGTTCTAAAAAAGACAGTTATGAGATATTCAAAAACCTACATTCATATGGCTTTCAGGAAATATGTACTTTTATGGCAAAACATTGTAAAGTCGGTGCAAGGTAGTGCATATAAGGGTCCTAAACATAATAACACACGACTTATTATCAGTATATTTACATTTACAATATGTGTGCAAACAAGAGTTGCCTTTTACCTCCTTTTTGAAATGTATCACAAATATTAGTTTGTCTTATTTTTGTCCAGTTATTGAGAATACATACAAATAAAGTCAGAAAGAACAAAAGCATATACTTTACGTTCACTTTTACATAACTAGTAGAGTAAAAGTAAAATCAAGCAACAGTTATTGTGTAATGTCTCATCATCTAATGTGGTCAAGTAGTTACCAAGTTCCGTGGTCATAGCACATAATGCCGACTAGTATCAAAAATGGGCGATAATGCTTGGCTCGTAAGTCATGTGATGTTTGACGTCACATCACATGGTCATATGATTGACAACCCAAGTGCCAACCATGCTACCAAGTTTGGTTGTCATAGCATGCTTTGTTGAGGAGTTATGGCCAAGGGGCCACCAGATGCCTGTGGGGCCACCAGATGCTGGTAGAACGCGCTAACTCTACTTGAGGCTTAGATGAACGTTCCCATAGAACTCTTTCCCATGGAAAGAAAAGTTCAAATTCGATGTGATAAATGGCCAATTAAACTGGGTAGATAGTCTTCCCGTGTACCAGCAACTTTACAACGAATCCCTGCATCGCTCTCTTGGCATGGCTACACCATTTGAGGTTTATTTTGGCAGGCAATCAAACAGGATATCGAACAAACTATCACATAAAGAAAAGACAACCTATGAGGTAGGTGAGGAGGGTTCTGAAGAAATTCCAGAAGAATTAGATGAAAATACGATGGAAAAACAACTCAAACATTTAATTGCTGAGCGTGAACTAATCAGAGAGAAAGCTTTTAAGGCCTCTAAAAAAGCCTCTCAAAAAATGGTAGAACGAGAGCCGCAAAGAAACCCTCCATCCCAATATGAAGTTGGAGAAACTGTTTTAATGCGTGTCTCTAAGAGAAAGAAGTCTATCAAAGGAAAGAAAGTAAGTCTAATGAACACTTGTGAAAGATTTGTTTTGAAAGCAGATGATCAAGATCATAAATATTTTGTGCTTAAAAAGAAGAAGAGGTGGATTAAAGTGGATGATATTACGTCTTTAACTAAAGAAGATGAAAATAGAGTTGCTAAAGAGATTGTGAAGCAAAGAAAATCCCTTTTGTCTACAAGTTTACTAGATGCGACCATCAATCAAGTTCTCTGCAACGAGAAATTAAATGACAACACTAGAAATTTGTATTTTGAACTCCTGAGACAACGGTTGCATGTACTAGAAGATTACCCATGTATCTCTTTGGCAAGTACTTGTTTTTTCCCCTCTAGAGAGATCTGGAACTTCATACACAGCATACATCAGCGAAAACCCATTGTTGGATTACGAACATCTTATCATACCGTTACATCTGCCACTTCAAGAACAATGGTTACTTGTTCTTATAAGTATATTGAGCTTATGTATATATATTGATGAGGCTGCTTATTGGAAGAAATATATGACAGAGTGTTTGATACTCTACGAACCAAATTCATAGCAAGAGAACGACAGACACTACCAGCTGAGGAAGGTGCTTTCTTACACGAAGACAATTGGGGAAGAAAAATTGAGTCTTGTCCAAAGCAAGCTAATGACCAATACTGTGGTATATTCACCTGTATCTTTGCAAGAGATTTAATATTCTCAAATTGTAGGAGACCGATCGCTGATAATGATACATCCAACTACAGAAACAAAATGGCAAATGATCTCCTGGAACTCGCAACCTCAGTAAAACGTTGTGACGGTTTTGACTGGTTGCACAATACAAATCCAGATGGCGAAAATCGCAATCTTGCTGTGGAAGTAGACAATGCAGGGTTGATATTTCGAGAGCCGTTGACTCCAAAGGATGGCAATTGTTTGTTCCATCCCGTTAGTGATCAACTACATTGACATGGTATGCCAGCTCAAACACCCGCAGAACTGCGCTCCAATGTTTAATATTTGAGGAAAAATCCAACAACTTCTGATGGTACTCACTTCCGAGAATTCGTTGCTTATCTTGGCTGGGAATCGTACCTAAAAAGAATGTCTCAAGATAAAGTATGGGGTGATTGGATTGTTCTTTGGGGGCTGGTTAACTTGCTAAAGATGGAGTTTGCTATAGTGTCAAGCAGAGGAGAAAGCGGCCTACGAATAATTAGTCCACAAAATACGAAGCCATCTAAGAAAGATGTGGAATGTCCTCTTTCCGTAATGATTCTACTTGGTCACAAGGCTCATTATCACAGCCTTGAACCCAAAATAAATCACCAGGAAGCTGAATGCAACACCGATGACAACACAGCTGATTGCAAGATGGACGTCAACCGAGCAGAATACAAGAAGACAAAATATGGGGAAGGCAAGACTACCAAGGAAGTATGTCCAATGTGCAGGAAAAAGTTTGATCGTGTCTCGGCAGGCGTTTACCTACATTATAGTGGAGTCATCCAATGTTGCGCAAATGACAGCAATTTTTGTGAGAACTGCCTCGGGAAACGTCAGTTTTCATTCGAAGATCCAGGTGATTACATGTACTAAGTACAAGGTACAAGGAAGTTCAAGAACATCTATATACTTGAATTACGAAAAGTTATGCCAACAAAACTGAGAACGGTTGTCTTTCTGAGCAAAAATTTCTTTCATCTCGGCCAGAACGTTGCCCATAACAACATAGACATTTTGACAGCAAGTACACTATCACTAGACTGTCTCACTTTCACACAAGTGACAAGCGTAGTAAGTCATTGTGGATTTTTATCGTAGTATTGTTATTGTTCACAAATTTCAAAGATTGAAAATTAATCAAATTCAGATTCAATTAGAATTAATTCTAAAAATAACTCAAACATTCAAAATTTTCAAGCCTATGGAATATTCTTCTTATTGTTGTTTGAAATATATTATTGTATGTAATTTCCATTTATTTACCACAATGAACAATGAAGAAATAAAGACCAATCAACTCTTAAGGAATGAATTACTTCATAAAGCACATAACTGTAAAACTCAAGATACTGGGATAAATTTGCTAAAAACGAAAATCAAGAATGCCAGGCAAGAGTTTATCAACAAAGCCTTATCATCCTCTAAACCGAGAAAAGTCTGGCAGATAATCCATCGGATATTAAATCCAAGTTCTCAACCATTGAGGTGTGACATTGAAAGTTTAAATGAGCACTTTGCAATTACTTCTTTTAGAACTACTGGAGCCACATCAATGGATTCCAAGGAAAGTCTTGTGGATTACATTAACTCTCTGGAACAATCAGACACGTCCAACCCAGCACCAGAAACCTTTTCTATAAGAGCAACCTTTCCCCAAGAAGTACTAAAGGAGCTACCGTCGCTGAGACACGACACATCAACTGGTCCTGACCTAATCCCTGCAAAATTCCTGAAACCTGTGTCTGAACTTATCGCAGGCCCTTTAAGTAACATCATCAACTCTTTTATAAAGAACCTAGAATTTCCGAAAACCTGGAAACAAGCACGAATCACTCCAATACCGAAAGTCAACAGTTCACTTTCAAACAATGACTACCGACCCATATCAATACTTCCGGTCCTCTCAAAGATCTAGGAAAGGATTGTTCAATTACGTATTGGACTTATGCCCCTTGACGTCAAGAACAGGTTAAGCTTTTCTCTGGAGTTTCTTTTACCTCCACATTCCTCCCCTGACAGATCTAGACTCATTGAAATCTCACGCTCATAGACACTTGCTTGAGAGTCGTCTAATGTCATGGTACTATGCGGTGTACCCAGAAAGTTTCCAGCTGGAAATTGAAAATCTCATCGTCATCCTTGTGAAAAACAAAACGATAGTAATATTAAATAAATCTTTTGAGTACATAAAGGTATATGAAAAGGGATAAGCAAAGGGATAATCTGCATGTTTTGTTTTCGGTCTCTCAAGTCAAAGCCGCAAATTCATCCAATGATTGATTTAAATGAGCAACAAGCTTCCATGGTTTTCTTTACTCCTCGCAAAATAATTTACAAGGGAAAGCTGATCATGCAATTTTAAGTTTTTCCGCAACTCCTTTGCACGTCCAAAATATCACAGCCAAGCGAATTTGCATATTCATTTTGTTTATTCTAGCACGGGAAAGTCTTGTCGATCAACTGGTTTTTTAACCTTTAAAGTTCGGGAATCTTGTAGAATAACAAGAAACTTTCAACCAATCTCGGATGAAATAAAGAAGAATTGATCTAGTAAGAGTTAGACAATTTACATTGGTTGAAAAGTGAATGATATTCACAGATGAATTGAGCATTTTACTGGAATTCTATAAAAGAAAAGGTTAGATCTTCTAAACATGTATTGTCATTTCATATTACAAGGCTTAAAGGGGCACTTGGACGAAAATTGTTCCTAATTCGAAACGACTTGAAACTTTCAAAAAATAATCTTTGATACCTAATTAACAATGTGTGTAAACGATTTCTTCATATTCCAAGTAGAAGTATTAAAATTTTACGCTTTTTTCTCGTCCGCCATTGAAATCGTTGTATCACTTATTCGGCTCGGGAGAATGGGTTCGAATCGGAGTTATGACGTCATTTACTCAACCAAAATCAAAACACTCGTGGCTAATGTATATGCAAACTTTGACAACTTGGTAAAACTTCGTCTCGGAATATTCAGAATCCAAAAATATATTAGTCTCTTTTTTAAAATTGAAGTATGCCATCTTTCCGCTGCGTGGTATACGGTTGCAGCAATATTTCTGATAAAAACAACGGGATTTCGGTCCATTATTCACCGACGAACAAGGCGGAGTGTGACAAATGGAAGCGGTTCGTGCGCTTCCGTCGCGCGAACTTTAATCCTACTGGAAGATTCGTTGTTTGCTCGAGTCATTTTGAAGACAGTTGTTTCACGAGAGCTTTTCATCAGGATGGCAGTCAGCGTCGACTACTTAAAGGCGCAATTCCGACGATATCGATTCGTGAAACACCCAAAGAAGAAGCTGTGAGTGATAAAAGCCGCCGTCAGGTGAGTACACTGCCAGCCAACCAAACAGTTTTTGCGCTGCAAAATACTGAGCGATAAGTCAAACGATATATGAATTATCTGAAAGAGAAAACTTTCTTCCTAGCAGCCTTATTTGTTGGCCTTAGTTAGCTGCAAATACTGCTAAAATCCAGTCAGTGAAAGTTTGGTATGTCGCCATGCGGTAGTTTTCACACCTTTTGCAAAGCAAAGCTACCAAGTAAGCTTATAAATAAATCCAAAATAATTTCGGATGAAAATCGGAGAGAATCAGAGAAATACTATTTCTATACCGGGTTTTATAGTTTGTCTTCGAATTATCTTTATGGGAACAAGTTCTAAAGTCAAAATCACTCTATTTATATGTAATGCGGGTTTCTCCCTTAGTCTCTCAAGAATATTATTCAAGAATACGGCCAACAAAGTTCGCAAGAATGTCAGCTTTTTAACGAGCATACCCAGGATGAGTCCAGTTCACAGATTTTAACCGAAACGATGGAAGAAAGCTTGAGTGAAGCCACGAAAACTGCTGTATTACACGAAACAGTTCCAGCTCAAGAAGAGGTCAGTGTCCTGGAAGAACAGCAAGACACTGGTCATCCTCATCTACAACTAGTAGAAAACTCTAATAAATCAAAGGTAGGGGTATAAGTATTTTTTTTACTCAAAAATACCTTGTGCTATCCATTTGATAATCAATATCTAGCTAACCATAATGCAAGAAAAATATACAGTCTAGCCAATTGCTGGGTTTCAATCATCTTATTAAAAGTCTTTGAATCTCTTTATCTGCTCCAAGTGGTGGTCAAACACTGATTACCATGCATGTGCTGTCAGCAAGAAGGAATTATATTGGAAACTTGTGATTCAGCTGATGGGATGGGAAATAACTTTGAGTGAAACCAAGCAATTGGTTAAGTTCAATATGTATATTATTTTATAGGAATTACCACTGGTGGAAGAATATTGCAAGGGCTGTGTTGAACTGAGGTCAAACGTTAGAGCCCTGAAACTCAAGATTAACAGGTTGGAAAAAACAAACTCCAAACTCACCGAGGCACTGGCAGTGGCAACTAAAGTTTGTGCAACAAAAACAACAGGTATATTACTCTGCATTCGGTTTCAGTAACTGTTCTTATGCTTCCTAACAATATTATTTGTTTCTCTTTCTTTTCAATTCTTTCTATGACAGGTTGTCAAACTGAGTATATGTTACAGGAAGAAAGTGATCAGGAAATGTTTTCCGATGACCAAGAGGAAATGATGTATGATGAGTTGAGCCAAGAAATGGAGGAAGAGATAGAAGAAGAGGTGAAGAAAGTTATGGAATTTGCTGATGACTCCCCCTTAGAGGAAGATCCACAGGATGAATCTGAACAAGTCCCTGACACAGAAGAAAATGTGAATGATAGGTAAGATCACTAACAAAAAAATTATATCACTAACAGGTACTGTTCAGTTTTTCTGTATCTCTAGCAGGGGAATTATATAAACAGGAAGACTGGAATATTAATCTATGTTTTATTTCTAAATTTTATTGTACCAATTCTTACTATTTAATAAGCTTCTATCAAATATGAGGATTGAAGAAAAGCATGCAGAAAGACATCTTGATACTATATGCTTGTGAGGCCATTTTTGAAAAAACAAAATATTGTTGAAGTTATGAGGTTTTTGGAAAGGGAAATGATCTGATTTCTTTTACTTTAGGTTGAATACTGTTGGAAAAGATTGCCGCCAACAACCCAAGGCCATTGTGTTCCTATCACATCTCTTGATGCTTTTTCAATTTTGCCATCTGTGCAAGTCCCCAAACCCATCCCTGTCAACAACTCAGTCTGGTACCATGGTCACTGTAGAAACCAAGTGCAAAAGCTGTGGAAAAAGTGCTGAATGGTCAAGTCAACCATTATTGCTAAGGAAGTTCCCTGCAGGCAACATCCTACTCAGTTTTGCAATACTAACAACAGGGGCTTCAGTAAAAAAAGTCTTACAGGTACTGAGGCATATCAATGTCTTAATCTACAACGAGTCCACATTCTACTATCACCAGAAACATCTGTTAATTCCTGCAATAGTCACCTTCTGGAGGAAATATCAAGAAAAGATTATTCAAGAATTACATGGTGTACCAGTTGAGTTAGCTGGAGATGGGCGACATGACAGTATGGGCCATTCTGCAAAGTATGGAACATACACTATCTTCTGTTGCACAATAGGTCTGATAATAAACATAGTTCTAGTCCAGGTTAGTACTATAATGTCATGCAAGTCATTATATTACTTAGCATTTTAGTGATACAATTCAGTCTGTTTGTTCCTTATAACAGCTTACCAGACCAAGGTGTTTTGTTGGGATTGTATTTATCAAATCTCACTGATGCAAATATAACAGCTCAAAAAAGGAACCAAAATTAAGAAAAATTGGGGTGCTAAATGTGAAAAAAACATCTCAGTCATAAAGGATAAGAGGTTAAATATTTTTGAATAAAAAAATTGTATTCGCTAACATCTCTAATTATTTTCTATTATTCAAAGGCAAATGAAGCTGGTAGCAGTTCAGCGATGGAATTTCTCGGCCATCAAAGGGCCATTATGTACTTATTAACTACCGGCATGGTTATAAAACAATACATAACAGACAGACACACCTCCATTACAAAGTGGATGAAGGAAGAGTGCCCTAGGATTTGCCAGGAGATGGGCAAGCCCAAGATTGATCACTTCTTTGATCTCTGGCATGTTGCTAAAAGTAAGTATAGTGTTAAGAAATAACTTAATGGGTGAATGAGATACAGAGTTTTTCATGATGTGGGGAAAATTACTGACATGTCTCAAGACTGTTATGACAATAATAACATTTTGAATATCTAATTTGTCAGGTAGTTTTCCCAATCATGCAAAAACCCATCAGTCATTGATTGACAACCCTATGTCTATTTATACAAATAAAAATGTTTTATTTATTCTAGAAATAAAGAAGAAAATGCTGAAGCTGGGTAAAGAACGTGGTTGTGAGCTCGTTAGTCGTTGGTACAAAGCATGCATTAATCACTTCTATTGGGCTGTAATTTCCACACCAGTCCTTATGGGAGAGGTTAAATTGGCTAAATTTCAGACCTTTTTACATCACATTATAAACAAACACAAGGATCTACCAAACAAACTCTTCGATAAATGCAAGCATGGAGTCATCACAGTTCCCAAAGCATGGATGTTAAAAGGTATGTTGGATATTACTCAAAAAAGATTGGGAATACAAGTTTTTTTTGCCTCCAAGAATATATTGTCCAATCAGAAAATAGCATTAAGTAATCACTCCAGACCCGATAAGCTGGTTTTGATAATATCTGATTTGGGTGTTATTTGAATATTAGGGTCAGAAGCATATGAAAAGCTGTATGATACTCTCACCAAAGACAGTATATGCAAAGCCATCAAGCAAGTGTCATCCAATGCACAAACAAGCTGCCTCGAGGGCTATCACAGTGTGATAAACCAATTTGCTCCCAAGATGCATGCATTTTCTTACCTTGGCATGTATAGCAGGTATATAAAGAAATGTTTGCTTTTTCTGTATTCAGGACTTAATTCAATGGAGTTACTTTTATCTTTTCAGCTATTTCTTATACTGGAAATTATTACTTTTTTGTTATTCAAGGTCAATATTAGCAGCACTGCATTTCAACTACAATCTTAATCGAGATCCCAAAAAGGATGATCAAGGAAATCCAAGACTCAGGGTCACTTACACAAAATATAAGTATGGAGAGGGAACAGTCAAACAAGTAAAAACACCACAGAATTATGGTAGGTACAAAAATCACATAGACAAGGAACATCTGTAAATTGCTGTTTGACTGTATTCAAAGCAAACTAGTTCCCAAGAAAATATTTTTTTTGTAATGATAAAAAAGGGAGGGGAAGAAACAACTGAACTAATTAACATTTCATTCATTATAACTAGATTACTGATACGAACATAAAAAGTAAGCAAAACTTTACTATTTAGTGTAATAGAAAAGTTTTTCTCGGTTCCTGAACATAAAACATAGCCAAGCGGAGACCAAAATAGTACAAGGGAAATATACAAACTTATTCTATGTATCAAGCAAGATTCAACATAGTGAATGTTCATGAATTTGCACTGATAGAAAGCATGAAGGCTTCTATGTTTTATGGTGAACGAGGGAATATTTTTAATGACCATGATATGATAGTAATTAGTAACCCAAAAAATTCACTTCTAGACTATGTTAGAGATATCTACAAGACCCTAATAGAAACCCCAAGAGCAGAGCTAAAACAGGTTAGAGAAGAACTAGAGGAAAGTGTCCCTCAGCCATTACATTCTATGCTGGAAAAAGAGGACAAGAATGACGCATTTAATAGATACCATGAGAGGAAAGAGAAAGAAACGCCTATATGTCCTCCTACATGCACAGGTGATTGTAAACTCCAACATTTGATATTCATGGCATGATATAATTGGTAATTGTAACTGTAACTGTAATTGGTGAAAGCTGTAGTGGTTTCCCGGCCATTATGTGTGTAAATATATATTTTGGGTGCGCGAGTGTGAAATGAGGATGTAGAGAGAGAGTGTGTTGTGTGTGTTCGATATAGTTACTCGTTTAAGTATGGCAAAGCTAAATAAATAAAAATAAAATAAATAAAATAATAATACATAGCTTTATAAATTTTTGCAGATGAAGAACTGCAAGCACTGACCCAGCCATCAGCCAGAAGTCAGTCAGACAGAAAAGCACCTACTTGCAAAAAATGTGGAAATCCCATGAAAGGCCACAAGAGAGGACAGTGTTCCACCTAGTTGTCCTTAGTCTATTAGTAATGTAATATGAAATAAGTTGATGCAGACAAAAAAACTAAGCTCTACATGTAGCTAGGTCAAACACTGTACTTCACATGTACTTATTATTTGAAGATTTTATTGTATGCACTTAGCAATATTTTTTCTCGTATATCAACTTACAATAATTGTTTTCATTCTGTTTCTTCAAACTGTGACTCTTCGTCCTCAGATTCTGGATCGGTATCTGTTCCTTCGTCGTCATCCTCCTCTATAAATCCTTTGTATGCTCCGTCTTCTGAGGGAAATTGTGTTCTTATAGCACTGTAAACACAGCAGGGCAAAGGCAGTCTTTTAAAATTACCGTCGTATTGCCATATCAGTCGAAAAAACTGGCGATATGCAACTGATCTGAAAAATCTAAAAATTAAAATATTACTGTTCGTTTTCTATATTTAGCATTTACAAAGATTTTTCTTTTTAAACTGTAATAAACAATGCACTTACTGTGAGTCTGGTACTAGCCCTTGATCCCTCATCACAACGTAACTTCGTCGTTTACGAGTCCTGAGACCAATTGCTGCCGCTTCTAAAACCCACTCATCGAGGCATACGGACCAAAATCCAGGATGTTCTGTTATGCAAGGGATTTCTTCCTCTAATTCTTCTAGTTTCTCCCTACAACGATCGATATCACGACAGCAAAAACATTCTGATTGATTCGTAATCGAGGTAAGTGAACAAGTGGAGCACTCGCACCTACAAAATAAAAATAAATGTTTGAGCCTCACGTTTGGGTTTGGGTTTCACGGTTTAACACCAGTTATATTTAAGACATTTCTTACCACTGATTAAGATGTATTTCCTTTGAGAATCTTTTTCTTAGCATTTCTTCTTCTTCGAGTTCTGCCTCAAGTTGGCTCTCGTAAACAACATTCTCCTCTTCGGTAGCAACCGGCTCTAGCTCTTCCGAATAGCTAAATCCACTTAATCGAGGACTTTCCATGTTTTAAAAAGTATTACGATTTAAAAAAGACCACTATCACTAAGATTAAGCGGATAAAACAAGAGATAAACATAAGCGATTTACAAGAAGAAATGTATGGTCGAAATGCTGCTTCTACGAAATGGTTGAGTAAATGACGTCACACGAAACCTCATACGGAAAACCGCTGACCGAAATTACTTTTGGCCGTGATACAACGATTTCAATGGCGGACGAGAAAAAAGCGTAAAATTTACTTCTACTTGGAGTATGAAGAAATCGTTTACACACATTGTTAATTAGGTATCAAAGATTATTTTTTGAAAGTTTCAAGTCGTTTCGAATTAGGAGCAATTTTCGTCCAAGTGCCCCTTTAAAATATGTATATAAAGATGTTCGTATATAATGAATGGGTTCCGACTATAAATAACATTGACCTCCTAAGGTCAAGATTTTAGACATTTTGAGCAGTTTTTGAAGGGCTCTAAAATTGAACTCTTTTATTTGCTCAAAGAATTATTTGCAGAAATAGAAAGAATATCTATCTAAAAATCATTGACCAAATTTTTGGACAGTTTGAAGGTTTCGCACATAGTGAAAATATTTTTTTTCTGTAGCAGTCTCTTGGCAAATCGAAAAGTATATATTCTCTAAAAATAATTTTATATATTACAAAATCGAATAAAGTAATGTTTGAATATCTATATGCAATATTTTAGGCATTAGAAGTCTGTAGGATTGCTGGTGTTGGTAAACAGGAGCTTCAAACTTGAGTTAAATTTTGACATGTCAAACAGCCAATTTTAGGGAATATTTTCAAAAAATTATTTCTCGAAAACTATACAATATTGTTTGAAAAAAACTAGACCATTCTCTTTGTTTCATTATTGTCTATGTAACTTCAAAATATGAAAAGATTCGAATTTTTGAACCTTGCCGTGATATGTCTGATATTCTCTGACATCCACTCTTAACTTCTCAACGATATTTTATTGTTTATATGTGGTTAATTATTACACTTTTAGGAGATGCTACTTTACATGTGATGAAATAGGGACCCAAAAGTCCCTCACAAAAGCTATCAATAGGACATTTTCGTCCAAAGGTGGCGTATTTTGGAAGGGTGTCAAAGATGAGCAACTTAACGAATATTGGTTAAAGGTGTTGGAGGAGTACCTTTGTCTACCATTAGAGCAGCAAAACCGAAAGAAAGCTAGGCTCACTTTAGGCAAGCAAAAGGGTTCCAATACCTTCATACTTTGAAAAGATATCCAGGTAATTATTCTATTATGATTGTGGTACAAACAACAAGACAAACCACTTTGTATGCAGTCTCTTAACCATAAGATATTTTTGTTAACTAAATCATACTAACTCTTATATTTATTCATTTATCTATCATTTTACCAGCAGAGGTTTTCTCATCGCTGAGGAAGACCATAGATATGTTTGGATGGTACCGTACCTCATTGGCCTGCCCTCCAAGTCAGCCGAAAACAGCATAATTCGAGAGTATGCCAAAATGGAAGAGGTACTCTTTCATTTTGAATGAATTACGGTACTTTAGCTACCATGTACTTTCGCTACCAGTACCTTCGCTACCAATGACTATGCTTTCGCTACCATGTTGAAGTACTTTTGCTACCACGTCCAAGTACTTTAGCTACCAAAAATATTTGCAAACCAATAACGTAAAAAAAACTTGATCAACAGGGATAAATCTTTATGTCAACATTCGTAAAGCAGTTTAGAGTATTTTTAATTGATCATGACACGATACGAGCGATCAAACAAAGATCGCATAACGATCAAACTACAGTACGATCGCTACCATAACAAGTCCGTTGGCTACCAACTTATAACTTCACTTCTATCTAGCAAAATCAATGAGAAACTTTGTTAAGAAGGTCTTGCATATCATTATCATTTCTAACTTGCCAAGTATCAAACAAACGAAGAAAAAATCTTGATTCAATGGTCAAGGCGACGCGCAACGCCATCTTAGCTTGTTTTCGTGAAATCAACAAGCCTCATCAAGTCACACGTTCACGCCTTTTTTTAAATAAAATATATGACGTTTTCTTATTTTCACGAAATTTAAAAAGAAGTGATGGTGCCTTAGTCTGAGATAAATTGGAAACAGTTATCGTATGTATAGACGCCAAAAACTGAACAAACGAACTGAAGTCAACTTGGTTATATTTTAATAATTCTAGCCGGTATCCGCGGTATTAATACCAGGTAATAATACCTCAAGTACCTCTGTCCAGTGCTTTGCATAATTCATCAAATGATTATCAAAGTGTTCCAAATCACAGTACTGGTAGAGCAGGCACCACAATCCAAGAAAATCAAGGTTTCTTTATTGCTTCTTGGTTCACATAACTAGCTATTGTCCAGTTCTTTGCAGATGGCACAGCAAAGTAATTTGCAAGCACTACAGCAGTCAGTTGTCCAGCAGTCAGTTGAATTGTACACTTCATTCTATATCCTCTCAACAACAGAATCAAAAATGTGCTTCCTGCATTCCATGACCCACTTGGTCCACTGTTCCTTGGTGTTGTATTACAGCACAAAGAGAAAGACTTATTCAAAAGAGCTGATGGTACGTCAGTGGTATTACATTGAATCACTAGATCTTATATTAATTTTGTTTAATGCTATTTTGTTTTAGTTGATTGACATACTCTTTGGGCCGATATATGAATTTTATTAATTTTCAGGCAAATCAAGCTGGTAGTAGTCCCAGTATGGAGTTTTTTGGGCATCAACGAGCAATGGCCTTCTTACTAACTACTGGTCATAAAATCCTTCATCTCTGATAAACATACCAGTATTACCAAATGGATGCATGAAGAGTGTCCAAAGAAGTGTAAAGAGCTAAGGAAGCCTGTCATTGACCATTTTTTCGATCTCTGGCACATAGCTAAAAGTATGTTATCATACAAGTCAAAGATGTGTAATTTTTGTTGGTGCTTTTAATATATGAAGTTTATCTTTTCCTGTTGGACACTGCCCTCACACATGAAATATTTTCATCGTTGGAAATGGTTTCGTCGTGATCCTGAATTAGAGTTGAAGTACAGAGCTGCGATGAAGGAATACCTGACGAAGTGGTACGTTAGAAGGTTGACAGATGAGGGTACCTCGTCGTCTTCGCGTCAACTACGGCAAAACCAAGGCTTTCACGTTTTTTAGGCTTTTTGGTAGCTTTAGTCAAGATTTCTAGCTATTTATCATATATTTTGTTATTGTTATTCTTAAGATTATATACTTACATTGCCTATATAGAGAAAGCCAAAACCGTTAAGATGTGAGTATTGTAAACACTAACTTCTATGGAAAGCCACTACTGTCTTAGCTGAAAACATTATATGATATTATGTTCATTTGTCATTATGTGCGCCCATTAGACAATTAAATTCGGTGGCTACCACATTATATTTAGTGGACATGGCATTATATATGGTGGACATTTCATTATATATGGTGGATATGTAGATATAAAGATCGGTTTACAAGCTTTGGCACAAAAATTTGAAAAAGAAAAAGCAGCAGTCAACATTGTGCCCACGTTAAAAGACAAGGAGTTGATAAAACTTGGTGTTGAAGGCCTCAGAGATCGAATTAGGCTACAGCAAATTTGTGCCAAAAGTATAAGAGCCGCAAGTTCTGCAGCTACTATCACTAGTGTTCCAAGCCAAACAACTTCACAAGCTGCCATAAGAGAGAGGCTGAGTCTTTTTTCTCCATGACGCACAGTCAGAAGGGGACTCCCTGAAAATGGTCTTGTTCGTTCCCCAGTATTGTTAAAAGCTATAGAAGCATTGAATGGAGTCAAACTCGCAATAGAGAATGCACCAAGTTTTGGCGGGAAGCACAAACTCGAATCTAATTTAACTATATCAAGACATAGTGAGAATGGTTTTTTCACACGAGAGCATAAACAGCAGCCCTTCTTCTTCCACTACTGATTCTGGATATCTCAGCAGTGAATCCCCTATGTCTGGTACTACTGAAGTAGAAATTGAAAGCATAAAGGTCAGCCCATTGGGTAAAACCACCAAAAAAAGAAAAATAGTAAACAAGTGCAAAAGGATCCTGGAAGATTTTGAAGGAATAGCAGATAAAAACCATGAATCACTTTCATGCGTATTAGGGAACAGTTTCGCATATGGAAGTGAAAGTGAGAAGGAGGCAGTGTCCAATACAATATCGGAAGTGCTTGACATCCTAATGGAGGCAGAAGGCTCTAAAAAGGGACTTTGTGACCTATTGGACAATGATACCTACAAGAGAATTATACAGGCCATGAGAGTACCTGATTGGGTTCTATTGTATTTTAAATTGCAAGTCAAACTCCCTGACAATGCATGGCAAACTCTGCTCAACTTAATGCAATTGGGAAGGAGTGGGGTAAGTTACATTACCATGCATACATATATCATGCTACAACACATGTACGCCTAATTGGAAGAAGGCTGTCACATAAACATAAAATAGGAATTAATTATTTTTGCAATCATTAATTGAGGCGGCTTTAGAATCAAAATAAAGAAAAATATTTCTACTTTATAATTATTCTTATTTGTTATTTCTTATTTTTATATGACAACCTTCTTGCAATTAGGTGTATCTATTTGATATATAAATGGATTTTACTTTTTCCCAAAATACTTCCAAATGAATGTTCTTCTTTGAACTATTTTTCAAAAACAAGTTGTTTTTTTACACTGCAAAATCACTCCAGGCTCTGCTGAAGTATTTCACACATATAATCTACATATTTGATATGACTGAATAGGAATTATAATAATGATAATAATATCTATAATGATGATGTTGATAATAATAATGATAAAGACAACAATAATAAGTAGTGTAACTACTATTTCCTTTTTAGCGCACAATAGATACAGCTGTATTGTTGACAAAGAACCAAATAAAAGCTGTCAAAAATATGGTTTTCAAAGTAATAAGACAGGCTTGCCAAATAAAAGAACTGAACTCAGATTTTGCTAGCTGTGGAGTGAGGCTAACCTCAGTTCTTACATGGGCTATTAGTGAACAGAGGCTATATTCTGCTGACAGTGAGATGATGGAGTTCAATATCAAAATAGATGGCCGGCCATTAGGTGGTAGAGACCAAGTTGCTGTTGGGATTGTACCTATTGACTTTGATAACAAAAGACCTGAAAGTGCCCTTTCAGTATATCCCATTGCCATAGGAAACTGTAAAGAACAAAGGTAAGGAACTCCTCCTTATGGCATCTTAATTCTTATTACTGGACCTTTTTAGATTTCCAAAAAAATAAATGTACAAAGTTTAATTTTTATTAAATAATTTTTCAGGGAGAATGTTGTGCAACTGATAAGAAGACTGAACAACGAGAAAAATTTACTGAAACAGCATGGTATTATTGTAGATGGCAAAAAGTACCAATTGAAATTTACAGGTAATTAAATAGAAATATTAAAATATCTCTCATTATTACATATACATTAACTGATATCATATGTTGTTATTTGTTTCAGTCACTCTTGATTACAAAGCCTTACTTCTTCTTTCTAAAAAAGATGATGATAGCTTTCAGCTTGGAGGAAAAGGTTATGATGTGAAGTTCTGTGCATTCTGTGATGCCATCAGGGTAAGAAGTTGTCAAAAATATTCCACAGTAAATTGCTTTTTAATGCTCACGAACAATATGTTTTGTTTCACTCCTACATAAAATATTTGTTACACTTTTAGGCATGTATTAATCATGGGGCTGATTCAGACCATACATGTGTGGATTGCTTACGATCAAAAGCTAACACTGGAAGGTTTGTTTTATTAAAAAAAATTGCTTGTTAATATACATTAACTGATATCATATGTTGTTATTTGTTTCAGTCACTCTTGATTACAAAGCCTTACTTCTTCTTTCTAAAAAAGATGATGATAGCTTTCAGCTTGGAGGAAAAGGTTATGATGTGAAGTTCTGTGCATTCTGTGATGCCATCAGGGTAAGAAGTTGTCAAAAATATTCCACAGTAAATTACTTTTTAATGCTCACGAACAATATGTTTTGTTTCACTCCTACATAAAATATTTGTTACACTTTTAGGCATGTATTAATCATGGGGCTGATTCAGACCATACATGTGTGGATTGCTTACGATCAAAAGCTAACACTGGAAGGTTTGTTTTATTAAAAAAAATTGCTTGTAAAAAATTCACTCATATTTTGATCTCCCTTTACACAATATTACTGCAATAAAGCTTCATAAAAGAACCTTACAAAGGCAATCCTAGAAGCCGAATATGGAAACGAGTGACATAATTAATGCTTACGCAAGGAATATAATGGAACTAACAATCATTAGCAAAGCCAATCCTTGTAAAGTAAAATAATTTTACAAGCAATTGAGGTTTAATGTTCAAAGCCTAGAAACTCTTGGCTGACTAAATGATGTGAAGGGTAACGTGAGAGCGACTTTAGAGAGCTAAAGGCCATCAAGGCAGACTTAGTGTGTGGACATGCCAAATGGCATGACTGGGGATTTAAGGATCTACTAGAAGAGTTAAGACAATGGACAGATATCAATCCTGTAGAAGAGAAAGTATTGTCAAAAGCACCACAACCAAGACCAACGCCACGTACTGGAAAAATGTTCTACGCTAAAGAGGAATGTAAACATGAGACAAAGTCGTGTTTGTTTTGCGATAAACCAGACCACAAGGCCATCAACTGCGATTGAATTGTAAATACCGACGACCAGAAACGTATCCTAGCAGAAAAACGTCTACGTTTCAATTGCACTGGAGCCAAACACCGAGACGCAGACTGCAAAAGTAAATCAGTTTGTCAAAGGTGTGGAGCTAGGCACCATACTTCAATCTGTAACAAGGAGACACTCGACCATGCTTGTAAATAGCCAACTGGTTTGTCTCCTTGCCAGTTGGGATTCTTGATACTATGTTCATATGATTTGTCTTTATTTATCTAGATATTTCCTCTTATGTCACTTTATTTTCTACTTGCTCTTTGCGCCCTCTATCAGGTCACCAAAATCTAATCGAACCCAATTATTGCAGGACTACACTCTTTAGGAAGTCTGTTCAAAATGCCACTCCTACAATCCGACCTGCTGCTCCTAATATTACTCAGTTTATCTAATTCAAATTATTACATTACAATAACGTAAATATTAATATCGAATTTTATTATTATCGTTTTTTAGCTTAATATTTGATTTGCAGACATTTTACGTGTGTTCTTCAATAAACCTCTCTCTGTACCCAAAACTGAGTAGCTTGTCGCTATATGGAGGTACATATTTGTCTTATTGCACTGTTTCTGTTCATGTTAAGGATTATCAGCCTTTCCGGGAGAATTATGTATTAATACTCTCATGGTTGTGAAGTGATTAAATAAATAGAATAAATAAATACTCTCTTTATATTAGAACAAGCTCCTGATACATGAGTGTCTGAAGAGAGTGGTCTCAGAGCAACCACAGAATAAAGATGGCAACATTGTTGATGACATTGACTAACAAATCATGGATATTGAGAAGAAACACTACAGAATCTGTGGAACAGAGATACCAAAGCGTTGACGAAGCCTGTAAAGCAAACCTGAAGACTGTAGAAAACAAGCTGTCTGGTGAGGATGTTCTGGGGACAGATATAATTAAACTCCCCAGACAGTTTAGTCATATCTAAAATGTATTGTAAGTGGGAATAACCATAATGTTTACGTTTGTTTCTTCCACTATTTTTTAATATTTTACCGAGCTTTCACAGTTTAGTTCTAGCTTTAGAGAAGGAACAGGAGGTTTCATTGGATAATGGTGAAGTAAAGTGTAATCTACAACAGATGCAGTATGATGCAGTTACTGAGGTATTGCACAGTATCAGTCGGACAGCCAAGATCACAAAATATGGATTGACTGGGGATGAGTTAAGGGAGTGGATAAGTGTTACCATGGATGGTTCTCCATACATTTTTGCAAGAAATCTCATCAAGAATACACATATCTGCTGTTCATGTGTTAATGGGAATACTCAGACGAAAGCATATTTTGGAAAGGAGTGGAATGACCATAAGAAGAAAGTTCATCAGGTTTGTGTCGTTCCATCAGTGAGAGAGTTTGATTGGGTTGTGCTAAGGACTATGGCTAAAAAAATCTTTGCCATTAATTCACACGTGTGAGCACCGTATGGCTGTCTTTCCTTTCGGTCTCACAGTTTTTGCATTTTTTTACATTATTTATCACTATGTTCCTTTTAGTTTCATAGTTTCCTTAAGTATTTATTACTTGCAAGAATTAGATATGTTAACTTATTCAAGAAGGACGCTTTTTGCCTTAAGATATTGGTGGAAAGAGGCGTTAAACCATTAACTGCTAAAGCACAATGAAACTACAGTGAAGCTGGTTCCTAATGCTATTTGGAACGTCTTACAAGTATGATCAGTTCAAATAGGGGCAAACGTGCAGGATTTCTGAAGAAAAGTCAACTGGTTAAACCAAGTCAACTGGTTAAACCAAGAACTTTCATGAATTCTACGAAAAAAAAGCTGTCTTCAAACCCAAGCAACTTATTAAATATTCACATCAACATCTTCATAGCCAAACAACAATCAAGTACTAATAAGGCAAGAAAGGAGGTTGGTCAGAGTTACTAACACCATGTGTTCGTCTGTGAATGATTTCTTAGACAAGTGGAGACAACTTTGGAGATATGCCGGAGCAATTCAAGTGTATCATCTAGGGGTACGGGAAACAACCATGGGTATGTCAATGCAAGGCTATCACTATTTGCACCATGTACATATGTCTAATTTTTGCTTGATTTATTGATATCATTTTTATCATGATTAGTGTTATTGTATATGTATAGGTATGTATATGCTCTACTTCCACCATAAGGATTACAAATGGAAAAATAAAAGGTAGGCCAGCTCAATTAACCTAACCAAGTTTTAACCAAGGCTCTCTACTATTGTCTCTGTCTCTGTTCACAGTTATCACGTATTTCGCATAAAATGTGTTGTTGGGATGGAGATTGAAGTAAAAAGGTGACTGCCGGAGTTGATGAAAAGACATTGCTGTGCTATGTACCACAAAATCTGCCAGATAAAATAACTGATGTCAAGGTGGTATCAAACTCTATGTTATGCGCGAAATTGCTGACTGTCCAATGGGTTGGTGCAGTATTTTCTTAATAAAGCATTTACAGACCTTCTCAAGGAGGGAAAAGCCACTGAAATTATAGGGTATTTGCAATCTATTTCAAAAAATATGCGTCTAATTGTTAATACAAATTAGTCCCTCCTCAAATAGTTTTTGGAAAACTTGATACCAGTAGTTGTTTTCAAAATGATAAACTTCAATATATATATAGTACTAAAAAATCATCAATTTTCTTTTTCTTTCTGGACATCTGATCAAACACAAAACAATTAAAGATAAAAAAAAACATTTACCTTGATAGGCTAGTCACGTGAAACCCCACCACAACCAAGTCACCACCACAAACTCAGAAATGGGTGAAAAATAGACAGGAATGTTCAATCTGGTTCATTGCAGTCAGCCTTGGCCATGATAAATTTCAGGCTGAAAGATGTTATGGAGGGATCAACAATGGAAGCAAAGGTTTGTGAAATAAGGGTTAAAGATTCTTTAGGGTACTGTTACAGTGTGCAATCCTCCAGCAACTTGTCTCGCAATGCTGTTCTACTCAGTTTTACTTTGTGCAAGGTATTGCTGCAATAGGCAGCACCATTGCACTGTGTATTATCCCTCCAGCAACTTGTCTCTCAAATTCAAAGCATATTTTTCAATTTTTCAATAATGAGATCAAGTTGCAGTGTAACACCTCACCTCGGTAATCTGCAACCCTACATTTTAAAACATTGAGAGACAAGTTGCTGAGAATATTGCACAGTATAACAGGACCTTTCAGCAAACTGCATCCATATATTTTCAAACATTGCGAGACCGATTGCTGAGAAATTAAAATACACAGTGTAACAGGACCTTAACTTCTAAAATTACTGCTAGTTAATTAGCAAGTCCAAATCAAATATCTTCAAAGTTACATGGTAACGAAATCTGACAAACTAAAAAGAAACTGTACAATGGGAAGTGCATAAAAAGCTACAAAAATAAATGTTCCAGCACCTTAGAAGTCAACAATTATTGTATGATATAAAAAGGATTACTCTTGCTTGCCTTGGCATGATGACCAAAATCATGACCTTCTCTGTTCCCTTATAAACAGCTGCTCAGCCGTACTTTTCTTCAAACATGGCATCCAGGAATCGAAAGCATGTAAGTATTGAAGGCATTGACGTCCATTCTTTCAAGTTATTGTATACTAAAATATTAAATTTATTATGAGACATGAATCTCCCAATTATTGTGCCCTCAAAATGCAGGAAAAGTGCATCTCCAGTACTCTAAATTTCAATATTTTTATTGGACCGCCTAAATTTACGTTTACCTCAATGACGTTCTCCATTATAGAGAATAATTATACTGACATCTCGAGAAGTTCTCCATCATAGCCTTCTACTTTCAAGACTATTGACCCACCTAGTATAGCAAGTCCTAAAATTATCAGCAACAACCCTCAAAGAATATGACGGATCAGAAACTTGGCATTCATGATATAGAATGCACACGCAACAAGCTAAAAACCAAAGTACCATTCTACGTCACCAACGCGCCAGGCTGCACAATCATAGGCCTGTCAACAGCAATAGATCTAAAGCTAATTAATTTGAACTGTTGTGTGGAAACAGAATGATGCCATGCAATCAAATGGCCACAATCAAACAAACCAATCTACGAGTCAGAAGATAGAAAGCAAAGCACAGTTATTATCCAAATACCCCGCCTGCTTCAATGGCATCAGAAAGTTCCAAGGCGAGTGCCAACACTGAATACGTACATTACCCCCAAGAAGACTACCAATCAGCCTCAAGGACCACCACAAAGATCTGAGAAGGAAAACCCACTGCATGGGTCAACAGCCTACAACAATCCCAAGGAGCATAAGTACCCAAATTCAATTTGGGTAATTTAGCAATTTGATTGTGCTCATGCACATTAGATCAGTATTGCATGAGGATTTGCTCTGTATATTTTGTCTCAAAAACATACAGATCATATGACTTATTCATATGACTTCAGTCTAGTGAAAGATATTTTGGACAGATCGAATCAAGTTCTAACCCCTCATTATCAATGTGAGTCTGCACATTACATTCATTCTCCAAAAAATGAATATAGCCATATGTTATTCTTACATTTACGTAATTTATAATTTATTTAATTATAACCCACCTCTAATGGTACTTAATTATATTTTACAGTACTTCCAATAACAGTTGAGCATAATGCAGATGCACAAGGTACTGTACATATATAACTTTTTTGTTAGCAAAATGAGCAATATTTGTAAAAATGAAATGGTTAAGTATATCAATACTAAACTATGGGTAATGGACCGAGGGTGAGTATAATGTAAGGCTACATGAATATAATGTGAATATGAATAATTATGTGTAACAAAGTTAAGGGGGAGTTAACTATATATCTGCTTATGTGTCATGTATTTATTTTGTCAACAGAAACAAAAGGATTGTTAAGCAAAACTGCCATATTGGCAATGGACAAAAGTATGGTTTCCCCATCCATGCATAATATAGGTATGCTTATTGAAACATTATTTCATCCAAAAATTGTTAAAATAAATTACGTACACTTGAAATCCCACATTTGAAAGAGGCCAAATTGTATAAGAAGCTGCTGGTGTAATTAGGTATTTTTAAAAATTGTCAGCAGTCCATGATAGGCAGTTTTTTCTTTCATGAGTGTTGTGCGTGTATGTTCATTGTCATGACGTCATCCGATTGTTTTGATGGAAAAAAACATCAAGAAACGATTTTTTACATCTTTAGATTCTAAAAGCTCTTAAACAAAGTCATTCACCCCGTTTTTTATTTTATTTTTGAAAGACATACATCATATAATTTTAGTACTTTATGATTTTAGCAGCCTTTTTCTTCCTTTCAAGAAACATTTTATTACTGCAAGACCTTTGATACAGAGGCACAGTCCTGGCAGCCCCTTGGGATGTTATCACTGCGATCAATATCAACAGACCCATTGTCAGAAGGGGCATGTGGGCTGCCTATCATGCTGAAATTGGGTCTGTTGTGAACAAGAATCCACACCTGACCCAGATTCAGCCTGGTACAAAAGTTGTGCTGAAGCAGTACCTCAAAACAATGCACACAAAAAATTAAAGAGGCAGATAAGTGTGTCAAGGGAGTAACTATGAAAGTAAGGAATAATTCATTGACATTACAGTCAGAACACCTCAAGCATTAATTCTAATATTTATATAAAGAATGGCACGCTACATCACAAAATAGTCAGCACTTGGTCTTTTATCACTGTGCCAATATTCACGCTTATAACCAAAAACTAAACAATTATGCACCATATTCTTGCACAATGTTATTTGCATAATCTTGAGTTCATTTTCATTGGTAATTTGCTGGAGGTTCAAACCCAGATGGCTGCTTCATATTTATCAAAGCGATTCACAGAGGCACTGAAGATAATCTCAGTTGCAAGTGCCATTGAGTAAGTCCTGCTTTCATTAGATCCATTTTTTTTACATTAACAACAATGAAATAATTTTATCCAGCATCAAGGCATATCAGTGTATAATTACCCTTATCTCCTTTTTTTAAACTAACTTCCGCCGAAAATTACTGGATAAAGTCATACTTTGATATCAAACTTCTCTGTTTAGCTTAAATTGTCCCTAATGAACCGTGCTTAAGCCTCAAACTCCAGAAAAAGAAGTTGAGGAAAACGTTCACTACAAACTAAAGTATTTATAAAAATGTATTTGTAATATTGTAATATTTACAATTGAGGAATTATAATTATAGGAAAAGAAAGGCGAGCACAAAAAAATGTTTGACTCTTGATATTTTCTCCTTTTATTTTCTCAAAATTGGGTTCCATGTGTATTAAAGGCATAGAGCTTTTCTACCCTTATAAGGCACTTTCCAACAAATAAAAATATATTGTCTATTTCAGAATAATCCCATTTTTCCTTCTTGAATAAGTGAATACCAGCCGGAAACCACTTTTTATGGAAGAGGCTCTAGAAGGTCCATTTATTAAATACCTAAACAACTTAGGAGAAGCCACAAAAAAGGAAGTGAATCAAAATGTGGGCAATTGTGCCAAACATATTCAATGAATATTCAGATGAAAAAATGCTGATTACCGACTTGCAAGGTTTGTATGTCTTTGCAAAGAGTTTTCTTTCTACATAGAGGTTATATAAAAAAAGGTCTTGAATATGACTTGGAATGAGGACATTTGTTTTCAAGGCCGAGAGCACAGTTTTCCTCTATCCTGACCGACTTTAGTATGGCAAATAATTTCTTTAATTTTTTTTCCAATTGTTTTGCAATTTGTTTTTGTTGTTTTTGTTTTATTAGACCATGGTGACCAGAGTGCATGATTTTTAGAATACTGGTATTACTGTAAGCATTACGCACACATCACTCGTCAAGCTACGTCACTAGTCTATGACACGGGCATATTATAATTGTTCTCAGTTTCTTCCACCTTTGACCTCGACTAGGATAGTTGTCAATGCTGCGAATGTTGGTATGTAACTTTTTTCGTTTTCTTCACTATTAAATTGTTATCGGCCCCAAAAAATGTGGATTGATCCAACCTATTGTGTAATTTCCGTGTTATTAAGTATCGTCATTTTGTAATAACTACCATTCGAGTGTAATGAATTAACTTAGCATTTAAAGCACGCCAATATGTACCATTTATCATTATTGAAATTACCATTAAGTATTGATTGTACGGTCACTGATTCTCTTTCAGTCGACCTATTTAGTAAACAATAAACCGATGAAACCACAAGTGTTTCACTTGCCCCATTTAATGCATGTGATAAATTTTGAATGTCCAGCGGTATTTCCCATTGCTGCCGATCACTCAGCCGCGAAATTTAAATTCCTCTACAATTGACGTTTCGGTGAATGAATAAAGCACTGATGAACAAAATATTATCCGCCGTGTAGTGCCGTGCGTGGGAGAAAAGTGTGCCATTTCCGCAACTAAGACAACTAGCAGGCTTTATATTAATAAGGCTGAGAAGATTGAAGACTTGAAGACCTGTTTTAACGAGGTTTTTAGCGGTAACACCGCAACAATATGCGCTGCTAGCTATAGGCAATTCAACAGATGGATTGCAGATGGAAAACTCGGTAGTCACAACAATCTTGTACAAAGTCGTGGACTTAAACATGTTTCGAAAAAGACCAAAAAAACCAGAGAAGACTGTCTATTTCCTACAGAAATCCTGACTTTAGTTCTGACCTACTTATCACCTCGAGATGTTTGTACCATGTCTACAACTTGTCGTCAACTTCAAAAATTCTGTCAGTCGGCAAATTACGTTTGGAAGCAGCATTATTTCCAGGACTTTGGAATTGAACCACGTTACACAGAATCTACCTTTCCATTCCGAACACTCTACGAATAAACACTCATTCAAAAAGGCACAGTACCAGTAATCATTGTTTGTTTTAGACATGACATGCATGCTTATGTGAATTACTTATTAAAAGAGATCTTGATATATTGCAGGAAAAGAAAGAAAGCAAAGAAGTCCTCTCCCACAACAGCCACAGCCACAGTCACAAGCAAGATGGAAGCACTTCTTGACAAGCTTCCACATTTCCTTGAAACGGCAAACGAGGTTGCTGAAGCCCATACTGACGCCATAGAGAAATGGAAGAAAAAAAACGGATTGGAGTCTGATAGTGATGAATAAAGATATTCCAAAACAAATAGATGGTTTTTTTTTGTATATTCTTAAAGTGCTACTATGATCAATTTTTTGACATGCTGATTTTTGCATGGATTGTCAGACCTAAAGTTTATTGTGATGTGAAATGTTGCTTTCCTATCAGTATTTCAAATATATTTTTCCTTTCAAAGATGTTAACTGCCGATTATGTGACACTCTTCAGACAATAATAGCCCATAAAGAAAGTAGAAAAACGTTAAAGCTGAAATTGCTACAAACAAAAATATTTTTGAGTTCATAAGCTTACTTTTGGAGTATATATGCTCACCGTTCTAACTAAATAGCCCCTCCCTCCTAACTCACCAGTACCCCCTTCCCGATCCCTTAGGGAATCTATATCTCCTTGCTTTTATTATGGGTGACACATACTCTCAAACACGATGAAAAAACTATGAAGTTCCCTACGAGTGCAGGCCGCAACAATTGTTTAATTTTCATTTTACGGGGTTTTTGAGTACGCTCCAACTTGAGAAATATTGATTACACTAATTTGTGCAGTTCCAATTACTTCAATACAATCTAATTCTATAATAGATTTAGCCATATGTTAATAAAATAAAATGACATTGTTCTCATTCACTTAACTTCAAACAATAAATTCCAATTCGGCCGGAATTCTGCTAAATCGGAAAACCCTACTACTTCTCACACAAAAACGTGCAGTAAGATTACTACTTAATGCTGACCTCTTTTCCCACTCAATTGATCTTTTTCAAAAACTCTCAGTACTACCTATTTCTGGTGTTATCCGCCAAAGAATTTTAAATCTCACCTTCAAGTGTATGCATGGTCTTGCACCTGATTGTCTTACAAATCTCATAAGTCAACCACGTCATCATTATGCAACCAGAGGGGTATCTAACCTTAACTTGACTATCCCCAAATCCAAAACTAATGCTGGGAAACGCCAATTTCCTCCACGGCACCTTCCATTTGGAATGCACCTTCAATTTGGAATGCTCTTTCAAAACATTTCATGGTAAATGTAAAAATTTCTTCTTTAACAGTTTAAACTCTTCTACAGAACTCAATGTGTCTAGACTTATTATTAATATAAAGTAATGCTTCTGTCTTCTTCCAGTTTCGCTTTTTAGTATTTATTTTAGATTAGTTTAATGATTATTATATAATCACTATATAGATTAAGAAATTTAGTTAGTTAAATGTAAATATGTATAGCTTAAATTTTGGACGAAGTTGTAAATATATTTATTAGTAGATGGGCCTAATTGGAAAAAAAAATAAACTTTATTAGCGACCCAATAAAGATATTTATAATTATTATTATTCAAAATCTAAGCATAAAATATTTAAAAAAGAAAAAGAATGTACAGAGTCCAGGGAGACCAAGAAAAATCAGCGCAAGGACTGAAAGACAACTCTTTGCAAGAAAAAAATTCAACAGAAACAAAACCCCAATTATTGCTCTGGCTGCTTAATGGATGCATACGGAATAGATCAAAAGACTCAGCAACAGAAACGTGAGACGAACATTAAATGCCAATGGTTATAGTTATTTGCAGGCAAGAAAAAAAGGTGTACTAAGCTTGCGCGATCTTATGTTACATCTTAAGTTCGCTCGAAAAATTAAAACTTCGTTGACTCATGATTTATAGACATCCCATATCCTTTTTTATTTGGACGGAGTAAGCTTCTACTACAAGATAAATCCTGCTGGTCAAGCAAGAGCACCTATGGGTCGTATTTGGCGGCGAAAAGACGAGGGTATGGAGGAGGGGTGCACTGCAAAGGGCAAGAAAGAAGGAAGTGGGGGTAAGGTGCTGAAACTTTTTGTTGCCATAAGTTACAGTAAAGGCGTAATTGCAGGTAGAGTTTCCAAAGTAACGCCAATTTCACCATTTGGTCCATGCAAAAAAGAAAGTAGATACCCACAAGGCTACTAAAGAACAAAATGGAGTGGTATTCCAAAGAATCATAAGAACTGTCAAAAAGGATGGTAATACGTTGCCACTAGCAATTATACAGTACATATTTCGCGATAGTAAAGAGGTTCCCCTATGCAAGCCTCCACATGGTAATGCCAAAAAGCATGATCAATCTTGTATGCGGACCTTTGCAACTACTATCGGCAGTTTCAAGGAGAAAACTAAGACAATGAGCACAAAAGAAGCGAGCGCTGAAGTCTTCCGGTCATCTGGAGGGTTATTACATTCGAAAACAACATCTACAGAACCGAAAAACTTAAAACAAATCTATAACATAAAGCAAAACCTACCCGAAAAGCTCGGTCAATTCGCAGTTTGGCGAATTGTATCGCCTTATAGAAAAAGTAAAATTTGAACAACAAGACCCTAAACATGCATTCTTGTGTAAAGTCCACATAACAGATTCTCCCAAAATTGTACTTGCCAACGCACGTCAGTTAATTGACCTCAAGCGCTTTTGCACTGATGAACATGGATCTTCTGTATGGGGTATATATCCCACTTTTAATCTTGGAGACTTTTATGTCACACTAACAACGTATAAACATATGATGCTGCTAAATCCAATAACTCAAAAACCGCCAGTATTCCTTGGACCAATTTTTGTGCATATGTGCAAAGCAATAGAAAACTATGACTATTTTTTTTCATTCAATAAACTCCTTCCAACCAGAATTAAGGCGCTTAAAGGCTTATGGTACAGATGGCGAGACAACTCTTGTGAATGCTCTTCTGATGAACTTTCCCTCAGCAGTTGGGCTAAGATGTTACCTAACATAATTTAGAAGATCATTTGAATAAGAAATTTAAGGTAAGCAACCAAGTCCAGAGGGAACTGTTAAAAGACATATTCAGACACGAGTCTTGAGGCATTCTATTTCCTGGCCTAATAGATGCGCGAAGTAGTGAGGATTTTGATAAGCAATTGGAGATGCTATACAACAAATGGGAAAAACTCGTACCTGGATTCCATCATTGGTTTAAAAAAGAGCACTCGAGAGACTTCAAAACTTCCCTTATTACCAAGTACTCAAGGTGTGCGCTGCCCGACCTGTTTTCCAACAATTATAACGAAAGCATCAATGCTGTTCTTAAAAAATGGGTCAATTTCAAGAAAAGTGATTGGCCTACATTTTCTGAAAAATTAAAAGAGCTTGTCGAGATTCAACAAATGGAGAGCGATAAAGCTATTTATGGAGCAGGAGGGTGTGAGGAAAAGTTTATCAGAACCCTCACAGAATAATTGGAAGAAAGCAGGATCGAGAGGTACGTAAGCTTATGTTTTATGTCAAGACAAAGTTTATTTTGGGAATCATCTGAACATTTATTTAAACATTGTTTTTTTTAAGGAAGTAATGTTTTTGGTCAAATGGAAAAATTATAGCGCCTTTGACTGCACTTGGGAGTCCAAAAACCATCTCTCACAGGCATTGCTCGACTACTTTGACAGCCCTAGACCATCACAAGAATTGGTGCAAGAACATGTGGACATCTTGAGAAGTTCAATGATGTCTACTTTTAAGGGAACAGCTCTTACAAAATATGACAATAAATTTCAGACACAATGTGTTTAAACATTTGTTCCTTAGAAAAAGAAGAGAGTTAATTTACAGCAAATGGATTGCGTTTGACTCAAATGACTAAGCAAAGTTTAAGCTGCCAAAGGAATGGTGTGGAATATTTGACCAACATGGCAATGGATCAAAAGCCCACTTCCCCATAAAGATGAGATATTTCCTCGCAAAAAACCCTAAAGTCACATTACTGCGATCACAAACAGTAAAAGGTATGCAATGATTTTAGCAACACTTAAGGATAAAAACAGTAAGTTTATTTGCTTTAGTTATTTCTGTATATTATCAATTGAGGTTAAACTTTGCTTGCTTTTAGTGTTTGGACTTGGGGGTAATAATGTTTTAGAATAAGTTAGAGTTGTAGTAATTGTCTTGTCAGGATTTAATTACGATTGCAAAATCATGTTATGAGTCTAAGATATCACGAATAAGATATAAATAAACTCTATTTCACTTTTTAAAATAATTTATCATGTGTTCAATCGTGTTAATTGGATAATGACAATGTATGTGATTCCATAAAATTAATTTTTGATCAAAACATCAAATTCAAGGGAAAAAACAAACAAAAGCTAAATAGCACAATTTAACACTATTTTGTGTCAAATTATCATTGTTGCACACTTTTGAGTGAAATTGTATAATTTTGTTACAAGAAATATACTTTGCTATATGGTGATATGCTTGCTAGTACACTAGGTGTCATATAGAAGGTCAATAAGCTGCTTCTTTTTCATTTTTGAAAGTCCCTTTCGTTTAAGGTCCCTGTTTTTGATAATATCCTTCAACTGCTTTATTGTTAAGGTGCTGTAATTTTCAGCTTGAGCGGAACTTGACATGTTATCTTCAGGTGTTACAGAAGAGTATTGATTGTCAATTTCTTGCTTTCGCTACTTTCTAGCCTGGCTGATCCCTTGACCCCAGAATTCAAGCTTCCTTTTAGTATATTGAGCTTTTTGTCTTTCTTGGTGTCTTAAATCCCACTGTCTACTTTCTGTCTGTAGAATGTCTTTTACTGCATCCCATTTGTTTGACTTTTTTTGAAAAATATTTTCTTAGCCTCGTCATTGTTTTTCTTGACTCCTTGTCTAGTAAACTGCTTTAAACATCCATGCCTTTGCACAAAGAAAGGAAGGTCATAAGGGATTAGATGCACGTATGGGGTAACTCTTGTATTGTAGCCAGGGCAGACACCTCTTAATGTGCAAAACAAATCAATCCATGACTTTGCTTGAGAAAATATTACACCTGATTCATTTTTTGTTAGATTAAAATCAGATAACTTGTCATACAATAGAGCAAAATCAGTCCAGAGTTTTTCACTGTAGAACATGTTTCAGGATAAAGAAAGTCATGCAATTTTGATGGAAAGCCTTTCTGTAACTGTTTTTTTCTGTGATCCTAGTAGGCTAGTAAAGTCTTTGATTTGGCTTTCAGATCCATCAGCATTCTTTTTATTCCAGATTGAGAAAGATATGCCTAAGTCATTAATGGATGTGATTAGCTTTGCTATAAAGACTATCTTCGGTTGACCTCTTGCTTTCTGAAAATCATCTTTAGCATCTCTTTCAAGAACTTCATCAATTACATTCTGGAGTAGCCTATCTGTAATTCTCAGTAATAAGTGCAGTTCATCGGGGATCACATTCGTCACAGGGATGTCAAGGAGGGGTTCATGAATATATCCAAAGTTTTCATCACATCAAATTCCATAGAGTTTTTATGTCCTCAAATGTCCTTGTGTGGGGTTTTCATTTGTTTTCTTTAGGCTCACGCTCAAAGGGATTAATTGCCCAACTGACGCATTTCCGGATAGGATTGTTTTCAGTCTGGTAATCGAAGTTGCCTATCACTTTTAATTCATAGTTCACAGAGTTTACGTGTCTCCTGGTTCAATCAATAGTTTTTCTAGTTCTATCAATAGTTTATAGTATAATTTTATAGCCATGGGTTGTCCTAGTCATTGCCCAGGTTGCAAGTGTCCGAAAGCCGACCACAGGTTTGGAAAGCTTGGTGCTAACTGTCTTGGGCCACCTCTTAGTGATGGGGAGACGAGCGTTAATGATGCGACGCCACCAATATTCCAGGAAGATGCCATGAGGACAAAAGTTTTGTCTGAGGAGGTGAAGGCTATCCACACTGAAACAAAGGAGTTACAGGCCATGGTTTGTTCCACTGATGAATCATCCAGTCGCCATGGCCCTGCGCGCCATGACCAACCCAGCTTCATCAGCCGAGAGTCGTGTGGCCCAACTTAACCTGGTAGATTCTTCAGCCTCCAGCGATTGTGAAGATAATTAAAGTGCATCACCATGCCGGGTACCCTCTGGCAAATCCCGTTTATCGGGTAAGTTAAAATCAGGGAAAGACACCAAACCAACTAGTGAGGTTTATTTCCCCCAGTTTTGGCCTCAAAGTTTTCTTTGTTTGACTCGAGCCCAACGTGACGTCAAATATGATAATTTATCGCTGGCGGAATTTGTTGCAGGGTATGCCCAAATTTTACAGTCAGCCAAGATCTCTGCGCTTGAGCGAACAGAACGCCAAAAGCACTTGGTTTCCCTTATGTATTTTGCACATCAATACAAATGGTCAACCGTTCTTAATTTTCATGGCGCCATGCTCCTCAAAATTGAGCGTGGTATACTTCAGGGGGGTGATCCCAATATTCAATTGGAGAGTAGAACCCTCTATGGTCACGTCAAAAGTGTTCACACGCCAGTGATCATTATGGGTCTATTCGTGGTGAAAAACGGTGGTTACGGCATATTTGTGCAGCATGTTGGATGAGTAATCGAAAACAGGAATTTCACAGAGAGTCCTCCAGCGACTGTCCTAATAGTTCATGGGCTTCCTCATATCCCACCTGTCATTTTTGTGTCATATACTGTGCACCATAAACACGCATAATCAGATGATGCTGAATTTAATCCTAGAATCAGTAAAAGAAATTTTAAATCTCCACCAAGGAAAAAGTCTAATTTAACTTCTTCCCCATCAACAGATAATTTTCCTCTTTTAATAAGAGTATTCACATCTTTAAAAAAAGGATGTTAAGGGATGCTTTTAGTGTCTCATAGTACTCTGGTCCATTAATTATTGCAACTGTTTTGTTGTGCTTTGAAGACATGACATCTTCTTTCAACTGAAGCAGCATAAATGACATTAACAAAAATTAGTTGTCCTCGACATCTGGGCACCATCACCACTTAATTTGATTTGCATTGTTTCTTCTTTAAGCTCTGGTTTCTTTGAAAGGAGATCCCTTATATGGTCTTGAAGGGTAGAAATAAAATTGATCATGGCTCCTGTTGTACATCAACTACGTTTAACTATAATCAAATCACTCATATTTTAAAGAATGTATGGCGATTTGGAGGTATGTCAAGCTCTATTTTTGTAAGCTCAGGAACCTTGAGTACAATACTTTAGATGTTCTTCTTAACTCCAAAACCTTGCAAAAGTACTACACATTACTATTCGAGGTAGAGAAAACAAAAATATTATCATTCATTCTTTTAATTTAGAATTGTTTGACTAGTCCTATACATTCTCTTGTAATATTTTGAAGCTATTGTCATGCAAACTGCGCATGCACAACTCCATTTTGTCCGATATTTCTGGCAATGCTTGCAAATCTGTTGACAATGTTCTTAAATACGCAATATTCCTTCAAACAATCAAGTTTTTCATCGGAAGTTATCAAATTTTGGGCTGGAAATCGACTGTAGAACGTTGTTTTCTTTCGCCTTTTGACAATAATCTACCAGGTGTTACTCGCTGTAAGCTCAGTGGCCTGGGAACTAGTTCTAATTTTATAAACGCTTTTGATTGGTCTAAAAAGCATCCAATCAGATGCCTCTATAAACATACTTTAATAATTTAGAGGGAACTATACAATTAATTATAATTACTATAATCAAAATAATATTATTAATAAATAATAATATGCAAATTAGCATTTCTGCACTTTTCCGCACTATTTGCTAAAATTTCCACACTCTCCCAAGTTCTTTTTGTGCATTTTTTCAGATGCCCTGTAATGGGAGATTTCCAAAACATAAATGACAAACTGACAATTGTTCATTAATGGATTTTTTTCAAACATCATCATACTATCAAACTGGAATCATACTATCATCTTAGAATTTATACGGACATACCATAAACCTTGTGATTCATGACCTGAACTCCAAACAGTAGTGGATTATCATAAGGAGTGAGGGTCTGTGATGACTGCAGAAAGAAAAAGAATATTATATGGCCATTTAAGAATCTGCAATTAAATATGTTACTGCAAAAAAATAAAAAATACAAACTAAACTGTCAGAATTGATAGAATCCTAAATAAAATCCTAATGAACTAGCAGGCCAATTGCTATAAAGCATTTCAACCAAAAACCTGAGAGTGTGCAGTTGTGTCAAAATCGAGGCCAGAAATCAAAACAAAAAATCTCCTACAGTAGATATTAGTAAGAAACTGAAACTGAAAATACTAAAACTCTGCCTCCAATATTTCTTTATATATTTGCTGCTTATTTTGATTGAAGGAGAAGGTTCAATTGACCAGTCAGTTCAAATAGCCTACCATCACTATTGTGTGATGACAGTCATATTAGATGGCAGGAACAATACAATTATTTTACAACAGAATGGATTCAATTAAGCCCTAAGGTCTAAAGTTCAAAATTTTGATATTCAACTTTCACTATTCTATTTCATTCTTTATTATTTATTCTAACTTATTGAATGCAGTGATGGGGCTAAACCATGTGAAGTGTAGGGCTAAACCACTGTGTGCTAAACCACCAAGAGGCTAACCCACCATAATCTAACTAAACAAATGGCTGATCAATATACACAGAACAAACACTCCAGTTACAAAATATTTGTATGTGTGTAGCAAGCATTTTACACCTGACTGTCTCTTGGAGGAGTACACAACCAACTAAAGCCAGATGCCATCTCTAAGAAATTCAGTTTTACTTAAGAAAACTCCTACTGATCATTCTGCTATGCCAGTCCAAAGTGAAGCATTTGACCCCAAGGGACGATAGATAAGCTGATATGGCTTAACTTTATGATTTTTTTAGTCTGTCCCTGATGAAGGTCACAGTTGGCATCAGAAAATTTAGATATTTTTATTTCGTTTTAGCAGTAAGTTACTAATATGCAATTTTGTATGTCAGCCGATCCAGCTTGGGTTCCCTGTGGTTTTTGTCCGACAGCCAAAGATATTAAACCCTTATGATATCAAAGATCTAAGGTATAAAATAGTCTATCACCTGAGACCAGTTTTTTTACTTTATTGGCTCACTAAAGGGGATCAAATAAAACTTAATAAAACATAGCTTTCCTAAGGGGATGAAATACACTGACATGGACCAAGCAGGGGACTGGGACCAAGTTTCTCAAAACAAGTCAAATAAACTCATATTCGGGAAAAATCATTAAAACTGACAACATTGGTAAGGATCAATATTATTGGAGTGTGTATTCTTTCATTTTGGGGTTTTTAACATTATTTCAATTAAATAAATCAAGTCTAGGACCCAGTCCCCCTCTACCGATGTCATTAAATGCTCCTTGGGTCAGTATTTTTACTGTACAACCCTTGGATTTTATTGCAGTTGAAGCTGTCTTTTAGTCCTACACCTATTAACCTACATACCACAGTAATATCCCTGTGAGACTGCCTTGTCCTTTTTACCATTGATATCACATTTTACTCAAATTCCTCTGATAAAATGAAAAGATCCTTATCGAATTAATTAACACAAATTGTTGCAATAGACCAAGGAGTTACAGGACTACATAACCCAAATATTATGTATATATGTACCTTCATACACATAACACGTATATAGGAAATACTGATTCTTTATAGTTATGCATGCATAGAAATCATGAATAATCTACTATATATAGGTAAATAGGTGTAAAACTAAGAGATAGCTTCAGCTGCAATAAAATCCAAGGGTCGTACAGTAAAACTGCTGACCCAAGGGGCATTTAATGACATTAGCTGACATCAGGAGAGGGGGGCTGGGTCCTAGACTTGTTTTATTTTATCAAAAATAATCTTAATAACTCCAAAATGAATGAATACACACTCCAATACTATTGATCCTCACCAATGTTGTCAGTTTTAATGATTTTTTCCCTGATATGGGTTTATTTGACTTGTTTTAAGGAACTTGGTCCCAGTCCCCTGCTCGGCCCATGTCAGTGTATTTCAATGTCCAACATGTTTTCATAAGTTTTCATAAGTTCCTCCAGAACTCTGTAAATTTTTGGCTCTGGTTTTATTGACCCCTGAAATAACCTCTGGACTGGGATGATCTAAAATCAGGGTTTACAACTAACTCACAGGTGGAATTGGAACTTAGCTTGTAAGGTTTTGCTGAGGGAGAGAAACCAGTGAACCCTCAAGTCAAGAGTGAAACTAGACTCACATGCAAGGCTCAATCTAGGATTTGAACTGAGACCCCAGAGTTGAGTGAACTACCACTATCCCACCCTTGATTCACAATAATATGTCAGGAGAATTAGATTGAGGCTGATAATGCATCTTGATGGTGTATTATAGCTATGCTATACTTACAATTATGATATTCTGCTCCTAAACGTTCATCCTTCTATATTCATCTGTCTGCAAGATTGAAAATATTTTACATATCAATCCATAGAAAAGGATCAAATAATGTCAAACAGCTACAGCAAGACCAAAGCATCTGAAATTCTAGGGCTTTCCCAGCGTTAGTGGGGAGAGAAACGTTGTGTGACAACGAGATGACCCTAAGAATGGCTGCAAAGGAGGCTACAGAATCTCTGGCATTTCATTGAGCGTGCACAGTACGAATGCCAGGGCTCTAGGGACAAGAACAACATCATGCGGAATGGCCTTTCTTTAAGGGACAATGATTTTTTCGGAATAAATTAATTAAAAATTCAGTGAATCATATCACAGGAGAGAACCAACAAACCACTATCACATACAACAAGAGAACAGTAATAGTGAATAACAATACAACAGAACAGAATACTGGGGGAAAACAGAACAGCACAATAAAACATAAATAGTCCTCACAAAAATAGATAAGAAGTAAATAGAATGCAACAATAGAGAAATGATAAAATACGAAGTGCGAAAGCTCAGTATAATATTAAAAAATAGTGGAAGAAACAAACGTAAACAATACGATAAAATGCAAGTAAAACAATTTTTATCACACCATGAAACAGCCTCTGTGCTGATCTAAGTCAGGGCATGGCTAACTCACAGATCGAACACTGAAACAACCTCTGGGCTGATCTAAGTCAGGGCATGGCTAACTCACAGATCAAACACTGAAACAGCCTCTGGGCTGATCTAAAACAAGGCATGGCTAACTCACAGATCGAACACTGAAACAGCCTCTGTGCTGATCTAAATCAAGGCATGGCTAACTCACAGATCGAACACTGAAACAGCCTCTGGTCTGATCTAAGACAAGGCATAGCTAACTCACAGATCGAACACTGAAACAACCTCTGGGCTGATCTAAGTCAGGGCATGGCTAACTCACAGATCGAACACTGAAACAACCTCTGGGCTGATCTAAGACGAGGCATTGCTAACTCAAAGATCGAACACTGAAACAACCTCTGGGCTGATCTAAGACGAGGCATTGCTAACTCAAAGATCGAACACTAAAACAACCTCTGGGTTGATCTAAGACAAGGCATGGCTAACTCACAGATCGAACACTGAAACAACCTCTGTGCTGATCTAAGACAAGGCATCGCTAACTCGCAGATCAAACCCTGAAACAACCTCCGAAATGCGAGATAAATACAACAGGACAATAGAAAAAGCACAATAGAACAATACCTCGACATCTACTCACAACTGCCAACAACAGAAACTAATTACTAGAACAATACAAACGCTGCAAATAAGTTCAACTTGAAGTTAAAATACTTCGATAACTCAGCTCGCTCTTCAAAACAGCTCAGATTTCAGGTTTGAGAAACGATCGCCAGATTTTAACAAGATTGAAGTTCAAGAACTCTTTTGACACCAAAAATATGTAGATAAAACTAACATCTAGCTATCATAATGTTTTTAAGCTAGTTCTTACCTTTTAACGATAGAAATCGGGAGGTTTTTTATCAGTTTTGACGAACCGTTGACCCGCCATTTTGTTTTTCTTGATGTATGACCGATAAGCATGATGGGACAGCTGAATTGAAAAATCCAAAAAATGGACTCAAGGAATCGGGAATTTGTATAGGAAATCGCACGACCTCGAGTACAATTTGGAAATTAATAGGTACGAGTAATGTTTTGAAAGTTCTTGTAATTGCACGAGCCTTTAGGCGAGTGCGATTAAGGAACTTTCAAAACATTACGAGTGCCTATTAATTCCAAATTGTACTCGAGGTCGTGTGATTTCTTATTTATAGTTCACTCGACAAAATTTTATAAAAAGACTTTTTATTAAAAAAAAAAAATTATAATTGGGACTCTACAGAGTACAATTAACGCTCTAATTGTACTCCCCTCGACCAATCAGAATCGAGTAATTTTGTCGAGCGTACTATAAGGACTAAAATGTTTAAAATCTATTAGCGGCCATCCTCGGGGAATTATCAAGTGACCGCTAAATAGAGGTTGACCGCTTAAATGATAGAACTACTACTACCTTATTACATGAGATTTTCGCGACACTTTAATTTCGCGATTTCAAAAAAGTCATGAAAAATGAGTGTCGCGAAAAAGAAGTGACCACAGGAAGCCCAATTTAGATAAAAGTAAAAGGTAAAAATAAAATCGGAACAAAATCGCGTTTAATTTTTTTTTTTTTTAATTCCAGGTCAAGATAATGCCGAAAAGAATAATGATACTAATTTAGGCTATATCTTCTTTCGTTCGGCATATTTAGTGTTCTATTTAGCTGCTCTCACTTTCCAGTTTATCATAAACCGCATTTTATTGTTGTCTGTAGTCAAGATATTTACCAAATGAGAATAAATCATATAAAAATTACTAAGTATGAGTTACAGGTCACCCATACGGGTACTAACCCAGCCCAATCGGGCTTGACTTATAGTCTTGTTCGAAGCCCAAGATTTTTCCACTAGGCCACGAGTTCAAGGAATTAGCACAACAATAGCCATAAAAACAATGCGCCGGATAGACTAGATTTTTTCCCGCTACAAATCAATGTGCGTTGCAAATAGTGCAAGGGATTAGCTGTAGATATGGCCTGGGGGCCGGCTAGTCTCTCCCCTGATGCCTCGGCTAGAACATTATGCTGCGTAATCCGTACACCGCCACAAGAGCAGAAGGTGTCTCTGGGGCATGGCATCGTTGAATTAATTTTTTGAATTTCTGTCGTGAGTTCAAACCCAATCCTGTTTAGATTATTTTTTTCTTGTTTTGGGTTTATGTTTTTTCTCCTTTTTTTTTTCTTCTACTGTTGTTGTTGCTTATTTGTTTAATTTTTCTTGCAGACGTTCAGCATTATTTTTTTTACAAGATCCCATATATTAAGCATGACGTTACAAATGAACTTCGTTTGGCTCCAATGTACTCATACTCATCGCATGAAAATGACTTAGACACGATAGTAACATGTCAGAGAAGTTTTTAAATTAAAAACTTTTCTTCAGTTACTCTCTACAGTATTTCAATTTCAGCTTTGAAAAGAATTCTTTAGTTCAATTTCTAACCCCAACTTGAAACCCTAACCCTAATCCTAGCACCAATTACCTTAAAAATTCAGCTTCGGTTAAACAGCCCGTAACCAGCCCGTTGATTCGGGTAATATTTTATGAATTATTACTCTGTTTTTTTTAAAACCAAATTAATGAATATCAAGGACTGTGAGATGAGTTCACTGCGCTTTCGGGAACAAGTAAATTTCCATCCATTCATAGTGTTCATAAACATCCCACATTAGTAAGGGACCGCTACTTATTCATACAGAAATTATTTGAAAGTCTAACGTTTTCACGACCGGCCAGCTTCTCCAAGGTAGGAAAGTTACTTCATCTCACAGTAGTTTTTTCTCAGCGCTTTTACAGATTTCACTTCCATGAAATTCTAGTTGCAAAGTCGAGAGACGTTTGCGAATCAAAGTTCTCCAGACTAGTACAAAACTAAGTAAAGCCGATGTTACACGAGTCGATTTGCAACGACGATATTTCGCGCAACGCGAACGTCATTTTGAGTTGCGAAGTTTTGACTTCAGATCAGAAACTCGCAACGTGTTGCATGAAGTCGAAGTTACTCTAAAAATCGTTTTATCTGGCATGTTACATATGACGTCATATTAAAACAATATATTGTTTTAAAGCTAAGAATCATGGTCGCCAGAGGGGGCAAAATAGCAGCTATGTATTTATATGAAGTGAGCTTTGCAACATTTTAGTGGCTTCAACGTCACTAACACAGATAATATTATTCATCTCACACGAATTTTGAAGCTTCAAGTCAAAAGTACTAAACCTGCATTTCCTTTTACGAACAGGAAAAAAAAGGTTCAGAAAACGAGAATGCATTTATTTAAAACAAATTGACATTAAACTAGTGAAGCAAATTAAGATTTTGTATCAAAAAATAATTTATTTATCCGAAGTGAGCTTTGCAACATTTTAGTGGCTTCAACGTCAATCACAGAGATAATTTATTCATCTACAGTACTAAAGTACTAAAAGTACTAAGGCTCGCGTTTTCTTTGACGAAAGAGTTCAAAAATGGTTTAGTAAATTAGAATGCGTTTTTCTAAAACTAATTGTTATTAAATTGGAGAAGAGAATTAAGATTTTCTATGAGAAAAAAATTCATTTATCTGAACTGAGCTCCCGGGGGGGGGGGGTACTCCCCTATATTTGCTATACGGGTATGTGCCGCCCGATAGGGTATGGTTTTTTGGCTTTTAGGTCTGGGGTAGGGTATCCTTTTTTTACAATTTGTCTGGGGAAGGGTAAGGTTTTTGTCTGGGATAGGGTATCTTTTTGACATTTTTTCCGGGATAGGGTTATGTTTTAGTTGTTTTAGCCTGGTAGGCTAGGTTTTCTGCCGGCACAAAAAATAACGGTTTAAATTCAATTAAACAATTGCCAAATAGTTATTGAAATCTATTGAATAACCGTTTTTTGCATGTCAAAAAAATGTAGGTTTAGTCTGGGGTAGGGTATATGAAATCAAAATTCTAGGTCTGGGATAGGGTCAGGGTTTTGAGGACCTGGCGGTACACCCCCACCCAAGTTGGGGTGGTAGTACCCCCCCCGGGACTGAGCTTTGTAACATTTTAGTGGCTTCAGCATGTTGTTCTTGTTGATATGAAGACCGAAGAGCATCGTGGGTGCACGTGATCAGGAAAAACCGGAACGGCGAGAGAACACTTGAAATGTCGAACCGGAATAAGAAAACAATGGGGATTTCTTTTACGAACGACGGAAAACATTCCGAATTTTAAATAAAGGTTTTCTTAATTTGATAACAGATTAACAAAAATACGGCAAATGTGCGGCAAAACTCATTAAAATACGCATGAATAAATTATCTCTTTGAGTGACGTGCAGGATACTAAAATGTTTCAAAACTCACTTCAGGTTAATAGATGTTTTTACACTTCAAATTCTTCATTTCATTCTAAAATTCGAGTGACAATATGTTTCTAATACCTCTCACTATTTTTTCAAAGCATTTTTAAATACGTTAACGACAAAGAAACATGTTTTTAAGGCTTTTGTGTGGAAGTCCATAAACTTGGCTCAAAATTCATGTGGTTTGAATAAATTATCTTTTTGAGTGACGTGAAAGCCACTAACATGCTGCAAAACTCACTTTAGATATAAAATAATTCTTTTTGCCCCTGGAATTCTTCGATTCATGCTAAAATCTGATACCTCTCACTAATCTTCAAAACCATTGTGGAAACCGTTAACGACAAAGAAAATAGTTTTTATGAGATCTAATTTTGTGTTATTAGTTGGAGAAGTATCTGTTTCTGTTGTAGCGTAGCAGGCCCTAGGGAGGGAAGGGGGACTGGAGGGAGGAGAGAAGGAAGAAGGGCCTGCCACGCGCGCAGGCTATTTCTGTTTTAAAAAATCGATACAACTGCTCGATTCAAGGGAATAAAGTCACGTGAGCTGTTAGTTCAAGTTCTCCATTCCACACCCTCAAAATGTTGAGAGCTGGTTGGCTTTTTCAGTTATAGAAGGTCCCGCAACCATAAGCGAAGCATGGACCAAAACAAGGAATGAAACAAGGTGCGAAATATGGACCAAAACAATGAGCGAAACAAGGCGCGAAACATGGACCAAAACAAGGAACGAAACAAGGTGCGAAACATAGACCAAAACAATGAGCGAAACAAGGTGCGAAGCATGGACCAAAACAAGGAACGAAACAAGGTGCGAAACATGGACCAAAACAAAGTGCAGCCAGCTGAACATGATCTGAAATAGTGACGTAATAATGCTGTTAGGGCAAAACTGAGGTGTCACGAAGCCTGCCGAAATTGAAAAGTTATATTTCAGATGAATTTAGATTTCCTGGAGAGGTTGTTCATATTTTGTATACATTTATCATAATCAGGGGATAATAATTTGTTCCCTGCTATAATATTATCGTTCTTGATTGGGAAAAATAAAATAAAGAAATAACCGATTCCCGAGTCGCCGGGCGACAAAGGGTGATACCTCAGTTTTGAAAAAAATATCCATTGGCTAACATTTTTTCTTAGATTAGCTTGAGAAAAGAACGAAACACATTTTTCAGTGACACCCCCTCCCCCCTTCCAAAAAAAAAAAAAAAAAAACCGTACAGAATTAAATCAGACTCTTGTATCGAAAAATACCAGAAAGATTCAAAAAAGTTTTGTTAACGGAGAAAATAGCTTGGCGTCTACTACCTCCACCCTCCCCCTACCCCCCACCCCCGCCAAATTCCATAGCCTTTTTCCTTTATTAGGTACCAATCCACCTCGACTCAGTGATAGATTTTTGACATCAAAATGGCAGCTGACAAGCTTCACATGCACAGGCATCATATTCAACATGGTCGCGTCCTTGCTAACGAAAAATTTTACGGAAGTGACACTGTTAGATCGATTCAAGGTTTGTAACTCGACTTAAGAGCTCAGTTTCGTGCCAAAATTTGAATGATTATAAGCTTATATCAGATGAAAGATGAAGAATACGGAAGTGGAAACACGAATTGAATTTTCTTTTTATTCTTAACGTGAAAATGGCTTGTAGAAATTATTACTTTTAGTACAGAATTCCGAATTATCTATTTTTCTTCGAATCAAGTGGGAGAGATTAAGCGACACTACAGCATGGGAACCCAAGAGATATTTTAAAGAGCTCATTACTAATAAAAAAATACTGTATGATGACAGCATGGATGTAAATGATTTAGATGCACCTAATACATTTAGTAAGGTTTTTCAACATATCAAGGTTTTTAGTCAAAGCGTTGACTAAAAACTAAGTCAACTACGTATACCAAAGTCTGCTAACACGGGAAGCACATCTGGTATAGCTGGGTTTCAATCAGCTGTTAAAAGTCTTTGAATCTCATTATCTGCTCCAAATGGTGGTCAAACACTGACCACCATGTGCTGTCAGCCAGAAAGAATGCTATTGAAAACTTGTGATTCAGCTGATGAACATTCCGTACGAGACAGAAAATGACGTCAACTGAAACCCACCTATTGTTGTTTTGTTTCAGAACATGTCAAAGTGTTGCATGATGATAGTATGGGTATGGCAGACTTCAATGCATCTAATGATGTAGCCATTATCTACCTGACTACCACAGAAAGCCCATCTGGTATTATTGTTTTGTGTTGCAGAACAACATGTCAAAGTGTTGTATGATGATAGTATGGGTATGGCAGACTTCTATGCATCTAATGATGTAGCCATTATCTACCTGACTACCACAGGAAGCCCATCTGGTATTATTGTTTTGTGTTGCAGAACAACATGTCAAAGTGTTGTATGATGATAGTATGGGTATGGCAGACTTCTATGTATCTAATGATGTAGCCATTATCTACCTGACTGAAGCAGATTTGATACGTGGACTAGATTATAAAGCAAAATACCTAAAGATATTGAAGGTAATTTTTTTTTGTTTTCCTATTAAATGAAGTTCTAGAAAATATCCCTGCACTGGCCTCCTCAGGTTGACCATTACTGACAGAATTATCTGTGTTTGGAAAATCTCTGCTGTTTGCAGTTATAACCATAAACCTACAGACAACCTACAGCTGTACTGATACCCTACCGACAACCTACTGACAACCTACTGATACCCTACTGACAACCTACTGATACCCTACTGACAACCTACTGATACCCTACCAACAACCTACTGACAAACTACTGATACCCTACTGACAACCTACTGATACCCTACTGACAACCTACTGATACCCTACTGACAACCTACTGATACCCTACTGACAACCTACTGATACCCTACCAACAACCTACTGACAAACTACTGATACCCTACTGACAACCTACTGATACCCCATTGACAACCTATTGACAACCTACTGATACCCCACTGACAACCTATTGACAACCTACTGATACCCCACTGACAACCTATTGACAACCTACGGACAACCTGCATTGTGAGCATTCCTTGTTGTTTCTGGTGGGGTTAGGCAGGGATTGAGGCAGGGTAAGGATAGAGACCTCTCTACTATGGGGAAAGCCTGTATGAAGTCTTCCATTGGCCTACCTGTATGCCCTGACTTAGATCAGCCCAGAGGTTGTTTCAGGGTATACTGTACATGTATGCTATCACTAAGACGAAAATCACACTCTGTTTGTAACTGGCAATAAATGTCTGATACTTTTACTCATTTTTATAATTTACAGGAAATGACTCCCATTATTGGCAAATCTTGTGCTGTACAAGTCAGGAACTTTTTCCACCGGTCATTTCATTACCATAAAAATGTGTCTTAAATAAGGTAAAAATATTTAAATGAAAGAATTAATCAATTAATGGTTAATCAATTCAAGTTAAAATGATAAATTATGTATAACACACTACTGTAACTTCATAGGAATATGTACATGTGAATACAAAGACTGAGTCCAGATTAAAATAATATTTGTATATAAATTGTTCAAGTGTCACTAGAAATGATTAAAGTACTGGCTGCCACTCGAACCGTGAACACTTCAAGTTTTTTTGATAATTTTTTAATCATCCAATCTGAAACCAAATTCATAACAAGGCTCTGGCAATGTTTAGTTAGCTAACCTAAGCATAATGTCAGAACTTTGCTATTAATCTGGCTTCTGATTGGACGTTTAACAAATGTCAAAAAGACTTGAAGTGTTCATGGTTTGAGACTGTTCCCTCACTGTTAGTAATAGATTTTTCATTTTTGGGCATGATGTTCACCAATTCAAGAAGATATTTTTGTCTGTTTACATTCATAATAATGTATTTTCACAAGCATTAATGATAAATGAAGAAATGACTATCAAAGTAGTCTAAACTGGGAAAACATTATGCCAATGCAAGCTGAAGGGGTCTTTTGATAATCCTTGACATATAGAACTATTTAGCTTTTTTGTTTGTTGTGCCCATTTCAGACCATAGACCTTTACTGAGAAAGCAAACATGGTGCATTGTGGTCTAGCTTTGGGTAACAATATCTTTTGTCCATCATGCCTTATATGGTGTTATTTGTACCCAATCTAGACCACAATGCATCCTGCTTATTGAACTCAGAAAAAGCCTGTGATGGCACTATTTGGGGTTTATTCTTTCATGTGTAAATATTCTAATAAAAGAACATTTCTCAAGGGAATGTCATGTGGTCTGAAATGAGTAATTTGCATAAGAAGCTACAGTAAAGAGGTCTATTCAGTATTATATCATCATTCAGTCAGTTTCTTTTGTTCACTAGCAGTCTTTATCCTTCATATTCACCCAATGGTGGCTTATCCAGGTCGATATCTAGTTATCAACCTCCCAAGGAGGTTGATATATAGTTATCAACCCTGTGCTTAAGAAACTTTCCCAATGATGATATAAGGTGTAACACCTACAGTACCATCCTTGCTGAAGTGACAGGCACTGATAGACCCCTCATGGCCCTTTGACAGGGTCATTGGTCCTGCAGACCCCTGTTGTCACGTCCCATAACTGGATATTTTTGTCCCATGATCCTGTTGCCAGTAGGTGTTTGTCACTTGAAAAACAGTAGGATAAAATGACTTTATGTGTCCCCTGCAGAAAATTAAAGACTGATTATGTTTGACATCAATACATGCAACGAAAACCAAGACAAACAAGGGTCCATTTATTATTTATTTGTGTGGATGGGTGAAAAAATGGGGGCCTTGAAAATGTTAGTCAATCTAAAAAAGGGGGTTCTTGAAATGGTTGATGGTGGTTTATACATGTATATAGGAGAGCTTTAAAGATGTTGGGAGAACAGGGGATCCTGAAAAAAATTGGGCACACACTAATGTAAGAGAAAAATGTTTTTGTACCCATCTTTCCCTCAGATAAATAATGAATGTATGTATCACTGTATGTATTCGTGTTTATGAAACTATGTCAATCATGATTATTTTAAAACTATAAAAGCATGATCTATGGATCTAAGGACTGTTGATAGCCTGAGTGCGATCTTGGCTCGTAGTTTTTACCCAAGTTTTAAAGTGAAGTTATTGATACTGGTCAAGAAGTTATTTAAACTAGCATTAAGTGAACTTACATAAGTATATATACACAGACATAAATACTAAGGATATAGCCATCAATTGCGGATAAAAGCTGCAATACGTATTTTTTAGTTTCCTCGTAAAATAAAAGTTTGACAGTTTTTCTTGCTCACCTGTACAAGGGACTGATGGACCCAAGTCGCGCCGTTTGAATCGCTTGGATTGGCATTTTTAACCTTCTTATCTCTTAGATCCATTGCTTTATCTGTAAATTTTAAGCTTTTCCTATTTTTTCATCTTTCTTGTTTCATCTAGGACGCTGAAAAGATCGAAAAAGTTTGTTTACAAAGTCATCGTCACTCGTCCGCCATCTTGAAACACAGCACGAAAAGAGCTATGGGTAATACCGTGGGGGACTGGTGTATGGAAAAATTGGAGTTGGAATTTTGGAACTCGATTAATGGAATGGACAAAAGGAGTACAGGACTGGAATGTAGACCGGATGTGTCTAGCAGGATTAAAGGTAGAATAAATTGTACATATTTCTTGAGAATGTCTTATGCTGTCATTTATGTTATGAAACAAAACAGTTCATTGTTTATGAATGTATTATGTGAAATAACATGATAGTTTATGATAATAATTTAAGTTAAAATGTTCACCTTGTGGTCGCACTGTTTCCTCATTTCATCAACTTCTACATCTGTTCTCATTCGATTCGAAAATATCGCCGGAAAATTCCTATTCATAAATTTTTAAATGAAAGAAAACATTAACAAAGTGAAGCTGTGCTTGACTGAGGTGTTAACTAACTTATTGGGGGCCTTTCAGTGTCGTTCACTAGAGATCCCCTGGTGCAAAAGGTTAGTTTTCTTTCGCTCCGAAAACAGTGACTGCGGAGGCGGAATTGGAAGGGCGGCGTTTTTAACCAAAATGATTTCCTGTTATGAGCTGCCTAACGTGTAATGCAATGAATATGTTGCAATTGCTGGGCGCCATGTGATTCACAAATCAAAAAGCTGTCAGTGATCTATTTGATTTACTTGATTCAGACGCGGAGAAAATAATAAGATCAACACAAAAGTAATAACGACGCGAGAAGATAAATATGATAAAGGAAAGCTTAATATTGACATTGATGATTGATGTACAATAATGAGTAATACTGACACCTGGTTGCAACGGTTGATCTCTGTCTTCTTACATCAAAGACCTTCTAATACCCCGGTTTTTAGATTCCGAGTAACGACGGCAAACTTTAGCCAACCCTACCACAGGCAGGCTTATTTTACACCAAACCATTCGTAAATGTGATTCTGCATAAAGTCGGTCGGCAGTTATTCCAAGACACAACACTGGTTGCTCTTCTCGCGATCTCCGCTATGGCGAGATTCGTCAAACTGGTTGTGCAGGTTGTGCAGTGAAAGGTTTTCATTAAATTTTAGAATCCTTAAATTTCACGATCAGTGATGAACGACGAAGTAAATGGGAAGCAAGATTTATTTACCAATGAAAGCTGTTTATCCTTCGACAACGAATCCTTTCTAATAATGAGCAATTTTCACATATCCGTGATTATCAACATTATTCTTAACTCAATCCTAACATTAACCACAACTCTAGGGAATGGAATGATTATTGTTGATTATTGTTCGTAGAGTGGGTCTTCTTCCACGAAATCCAATTGGAATTTTGGAAGTTGATATTTTCAGTTCTTGTGGAATTTTAGCTATATCCGAATAAAATAGGAAACGAAGTAAATGTTTTCATTCATTTATAATTTCCCCTGATAAATTTCAGAGTGATTCCAACTAACCTGAGTACTACTTATTATTAAATATAGACTATTAGATGCTAAAAGTTTTGTCCTTTTTATTCATTTGCATCTAATAAACACTAACACTGAGGTAACTGGCTCATTGGAATGACTCTACCATCCATATACTCCGATCTCAGTACTATTCTCATATGAAGTAAGACAGGTGGTTTGATGAATCAATCATTGTTCATGTCTTATTAAAACTTATATTTGTATACCTTCAGTCGAAAAACCACTGATTCATCCTTATTATTGATAAGAACAATTCACTTCAATATATGAAGCCTGTGAAGAAAATCCTTGATCAAATTAGACAGATTTTTCGCAAGGAAAAACTAAAAAATCATCATCATTGAAAACATTTTCTTACGCTTCATTTGAATTGATATTGATTGATGATTGATGGCGTATTGGCTTGTCGAACTGCCATCTGGTCGAGACGCAGTGAAGACTTCAAGTGTACATGAGTGGTAGTCAGGATCAGACTTGATGTTTAGACATGCGAAGGCTCCTTTACTCGAGAATTCAGTTGCTCCTTTCATCACCTGCCACCAAAGTTGTTTTGTGATTGAAGCTTGAGCTTACAACAAACCACTGTTTGCAAACGTGATAACAAAGTCCCGGGTTTCTTCCAAAGGAGCGAGCTGTGAATATCTAGAACCACAATAAACTGGTCCAGTGGAGATATCGACAAAGTAAGACAAGAAGGCTGAACGATAGTTTAGAAAGATACGACTGAGAAAACGATATGAACATAAGTCAGGATTTGCAAAACTGTCCAAGTATGGAAACAATATTTGCAAGCGGTCTAAGCAGCAGAAAGTTTGTTGAAATCATCACTTTTGATGTTATTCTGAATGGCATTCTTACTCTTTCTGCATCTGTTGGAAATGGAATGATTATCGTTGCCATCTTGAGATCACAGAACCTACAAACGCCATCCTACTTACTGATAACAAGTTTAGCCTTCACAGATCTTCTGGTTGGTTTGGTATTTCATCCATTCCAGATTGTTGGGCGTTTCTACTACTTGCAGAAAAATTACAAGGGAATCTGTAGAATTTATAGATCGTACGATTTCCTTTTGACTTATTTTGGCTTCGTTTCTCTGTTCATAGTAACATGTATCAGTATAGACAGATACTTGGCGCTTACTCTAAGACATCGATACACCATTATTGTCACCAAGAAACGAGTTGGTTCATTGATCGTAGGGCTATGGATCTTTGCTCTTTTGCTGGCATTTTTAACATTTCTAGGCGATCATGAGGGATCTTTGATGATAGCAGCAACGGTTCTAGGCTCAGTCTTGTTATCAGTGATTTGTTACTGCTACATCAAGTCTTTCCGAGCTCTTCACAGTCCAAGTTCACGCCCAACAACCAAACCCGTTGGCTGGTAACTTTGATGTAGTCAGATACAAGAAAACTTTAAAGACGATGCTTGTGGTACTAGCATGTCTTCTACTGTGCTACGTACCATTGCTGTTATGTACAATTTTAGTTATAACGGTCTTTAAAACAGAACCAGTTATCTTCAAGTTATATAATGCATCGATTACACTGATGTGTCTTAATTCCAGTATAAACCCAGTCATTTATTTGATAAGGTTTGCAGATATTCGCAACGCGTGTCATCAGTTGTTCAGGAATCTTGTACACTAGATAATGATAAAGACATATTCACGCAATAATATTCCTACTAAGAATAGTCTTTTCAATTGTGGAATCGTTTGCTTATCCGAATAAAATAGAAAACGAAGCACGTCCTATCATTTATTTCAAATTTGTCCTATAATTTTACCATCCTCCTTTCACTCTTTACTGCATAGAACCTGACTGATCTGTTATGAAGTGAGACAGGTGGCTTGACTTTATATCAATGTATGTTTATTCAAATCTTATTATAACGTTATTCGTACCTTTGTTGGAAAATCTGCAATTCATTTCCTTATAAAAGAACAATTCATTTCGATCTATGAAGCCTGTCGACAGGTTTATTGAAGTTTTTTGATCAACTACGACATACTGTTTGTACTGTTTTCAGATATTCCCAACGCGTGTCTGGGTTTGTTTAAAATTTGCATACAGTGATGGAAGCATCATTACTAGACATTTGCTTGTATATATTCAACTTTTTTTACAATTTATCTTACATTTGTGGCTTGAATTAAATTACTTTTTACAATTGTCTTTTACTTAATTGTATTTACACCTGATTGCAAAAATGTTGTCATAGAAAAATAAACTTTATAAAAAAAAAACAAAAAAAAAACAAATAGGAATAAATTAAAGATGGCGACTTAATTGAACCTGTTAACGTTTTTGATAAAGTCCATGAGACGGAGTTTCACGTAGAGCAGCTTTCTAGTCGAGAACAAGAAACTTCCTGTTTCCTAAACGTAGTTTAGAAGACAGTCTAGTATTAACGTGTAACACCTCTTTTGAAACGTTTGCCTTACAACAGGAATCGACAGTTTCAGAAATAAGTTTCATTAAGTAACACTGCCTTTGTAATGGAAGAAAATATCGTTAATGGCTATGAGTAAATCAATTAAATAAAATGAAAACAACTGCTTTTGTGTTTGTCTTGAATCTTAAGAAAAATCTATTAAATTTGCCATTTTTAATTCATTCCTATTTGTTATTTTTATAAAGTTTATTTTTGTATGACAACATTTTTGCAATCAGGTGTATCTTACTTGCTCGTTAGCGAAGCTATCGATAGCCGGCTAGCTAAGTATTGTGAACATCCATTTTCAATCAATAGGAATACACTCAAACGTGTGATTACAAGATGTCATGCCTGCAAAACAGTACATCACCGCAGTCCCAGACGTAACAAGGAAGAAAGCTATAATCTAAGTAGTGATTAAGAGAATGTTTAATATTGTTATTTCTGATGTTATATGATAAATAAAGATTTTACACTCAAACGTTCTCCTTCGTATTTGAATAATTAGGTAGAACTTCGTAGGTGGCCAGAGCTAGTGGGCAAAATAGCAGCACAACAAATTGAATCACAATAAAATGCGGTTTATGATAAACTGGAAAGTGAGAGCAGCTAAATATAACACTAAATATGCCGAAGGAAAGAAGATATGGCCTAAATTAGTATCATTATTCTTTTCGGCATGTAAACAAGCTGTGACGTCATAGTGAAATAGGGAAATTGTTGCTCGAAGCTTCAAGTCAAAAGTACAAAAGTTTCTTTTTCGAAAAAGTAAAGAAATGGTTCACAATATGAGTGTGCATTTTCTCAAACAAACTGTCATTAAAATGGCCTTTAAATAGGCTTTAGCTTTTTTCAGCGACAACGTTAATTGAATTAGCTATGTATTTATATGAAGTGAGCTTTGCAACATTTTAGTGGCTTCAACGTCAATCACAGAGATAATTTATTCATCTACAGTACTAAAGTACTAAAAGTACTAACGCTCGCGTTTTCTTTAACGAAAGAGTTCAAAAATGGTTTAGAAAATTAGAATGCGTTTTTCTAAAACTATTGGTCATTAGATTCGAGAAGAGAATTAAGATTTTCTATGAGAAAAAAATTCATTTATCTGAACTGCGCTTTGTAACATTTTAGTGGCTTCAATGTCAATCACAGAGATAATTTGTGTTTTATACCTCAATTTGACGTCAGGCTTGAACAAGATATCCATCCCAAATCAAGACAATTTTTCTAGGTAAGAAAAGTAGAAAACATTAGAAAAACAAGACACCCAATATATTCAGACCTCCCATCGCCATTATCGCCGATCGAGGAGAATTTATTTCATATTAATAACTTTTTCTGAGCCACATATTGTAGGAAGTTTCGAGTCCCCGATCCCGCGCAATCACGCTTCTCACAATTAGATATCAATCCTAAATCAACACATTTTTTCTAGCTAAAAAAGCAGAAATACTTTGAAAAACAAGACTCGCAACACATTTAATCCTCCCTTAAACTAATAAATGTTTTTGGTAATTGTTCGTCAAGGATCGAATTTTCAAGATTAACAGGTTCCTGGTTTTTCTAAACGATACATTTAGAAAGTTTTGAATCCCTTTTCGGGGAATGACGTCCCTTGTAGACTAGTCATCCTACTGAGTATATCAACACTTTTTCAGTTCTACTAGGAGAAAAAGCAGAAAACATTTGAAAAACAACTATTAGAATCAAGAGAATGTTTTCTCTTTTCAGAATGTTAGAAACCTGTTTAGCATGTAAAACTGCGATATACAAATTAACTCTAAAAGCCTCAAAAGTTATGTTTTGTTATTAACGTATTTCAACAACAATTTATTTAAGATTGAAGCAAAGCACTTGATGGGTAAATAATTATTTATCTGAAGAAATTTTTGCAACATTTTAATGGCTCCAGCTTAGTGCATTTCACGTGTGTCGCGTATTTTGATCACAGTTTATGAGCTGCAACACAAAAGCTTCAAAAACAGCTGGTTCAGTTTTCCGTTCCAAAAATGCTTTAGAAAATTAGTCCTAAGTACAGCACTGTAGCTATCATATTTTAGCTCCAAATTTGTTGGGTAAAAAGTCGTTTATTTGAACCAGAGGACCGAACCAGAGAGTTTTGCAACACTTATAAACTGGCGGAAGAAAATTAAGGTTTTGTGAGAGAAAAAATATTTTTTCATATAAAGTGCACATTGCAACATTTTAATGGCTTTAACGTCTATCATAGAGATAATTTATTCATCCACATGAATGTTGAACACAGTTTATGAGCTGCGTCACAGAAGCCTGAAAACCTGGTTCACTCTTTTTTAATGTATCCAAAATGCCTTAGAACATTAGTTCGAAGTACAACAAACACAACATCTATCAGAGTTTAGTTGAAGAAGAAGAATCTTATGGGTAACAAAAATATTTCTCTCAAGAGGCTTTTGCAACGTTTTAGTGGTTTCAACGTCACTCAGAGATAATGTATTCATCCAAAACTGAGTGTCTAACCGACTTCATGATCTACAAGATCTACGTCAGAGCGGTGGTTCACTTTTCTCTAAAGATTACAAAATGCTTTAGAAATTAATTCTAACTACCGCATACATTGTTTTCCCCCACATTTTTGTATAGAATGAAAAATTTTATGGTTTAAAAAATTACTTCTATGAAGTGAGTTTTGCAGCATTTGTGAGTGGGTCCAACGTCAATCACAGAGATAAATTATTCATCTCACATAAATTTTGAACACAGTTTATGATTTGCGACACAAAACCTTTAAATACTAGTTCATTTTAAATTATTTCCAAATGCTTTAGAAAATGAGTCCACAAATCCTGTTTCCTTGGATTCCCTTCCCATCCTTCAAGTACACGGGTACCCATCATGCCTTACGATCATCATATGTGCGAGAAAAAAACATGGCGGACGAAGGAAAAGCGTGAAATGTGAGCAAAACTTGGCTGTTTGAAAGGTAAAAACCTATCAAAAGTATTATATTACTAGCTAGTTAGTTAAAATAGGTGTATATGTTCCTCTAAGAACTATTAGTTTTTTGTTTTCAGTTTTGTATTTGCTCGGTTGAGGCATTTGTAAGCTCGTAATTTATGCAGTGCTCAGCGCCTGTTCACGTGTGCTAAACAAGACCTTTTTTCTATGTTTTATCGACTTCGACTGAGCTATTTTGCCTTCTTATTATATTAAATATTATGTTTTTTATTGAATGGGATGGATTTTGCAGCTCCCAATTGCTTCGAAAGAATATAAATTGTCCTGAACGTAAAGCTTCGTGTCCCCTTCAGGGAGAGACGAGGGACGGGACATTATTTGTTTATTTGAGTCAACACAAGCCCTGAGTAGGCGAAAGTAATGTTTATTTGGCTTATTTGATTTTATATTTACACTGTAGGGATTATTTAGCTACTTGAATTTGTACTATTTTCCAGCAGCAATTGAATTTGTTTTTTTTATGTGGTGTAGTTCCAAAAAATATCCAAAAAAATTCAAACATTTAAGCCTGGTTTTCACTACGACGCAAGTGGAAGCACAAGCACAAGCGTAAGGATTATAAAATGTTGATACTTGTGCTTGCGTTTGTGCTTGTGTCATTGTGAAAATGGTATTTTTGTTGTGTTTTGTGCTTACAACTGTGCTTGGGTCGATAGTGGAAACCAGGATTTATCAATGACATTCAAGTAGCTACATTTTATTTTAACTAATTGCAACTAACAAAGGATTTCTAACTTCTAGGGAGTATTTAAATGTTTATATATCTTGTAGTTGTGCGAATTACAGAGGAGTGGGGTGATCATCAATCTTTCTTCAAATAGGAAATTCTGGAAGGGTGGGGTCAAAAATAAAATTCCCTTTGTGGTGGGGTATGGGTTTTGGAACTACACATTAAGCTATTTTGTCATTTTTCACTTGATTTGCATCCCTCTCACAGAAATATTCATTTTCTCTAGTTTTGCATGATCTATTAGATGTTCTTTTGACATCAGGCCGTTTCTTTACTGACTTTGTTTTACACTCAGCCCTCTTATTGTTTGTTATAAGGTCCTTTCACCTGGTTTTAATTGGGTTCTTGTCCAATAGTAGCCTGAAGGGAGTATTATTCGCTAACTAGTGTGATTACTGATGCTCAGACTCAGGATTTCATGGGTCTTTGCAGTTTTGTTTTACTATTCCTTTATCCCTGTCCTTGTCTCCTAGGGGATGGTAGCCAAGCGTTGAGTACTATGCTCTGATGTCTGTCTTGAGTTTCCTTTCCCCTTGATGTCTTTGTTAAAATGAACTATTTTAATCCTTCCTGCTTGACTCTGTGACTGTTTAACTCCTTCCCACTCTAGGATGACAGTTTTGCAACGGCATCTTAATCTTATGTGTTCTCCTCTCAAGTATTCTCATTGAACTCCCATTTCTTTTAGTTCTGAATTAGGGTTCCCAATCTTTTTCATTGGGTTTTTTAAGCTTTGAAGGTTTTGTTTTGAGTGTTAGGCCTTTGTTTTGAGTGTTGGGTGGCTCAGAAGGTTTTTGTTGGGTCTTCAGGTTTACCTTTCCATTTCTCAATCAGGAGTACAGTGGGACCACCACCAATACAATACTATTCATTTATGTATATTTTCACTTATTCCATTTTTAATTTATATTTTTATTTCATTTGCAGTGAGACATTTTTGTTTTTGGTGCTTTGTTAACTGCTGGCATCCTACAACAAGTACATCAGGGAACAGGACAAAACCCATGGACTGATAATGTAAGTTAGTGGAATTAGTTTTATGTCACAACAAAAATCATTGCATCGTGACCCTTTGTTTCTAAACCTGATTTGGATGTTGGGTTTTTCTGATCCATCAATCATCTTGGGCTCATGCAAATAAGTCTGTGAACATGCTCAATGTTTTGAAACAGCAGATTGCGATGCAATGGTTTTCGCTGTGAGGGTTTTTTGCTTGTTGAGCCATTTGTATTGTAAAGTGCTCAGGGCTTGTGCTCAAAACAAGAACTCTGACTTTCTATATTGTATGGACCTCGACTGAGCTACTGTATTTTGTCTTCGTATTATATTAAGTATTATTTGATGGTTTTACACTTTTCCCCTTTTCCCATACACTGAACATGAATATGGCCACCATCTCATCATACTATTTTGATCCTTGGCATTTTTGAGATTTTTCAGTGTTTTTTTTTCCTGAACTTTAACATTTTGCAAGCCCTATCGAAACCTGTCAAATGTTTCCCATAATGCCTTGCAATATATTATGAAAAATTGATAGTGATAAGATAGCGTATGATCAATTGATGGCAAAGAAAGCACTAAAATCCAAGGACTACATCTGATCTTTACCATATAAGGGTATTTTTGAGCAGAAATATTTTGGCTTTCAAAAAACAGGGATTATTGGTTTTCAGAAAGTGTTAAAAGTTTTTTGTGACAATTGAATTAATGAATGATTGATTGAATGAATGAATGAGAATTATCAATGGATTCCACAGAGTGGCTCTTCCTCCACTGCATTCCAATATGAATTTAGAAGTTGATTTTTGTGAAGGGAGGAAAAACCGGAGAACCTGGAAAAACCCTAGAAGCACAGTAGAGAACCAACAAACAACTCTACTCACACATAACTCTGAGCCTGGCAGGACTCAAACCCGGGTTGTCTTGGTGAGAGGTGAGCGCTGCTACGCCACCCATGCTTCCATGATTTTTGACATTTTAAAAGTTGTTCTGTTTCCTAGTGAAAATTTTAGACTGGTATTCAGACCAACTCACTTAAGAATGTTGAAGCTGGAATCTTTCAATTACCGATAACAAAATGAGCAAGGGACTGGGTCCAAGTTTTAAAATCTAATTTAATTAAGGTTCCAGAACAAATTGAAAGATGACCACATGAAAGATCAATATGCAACAAGCTTACTGACCAAGTTTCAGGGTGTTAGACTTTACAGAAACAATGTTAGAAGCATTCAAATCCTGTTAAAATTACAAAGAAATATACAGACTACCTCTACATTCTATATTTATAACACACAACACTCAACTCACATGTTGGTTTTTATGGAGGGAGGAAAACCAGAGAACCTGGAGAAAAACCCTCTTGTCAAGGGAGAGAACAACACATCAAACAAACTCAACTCACATATGATCTTGTCCAAGTGGATTAGAGGCAAGCAGTAGACCACTACCCCACCCACCATCCGCATCAGTGGTTCACTGGTTCTGGTTACATCAGGCTGACTTGTTGTTTGCACCCCACTTGTGGGTAGTAACTGATCAATGTGTCAGCACCAAATAATACCTGGTGTAACTTGAATTTTGTACAATACAGCCTGTATGTCAGTGGACCAGTGTTTTTGACAACTAAACCTGATCTCCACTTCAGATTTTCACAATAATCAATAATCATGTGCCATCACTGGATCTCCTCTCACCAACTGTCTTGTCTGAATTCCCTTTGCTACTTCCAGGGCTCAAAATAATGACCGGTCAATGGTCAATGTCTGGCCAAATTCGGTACTTGACCAGTCAAATATAATTTTGAATGAACATGTTTGCTGTCCTTTCCACAGTAAAAATTATGAATTTAATGAAGATTACCACTGGTTAATTATTAATCATTTTTGACAATCCAAAAATTGACAAGGATTGGCCAAAATGTATTTTGCTGGTACCACATGCCAACATGCCATATAGTCGCCCATACATTTAGTCACTAACTTATAGCCGCTCGTCCACATAGTATCCCCTACAGTAGTGATGAAGCTCCATAGCCTTGATCAACTGTCCCTAGCTGTGATCAACTGTCCCTAGCTGTGATCAACTGTCTCTAGCACTGATCAACTGTCCCTAGCTGTGATCAACTGTCCCTAGTCCTCATCAACTGTCCCTAGCCCTGATCAACTGTCCCTAGCTGTGATCAACTGTCCCTAGCCCTGATCAACTGTCCCTAGCCCTGATCAACTGTCACTAACCCTGATCAGCTGTCCCTAGCCCTGATCAACTGTCACTAAACCTGATCAGCTGTCCCTAGCCCTGATCAACTGTCCCTAGTTGTGATCACTTGTCCCTAGCTGTGATCAACTGTCCCTAGTTGTGATCAACTGTCCCTAGCCCCGATCAACTGTCCCTAGCCCTAATCAACTGTCACCAACCCTGATCAGCTGTCCCTAGCACTGATCAACTGTCCCTAGCCCTGATCAACTGTCACTAACCCAGATCAGCTGTCTCTAGCCCTGATCAACTGTCACTAAACCTGATCAGCTGTCCCTAGCCCTGATCAACTGTCCCTAGTTGTGATCACTTGTCCCTAGCCCTGATCAACTGTCCCTAGACCTGATCAACTGTCTCTAGACCCGATCAACTGTACTGTCCCTAGCCATGATCAACTGTCACTAGCCCTGTTCAACTGTCCCTAGCTGTGATTAATTGCCCCTAGCCCCGATCAACTGTCACTAGCCCTAATCAACTGTCCCTAGCTGTGATCAACTGCCCCTAGCCCAGATGGCATGTTGGCATGAAGTATATACTGGACATATCCTCTGTTCAGCCTGGTTATCACCATCTTCCTACATTGACAGTAATCAGATTTGGTTTCATTAAATCCAAGCAAGTTTGCAGTGATCTTACCAACATCAGCCTTGCTGGACTCTCACCTGTCGTGGAGTGTGGTGTGTTCTTGTATGCAATAAGGAACCTAGCTACTGGTTTAAAACTTTCCTTCATGGAGGGCAGGGCTTGCTTGAGTATTTGAATGGAACATTTTGCTAATCCATTTGTAGCTGGGTGATGCAGAGCTGATAAAATATGGCACATGCCATTAGTTAGAAATAACTGGAATAACTTTTCAAACAGACTCATTATAACATCAGTGGTTTTGGCTGCTGTAGTGGTTTTCATTTGGATTATTTTTGGTTACTTCCTGTGTGAACATTGCATCTTGTAATGAGCCAGCATAGTCAACATGTATTCATTGCCAGGGTGTTGTAGACTACTCCCATGGTGATAGTACTGCTTTGCTTAATGCATTCTGGTTCTGCTGACAACTACTGCACATCTTGATGACGCTTTTAGTTGATCATTGATTCTGGCCACCACACATATCTTCTTGATGATGCCTTCATCTTTACTATTCTAAGATGACCATCATGTAGCCCTTTTACAACCCTATCCTGCAGCTTGCTGGGAATGACAACCTCAGAATACAGCCTGGGTGATCTCTCAGTTCATTTTGGCACTCACAATAGGGTTTGTCTCCCTCCATGTGATCTGACCAACCTTTCAAAGTGGAAATTATGTTTCCGTCAGTTGAAATTATACTTACCTATGATACTTACCAGGGAGAGGTGGGTGAGGGCAAAATCATGTTTTGAATGATTGTTGTTAGCAGCTGATGAGGGTCAATGCAATCTGCATGAAGGACTCAACTTTTAAAAATACCCATTTTTTTGCTTGGTCTTCCTGATGCATTTTTTTTTTGTAATTAGTTTTTATTACCGATAAGTAATGGTGCCCATATTCAAGTTCAGTCAATTAAATTCATACCAACCAATGTATGAAAATGTCAAAGCAAACACAATTTGAAATCATTGTTTTTTGGTGATTAGACAAAATTGGAAGGGTTGATCTGTAAGATATAAATAACTATTCATTCACATATTTTTTTCCATTTTTAATTTAATTTCTTTTTTCATTTTCAGTGAGAAATGTTTGGAAATATTAACTGCTGGCATGCTACAACAAGTACATTGATCTGATCAAGGAACAGGACCAGCCATGGACTGATTAAGGTCATATGAGTAATGTTTTGTTGTGCAATATGAATTTCATATTTTTATGCATGAGAGCTATCTAGAATTGGCAAGCTATTGAAAAAGTTAATTGGTTTTCCAGGTTTTATCAAAGTACAAATTATCTTGCCACCAAATAATGGAGAAATTATTTCTTTGGTGTCGAAAGCAAAGCTCTTGTATAAAAGTAATATGTTTATGACATAATATTTATGTGTAATTCATGGTTCCAGTTCCAACAATCACGAACCAATGCATTTGTTTTCCAAGTGGAATTAAAATCTTGTCTCACAAACAACTATTAAATATCCATTCTCCAGGGTACTGTACAGATTGCAAGGGTTTTTTTCTTGTAACAAATTCAAAACCTTCAACAAAATATAGTTATATTGATGCAATCAAATTCTGAGATATTCAGGCAAAAGAATTGAGCATGTGGGACATAGCAACAGTAACTAAGGGGGGTTGGAACCATGAATTGCATTACATCATAAGATATCTTGAACAGGAGAGAAAATATGTGTGGGAAATATGTGAATCAAAAGCTGTAGTCCTCTGTGGTAATAAGGAAAACTTAAAATTTTGCATATTTTAAACCAGAATTGACATGACGTCACCCAGGTGAACATAGGGGTCAAGGCTACTCCAGAAATCTGGCCAGAAAATTTTCTAATCTTTTTCTTTTTGTGGGATAAGAATTAGTGTATTTTAGCCAACCTTCAGTATGGGTGTGTGTGACATGCATGTTGAAAAAAAATGGGTAAGGTAAAATTTGGGGCACATTTTTAAGACTACTAAATATATTGAAGTCATAGATAAGTTTTGTCTCAATCATTGTATAAAATGAGATGAGAATATTAAGCTTTGAGTAACAAAAGGCGTAAGTGAAACATAAATAAGTATAAAAAATATTCCTGGTACTGATGAGCAATCAAATTTTCAACTAAAGGAAAAAATTATGTAGTTAGAAAACATTTGGAGAAACATATTATGACATCTGACACTCGATAAACAAAGCAAAGAAGTCATTTAATCCTTTACCGCTGCACTGCTGGGAGATTTTAAAGTCCTGAAGAAAATAACAAAATTTGCTCGATTAAACATTTGTTTACATTAGGTTTAAGTTTTCGAATTTTGGTTTAGTGTGATGGCAACAATAAATCCCTTTTTTACACGCGTTTTATTGGTACGTTCCTTTCTGTTACAACTTGTAAAAACAATGAAAATAGGTACTACAGTTCCATATTCCTAGATAAACATCCCAAAGGCGTCCAAAGGTGGTAAAACGATCCAAAAGCTTTTCCAAAAGCGGTTTAGGAACTATAAAATGTCATAGTACTATGTATGAGATCATATTGGTTATAAATACAAGACAAAAATGGCAAATAACTTACGGATTGTGTGCCTACATTGTGATCACATTTGATTTCCTTTTACAACTTGAGGCCCCTCAGCCACAACATTTAGTCTTTGCTATCACGATTGGGATCATGTAGATTTATTTGTAGGACATTTCAACAATATTTCTTGTCGTAGAAAGAAAGTCTCTTATATTCTTATAAGTTGTACAAAATAGTTTCTCTCGGAATGATTCTAGTGGATTTCTGTACTGCCCTGATTGTGGGACAGAGTCGTACATATAATATTTGACTTTGTTGCAAATAGAATTTTGCTTCTATTTACTGAACATCTCAGTTTTCGGCAGTTGTGTCAAAAATCTTGCATAACTAGAGGTTTATTTGAAAAAGACAATGGTTTTGGGCAGGTGATTCCCCTCTCTCCTCTGCTCCAGTCTTCCCCATTATCAAGCACAATCAACCAGGAATGCAGGCATCATTTAGTAAGGCTCTTGAAGATCTAATCAGAATTTAGAAGGGGATTTTTGTAAAGGGAGGAAAACTGGAGAAGCCAGAGAAAAACTTGAGGCACAGAAGAGAACCAATAATTGATCTTACTCGCATATGACACAGAGTCTGGGGATTGTACCCAAGTTTCATGGTGAGATGTGAGCGCTCTTACCACTACACCACCCATGTTTCCCAAATAAACATATAAACACTGGCAACAGAGTCAGCATGTTTTATGTTATCAGGGAGATTCTTCCAAAGTACAGGTGTGATTATTGCAATAGGACCTAATTATAACCTCAAACTATTTGATATCATCTGAAAGTGAGAACTTTAGAACATTATTTTTGGCCATTGAATTTTAATGATATCCAAACCAAAATGAAATCATTTCCTACTTTAGTATGTGTATTTATGGGTGATTTGTTTTGACCTGTAGAATAGGACTAATCACTTCCATATAATGAAATTTCCTGTCAGATATTTGGCTGCATTGATTTGATCTCCCCACATTCAACTTGCAATAGCAGATATTATAGTGGTCTCAACTGTAATAACAGCCATTGAAATGCTCTGTTTTATACTCATTCATTTGATTTCTGCTTTTTAGGAAATTCCTACAAATGGTAAACAACATTCAAAGGTACTTGGGAAGTAGTTTGAGCTAAGCAATGATGCAATGAGCAGACTTCATTTGATTGAAAAATAATGGTGCATACAGTATCACTTTCATTGGATTGCTAACTTAGAGGGTTCAAGTTACTACAGAAATTATACATTTTTACACCAAAAGGGGCAGCAAATGGGTTTCAAGATTTTTGATGAATCCCACGACTCACTCTAGATGTACTTGGGTTTACAGAATTTTGGCCCCAAAGAAAATTACTGGGACCTCTCTTTAACTACACATGCATGTCCAAGTAACTAAACACACATGTACAAGTAACAAGATATCAAAATTGAAGTGCATTCCCCTAATGCTCAGGCATATCTGTCACTGTCATGGGACGGTCCACTACATTATTTTTCACCGTCATATGAAATCTGCTCTTGCTAACAATAATAATAGTTTTCTATTAGTAGCAATTGTGGTACAAGTACTATCTAAAATTGTGGCAGTTTGTGGTACTATCATTAAGAATGCATCACAGATCAGCACCATGCAAAAATGGTTACATAACAGTATTCATTCACCAGGGTCTTTTGGGGATACGTTCCAATAGCAAATTATCCTGTTGTAAGCTTTCTTTGTTGTCATTGCATATTAGTGCAATGGTGCAATATAGCTATGCAAGAAACATGCTTTCTTTGAATTTGGTAGTATGAAAGTTTAGATGAAGATGGTAACTTTACATGCATCAAACTAACATCCTATCAACACACTACTGACACAAGTGCTACACCAGTCTACCAACAGTCTACATGCCACCAACTTGCAGCAACAACCAACCAGTTGCACTGTGACAATAGAGTGACATCTTGACAGCTCTCTTACCGAGCATGACATTCTACACACACTGCAATTTTGTGCTTTAACTATTGCTACTGCTCATTTGTAGTCTTTGTCTGAACTTTTAATCTACCTATGTAGTTACTGATACTTGGTATTCCACATAGTAATTGTTCACATTATGCTCAACTTTTGTATACTAACAACAATCTACAGCAAAATACTTTCCTCTGGGTTACTTCTGGATTCAATCAATACAGGATACAGGTAAATCATAAATGGATAGAAGGTGTAATAGCAAACATATATTTTTCTCACTTGTTTCAAGTAGTTTTTTAAAAATTCTTAAAAATCTCACAAAAAAATTATAATCCTTTAGTCCTATTGGAGCACCTATACACATCACATGCATGGACCTTTATACCTGATAAAGTCTTCTTCATTAGTATTCAAGTGATCTTTATACTATATATAAGAATACTGATGAGGATGACTTTATTAGAAATACAGGTGCATCCAAGTTTAGATTGAGACCTCATCAAGGTCAGTGTCAGATACAATCTCTGACAACCCACTAAATCACATCAACTAGTGCTCCAGTCTTGACTTTGGCATGCTACCTTCAATACATGGGATTCTCTTTTGAACTGATTGACTTTTGTGGTGTGTATGGTTGCTCTAATTAGAAGTTTTATGAGTTTATGAGATCTGAAACCACTTGGCTATGCCTTGTGCTTTTATACCTGATAAAATGCTTCTACTCCTTTTTTAAACACTACATAAACCCCCTTAAAATATGTGAATTTGTAATAAACAATTAAAAAGGTGAAACAGATAGAAAATGAGTCAAAACTATAACACCTCATATAAAAATTGATCTTGCTTCTCTTCCATTTTTTCTCTCTTTCTGCTTAAGTATTTTCTTTGCTTTGTGCTGTCATTTGGCTGTAGGTTTAGTAACCTAGTCAGACGTTTCATTTCACGATATAAGAAAGAATAGCATGCCCACTTCATGCTTCTCTGTAAATCTGGGATGTAAAAGAACTACTGTACAACAAAGACTTATGAGGCTAAGAACTGGGTGTTGATTTGACAAGAAGTGATTTAGTCATGGGAACAAGATGTACTCAAATTGCCAAGTTGTAGAAGTTGTCAGGGATGAGAAAGTGCAGCTGAAGGAAGCATTTTGGAAAGATCCTTTGATGTGACTGATAAAGGTACATCCGAAGACCAGTGTGGACCAACATTCTATTCCCATTACCTGTATTGTGTATGGTGTTTCCAGGAACAGGAAAAGCAGCCAACAGCACCACTGGTGAAAGATTAAAGTAACCAGCCTGGAAAGTTATCTAAATCCAGAGAGGATTGAAAACCATTTCAGTCTTTGTTACTGCTGAAGAACTGATGAAGTGACTGGCAAAGGTACACTAAGAGGAGAATGGCAACCAGCATTCATATATTTGTATGGTGTTTCCAGGAGCAGGAACAGCAGATGACAACACCTCTATTGAAGAGTTTGATAAAGTATTTGACCAATCAGGAAGAACAGGAATTCCATCCCTATTGCTTACAAGAAGTTTACATGAGCATGAAGAGCAGCTGGCAACACCACTGCTGGAGGCTAAGATTAGATGACTGGTAAACCTATATCCAGAGCTCATTGAAGATCATATCTATTCCCATTATTTGTATGGTGTTTCCTGGAGCAGGAAGAGAAGCTGACAACACCACTGTTGTATGTTCTGATAAAGTGACTAGCCAATGTCAATCTAGAAAACAGTGAATACCATTTCTATTCTCTACTAAGTGTTTGGTATTTCCAGTAACAGGAAGAGCAATTGAATTAGCTGCTGCTGGAGGATATGATAATGTGACTGACAAGTCCTAATACAACACAGAACCCTCTGAGTGGTGGCAGGACAAGGCCCACAACTACATTACGTCCAACATCACTCTTCATTACATCCAACACCCAGTAACATACAGAAGTTTTCTTGGAAAACCCATGAACTATTTAATATTGAAGTTAATTACAATGACATAAAGCACTGCCATTAACCATGACCATCCTGTCTGATTCAGAGACCAAAGGAAGATGATAGCCATCCCTGATTTGTCATAATATTACTGATGGTCCCCAATATGATGTCAAAACAATGAAGCAAGTACCGGTAGCCTACAAAGGCAAAGATGGTGTAGCATTATGGTACTCACCTGTCACCAGCCTCTAAGACAAAGACACTATTGCAAAAGGCCCCTTCTGCCTCAATGCTAACCTACAGTATAAAGTAGAGTGCAAAGACCCACTGGAGACCCACTGTTGGGCTGTTATACCATCCTCATTTCAAGTACTTCCAAGTACCACAACATTGCTTTCTATTCCTTTCCTTTTGTTTCCTTCCTCAAGCTGATATATCTTTTTAAGTGATGTTAATACTTAGCAAGATAAAAAAAAATATTATGGAAGTTTCCATACTTTCACTTTTCTTGTTGGCTAAGATAAAATAATATAGAAATAGCACCAGATTTAAAAGTATAAACTTTATTGCAAAATCATCGGCAGGTTTAAAACATAGAACATAGAAGCTGAGACTGAAATAGTACATGAGAAGTATGTTAATTAGATGTATCTAGTGATACAACTCTGGAAATGTTCATAATTTGTTGCATTGACAGAAAGCATGGAGACATTTGACACATGTTTCACATCAACTGTGTATTTCAAATAAATACAGAGAATAATTACGTCATGTCCCAAAATACCTTTCAGTCTCAGCTTTTATATTCTATGTTTTGAACCCAACAATAATTTTGCAATTGAATGTGTATTATAAGTATAAGAAATCGCATGGCCTTGAGTACAATTTGGAAAGCAATAGGTACGAGTAATGTTTACTATATGTTGGCTATTAATTCCAAATTGTATGAGAAGGTTGTGTGATTTTGTATTCATAGTTCACTGAACAAAATTTCATAATGACGAGTATGTCAAAGCCTTCATCTGTCTCTGGCCGATTTTCTTCCACATATTCTAATTAAGGACACTCAAATTTGCCAATGTTGGCTGTGTTTAGCAGTGTTTCCATAGGGACTTAATTGATACCCCTATGGAGTACCTACTGTATTAAAGCTCTAATTGTACTGTCTCGACCAGTCAGAATCAAGAAATTTTGTTCACTGTACTATAATGATATTTACACCAAATTTAAAAAAATGTTGTATGGTTGAAGAGTTTCAATCATCAAAGCTGAGGCCAAATAGTGTTCTGGGTAAACAGTCAGTGAGGATAATATTATACATATTACAGTTTTGCAGCTATTGAACAAGCAAAGCATTCACTCTTTGTGAATTTGTATGTATGTAAACACACTCAAAATACCCAGGATATTGACTACCAAGAAAACCTCTTGGTCTTAAGCTTTGATGATCTAACTTTTTCAACCTGACAACATAGTTTTTAATTTGGTATACAGCTATTTAAAAAAAAAACGTTGAATACTGAATACTGCATACTGAATAGTGCACTCCAAAGCCAAAGGGCATTGTGGGTAAATCATAAATCTGAAATAAAAAATAAATGCACGCCATTTGCTACTAAATTGTTTCGGATGGAATGCACTAAAAATAAAATAAATAATTATTATTTATTTTACTTTAGACAATATTACATGACCCAAAATGCATTTTGGTCTTGGAATGCACTATTCAGTATGCAGTATTCAGTATTCAACGCTTTTTGAAATAGCTTATATATGTTGTGTTAAAATTGTTGAACATATTTTATGAATTTTGAATGCAATTAATGTTAAAATGTTTAATGCAGTTTTAAATTTTTGTGTTAAACTGACAAATCCACCAAACATATTTTCATCTCTAGATGACCATACTAGTGTACTCAAATTGAAACTTGAAAGTAAACAATTCCTGTAAATAACTGAAAAGATACCTGCAATATGCGATATATTCAAGTGTGGTGGTCTTGATGCAAATTGCAGTTAAAATGTCTTTATAAAAGGCAAAGAAACATGAACATGAAGCACAAATTATATAAAGCCATCACAGTTTAGAGCACCTTATCAAAATGAGATGCAGCTCACTGTTGGACATTGTACAAGATACAGTCCAACACAGGAATGTGTCAGATATATTATTATGGACTGGATGATGCAATCCACTATTGGACATTCAAGGAAATGCAGAATACAAGTGCAAAATATGTAATTATTTCCAAATACTGGAATGGCAGCCATTTCTGGCACTACTGCAAGGTGCAGACGAGACAAAAATGCACAAAACATTACAAAACTGAAGGAAAGCATCAAGACAAGGTGACTCCAGTGGAAATGAATGCTTAATCTGCCATTCTAAAGCAGTGCCAAAACAAAATATGGTTTTCAATTACCAATCTACATAGTATTACCTAGAAGCAATCCAGTGATGACTTCCATCAAAGACCAGTGCTCAAAAATGGACATCAGTGCCAGTATCACCCGTGGTTTTTAGGGATCAACACAAGCTAGGGTACCCAACCCCTGGGGAGTGCTCTATTAACTAGTAAGGGTGGCTATTGGTACTGTCAGAATTATTTGTAGGATTTCACATAAAATAAAGCCTGCTCCAAGATTTTGGACTGTCTGGATGGGACTATCAAAGAGATCAAGTCACCTTACATTCAAAAAGTATCAAGATGGAACAAAGAGGAAGTTCAAAACAGTGCCATTTGAATGCCATGAACAATTCATAAAGCTAAAAGAAAGAACAGATCCAATGATGGTCTAGAAACACCTTGCTTCTCTCCTGTAATCGAAATATTGGAGAGACGTCAATGTATACAAGCACTGAGTCACTGTAAGCATCAACAGAGTGCAACATCAAGAACAGAGGAAATTAACATAAGTTATGAGGAACATACCTGTTACCACGCTGTTTGTTGGTGTGTTAAAGCCATAGAAAAAGTTATTTGGCTCCAATATTTCTTGCCAATAACCTATTAAAAACAAATGCCAAAAGAACAAAACCTTAAATGATGGCAGTATTTTATAACATGAAAACTATAACCTTTATACTTAAGTACACTGTAGTATGGTCATCCTCACACTTCATTACTTTCAATATAGATATTCATTCATTTTATAATCTCTACTCAATCAAATGTTTTTCTGTTAGTCTATAACACATGGATCTTCAAGGATACTTTGTGAAGCAGTGTATCCCTCAGAATGCAGATTTAGGAAGGTCTACTTTTACACAAGTTCACTAGTGATATTTTTCAATATTTGTTGTGATGCAAGAAGATGTTGATGTATGAGAGAATTCCACAAGCGTGAAGATTGATGCACCAAAATACGATATTTTCTTTGATAGTAGAAAATAGAACAGAACCAGATGCAGGGAATCTGCAATTGACAACCCAAAATACAAGGGATGTAGACTGCATTTGAAGAAAATGAAGCAGGACCAGTTAGCTAGAAAACTATAAGAGAGAAGCCCAAGCAGGACGATAGATGGTATGACATCCTTTCCACTAAAACCTCAAGAAAGCAAGAGTGAAGGTAATCTTTCAGTTAATCTGTACACAAAACCACTCACCACATGACGTCCCAGGTAGTTCTGATGCAAGAAATTGAGACACCACAACGAAGGTAGTCCATCAGAGGGAATCCAGAACATAAAGATAGATGGTCTGAAATCTTATGCACTCCTGTTTGTTGGGTGTTACAAGGAAATGAGACAGTGCAAGAAGGGTGACAATGTTTAGGGGGGAAGCCAGAGCATGATGTAATGAAAGGCTGTGCTTAACAAATAATCACCAATAATGGACCAATCAGCACATAAGTACTATCCAAACTTTATGATAACAAACTATATGGCACACAATCTCCAAGTATTTCTTATACTGGTATACTTTACTGGTACTAAAATATTCATGGTACTTCATAATTAAGCCTTATTAGTAATTGTTATCATAAAGGGGTTTGATGTTCTTTTAACATACATTGGTATCTGGATATCCATTTTTGAGAATGACTAGTTCTGCCTTTAATCAAATAATTAGTTATTTATTTAATGAAACCTAAATATATATTCAGTATGTCATCACATACAGCAGGTTTGCCTGTAGAACCTCTGAGTTGATTACAGACTTGACGGCTTTGTCTACCAAAGTTGCTGTCTTTTGAAATATGACTTTTTGCTCAAGTACTGTGCCTTCTTTCTGTAAGGCTAGCAATTTTTCCAAAGACTTGCCTGAGCAAATACTGCATCTCCTTATTCTTAGTTGCTGTGCAATTGTCAAAGCTAAAACAGACTTAGCACAAGTCCCATCTTCAATCTTGTCTTTCTTACTGCTTTGAGACAAGGCTTGAGCATCAAACAAATTCATTAATTACGTAATAGAGTTAATATCATTAATTATTTTAATGCCAATTAAAATTCTCAGATAAACAAAAAATATCCAAAAAATAAAACTATTACGCCATGACATAAAGTAAACTTTATTTTCAAATACTTTAGAATTAACCTTGAACTAACCTTCAAACTAAGAATTACTCATGGTTGAAGTAATGCTGAATATATTTTGTATAAATTCAGCATATTATATTCCAAATATATGGTTAGATTTGCTATTACACCTTGTATCCCATTATGATGTACCTGTATCCTGTATTGATTGAATCTAGAAGTAACCCAGAGGTAAGTATTTCACTGTAGACAGGTGTTAGTATACAAAAGTGGAGCATAATGTGAGCAATTACTATGTGCAATACCAATCATTAGTACCTACATAGGTAGATTAAAAGTTCAGACGAACACTACAAATTTGCAGTAGCAATAGTAAAAGCACAAAACGGTAGTGTGTGTAGAATGTTTTGCCCAGTAAGAGAGCTGTCAAGATGTCACTCTATTGTCACAGTGGAGCAGGTTGGTTGTTGTTGCAAGTTGGCGGGATGTAGACTGTGGGTAGACTGGTGTAGCACTTGTGTCAGTAGTGTATTGATAGGATGTTAGTTTGTTGCATGTAAGGTAAGTGTGGTCAGGTGGTAGTACATGAGAGTTGAGCATGAAGTGAGCAATTACAATGTGGGAAACCAATCCACAAATGAGCTGGTAATCTTCCAACAAAGAATGCAGGATATATTTCAGATCTTGATCGTGTAAAAGCTGGCACCTTGAAATAACCCTTAGGTTTTTTAGAAGGCAATGTCATCAGGTTCAAATGCTGTACACAACAAAACATAATAAGAGATTGTTTGGGTCTCTTGATTTCTGGGTTTTGTCATATTCTCCAGTTTCATGCTTCTATAAAACCATTATATTAGATTCCAATTCAATTTGTTTAGAGTGCCCTCTACAATAAAATCAATTACAATTGGTAGTTTTTTACCCCCACTATTACAAACATGACAGCAGCTATTTGTTTCACACCACTAATAATACTCAAGGGAATGACTTGTGGTATAAAATGAAAACACTTGCCCATACAAAGTTGATCCATTGTGATGCATTCCCATGGTAGTAATATATGTTTGATTATGATGCAATTATTTGTCCCTCTAAATTGAAGTGCTTGTACCACAAACTTATTCACTGCATTCGTAATTACTCATGAACCATTTTTTGGCTCATGTGTAATTGATATGGAAACTGTTATTGTTGTTGTATTTGCTTATTACCTTTGCACATTTCATGGGAAACACAATTTGAGGCAGCTTTTGGCTATTTCTATAAGCATTCATTTCTTATCTACTGGAAGAAATTGTCATTATCTTCTAAGAAGCATATCTGTCCCCCCTACCTTCCCCCCTAAATTTACAGGGAATGCTCTTCATTGGAGGAGGGGGGTTGGGGGAGTGTGTTAGCAGGCTATTTCTTAACTTAGCACTCGTGTAATTTGAAGTGCAAATTGATATTGCTGATAGTACAAAGAAATTGCCTCATATTAACCAAGAAATGTGCAAAAGCTTCCCAAGTATCTGTTAAATGTTCTTTGCCATTATGAGTCGTAAAAGAAAAAAAGAAAACTTGTAAATTTTTGCTCGTACTTTCATAACTGCCCACTTGACATGACAGTATTTGTCTACCTGGGCACCCTGTGGTTTATTCCATACAAGCTAAAACAGGATCAAATAATCCAAATTGCAAAGTCTATTATTTACTCAAATGCTTTTAATTGATTATTACTTTCCATACCAGCAGCCTAGTATCCACTTTTTTTCTCAACAACTTCAGAATTTTTCATCAACAGACTGCTTCTCACAGAAATAACTACTCATTTAAAGTACATTCTAGACACTTGGACCCTGAAAATAACTTTTAGACATGTGTGTGCAGCAGTGAGATGGTTTGTCTCATCAATTGAATTCAGATTTGAGTCCCACCGGGCTCTGTGTTGTATGTGAGTAGAGTTGCTTGTTGGGTCTCTCTGTGCTTCAAGGGGTTTTTCTCCAGATTCTCTAGTTTTCCTCAAGCTCCCTCAACAAAAATCCCCTTTTAAATTCCAATTTGAATTTCAGTGGATGAAGAGGCACTCTGTCTGTGGAAAGCCACTTTTCACTTTTCATCTGAAAAAGTGCGGGGAAAAAACTTGGGAGAGTGCGGAAATTTTAGCAAATAGTAAGGAAAAATGCGGAAATGCTAATTTGCATATTATTATTTATTATAAATATTATTTTGATTATAGTAATTATAATTAATTGTAAAGTTCCCGCTAAATTCACTATATTTTTATAGAGGCATGTGATTGGATGCTTTTTAGACCAATCAAAACCGTTTATAGAATTAGAACTAGTTCCCAGGCCACTGAACTAACTTGAGGAACGCCTGGCAGATTATTGTCAATCGGCGAAAGAAAACAACATTTTACAGTCGATTTCCAGTTCAAAATGCGATGAATTCCGATGAAAAATTTGCTTATTTGAAGAATTATTGTGTATCCAAGAACATTGTCAACAGGTTTTCAAGTTTTTCTGTATTTTTCTGGCAAAAAGTGCGGAAAATGTCTAAAAGTGCGGATAACGATAAATAGTGCGATTCGGTGCAATTTTGGGTGCATTTTTCAGATGCCCTGACTTTTAAATCTCGTTCATTATTTATACTTTTCATTGCCATCCATTTATGAGATGGGTCTCACCTACAGTGGGTGTATCATTCAAATTTTGGCCGGGCAATTAAGTACTTGAATAATGTAGAGGTTTTGCAGACAACTATTTCATAAATTGAAGCAATACTCAAGAATGTCAAACACAAGAAACAACAGATTTTCTGTATTTATTACCACAACAATTTTTGAATTGTTAATTCAGGGAAATAATTTTTATTTCTATTTCTAAACTCAGAATATCTAAGTAATCAAATTTGGATAATAAGTAAATAAATTTTTTATTGACTTCTTCCAAAATGTTATATTAATATTTTTTTATTCATGAAAAGCCGACAAAACCCCACTAGTGAATAGACAACAGCACATAGGCTTCTTTCCAGCTCTTTCTCCATAATGTACTACAAGTTATGATTATAGCTTAGTGATTATCATAGGTTGCAGTTTCATATCAGTCCATATACAGGGACAACAGAGTACATTTTAAAGCTAAGGGTGGGGCTAGTATGCAAATTAACGGCAAAAAATGGGGGGTGGCTAAGACTATCAAATATTCAAGACCATTATGCAAAACCAAAAGAGTTGAGGGGCTAAGCCCCCCCTGGCTCCACCGTCCCTGACATAAGACATAAGGTACGAGATAAGTTGAAATTATGAGCAAATTCAGAGCAATTCAAAATTTACTGATCATGCTGCAAGGAACTGTGTCTGAATCACTTTATAGCAGTCTGTAAAACAGGAAGTAAACAATTTCTCTCTACGAGCTATTCACTATTACAATTTTAAAGCAAAGTTTTTTCTAACTTAGTGTACCTAATTAGCACATTCTGGTAATTGGAGCTAATTCAAAATGGAGTCTGTGTGTGAAATTGTGAAGGGACACAATATTTCAATGGATTTTCATAGGTATTTTTAGTCTCATTGGTACATGTTCCTCGTAGATAATCTCTCCTGTTCAGGTTGTTTTTGTGATGTGCATTATTTAATTCTTATTGATTGATCCTATCACGATGAGTAATAAAGGCATGGCAGCCAGCCATGAAACCCTTCCACCACCCCCACCCATACAATATGTTCCCTGTCACTATTGAGAAATAAAAATGTTGAGACAAGGGGGAGGGATGAAGTACACATACCAATCATTACATTCGTTTGAGGCATGCTACAAATGACTTGGTTAGTAGTAATAAGACCAAAATATTTATCCTGAAGTTATGGTCATTCAAACAGGATAAACTTTGCATGAACTTTCCATATTCATCTTTTCCTGTGAAGTGAATAGTAACCAAATGCAAGAAACTGAGAATTTGTCTCATCAACCATGTGAAATAAGCATATAGCAACTTGCACATTTTTGATTGTCTTTGCATACCGTCAAACAAAAAATGAAAACTTGTGAATAACAAGGCGCAACAAGGACTCTTCCACTTTAAATGGACAACACTGTCTTGGCCATGAAATCAAATATCAACCTACAGTACTTTGTTTTTGTTTCTTATGTCCAAGCTTCGCTAGCATGCCTCAAATGAATGATCACAAACAACACACACACACTTTATTACATTGTCTGTTGTCCTTGATTTGATTGGAGAGATAAAGTTAAACCCAGTTGTAATTGACCAAGGTATAGAGGGATTTTACTTCAAAATAAGACCACCCTTATCCTCTACTGTTTACTAGCCAAGGAGATTAGCAATGAATGATTTTTCCTCAATTTTCCGGTATGCCATTTAAAACCTCTAGTAAAATCCCTCAACGTAGATTGAAATTTGATGATAAATTTTAGAAATTGATGCATTACCAAAAACTGTTGAAGTTTACAAGTTTTGGAATTCTCTTTGAAGACACGAAATGCCAGTACAATTGGAGATCATACTTATACAGACTTCAATATTTATTTCAAAGTCAATGATGGCACTTGTAAAAATGCTTTATGGTCAATTGCAACTGGGTTTAACTCATATTTGGAGGGGTGGGGATCAACTTAAGGTGGGGGGAGGGGTTCATGCCTCATACTGGGGGGAGGTGATCACTTGTACTGGGGGGAGGGGAATACAATCAAGGGGGGAGGGGAATAACATCATGGGGGGTGGGGGATGTATACTTCTTAGGGGGAGGCAAAATCGTGTTGCCTTTCTGGGAGGATATATTTAACATGCACTTTGTGTCTTAGAATTTTCAGGCAATAATAATGAGGGACTTATGATCTGGAGGTAAGAATCTTGGTGTTTTGCTGTTTTAGACTTAGAATTTTTGAAGTGAGTGTGTGGTATGATGAGATTTTGGACTTAGACATTTTTTAGCTTTGGAATTGTCTGTCTTGTATGTTGTCGGTGTTGTGTTTGAAATAAAATTTAGTTTCAGACTTGGTGGTATTCCTGTGTTTTTTAATGAAGTCCATCTTTACCCTCTCCACGCCCTTCTGGCCCTTACAAAAAAAATATCTCCCCGTGGCCCTACCAGTACCAAGTCTCACTACCCCGGTAGACCTGGACCAGGCAGTACTTACTGTCCAGACAAGAGTCATCTTATGAAACCATAACCAGGCGGCTGCTCCGATGGTGAAGATTATCGATAAGGACATCAGACTCTGAACCCCCTACAGGCTCATGAAAGTACCTTGACGGTAAGCCAGCCTTTATACTGAGAGGGTCAGTACAAGTAGGAGACTTATAGAAATAGCCATACCTCACTACCCATAGGTTTTACTGCACAACAGTGATGTATATCTTAGAGTGGTGTGATCAATAAGCTCAAGGCGGTATTCAGACTCCCATAAAGTGTACGTGATTTAATATCAAGCCTGGTTTGCGAAGACTAAAATAACGAAGTTTCTAGGCTACTAAACTTGTGACAAATGAGCTGGTCTATCCCGAAAAGGAAACTACCACCATGCAATTCAATATGAAAAGCTAACCTAGATTTTTAACCCTTCAACATTAAATTTATGCTTCCCTAGAGGACTAAGGCCTATAATGTATTCAATTAAATATTCATGTATTCTGAGACTGCTAAGGGACTGGGTCTATGAATGTGTTCAATTGAATATTAATATATTCAACCTGCTAAGGGACTGGGTCTAATTTATTCATTATTCAATATTAGTTTATTCAATGTCTGCTAAGGGACTGGTCTAAATATTAAGTTATTCAAGGTCTTCTTAGGGGACTTATTTCCACTTAACACATTTGACCATCTTGGCCTCAATCAATCTATGTGACTGTGCCGTTACAGCCAAAAATTCTATTCAAGTAGCGAATCAAGTGACTTTATTAATTTGGTTGAAACTAATTCAATATCCTTTTTTTATGCTGTTACGAGTCAAAATTACTAGAGTGGATTTTGTAGTCTAGAAAAAAAGCCAGCAAAGTGCATAGCTGTATGTTTTGAGGTCAAATAAGCTTTGCCAAGAATGTAGTTCTATTATGTTTGTTGATCATGCAAGAAATGATTGTTGAGTCTCCTCAGCCAGAGACTCATGGCTAAAACACATGATTCAAGATCAATTTGGAATTTACAATGATACAAAATCCACTCTCGTAGTTGATTTCTAAGGGACGTGGCCTATGGTTATTATTGGACATATTTCTTTAAGTCTCTTGTGCATCTATCTCAAACAAGGCCATGTAGGATGCTTTCAAGCCAAATTAGATTTTGAACTTTTTCAAATTCAGATAATTTTTATGATCCATTTGCGAAGTCGATAAGCCTGGGTTGACATGGTTGCACAGTAAAGTTTAAGAACAATTTTAAAGGGAGTCCTATCCTAGCTTAATGTCTTAGTGTTACTTCTTAACTTGTATGACTTTTGAACTGTTCCTAAGTTTATCAAGTTATTTTTCCTAGACTCAGCTTTTCCACCAGCAAAAAACTTCTCAACAGAAGTAAAAGTACCGTAAAAGATTGACATAATGAATTGCAAAGGTTTTTTTTCATCCATAAATTTTTGAGCAACTACACTACATGCATCAATATAAACTGTTCAGTTAAATTTCACAATATATTTTCATGGCCAAGTTGGTATTTTGTGACAAGTTTCAAGTATTTGCCAATGTTTAAGTCACTGATCATGAGTATTTGATTTCAAAATGTTTCAATTTCGGACAGCTTGTGCATATATACAAGTGCTTTGGACATAATAATTCATAGTAAAACAACTCTTGGTTTTACTTGTATAGTTGCATTTCATTCTTGATTGTGAGGTATGGTGTTTGGACGCCATTCTCTGATGGCTCACCTTATCCTCTATTCATTCATTTCCCATTTGCCTTATTTGGCTTGGGTTTGTTTGTTTGCACTTTTAGAGTATAATTTCATGATTGACTGCACAGCTGAATTTGTTCATATTAATCATTAAATCTTAATCTTTTGTTGATCAAAAATGTTAGTTGGTGATTCTGATTTTTCAATTTTCAAATTTGATTGCAAATTTTAAGTTTTGTGATATTCACAGGTTGAAAAGGTGATGCACATAGTGTAGTGTAGTTGCTTTCTCTAATTTTTCAATGCCCTCAATACCATCTTAGCTTGATGATAGTCATTTTGGCTCAAATAATTCAATTCATTTATTAACTTGGATGAATTAATTTTTTTCGAAACAATTGCAAATTTTGCCAACAAAATGTAATTTTTATAGGAATCATACTTTGGATTTTGCCAATAATTTTTTTTTAAATGTTGTATGATAGCAGATTTAAGTAAGACCTCAGTTTCTGAAAATGGGTAAGATTTGAAGATATATTTTGATCAGTTTTGTGTTTACTCAATATATTACTGCAGGATACCAGTTCTTTTCATTAATAATTTTCAAGTTGAATTATTTTTGAATTATTAATCATAGTTATTTTGTTTCACAATTTTTCTTTTCTTTTTCATTTCTTTCTATTTTTCTTATAATTTTTGGATGGTATTCATTCATTCAAATTTTATTCAATTTTGCGAACATTTTTAGTAAAAATAATTGTCAGGAATTTATTTAGCAGTATTTTTAGAATTTAGAAAAAACTGAGGTCTTATTTTGCTGGTGAAAAAACTTATTAAATTACAATCCTATGATAGAACCTTGTACATCAGTCTAGCCGAACATCATTCTACTTAAGATTAGATCACCTAGAAATGATTCAACTCCTAGTCTTCCCAGGCTGATAATCTACTTTATGGAAGTCTGAATGGTGTCTTATACACACCTATTGAGCACATCACCCCAAAGTATCACTGCTGTACACACCCATGAATAGTAAGATATGGTTATTTCTGCTCCTACTTGCACTAACCTTCACAGTGACTGGCATTTACACCATCAGCGCACTAACATGAAATCTGCAGAGGACCATCACCTGGTGTCCTTACCATCAACCTTCATCACCGGAGCAGCCGTCTGATTACAGCCTCAAGGTAAGACTCTGCCGAGAGCAGCAATGTTGTACCGCCTTTAATGGTTTCCTGGTCTGGTGGAGCAGCTTCTGTTTGGTACTGGCAGGACCTCGTGGGAGGTATCAAGTGTATTTAATTTTTCTGGTGTATAAATGATAATGATATTAGATATAGGAGAGTGTTTCTTCTGACTAGCAGAGTTCTCAGTAAAATTATAAGCAAAGAAATGAAATCAGTAGCCAGTTAGAATGAAAATTAAATCAGTGCCAGCACCATGAAATATTCCTTGGATTTGATCAACCAAGAATTTCCTCATGTTTTGTAACTCTACTGAGAACTCTTGACTAGTCTGCAAAATGTGTTAATGATTTGGTATAGTAATCTTTGAATTGAATGTCCAATTGAATGTTAGTCTCCTAGTGAAACACTCTCCTATATCTAATATCTGTGGATAGAGGACTGGCCTTCGACCTATTTCATAATGACATCAGAGGTGAAAAATGAGAGAGATTTAAATTATTTTTATAATTTTTTCTGACTTTTTAATCAGATTTTGAAATCAGAAAAAGTTGATGGTTTTGGTGTATTTTCTTTTCAAAATAGCAATTTATTTTGGTTGATGATGTCATAATGAAATAAGTCACTAAATAAAAGTATTATCTTTTGAAATAACAAATGGTTTTTTTTCATATCAAAATTAATGAAAAAATTATTACCATATGATTTATGGCATGAACTATTTTCAATAACCTATATTGTGGTCATTGGAATTTTGTTTTGTTGTTGTCTTGACCTTTAAAAATAGGATTTTTTATAAAGCTTAACTTCTAAAATAATGAAGAAAATTGACTTTTAATCTAATCTAATTTGGCCAGTCCTCTACCTTTTTTTTTTTTTTTTTTTTGGAAATTTCTCGATTTTTTGTTTGAAAATTCTGTTCTTTCTTTTGAAATTCCAACATATAGCCTATGAGAGATTTTTGAATTTAATTGAAGTAGCTTTTTCCTTTGTCATTTCATTGAAAATTGTTTTCAATTTTAAAATTTTCTAGACAGCAAAAGAAAATGTTTAAAACTTCAAATTCCCTCTTCATGCTATATGTTGGAATTTCCTAGAATATAATTTGATTTTTTCTTATTTTCTTTTCTTTTTTTTTTTCACTGTATCTTTCCTATTTTTCTTTTTTTTTTCTTTTTTAAATCCCTAAGCCTAAAATTTGATGATTCTTAATGCCAATTTGATTGTTTTGAAATCTATAGACAATCCTTTTTTAAAATTCCTAGATATGTGTTCTAATTTCCTGTTTCATTTTTTTTGTTTTCAGCATTCAATCCTTTTCCTGGTAGATATATCACAGCTTCTTATCTTCAGTACTGATTGACTGGATCTTGATGTTGCTGCATCATCTGACAAGGCTTTGCAGCACAACAGCTTGCTTGATGTGAGTATGACAGAACTGTGACACCTGAAAAGACAGAATGGTGCAATTAAATCTCTGACAATTGTTTGCAAACAGTTTCAATGATCCAGGAGCAATCATCTTGGTTGTTCCTTTTTGTACAATCTCTATGATAACATATCATGGAATATTCCACTCATCACTTGTATTTTGTTAGTAAACACACTCACCTAAAGGCTCATGTGTGTGTCCTGGAAAATCCCTGGGGGTGTACTCCCTTTGTTCAAGTGGCAGTCCTCATAAGGACCTTGAGTTTTCAAAACAGACTGCCAATAGACCTTTTTTTGCTTTCCCATTTCAGACCATATAACAAAATGAGCAAGGAACTGGGTCCAAGTTGCAAAAACTAATTTAATTAAGGTTCCAGTAAAATAGCAACATATAACAAGCTTAATGTCCAAGTTTCAGGATGTTTGACCTTATAGACAATGTTATGAGCATTCAAACTCTGCCAAAATTATAAAGAAATGTATGGTATCCAACCAAACCAAACCATCCAGCCACACATACATTCTCTTTCCTTTAAGAAATTTTCGAAATTTCATAATTTCATTTCGGTTTGCCCAACCTTAAGAGGGTAGCACTTACATGTAATAGAGGCTTTGCAGGAACAATTTAATCTGGTCTAATCTGATTGACATGAGAAATAATTCAGGTTTCTAGGAGAAAAAGACTCTATTGATGTGCCTCCTGTGATGGCTGCCATCATGTGATGGTGCAAAGCCTCTATAGCCAGTGGCTAACAAACCTGTGGCCCTCGCTACATGATTGAATTGGAATTTAGAAGTTGATTTTTGCAGAGGAAGGAAAACCAAAGAAACCAGAAAAAACCCTCTAAGCAAAGAAGAGACTGTACTAGAAACTCTACTCATATATGCCACTGAGACTCAAACCCAGGATGCATTGGTGAGAGGTGAGTGTTCTCATTGCTACGTCACCCATGCTTCCCATTTTGTTATTAATCCAAACTTCCTTCAACCTTTCAATTCTTACTCATTTTCATGTTTTCTTTCTTATCATGGGGTTTGTTTGTGAATTAAATCTAATTTGAGAAACTTGTTTCCAGTCCCCTACTTGTTTTGTTACCGGCGAATAAGATTTTTTTTGCATTGCATCCATATTCATGTGTCTTCTCATGGGCAACTGTCAAACAAAGAACTGATACTCTAGGGAATGAAACATGGTCTGGAATGGGAAAACATTACCCTCAAGCGAAAAGATCTATACAAAGACAGTACCCCCTCCCAGCCTGGGTGGAAAATACAAGTGAGCTGTGAGATATTCCATGGTATGCCACTCAAAACCATTGTTTAACTAGCATGTATCCAAAAGCTCAACTTACATGTCTGTCATATAAGGACTGGCCAGAGCTTGACAGCATCAATACATTCAAATGTGGCTTGACTAAAGTAGCTGACAAGCTGATGGAAACAAAAAAACAATATTGTTAATCATTATGTTTTGAGATGTACATGTATTAGTTTGGATTAATAACAAAAATACTACAGTGTTACAAAATACTCCAGTTTAGAGTTCTCTGTTGCTCAGGGTTAGCCTCAATTTTGTGTAGAATATCATGTGTTCCATTGAAGGTCCTTGGAAATTCAAAGTGTTTGTATTGTTGAAGTTGTGCATTCTTTACTTTACCATTGTAATCAAGGAACACAGCGGTATTGTAAGAATTGGAAAATGGTCTATTACAGCAGTGTTTGGTAGAGGGGCAAGATGTAAAACAATCAATCTTGAAAGTACTTAGTGACATCAGTTTCAAACCCTTGAATATATTGCAACTATAATGCATTAATATACATACCTGATGATCAGCGATAAGCTGCCCATGGGAATATCATAAAGGAACCAAAGAAACTGAGCAGAGCTTGACAGCATACATTCATATGTAGCTTGACTAAAGTGACTGACAAGCTGGTGAAAACAAGAAATTAATACCATTTAGCAAAATGTTTTCATAACATGGATCACAAACAGTGCAAAATACAGTAACCTGGCAATCAACTGCCAGTAGCCACCTTCTATTGGGGGAATACGATAATTGGCAATACTGTACTTGTACTTTAATACTGTCATGTTCAGCAGTGGGGTGGGGCCCCAGGGGGGACGTTATGTGAAAGGGGTGGAGATGCTTGTCATGCCTTTTAGGGGTTAATTTCTATTTGTTACTTTTTAGGGTGTTAAAACAAACAAAAAACTAATTAAAATGTGGCAAAATTAGTATCACTTTGGTACCATGGTGGCATAGTGGTTTACCGCTCACCCTGTGGCCTGCGTTAAAGCCCCAAGCTTGGGCTGGATCATATGTGAGTTGGGTTTATTTGATGTGTTGTTCTCTCCCTTGCCATGAGGGTTTTTTCTCCAGGTTCTCCAGATTTCCTCCCTCCATAAAAATCAACATGTTGTAAATAGAGAATGTAGTGGTAGTGTGTGTGGAGTGAACCTCAATATTTCCAACAAGCATCCCCGCCCTTTCATATATGTGAATCCCCCTACCAGGGGTGGGGTGAAAACAACCAATGACATCAGTTTCAAACCCTTGAATATTTGCCCAATATACATGCAATACATTAATACATACCTGCAATATCAATTGTAAAGGAACCAAGAAACTGACCAGAGCTTGACAGCATCAATACATTCAAATGTGGCTTGACTAAAGTGGCTGACAAGCTGATGAGAACAAACAACCAATACTAATAAACAAAATGTTTTGAGATGTATTGTTTGGTGCACACAAATAACCTTGTCACAGTCAGTGGGGAGGGGAGGAGGAAATAAATGGTAATCAAGTATGTATACTTAGTCACACATCAGTTTCAAATGCTCAATATAGACCCCATGCAGCATGTTGGAATGCAGCTCAATTTGGAGGACAAAACAATAGGTTCCAATTCTCAGGAGATTGACATTCTTTTGTTTTGTCCTCCAAATTGAGCTGCTTTGATGTCACGTGAAAGGGGTCTATACCTGGTTGCAAAAACATTGTTGGGTTTAAAAAAGAATGTAGAAGCTGATTTATTCAATTCAAGGTTGCAGTTGGCATGTATCCAGCTGATGTAGAAATTGAGAGAATACACCTAATTGCAAGACTATTGTCACATAAAAATGAAAAATATGAATTAATTATTTTTGCAAAACAGTTGTAATTATTTCACTGTTTTGAAGGTATAGACTGACATTTCTGAGATTACCTTGTTGGTATATACTAAAACAGTTATTCCCATCAATCTAGGGGGCCTTGGAATATTATTTGTTATTTTTCTATTCTTATATGACAAGGTTCTCACAATCAGGTGTATGTACATCTGTAGTAAATTTACCACATATCAAACTTGTTCTTACTTTGTAGTGTCAAACCTTCAGAACACTGTTCAGCCCTTCTACTATGGTTTTACAATGTAACAGTGCATGATCATTACATTTCTACCATATGCATCTAATTAACATATTTCCCATGCACCAGTTTGGTCTCACTCAGCTTCTACATTCTATGTTTTGAAGCCAACAATGATTTTGCAATTAGGTAAACATACCCCAACAGAATCCATTATTAGTACATACCTCTGATAATCAGTACTTGTTGTGAGTGGTAAAGAAACCATCTTGATATAATTCAGGTCAATACCCATAGTCTATATTGTTATGAAGGTCACAGGGTCATCATACATCAACAAGGTGAGTCTATATCGTTATCAAGTGTTTTTTCTTCTTGTTTTAGTGCAGTAAATCCATCATTACCAGATTGATACTGGACTATTCCATGGTTAGCTTGCTGGTTGGTGAGTATATATTGGTTACAGTCGAGCATAACCACCCATCTTGTTACAGGTTCACTGGACAGCTTTATGTAGAGTTATGCGTGTAATTTATACCTCTGAAACTGCAATACAAACAAAGATAAGTCATTAGGACATTAATATTTTGGGTTTTAGTGGTTCTAACGAGGAAGGGTTTCACGAACCAAGTTTCGTATAACGAACAAAACCAAAATTTCAAAATATGTACAAAAAAATGAAAATATAGTCAAGATTAACTCACACACTGTTTCAAAAGTTCCTTTAAATCACATATTAATGGTAAATTGAATTGTTTTTTGTCAGGTAAAGTGTATTTCTGAGGATTCAAAGTCAACACGTGTTCTTGACTGTCATGGCGGACGAGACGAACAGAACACATGTTGAAACTGGAAAAAAATACGAAAAAACGAAAGAGGAGCGAAGAAAAACCGAATAATTCTTACCTTTGATAGCTGTCGCGTCTTTATCAGTCTGTTAGGTAGAGCACGAGCTAATAATCATTTTTGTTCTTGTGTATTTTCTTCGTGTTTGACACACGATAAAAAATCACATCCATCGCGATCAACGTCTTGTTACAAATGTCTAGAAACACCATGCGACACAGGGATCCCAACCTAAACTAGAACATTTTGGGCCGAAAAATAACGAAAATTTCACATTTTTGACCAATATTATTTACTCATCATGTCAAGAATTGATAGGAAAGGCTATCTTAAGGCTCAATAAAGCATAAAACCCCGAAAAAAGGCCTTTTTTAGGCCAAAAATGATAATATGCTAATTAGTCACGTGACATGTCACGTGACCCGCAATTTTGTGTTTTTTTTGAAAGTTTTTTCCATTTTTGAAAAAAAAAATTTTTTTTTGAGGGGGTTAGGGTAATTTGGTTTTATTGGATATTGTATTTGATAATTCAGTTTATAATAAAAGAACATTAAATTCTTCTTGTCTTTATGTGTGTGAATCCCATGAAAACAGAAAACGAGAAAAATAGAACATACCCTTTAATAGTACACCCAGACACAACAATGAACAAACAAAGATTTCAAGATGCATGCAGCGTCAACATTTTTTTATTACACTTTAACTCGTGTTGTATCGTCACTTCACACGGCTGTTTTAAGCCGCATCTGCACGAGCAATATTTCCTTGACAAGATTTATTTGCTCGTGTAGACGAGATAAAGATATTTTAGGCACAACCGAAACTTGTCCAGGAAGACTTGTTCATCATCTACACAAGCAAGAAAATCTTATCAATAGAGAATGTTAAAGAAAACTTGCTGATCGTCTATACGAGCACTGCAAATCGTGAAGGATAAAAGGACAGATTGCTCGTGTACAAGCGGTTTTATGTTAAACATCTTGTCGCAAGACATCACGCACATCCGTTTGCTGGATAAGTTATGCGCATAAATATTCTGTCTTTTATTTTAGTATGAATGAGCGTTGTCAAGCGTACAATAAAATAATTACTCAAGGGAATAAAGCGAGTTCTAAAAAGTCTAGCACTTTGATAACATATTGTTTTAGGTCTTGAGTGTATTCTTTTCACGCGGCCGAGTTTCGTGTTTTTGTCACGTCGTTCCCTTGAGCATTATCTATTTCTTTCATAGAAATAACATTCTTTCTCATGAAGCGAAAAGAAGCCGTAAAGAATGTAGCACTTTATAAATAAATGCCTTTATTAGCTTCATTAATTGTTTATTGTTCATTTGTCAATCTCTTGAGTATTGCGTCTTTCTTTCTTGGTGACGCACACGATTATCCTGAAAATGAGCAGAACAGGAGAATACAAAAGAAATCACAGCTTTTCTTGTAGGAATGTGTGGTATTTCTTTTGTTTTATCCTGCTACTAGACGCTCTTATCGGCTTTGTTGTATGGTTATTGGGGGGGGGGGGGGGGGGGGGGTGGGAGGACAAATGAGTGGGGTGGTAGACTTTGGTGAGAAGGATAGGGGTGGAGAAAGGGTGTGGTTGTGGTGTATGGGGAGGGTGGTGTGGGATGGTAGGAGAAGACATGAATTGACGACAATGTTTTTAATACAACAAAATTTAATTTTGAGACTTTATTTTTCATTTCACACATTTATTATTTAACTTTATTTCCACCTCACGTTTTGTTTCTCACATTTCACTTTTTTCCTTTTCTTTCCTTTTTCTCTTTCTTCCTTGTAAAATATAAAACTATTTTTCACTTTCTTCACTTCTTTTACCCCTTTCTTTCTTCTTTCTTACTTTGTTCTATTTTCCTATATACTCTTTACTATTTTCCTCTGTTCTCTTGATTTCTTTCTTCTTTTCTTCTGTCATCGATCCCCTGGAGAAAGTAATAAACAGAGCAACAACAAATATTAAATCAAATTAAATCAAAGCATCATTGCTAAGAGTAATTAATATCGTCATCAATACGTGTCTTCTTGCGCACTCTAAATTCGATGAAATTATCAATTCCAATAGTAATTAATTTCGTCATCAATCCGTGTGTTCTAGCGTCCTCTAAATTAAATCAAAGCATCATTGCTAAGAGTAATTAATATCGTCATCAATACGTGTCTTCTTGCGTCCTCTAAATTAAATCAAAGCATTATTGCTAAGAGCAATAAATATCGTCATCAATCCGTGTCTTCTTGCCCGCTCTTAATTAAATCAAAGCATCATTGCTAAGAGTAATTAATATCGTCATCAATCCGTGTCTTCTTGCTCGCTCTAAATTAAATCAAAGCATTATTGCTAAGAGCAATAAATATCGTCATCAGTCCGTGTCTTCTTGCGCGCTCTAAATTAAATCAAAGCATCATTGCTAAGAGTTATTAATATCGTCATCAATCCATGTTTTCTTGCGCACTCTAAATTCGATAAAATTATCAATTCTAATAGTAATTAATCTCGTCACCAATACGTGTCTTCTTGCGCACTCTAAATTCGATAACATTATCATTTTTAATAGTAATTAATCTCGTCACCAATACGTGTCTTCTTGCGCACTCTAAATTCGATAACATCATTTTTAATAGTAATTAATCTCGTCACCAATACGTGACTTCTTGCGTACTCTAAATTCGATAAAAATATAATTTCGAATAGTAATTAATTTCGTCATCAATCCGTGTCTCCTTGCGCACTCTAAATTCGATAAAATGATCATTTCGAATGGTAATTAATTTCGTCATCAATCCGTGTGTTCTTGCGCATTGTAAATTCGATAAAATTATCATTTCGAAGAGTAATAATTTCCTCATCAATCCGTGTCTTCTTGCGCACTGTAAATTCGATAAAAATATCAATTCTAATGGTAATTAAGTTCGTCATCAATCCGTGTCTTCTTGCGCACTCTAAATTCGATAAAAATATCAATTCTAATGGTAATTAACTTCGTCATCAATCCGTGTCTTCTTGCGCACTCTAAATTCGACAAAATTATCAATTCTATTACTAATTAGTTTCGTCATCAATCCGTGCCTTCTTCCGCACTATACATTCGATAAAATTATCATTTCGAACAATAATTAATTTCGTCATCAATCCGTGTCTTCTTGCGCACTCTAAATTCGACAAAATTATCATTTCGAATAGTAATTACTTTCGTCACCAATGCGTGTCTTCTTGCGCACTCTAAATTCGATAAAATTATCATTTCGAATAGTAATTAATTTCGTCATCAATCCGTGTCTTCTTGCGCACTCTAAATTCAACAAAATTATCAATTCTAATAGAAATTAATTTCGTCATCAATCCGTGTCTTCTTTCGCACTCTAAATTCGATAAAATTGTGATTTCGAATAGTAATTAATTTCGTCATCAATCCGTGTCTTCTTGCGCACTCTAAATTCGATAAAATTATCAATTCTAATAGTAATTAATTTCGTCATCAATCCGTGTCTTCTTGCGCACTCTAAATTCGATAAAATTGTGATTTCGAATAGTAATTAATTTCGTCATCAATCCGTGTCTTCTTGCGCACTCTAAATCGATAAAATTATCAATTCTAATAGTAATTAATTTCGTCATCAATCCGTGTCTCCTTGCCCACTCTAAATTTGATAAAATTATGATTTCGAATAGTAATTAATTTCGTCATCAATCCGTGTGTTCTAGCGTCCTCTAAATTAAATCAAAGCATCATTGCTGAGAGCAATAAATATCGTCATCAATCCGTGTCTTCTTGCGCACTCTAAATTAAATCAAAGCATCATTGCTAAGAGCAATAAATGTCATCATCAGTCCGTGTCTTCTTGCACGCTCTAAATTAAATCAAAGCATCATTGCTAAGAGTAATTAAATCGTCATCAATCCGTGTCTTCTTGCGCGCTCTAAACTAAATCATTACATCATTGCTAAGAGCAATAAATATCGTCATCAGTCCGTGTCTTCTTGCGCGCTCTAAATAAAATCAAAGCATCATTGCTAAGAGTTATTAAAATCGTCATCAATCCATGTTTTCTTGCGCACTCTAAATTCGATAACATTATCATTTTTAATAGTAAATAATCTCGTCACCAATACGTGACTTCTTGCGTACTCTAAATTCGATAAAAATATAATTTCGAATAGTAATTAATTTCGTCATGAATCCGTGTCTTCTTGCGCATTCTAAACTCAATAAAATTATCATTTCGAATAGTAATTAATTTCGTCATCAATCCGTGTCTTCTTGCGCACTCTAAATTCGACAAAATTATCATTTCGAATAGTAATTAATTTCGTCATCAATCCGTGTCTTCTTACGCACTCTAAATTCGATAAAATTATCATTTCGAATAGTAATTAATTTCGTCATCAATCCGTGTCTTCTTTCGCACTCTAAATTCGACAAAATTATCAATTCTAATAGAAATTAATTTCGTCATCAATCCGTGTCTTCTTGCGCACTCTAAATTCGATAAAATTATCAATTCTAATAGTAATTAATTTCGTCATCAATCCGTGTCTTCTTGCGCACTCTAAATTCGACAAAATTATCATTTCGAATAGTAATTAATTTCGTCATCAATCCGTGTCTTCTTGGGCACTCTAAATTCGATAAAATTATCATTTCGAATAGTAATTAATTTCGTCATCAATCCGTGTCTTCTTGCGCACTCTAAATTCGACAAAATTATCATTTCGAATAGTAATTAATTTCGTCATCAATCCGTGTCTTCTTGGGCACTCTAAATTCGATAAAATTATCATTTCGAATAGTAATTAATTTCGTCATCAATCCGTGTCTTCTTGCGCACTCTAAATTCGACAAAATTATCATTTCGAATAGTAATTAATTTCGTCATCAATCCGTGTCTTCTTGCGCACTCTAAATTCGACAAAATTATCATTTCGAATAGTAATTAATTTCGTCATCAATCCGTGTCTTCTTGGGCACTCTAAATTCGATAAAATTATCATTTCGAATAGTAATTAATTTCGTCATCAATCCGTGTCTTCTTGCACGCTCTAAATTAAATCAAAGCATCATTGCTAAGAGTAATTAATATCGTCATCAATCCGTGTCTTCTTGCGCGCTCTAAACTAAATCATAACATCATTGCTAAGAGCAATAAATATCGTCATCAGTCCGTGTCTTCTTGCGCGCTCTAAATTAAATCAAAGCATCATTGCTAAGAGTTATTAATATCGTCATCAATCCATGTTTTCTTGCGCACTCTAAATTCGATAAAATTATCAATTCTAATAGTAATTAATCTCGTCACCAATACGTGTCTTCTTGCGCACTCTAAATTCGATAACATTATCATTTTTAATAGTAATTAATCTCGTCACCAATACGTGTCTTCTTGCGCACTCTAAATTCGATAACATCATTTTTAATAGTAATTAATCTCGTCACCAATACGTGACTTCTTGCGTACTCTAAATTCGATAAAAATATAATTTCGAATAGTAATTAATTTCGTCATGAATCCGTGTCTCCTTGCGCACTCTAAATTCGATAAAATGATCATTTCGAATGGTAATTAATTTCGTCATCAATCCGTGTGTTCTTACGCACTCTAAATTCGATAAAATTATCATTTCGAAGAGTAATAATTTCCTCATCAATCCGTGTCTTCTTGCGCACTCTAAATTCGATAAAAATATCAATTCTAATGGTAATTAACTTCGTCATCAATCCGTGTCTTCTTGCGCACTCTAAATTCGATAAAATTATCAATTCTAATAGTAATTAATTTCGTCATCAATCCGTGTCTTCTTGCGCACTCTAAATTCAATAAAATTGTGATTTCGAATAGTAATTAATTTCGTCATCAATTCGTGTCTTTTTGCGCACTCTAAATTAAATCAAAGCATTATTGCTAAGAGCAATAAATATCGTCATCAATCCGTGTCTTCTTGCACACTCTAAATTAAATCAAAGCATCATTGCTAAGAGCAATAAATGTCGTCATCAGTCCGTGTCTTCTTGCACGCTCTAAATTAAATCAAAGCATCATTGCTAAGAGTAATTAATATCGTCATCAATCCGTGTCTTCTTGCGCGCTCTAAACTAAATCATAACATCATTGCTAAGAGCAATAAATATCGTCATCAGTCCGTGTCTTCTTGCGCGCTCTAAATTAAATCAAAGCATCATTGCTAAGAGTTATTAATATCGTCATCAATCCATGTTTTCTTGCGCACTCTAAATTCGATAAAATTATCAATTCTAATAGTAATTAATCTCGTCACCAATACGTGTCTTCTTGCGCACTCTAAATTCGATAACATTATCATTTTTAATAGTAATTAATCTCGTCACCAATACGTGTCTTCTTGCGCACTCTAAATTCGATAACATCATTTTTAATAGTAATTAATCTCGTCACCAATACGTGACTTCTTGCGTACTCTAAATTCGATAAAAATATCAATTCTAATGGTAATTAACTTCGTCATCAATCCGTGTCTTCTTGCGCACTCTAAATTCGATAAAAATATCAATTCTAATGGTAATTAACTTCGTCATCAATCCGTGTCTTCTTGCGCACTCTAAATTCGACAAAATTATCAATTCTATTACTAATTAGTTTCGTCATCAATCCGTGCCTTCTTCCGCACTATACATTCGATAAAATTATCATTTCGAATAGTAATTAATTTCGTCATCAATCCGTGTCTTCTTGCGCACTCTAAATTCAATAAAATTATCATTTCGAATAGTAATTAATTTCGTCATCAATCCGTGTCTTCTTGCGCACTCTAAATTCGACAAAATTATCATTTCGAATAGTAATTAATTGCGTCATCAATCCGTGTCTTCTTGCGCACTCTAAATTCGATAAAATTATCATTTCGAATAGTAATTAATTTCGTCACCAATGCGTGTGTTCTTGCGCATTGTAAATTCGATAAAATTATCATTTCGAAGAGTAATAATTTCCTCATCAATCCGTGTCTTCTTGCGCACTCTAAATTCGATAAAAATATCAATTCTAATGGTAATTAACTTCGTCATCAATCCGTGTCTTCTTGCGCACTCTAAATTCGATAAAAATATCAATTCTAATGGTAATTAACTTCGTCATCAATCCGTGTCTTCTTGCGCACTCTAAATTCGACAAAATTATCAATTCTATTACTAATTAGTTTCGTCATCAATCCGTGCCTTCTTCCGCACTATACATTCGATAAAATTATCATTTCGAATAGTAATTAATTTCGTCATCAATCCGTGTCTTCTTGCGCACTCTAAATTCAATAAAATTATCATTTCGAATAGTAATTAATTTCGTCATCAATCCGTGTCTTCTTGCGCACTCTAAATTCGACAAAATTATCATTTCGAATAGTAATTAATTTCGTCACCAATGCGTGTCTTCTTGCGCACTCTAAATTCGATAAAATTATCATTTCGAATAGTAATTAATTGCGTCATCAATCCGTGTCTTCTTGCGCACTCTAAATTCGATAAAATTATCATTTCGAATAGTAATTAATTTCGTCACCAATGCGTGTCTTCTTGCGCACTCTAAATTCGATAAAATTATCATTTCGAATAGTAATTAATTTCGTCATCAATCCGTGTCTTCTTGCGCACTCTAAATTCGATAAAATTATCATTTCGAATAGTAATTAATTTCGTCATCAATCCGTGTCTTCTTGCGCACTCTAAATTCGATAAAATTATCATTTCGAATAGTAATTAATTTCGTCATCAATCCGTGTCTTCTTGCGCACTCTAAATTCGATAAAATTATCATTTCGAATAGTAATTAATTTCGTCATCAATCCGTGTCTTCTTGCGCACTCTAAATTCGATAAAATTATCATTTCGAATAGTAATTAATTTCGTCATCAATCCGTGTCTTCTTGCGCACTCTAAATTCGATAAAATTATCATTTCGAATAGTAATTAATTTCGTCACCAATGCGTGTCTTCTTGCGCACTCTAAATTCGATAAAATTATCATTTCGAATAGTAATTAATTTCGTCACCAATGCGTGTCTTCTTGCGCACTCTAAATTCGATAAAATTATCATTTCGAATAGTAATTAATTTCGTCACCAATGCGTGTCTTCTTGCGCACTCTAAATTCGATAAAATTATCATTTCGAATAGTAATTAATTTGGTCACCAATGTGTGTCTTCTTGCGCACTCTAAATTCGATAAAATTATCATTTCTAATAGTAATTAATTTCGTCACCAATGCGTGTCTTCTTGCGCACTCTAAATTCGATAAAATTATCATTTCTAATAGTAATTAATTTCGTCACCAATGCGTGTCTTCTTGCGCACTCTAAATTCGATAAAATTATCATTTCTAATAGTAATTAATCTCGTCACCAATGCGTGTCTTCTTGCGCACTCTAAATTCGATAAAATTATCATTTCTAATAGTAATTAATTTCGTCACCAATGCGTGTCTTCTTGCGCACTCTAAATTCGATAAAATTATCATTTCGAATAGTAATTAATTTCATCATCAATCCGTGTCTAATTGCGCACTCTAAATTCGATAAAATTATCATTTCGAATAGTAATTAATTTCGTCATCAATCCGTGTCTTCTTGCGCACTCTAAATTCGATAAAATTATCATTTCGAATAGTAATTAATTTGGTCACCAATGTGTGTGTTTTTGCGCACTCTAAATTCGATAAAATTATCATTTCTAATAGTAATTAATTTCGTCACAAATGCGTGTCTTCTTGCGCACTCTATATTCGATAAAATTATCATTTCTAATCGTAATTAATTTCGTCATCAATCCGTGTCTTCTTGCGCATTTTGAATTCGATAAAATTAACATTTCGAATAGTAATTAATTTCGTCATCAATCCGTGTCTTCTTTCGCACTCTAAATTCGATAAAAATATCATTTCGAATAGTAATTAATTTCGTCATCAATCTGTGTCTTCTTTCGCACTCTAAATTCGATAAAAATATCATTTCAAATAGTAATTAATTTCGTCATCAATCCCTATCTTCTTTCGCACTCTAAATTCGATAAAATTATCAATTCGAATAGTAATTAATTTCATCATCAATCCGTGTCTTCTTGCGCACTCTAAATTCGATAAAATTATCATTTCGAATAGTAATTAATTTCATCATAAATCCGTGTCTAATTGCGCACTCTAAATTCGATAAAATTATCATTTCGAATAGTAATTAATTTCGTCATCAATCCGTGTCTTCTTGCGCACTCTAAATTCGATAAAATTATCATTTCGAATAGTAATTAATTTCGTCACCAATGCGTGTCTTCTTGCGCACTCTAAATTCGATAAAATTATCATTTCTAATAGTAATTAATTTCGTCATCAATCCGTGTCTTCTTGCGCACTCTAAATTCGATAAAATTATCATTTCGAATAGTAATTAATTTCATCATCAATCCGTGTCTAATTGTGCACTCTAAATTCGATAAAATTATCATTTCGAATAGTAATTAATTTCGTCATCAATCCGTGTCTTCTTGCGCACTCTAAATTCGATAAAATTATCATTTCGAATAGTATTTAATTTCGTCATCAATCCGTGTCTTCTTGCGCACTCTAAATTCGATAAAATTATCATTTCGAATAGTAATTAATTTCGTCATCAATCCGTGTCTTCTTGCGCACTCTAAATTCGATAAAATTATCATTTCGAATAGAAATTAATTTCGTCACCAATGCGTGTCTTCTTGCGCACTCTAAATTCGATAAAATTATCATTTCGAATAGTAATTAATTTCGTCACCAATGCGTGTCTTCTTGCGCACTCTAAATTCGATAAAATTATCATTTCGAATAGTAATTAATTTCGTCACCAATGCGTGTCTTCTTGCGCACTCTAAATTCGATAAAATTATCATTTCGAATAGTAATTAATTTCGTCACCAATGTGTGTCTTCTTGCGCACTCTAAATTCGATAAAATTATCATTTCTAATAGTAATTAATTTCGTCACCAATGCGTGTCTTCTTGCGCACTCTAAATTCGATAAAATTATCATTTCTAATAGTAATTAATTTCGTCACCAATGCGTGTCTTCTTGCGCACTCTAAATTCGATAAAATTATCATTTCTAATAGTAATTAATCTCGTCACCAATGCGTGTCTTCTTGCGCACTCTAAATTCGATAAAATTATCATTTCTAATAGTAATTAATTTCGTCACCAACGCGTGTCTTCTTGCGCACTCTAAATTCGACAAAATTATCATTTCTAATAGTAATTAATTTCGTCACCAATACGTGTCTTCTTGCGCACTCTAAATTTGAGAAAATTATCAATTCTATTACTAATTAGTTTCGTCATCAATCCGTGTCTTCTTCCGCTCTCTAAATTCGATAAAGTTATCATTTCGAATAGTAATTAATTTCGTCATCAATCCCTATCTTCTTTCGCACTCTAAATTCGATAAAATTATCATTTCGAATAGTAATTAATTTCATCATCAATCCGTGTCTCCTTGCCCACTCTAAATTTGATAAAATTATGATTTCGAATAGTAATTAATTTCGTCATCAATCCGTGTCTTCTTGCGCATTGTAAATTCTATAAAAGTAACATTTCGAATAGTAATTAATTTCGTCATCAATCTGTGTCTTCTTTCGCACTCTAAATTCGATAAAAATATCATTTCAAATAGTAATTAATTTCGTCATCAATCCGTATCTTTTTCCGCATTCTAAATTCGATAAAATTATCATTTCGAATAGTAATTAATTTCGTCATCAATCCGTGTCTTCTTGCGCACTCTAAATTCGATAAAATTATCATTTCGAATAGTAATTAATTTCATCATCAATCCGTGTCTAATTGCGCACTCTAAATTCGATAAAATTATCATTTCGAATAGTAATTAATTTCGTCATCAATCCGTGTCTTCTTGCGCACTCTAAATTCGATAAAATTATCATTTCGAATAGTAATTAATTTGGTCACCAATGTGTGTCTTCTTGCGCACTCTAAATTCGATAAAATTATCATTTCTAATAGTAATTAATTTCGTCACCAATGCGTGTCTTCTTGCGCACTCTAAATTCGATAAAATTATCATTTCTAATAGTAATTAATTTCGTCACCAATGCGTGTCTTCTTGCGCACTCTAAATTCGATAAAATTATCATTTCTAATAGTAATTAATTTCGTCATCAATCCGTGTCTTCTTGCGCATTGTAAACTCGATAAAATTAACATTTCGAATAGTAATTAATTTCGTCATCAATCCGTGTCTTCTTTCGCACTCTAAATTCGATAAAAATATCATTTCGAATAGTAATTAATTTCGTCATCAATCCCTATCTTCTTTCGCACTCTAAATTCGATAAAATTATCATTTCGAATAGTAATTAATTTCATCATCAATCCGTGTCTCCTTGCCCACTCTAAATTTGATAAAATTATGATTTCGAATAGTAATTAATTTCGTCATCAATCCGTGTCTTCTTGCGCATTGTAAATTCTATAAAAGTAACATTTCGAATAGTAATTAATTTCGTCATCAATCTGTGTCTTCTTTCGCACTCTAAATTCGATAAAAATATCATTTCAAATAGTAATTAATTTCGTCATCAATCCGTATCTTTTTCCGCATTCTAAATTCGATAAAATTATCATTTCGAATAGTAATTAATTTCGTCATCAATCCGTGTCTTCTTGCGCACTCTAAATTCGATAAAATTATCATTTCGAATAGTAATTAATTTCATCATCAATCCGTGTCTAATTGCGCACTCTAAATTCGATAAAATTATCATTTCGAATAGTAATTAATTTCGTCATCAATCCGTGTCTTCTTGCGCACTCTAAATTCGATAAAATTATCATTTCGAATAGTAATTAATTTGGTCACCAATGTGTGTCTTCTTGCGCACTCTAAATTCGATAAAATTATCATTTCTAATAGTAATTAATTTCGTCACCAATGCGTGTCTTCTTGCGCACTCTAAATTCGATAAAATTATCATTTCTAATAGTAATTAATTTCGTCATCAATCCGTGTCTTCTTGCGCATTGTAAACTCGATAAAATTATCATTTCGAATAGTAATTAATTTCGTCATCAATCCGTGTCTTCTTGCGCACTCTAAATTCGACAAAATTATCATTTCGAATAGTAATTAATTTCGTCATCAATCCGTGTCTTCTTACGCACTCTAAATTCGATAAAATTATCATTTCGAATAGTAATTAATTTCGTCATCAATCCGTGTCTTCTTGCGCACTCTAAATTCGATAAAATTATCATTTCGAATAGTAATTAATTTCGTCACCAATGCGTGTCTTCTTGCGCACTCTAAATTCGATAAAATTATCATTTCTAATAGTAATTAATTTCGTCACCAATGCGTGTCTTCTTGCGCACTCTAAATTCGATAAAATTATCATTTCGAATAGTAATTAATTTGGTCACCAATGTGTGTCTTCTTGCGCACTCTAAATTCGATAAAATTATCATTTCTAATAGTAATAAATTTCGTCACCAATGCGTGTCTTCTTGCGCACTCTAAATTCGATAAAATTAACATTTCTAATAGTAATTAATTTCGTCACCAATGCGTGTCTTCTTGCGCACTCTAAATTCGATAAAATTATCATTTCTAATAGTAATTAATCTCGTCACCAATGCGTGTCTTCTTGCGCACTCTAAATTCGATAAAATTATCATTTCGAATAGTAATTAATTTCATCATCAATCCGTGTCTCCTTGCCCACTCTAAATTTGATAAAATTATGATTTCGAATAGTAATTAATTTCGTCATCAATCCGTGTCTTCTTGCGCATTGTAAATTCGATAAAATTATCATTTCGAATAGTAATTAATTTCGTCATCAATCTGTGTCTTCTTTCGCACTCTAAATTCGATAAAAATATCATTTCAAATAATAATTAATTTCGTCATCAATCCCTATCTTCTTTCGCACTCTAAATTCGATAAAATTATCATTTCGAATAGTAATTAATTTCGTCATCAATCCCTATCTTCTTTCGCACTCTAAATTCGATAAAATTATCATTTCGAATAGTAATTAATTTCATCATCAATCCGTGTCTCCTTGCCCACTCTAAATTTGATAAAATTATGATTTCGAATAGTAATTAATTTCGTCATCAATCCGTGTCTTCTTGCGCATTGTAAATTCTATAAAAGTAACATTTCGAATAGTAATTAATTTCGTCATCAATCTGTGTCTTCTTTAGCACTCTAAATTCGATAAAAATATCATTTCAAATAGTAATTAATTTCGTCATCAATCCCTATCTTCTTTCGCACTCTAAATTCGATTAAATTATCAATTGGAATAGTAATTAATTTCATCATCAATCCGTGTCTAATTGCGCACTCTAAATTCAACAAAATTATCATTTCGAATAGTAATTAATTTCGTCATCAATCCGTGTCTTCTGGCGCATTGTAAATTCTATAAAAGTAACATTTCGAATAGTAATTAATTTCGTCATCAATCTGTGTCTTCTTTCGCACTCTAAATTCGATAAAAATATCATTTCAAATAGTAATTAATTTCGTCATCAATCCCTATCTTCTTTCGCACTCTAAATTCGATTAAATTATCAATTGGAATAGAAATTAATTTCATCATCAATCCGTGTCTAATTGCGCACTCTAAATTCAACAAAATTATCATTTCGAATAGTAATTAATTTCGTCATCAATCCGTATCTTTTTCCGCATTCTAAATTCGATAAAATTATCATTTCAAATAGTAATTAATTTCGTCATCAATCCGTGTCTTCTTGCGCACTCTAAATTCGATAAAATTATCATTTCGAATAGTAATTAATTTCGTCATCAATCCGTGTCTTCTTGCGCACTCTAAATTCGATAAAATTATCATTTCGAATAGTAATTAATTTCGTCATCAATCCGTGTCTTCTTTCGCACTCTAAATTCGATAAAATTATCATTTCGAATAGTAATTAATTTCGTCATCAATCCGTGTCTTCTTGCGCACTCTAAATTCGATAAAATTATCATTTCGAATAGTAATTAATTTCGTCATCAATCCGTGTCTTCTTGCGCACTCTAAATTCGATAAAATTATCATTTCGAATAGTAATTAATTTCGTCACCAATGCGTGTCTTCTTGCGCACTCTAAATTCCATAAAATTATCATTTCGAATAGTAATTAATTTCGTCACCAATGCGTGTCTTCTTGCGCACTCTAAATTCGATAAAATTATCATTTCGAATAGTAATTAATTTGGTCACCAATGTGTGTCTTCTGGCGCACTCTAAATTCGATAAAATTATCATTTCGAATAGTAATTATTTTGGTCACCAATGTGTGTCTTCTTGCGCACTCTAAATTCGATAAAATTATCATTTCTAATAGTAATTAATTTCGTCACCAATGCGTGTCTTCTTGCGCACTCTAAATTCGATAAAATTATCATTTCTAATAGTAATTAATTTCGTCACCAATGCGTGTCTTCTTGCGCACTCTAAATTCGATAAAATTATCATTTCTAATAGTAATTAATTTCGTCATCAATCCGTGTCTTCTTGCGCATTGTAAACTCGATAAAATTAACATTTCGAATAGTAATTAATTTCGTCATCAATCCGTGTCTTCTTTCGCACTCTAAATTCGATAAAAATATCATTTCGAATAGTAATTAATTTCGTCATCAATCCCTATCTTCTTTCGCACTCTAAATTCGATAAGAATATCATTTCGAATAGTAATTAATTTCGTCATCAATCCGTGTCTTCTTGCGCACTCTAAATTCGACAAAATTATCATTTCGAATAGTAATTAATTTCGTCATCAATCCGTATCTTTTTCCGCATTCTAAATTCGATGAAATTATCATTTCGAATAGTAATTAATTTCGTCATCAATCCGTGTCTTCTTGCGCACTCTAAATTCGACAAAATTATCATTTCGAATAGTAATTAATTTCGTCATCAATCCGTGTCTTCTTACGCACTCTAAATTCGATAAAATTATCATTTCGAATAGTAATTAATTTCGTCATCAATCCGTGTCTTCTTGCGCACTCTAAATTCGATAAAATTATCATTTCGAATAGTAATTAATTTCGTCACCAATGCGTGTCTTCTTGCACACTCTAAATTCGATAAAAGTATCATTTCTAATAGTAATTAATTTCGTCACCAATGCGTGTCTTCTTGCGCACTCTAAATTCGATAAAATTATCATTTCGAATAGTAATTAATTTGGTCACCAATGTGTGTCTTCTTGCGCACTCTAAATTCGATAAAATTATCATTTCTAATAGTAATTAATTTCGTCACCAATGCGTGTCTTCTTGCGCACTCTAAATTCGATAAAATTATCATTTCTAATAGTAATTAATTTCGTCACCAATGCGTGTCTTCTTGCGCACTCTAAATTCGATAAAATTATCATTTCTAATAGTAATTAATTTCGTCACCAATGCGTGTCTTCTTGCGCACTCTAAATTCGATAAAATTATCATTTCTAATAGTAATTAATCTCGTCACCAATGCGTGTCTTCTTGCGCACTCTAAATTCCATAAAATTATCATTTCGAATAGTAATTAATTTCATCATCAATCCGTGTCTCCTTGCCCACTCTAAATTCGATAAAAATATCATTTCAAATAGTAATTAATTTCGTCATCAATCCCTATCTTCTTTCGCACTCTAAATTCGATAAGAATATCATTTCGAATAGTAATTAATTTCGTCATCAATCCGTGTCTTCTTGCGCACTCTAAATTCGACAAAATTATCATTTCGAATAGTAATTAATTTCGTCATCAATCCGTATCTTTTTCCGCATTCTAAATTCGATGAAATTATCATTTCGAATAGTAATTAATTTCGTCATCAATCCGTGTCTTCTTGCGCACTCTAAATTCGACAAAATTATCATTTCGAATAGTAATTAATTTCGTCATCAATCCGTGTCTTCTTACGCACTCTAAATTCGATAAAATTATCATTTCGAATAGTAATTAATTTCGTCATCAATCCGTGTCTTCTTGCGCACTCTAAATTCGATAAAATTATCATTTCGAATAGTAATTAATTTCGTCACCAATGCGTGTCTTCTTGCACACTCTAAATTCGATAAAAGTATCATTTCTAATAGTAATTAATTTCGTCACCAATGCGTGTCTTCTTGCGCACTCTAAATTCGATAAAATTATCATTTCGAATAGTAATTAATTTGGTCACCAATGTGTGTCTTCTTGCGCACTCTAAATTCGATAAAATTATCATTTCTAATAGTAATTAATTTCGTCACCAATGCGTGTCTTCTTGCGCACTCTAAATTCGATAAAATTATCATTTCTAATAGTAATTAATTTCGTCACCAATGCGTGTCTTCTTGCGCACTCTAAATTCGATAAAATTATCATTTCTAATAGTAATTAATTTCGTCACCAATGCGTGTCTTCTTGCGCACTCTAAATTCGATAAAATTATCATTTCTAATAGTAATTAATCTCGTCACCAATGCGTGTCTTCTTGCGCACTCTAAATTCCATAAAATTATCATTTCGAATAGTAATTAATTTCATCATCAATCCGTGTCTCCTTGCCCACTCTAAATTTGATAAAATTATGATTTCGAATAGTAATTAATTTCGTCATCAATCCGTGTCTTCTTGCGCATTGTAAACTCGATAAAATTAACATTTCGAATAGTAATTAATTTCGTCATCAATCCGTGTCTTCTTTCGCACTCTAAATTCGATAAAAATATCATTTCGAATAGTAATTAATTTCGTCATCAATCCCTATCTTCTTTCGCACTCTAAATTCGATAAGAATATCATTTCGAATAGTAATTAATTTCGTCATCAATCCGTGTCTTCTTGCGCACTCTAAATTCGACAAAATTATCATTTCGAATAGTAATTAATTTCGTCATCAATCCGTATCTTTTTCCGCATTCTAAATTCGATGAAATTATCATTTCGAATAGTAATTAATTTCGTCATCAATCCGTGTCTTCTTGCGCACTCTAAATTCGACAAAATTATCATTTCGAATAGTAATTAATTTCGTCATCAATCCGTGTCTTCTTACGCACTCTAAATTCGATAAAATTATCATTTCGAATAGTAATTAATTTCGTCATCAATCCGTGTCTTCTTGCGCACTCTAAATTCGATAAAATTATCATTTCGAATAGTAATTAATTTCGTCACCAATGCGTGTCTTCTTGCACACTCTAAATTCGATAAAAGTATCATTTCTAATAGTAATTAATTTCGTCACCAATGCGTGTCTTCTTGCGCACTCTAAATTCGATAAAATTATCATTTCGAATAGTAATTAATTTGGTCACCAATGTGTGTCTTCTTGCGCACTCTAAATTCGATAAAATTATCATTTCTAATAGTAATTAATTTCGTCACCAATGCGTGTCTTCTTGCGCACTCTAAATTCGATAAAATTATCATTTCTAATAGTAATTAATTTCGTCACCAATGCGTGTCTTCTTGCGCACTCTAAATTCGATAAAATTATCATTTCTAATAGTAATTAATCTCGTCACCAATGCGTGTCTTCTTGCGCACTCTAAATTCCATAAAATTATCATTTCGAATAGTAATTAATTTCATCATCAATCCGTGTCTCCTTGCCCACTCTAAATTTGATAAAATTATGATTTCGAATAGTAATTAATTTCGTCATCAATCCGTGTCTTCTTGCGCATTGTAAATTCGATAAAATTATCATTTCGAATAGTAATTAATTTCGTCATCAATCTGTGTCTTCTTTCGCACTCTAAATTCGATAAAAATATCATTTCAAATAATAATTAATTTCGTCATCAATCCCTATCTTCTTTCGCACTCTAAATTCGATAAAATTATCATTTCGAATAGTAATTAATTTCGTCATCAATCCCTATCTTCTTTCGCACTCTAAATTCGATAAAATTATCATTTCGAATAGTAATTAATTTCATCATCAATCCGTGTCTCCTTGCCCACTCTAAATTTGATAAAAGTATGATTTCGAATAGTAATTAATTTCGTCATCAATCCGTGTCTTCTTGCGCATTGTAAATTCTATAAAAGTAACATTTCGAATAGTAATTAATTTCGTCATCAATCTGTGTCTTCTTTAGCACTCTAAATTCGATAAAAATATCATTTCAAATAGTAATTAATTTCGTCATCAATCCCTATCTTCTTTCGCACTCTAAATTCGATTAAATTATCAATTGGAATAGTAATTAATTTCATCATCAATCCGTGTCTAATTGCGCACTCTAAATTCAACAAAATTATCATTTCGAATAGTAATTAATTTCGTCATCAATCCGTGTCTCATTGCGCATTGTAAATTCTATAAAAGTAACATTTCGAATAGTAATTAATTTCGTCATCAATCTGTGTCTTCTTTCGCACTCTAAATTCGATAAAAATATCATTTCAAATAGTAATTAATTTCGTCATCAATCCCTATCTTCTTTCGCACTCTAAATTCGATTAAATTATCAATTGGAATAGTAATTAATTTCATCATCAATCCGTGTCTAATTGCGCACTCTAAATTCAACAAAATTATCATTTCGAATAGTAATTAATTTCGTCATCAATCCGTGTCTCATTGCGCATTGTAAATTCTATAAAAGTAACATTTCGAATAGTAATTAATTTCGTCATCAATCTGTGTCTTCTTTCGCACTCTAAATTCGATAAAAATATCATTTCAAATAGTAATTAATTTCGTCATCAATCCCTATCTTCTTTCGCACTCTAAATTCGATTAAATTATCAATTGGAATAGAAATTAATTTCATCATCAATCCGTGTCTAATTGCGCACTCTAAATTCAACAAAATTATCATTTCGAATAGTAATTAATTTCGTCATCAATCCGTATCTTTTTCCGCATTCTAAATTCGATAAAATTATCATTTCGAATAGTAATTAATTTCGTCATCAATCCGTGTCTTCTTGCGCACTCTAAATTCGATAAAATTATCATTTCGAATAGTAATTAATTTCGTCATCAATCCGTGTTTTCTTGCGCACTCTAAATTCGATAAAATTATCATTTCGAATAGTAATTAATTTCGTCATCAATCCGTGTCTTCTTGCGCACTCTAAATTCGATAAAATTATCATTTCGAATAGTAATTAATTTCGTCATCAATCCGTGTCTTCTTGCGCACTCTAAATTCGACAAAATTATCATTTCGAATAGTAATTAATTTCGTCATCAATCCGTGTCTTCTTGCGCACTCTAAATTCGATAAAATTATCATTTCGAATAGTAATTAATTTCGTCATCAATCCGTGTCTTCTTGCGCACTCTAAATTCGATAAAATTATCATTTCGAATAGTAATTAATTTCGTCACCAATGCGTGTCTTCTTGCGCACTCTAAATTCGATAAAATTATCATTTCGAATAGTAATTATTTTGGTCACCAATGTGTGTCTTCTTGCGCACTCTAAATTCGATAAAATTATCATTTCTAATAGTAATTAATTTCGTCACCAATGCGTGTCTTCTTGCGCACTCTAAATTCGATAAAATTATCATTTCTAATAGTAATTAATTTCGTCACCAATGCGTGTCTTCTTGCGCACTCTAAATTCGATAAAATTATCATTTCTAATAGTAATTAATCTCGTCACCAATGCGTGTCTTCTTGCGCACTCTAAATTCGATAAAATTATCATTTCTAATAGTAATTAATTTCGTCACCAATGCGTGTCTTCTTGCGCACTCTAAATTCGATAAAATTATCATTTCTAATAGTAATTAATCTCGTCACCAATGCGTGTCTTCTTGCGCACTCTAAATTCGATAAAATTATCATTTCTAATAGTAATTAATTTCGTCACCAATGCGTGTCTTCTTGCGCACTCTAAATTCGATAAAATTATCAATTCTAATAGTAATTAATTTCGTCATCAATCCGTGTCTTCTTGCGCACTCTAAATTCGATAAAATTATCATTTCGAATAGTAATTAATTTCGTCATCAATCCGTGTCTTCTTGCGCACTCTAAATTCGATAAAATTATCATTTCGAATAGTAATTAATTTCGTCATCAATCCGTGTCTTCTTGCGCACTCTAAATTCGATAAAATTATCATTTCGAATAGTAATTAATTTCGTCATCAATCCGTGTCTTCTTGCGCACTCTAAATTCGATAAAATTATCATTTCGAATAGTAATTAATTTCGTCACCAATGCGTGTCTTCTTGCGCACTCTAAATTCGATAAAATTATCATTTCGAATAGTAATTAATTTCGTCACCAATGCGTGTCTTCTTGCGCACTCTAAATTCGATAAAATTATCATTTCTAATAGTAATTAATCTCGTCACCAATGCGTGTCTTCTTGCGCACTCTAAATTTGATAAAATTATCATTTCTAATAGTAATTAATTTCGTCACCAATGCGTGTCTTCTTGCGCACTCTAAATTCGATAAATTTATCATTTCTAATAGTAATTAATCTCGTCACCAATGCGTGTCTTCTTGCGCACTCTAAATTCGATAAAATTATCATTTCTAATAGTAATTAATTTCGTCACCAATGCGTGTCTTCTTGCGCACTCTAAATTCGATAAAATTATCAATTCTAATAGTAATTAATTTCGTCAGCAATCCGTGTCTTCTTGCGCACTCTAAAATTAATCAAAGCATATTTTTTAATAGTAATAAATACTTCTATCAATCCGTCCCTTCGTGCGCGCTTTGAATTAAATCAAAGCTTCCTTTCTTAAAGTAATTAATATCGTCATCAATGCGTGTCTTCCATTGCACTCTAAATTCGATAAAATTATCAATTCTAATAGTAATTAATCTCGTCACCAATGTGTGTCTTCTTGCGCGCTCTAAATTTAATCAAAGCATCTTTTTTTAATAGTAATAAATACTTTCATCAATCCGTCTCTTCGTGCACGCTTTGAATTAATTCAAAGCATTCTTTATAATAGTCATTAATATCGTCATCAATCCGTGTCTTTGCACGAAATCGTACAATTTGCTTTCGCGATGAATTTCGTTTTGCTGGAAGTGAATCATGGGGTTTTAACAACATTCCACGTGGCACGTGCCTTGATAACGTTGTGTTTTCCGACAATGCTATGGAAACACTGTGATTGACGTCCACCAAATCTTTATTTTGTTGCGATGGCGATACGGGCTTGTTATTGGAAAGCGCTGGAAATAGCATCATTGTGTCTAACAGTTGAGCAGTTTTCGTATGTCAATAAAAAACGTACGGAACGTAGCGCGCCGCGCCGTACCCGTGCTTTGTGTGGTGACATTTCACACTCATGCGCAATCTAATTAATCTCGATCTACTTAATCTCTTGATATGCTCCTTCTTACCTTTTAGTGGCAGCTTCAATACTCGTGCACAATACGTTGTGTTGGTGTAGATGCTTGTTGGTTCTCTTCTGTGCTTCAGGAAGGCTTCCTCTCGTCACCAACAACAATAAATACCTTCTTTGAGTCTGCTTTTAATTATTGGCCTGTCATGTAGGAGTGTCCCCCCTGTCATTAAAAACATCATAGAAGAAAATAAGTTAACTTACTTTATTCATCCATTAATCCACTCACCCATTCATCCATCCATCCATCCACCCACCCACCCATCCATCCATCCATCAACCCATCCATCCATCCATCCATCCATCCATTTATCCATCCATCCATCCATCCATCCATCCATCCATCCACCCAGCCAGCCAGCCAGCCAGCCAGCCATCCAGCCATCCATCCATCCATTTATCCATCCATCCATCCATTTATCAGCCCACCCATCACCCATCCATCCATTTATCCATCCACCCACCCATCCATCCATCTACTCACCCACCCACCAACCATGAACAGTTGTTGAAGCATAGACTGCAGTCAAACAGTAGCAACAATATTAACACAGTTTGCACCCCCCTGTAAATAATGACTGGTCCCTTATGTCAAGTCAAGCTACGTCAAAAATAATTGACAGATTTTTCACTGGATTTGATTTTGTATAAATAATGGTATTAAATTAAGGAAAATAAAGCATTGTAGGATTTATTCAAAGGGTCTATATCAATACTAAATGATAGTTATAGTTGTTCCTGCAGTTTTATATCAATAGACCTTTTTAGCTTTGTTGTTTGTTGTGCCCATTTCAGACCATGTGATGCCACTCTTGGGAGTTGATTCTTTCATGTGTAAATATTTTAATAAAAGAACATTTCTCAAGGGAATATCATGTGGTCTGAAATGGGCAATTTGCATACAAAGCTGAAGAGGTCTATTGAATAAAGCAAAATAAGTTATGACCCAAAGTCTGTCTTAACTGAGTGTGCCGGGAATAATATAGGGTTACCATAATGGGTCAGACAGAGGAATCTATGTGGACTATTATATAAAAAAAGTGCTACCATGATCAAATCATTGACTTTTTTTTAACTCGGATTGAAAGATCTTTGAGAGGGAGGTGAAATGTCACTTTCTTTTTTCAAATATTTTTTTTCCTTCAAAAGATATTGGCAGCCATTATTTTCCTGATGATGTCATATTCTCAATACTTGACCAGCCTAGGATTATAATCAGCTATATCTCATCTCAATTTCAATCAAAATCAACCATATTTACTACTACACATTATAGTACTCTAGCTGTTCTTCAACATTATTTATATAAACTAGTTGTCATAGCAACAGTCTTGGTTCCAGGCAAACCCTTTCCTTAAAATTCAGGTTGTTGACATTTCTACCTTTAGAAGAAAGGATATCAAATGATGCTTAGATTTGCAAAAATATCTGTTATGATCAAATGCAAAAATTGAGTTTAACATTTTCGGATCTGGTTAAAAAAGAACAAAGCATTGAATCACCAAAAAGATAAAAATCTTATTACTGGCCTGGTCAACAGTAAGTTGCCATAGCAACCACAGCCTGTGCACCTTACATGTTTTGAATACAAGGATACTGCAAAGTTTGAATGACATTCATCAAATACTCTCAGAAATATACTGAAATCTGTTGAAGTAAACTGCGAGTCGAAAGTATGACGTCATCCACCTCCTAATTAGCATAAACTTAAATATCTTTTGAACACAGATTGCTCACAAGAAATGAGAAAGGCCAGTTTTGTTCTTTTGTGAAGTATTTTAACATGTGTTGAAATAGTAAAAATCGGAGACATTCAAATCTGATCATAGTAGCACTTTAAATCGACTAAACAGGACTAAATATTGTGCCCGTCCTCGTGACCAAACATTACTAATCACATTTCATACATACCTGCAAATTCCAGCGAGAAATTTGTCAATAAACAGAGTATCCATTTTCTCTCTGACTTCGCCATTTTACTTTTTGCTGGTATTCCGCTGATCAAGAATATTAATGAACGAAGGCTCGAAGGCACAGGGAGCCCAAAACAACAACATTTACGTTTTTCCCAAGATACACGCTTTACACTCTAAGCCGGGAATGAGTTCAAACAAAATAATGGAAACGAGGTCTAAGAGCCATAAGCTAACAAAGATAGAAAATGAAATATCTCAAGATTCCGTTCACCTGAGAAAAAGAGCTCGTTTACAGCAACAGGCCATTTACTGCCATCTTATGAAATGAGATTAGTTTGTTATTGAACAAAATGTCCCTTCTACTTCCGGTTTAGAGCACAAGTGTATATACCACCTGGTGTCTTGGATGTGTTGGGCCGTTAATAACACCACACAAGGAACTTTCTCAATATTGTTTTATTCACTTCTAAAATTAGAATCAGCTGATTAAGGTATAAATAAATCATTTATTAACAAAGAGAACTGAGTTGTGCTCACGTGACATCCTATTAAGGTGAATGTATTTGTATGTACACCTATTTCAAAAAAGGTTGTAATTGCCAAAGGCGAAAGGTCATTCCAAGACGGAAAGGAATTATGGGTACAACTAAACACGAATACTCGAGGCCTTTAAAATGGTTTCGTGGACTACAAACAACACGGAATATCTCAACACTAACCTCCGTGTTCTTGACGAGAATAAGAAGCAGAAACACACGTTATTCCAGCTATTCTTGGATCTTGGAATGACCTATGACCAGATTTTTTGAATAGGTATACACTTATTTCAAAAAAGGTTGTCGCAGCTGAAAGCAACAACACGAAGAGGCAAAGGACATCTGTATTTTACTCCTTATTCTTCATTTAGACGTGATTATTTTAGTCGTTTTGTAATGGTAGTTTACAACTATTTCGATTTTTTAAGTGTTGTCCTGAATTTCCAGCTAATTAAAGCATTGTTTGTTTGCAGTTGTCTTGGCTTGTTGCTTGTTGCTTTCGGCTGCGACAACCTTTATTGAAGAAGGTATATATACAATATGTTGAAGTCTAGAACTCTATAAAGCATCAATTCTAAGGCGTGCGCTATATCGAGTCTATAAAACTTGATGTGTCTAAAATGTCATTGGTAATCACGCATGCGTAGAAAGTAAAGAAAGTCATTTCAAACTAGATAAAGGAACGTTACTGCGCGTGCGTGGAACAAAATCCAATAAAGCAGATACACCTACATACTTATATAATGCTATTTCTATCATTCCTGAAAATTTCTAATTTTTTATGGTTTACGAAATTTTTCTGTGACTTGTTTGTTTTTCTGGCGACGAAATTTAATGGTCGTCATAAGTACCACAGATAACATACGTTACAGATAGACGGTGCGCAAAGGAATACTGAACAGGCGTTATATTGCCGCATCCATCGCGTTCTCAGTATCACGCATTATGCTATAGAGCAGATTTCGTATGAGGGTGAAAAATCACGGCACGGTTACGGCGAGGCGCGGACACTGCACTGAATGTTGAATATACAGCACAGCACTGACACGGTCACGACAAGGCGCGCACTGTCCGTGCCGTACGATTTTCATAGTCATACGAAAACTGCTCTAATCTGATGGAGGAGATGTTAATAAAATGATGTATAAAACTATCCAATAATCTCTATATGATCTACTTAAATAAGTGTTGTTGTAATGTTTTACTTGATATCACACAGTAAAGCCATTCCGCGTAGTATCCAGTGGTCTGGGTTTTGATTGGTCTTCAGGTCCACACAGGCAATGTACGTCAGGTCTGTACGTCGTGGCTTCTTATAAATAGGACATTGGTTCAATCGATTGTCCCTACCCCCGGTAGAGTTGATAGCATAAATGTGAACCACAGGGATAGGGGTGAAGAGGACTTCAGGTGCTGGTTCTATCAGCTTACAGCCTCGTCGATCCCACCCTTCTCCGTCTAGGTACAGGCCATGGACGTAGACACCTTCAGCTGGGGGACTAGTGATGTCATCTCTGAAGAACCGAGTGACGTCATTGTGTAGGACTACGCAGTCGGGTGCCCAGTCTTTGTGTGCACGAGTGACCTCCTATAAACAGAGCAGTAACAAACAGAGATTCAAACTTGTGTCCATATTAAGAATAATCGTAGGATCGTGACAGCCACTGATTGCTTGACTAAAAGTGGTTTGAATTACTTGGTTCTGTGTGGGTCATTGGGGTTAATGATTGGAAATAATTGCGTCATTAGTAATAGGTAAGTGAAAAGAGTAACTGTGTCACGCCAGATTTATGAAAGTGTTGTGCCTTGCTTCGTGAGTGGTGGTTAACTTGGGTGACAAATGATATGATAAGCACGTGACTGGGGTAACTACCAGCCGATTGCGTGACCGTAATAACGTGACGTAAGGTACTTTACCTGTCTCATAGCTGTCAAGAATCCCTGTGGATTGAAGAACCCCGTCATCCAGAAGACATCGGGGCGGCCATTAAAGGAACTGCGCATTGCGCTCTATCAGCTCGGTAAACCAGAAGCCCAGAGTGGAAGATTCCCAGGAAATCTAGGAATAAAAATGCTTTGAAGGTAAGGATATGAGTGATTTTATAAACAGAGGTATGATGAGAGGAACTCACCTTGTACCAGTTTTCTGGGATCCGTGGCTCGTACATACAGTCCAGGGAATCGCGTAGGGTCTACAATCAAGATTATAGTTTGTAAAACTATGCAACAAAATTATTATCACCGCCATCATCACCACCAGCAGCATCATCATCCTCATCCTCAGTATCATCATCACCACCATTATCATCACTGCCATCATCATCACCAACGTCATCATCATCACAATCACTACCATCACTATAACCACCATCAGAAACATCATTACTACCATCATCACCACCATCAGCAACAGCATCACTAACACCATCATCATCATCACCATTAACATCATCATCATCCTCAGTATCATTATCACCACCATTATCATCATTACCATCATCATCAGCAACAACAAAGATATCACATGTCAAAGACACAATGAGACGTTGATTGAACTATAAAGACAAGAATATGACCATCATCATCATTACATCATCATCATCACCAACGTCATCTTCATCATCATTATCAGCAGCACCAGCAACAAAGATATCACATGTCAAAGACACAATGAGACGCTGATTGAACTATCAAGTTATAAGAATATCATCACGATCATCATAACATCATCATCACCAACGTCACCATCATCATCAGATGATTATCATCTTCACCAAAGTCGACATCACAACCATCAGCAGCAAAAACAAAGATATCACTTTTGATGAACACTTGAAGTTTAGTAACCACATAGATGATTTATCTAAAAGGGTATCTACAAAAGTACGAGTTCTTATGAGATTGAGAAATTTGCTACCTTCATTAGCAAAATTAAGACTTTACACATCTTATATCATACCTCAATTATCTTACAGCATTTTTGTAGAGGTTCAGTTGGAAGAAAGGTTGATCGTTTACAAGCGAGAGCACTACGAGCAATTTATTGTGATAAGAATAGCGCTTACAAAGCGCTTCTTGCTGGGGCTAAACTTCCTACATTATTCAACCGAAGGCTGCAGGATCAGATACATTGGTCCTGTAATATGGTCCAAGTTAAATAGTGTTGAGTTCGTTGGATTTGGATTTGGCGCATGTTTGATTCGGCTTCTAAACTCGGCCTTAGTCTCAATTATACTTATACTTAGTTTCAAATTCTTACCTTTGTATATATTTTAAGAAGTGCACATATTAGATTGATGATCAGATAACGGGTAGGAGGTGAGGGGAAGGGAGGGTAGGGGAAGAAACGGGGACATTGGGCTGTGGGTTTGGGCTGTGTCTTAGTCTTATAATGTATCAATTCATATTAATTTAGTTTATTCTTATGTAAAGTTTTACTGTTGTATGATTTTATAGAAGACAGTTAAATAGGTGTCCCCAATTAGCTCGTACTGAGTGCAAGCTAGACATTTCTGACACAATAAAGTTTATTATTAAATTTGTTATTTTGATCATAAGATACTAAATAAATTGTATCTTTCAGGTTAAAGATTCATTTTATAAATAATCTCACATATCATTAAATAAATTCAAGATAATTACATTTTCCCTACTGTTACATTATGTAATCCTAGTTAATCAATAATGGTCCTGATTAAAGCCTATGTACTGATCACACACGTGTAGTAGTCGCTCCTGATAGAAGCACTAAAACCGGTATTGTAACCTGGTGGCAGCCTAAGGAAACGAACATGGGAGATAAGAAGGAAAACCAGTCAGGAACGTCGGATATAAGTACAGCAAGTTCGCCTGGAATACCGAATATTCATGGGATTCACCCCCCAGCACCACTAGACACCAAAGCAAACATCGCCGAAAACTGGAAGACGTTCAAGCAATCATGGGAGTCGCTCTGTTCCTCCACTGCATTGGCACAGAAGCAGTAAAGGTTTTTAATGGTTTACCGTTTGAGACTCCTGAAGAGAAAGGTACTTTAAATAGTATTATAACAAAGTTTAATCAATTCACTATCGGCGAAGTGAACGAGACGTACAAACGCTACGTATTTAATAGTAGTAATCAAAAGCCTGATCAATCTATAGACGTGTAAGTAACCTGTCTACGAACGTTAGCTCAAACATGTAACTTTTGTGACTGCATGAGAGACACGCTAATCCGCGATCGTATCGTGTTTGGGGTAAACAATACCACCACTAGAAAGAAGCTACTACAGCAAAGAAAGCTCACTCTGAACGGTTGCATTGATGTATGTCGTAGCATGGAATTAACTTCATTGCAACTTAAAGCCATTGCAGGGACAAATAGTAAAACAGAAGATGTTCATGCTGTGAATGTAAAACCTGAACCTAAAGCGCGTTCTTTCAGGAAGCAAAAGTATGATCGAAATGTCCACACCCAGCAAACAACGAAATGCAAATTCTGCGATGGTTCTCATCCATTACAGAAAGAAAAATGTCCAGCCTGGGGCCAGGATTGCCGAAAGTGCGGTGGACGAAATCATTTCGCAAAATGCTGCAGAAAAGCAGAAAGAGTCAACAAGGTAATTGACCACAGTGACACGGACAGTGAAGCTGAATTCATCGGAAGTGTTCGCGAGAATGTTTGCACAATAGATGACATCTCGGATTGCCCAAAAGAACGCAAAGATGTACAAGAAACCTGTACAATTTCAAATAGACTGTGGCGCGTCAATAAATATTCTACCAGAAGTTTTTATCGACGACCATGAAGTTATACCAACGACAAAAACGTTAATTATGTGGAAAAAAACGGAGGTCAAACCGCGTGGGACAACGAGAGTGTTCGTAAAGAATCCGAAAGCAGCACAGCAAATGAAACTGATAACGATTAACAAAGAGAACTTCGTTGGTCAGCAGCATAGACGACCTACTACCTGAGCTCTCCAAAGCTAAAGTGTTCTTTACAGTCGATTATAGGTCATGATACTGGCACACGATCAGAAATTCAGTCTGCTGACAACATTCTCCACCCCACACGGGAGATACCCGTGGCGCAGACTTCCCTTAGGCCTTACCATCTCATCCGAGATATTTACAAAAGAGGGTAAATCAAGTACTCGATCGTCTAGATGGAATCCTTGATATCACTGACGACGTCCTCATATACGTCCTAAATAACCCCCTTTTTGAGGATAAATTCCAAATTTCTATTGGTAATGCTGAGAATAGTTCGGCACCTTCTATATGTTTCGAATCTGTTTCAAGATCTAAGAAGACTATAGATATGTGGACCAGTGCCTTTCATATTTTTGTTGCGGTGTATATCAGTAAGTTGTCCATGGAGTCTCCTCAGTTGATGAAGTATGGGGGTATTATTCGAGACCATAATTGGAAATTTTACGACGAGAACCCACAACAGAAATCGTCGGTTGCGAGGGCAAAATCAGAAGGTCGAGTGCCTGCTGGGTACTGCTTCAAATTTCATCGGGGGAACAGGTGCAATGGCTGTTCTTATAGACATAACTGTCTCAAGTGTGGTAGTGCCCATAAAGCTTCGATCTGCACTAATCGCTCCAACTCAACCTCTAACTTTCGTGCCCAAGGTCGATCTAGCTATGCAAACAAGGTGTCATCAGAATCAGCCCTTTCAGGGGCAAGGTCTACCAACACCAGTAAGGGTTGACCGTCTTTCTCGTTTATTAATTGGTTATGACCAATCTACCGCAGACTTTTTGATAAGAGGGTTTTCACATGGGTTCCAACTTCATTTTGAGGGCAGTCGGATAATCTGAAATCAGCTCTTGAAAATCCTTCAGCAGTGGATGTAAGGTTAATAAAGAATTGACGGCTGGTAGGCTAGTTGGTCCCTTTGCCTCTCCTCCATTTGAACCTTTTCAAGTATCCCCACTAGGAGTGGTGCCTAAAAAGACTCCGGGTGAGTTCCGTTTGATTCACCATGTCTCCTTCCCTAAGGGGTCATCAGTGAATGACGGTATTTCACCTATTTGGCTTAGACTGACATCAAAAACGCCTTCCGCATTATTCCAATCAGCCCTAATGATTACGGTCTGCTTGGAATGAAGTGGAGGGGTTCCTTTTATTATGATCAGTGTATGCCTATTGGCTGTTCAAGTTCCTGTCTAGCCTTTGAAACCTTTAGTACTGCGGTAGAGTGGGCTGCCAAACAAAAAATGAATTACAAATGAATTTTTATGTCGCAGAAGAGTAACCTTGAGGGAGGTGCAGTCCCTTATTGGCCTACTAAATTTTGCATGTTCAGTCGTTAGACCGGGTAGAGCATTCTTACGTCAGCTTATTGATTTAACTGTAAATGTAAAGTCTCCCTTTCATTACGTCGTTCAGCTTTGCAATCCAGTTAAGAAAGATTTGAGAGTGTGGCTAAGTTTTTTGTCTCAGTTTAATGGGAAATCCTTTTTTATTGATGATGTTTGGCTGAATTCCAATCATTTGAGTCTCTTACTGATGCCTCTGGGGCTTTGGGTTTTTGGGCTGTTTTCCAAAGCCACTGTTGCTACGGTAAATGGCCTGTTTTCTGGACATCACAGAATATTGCAACACTCGAGTTTTATCTGATAGTTTTGAACCTTTGCATTTGGGGCCACAAGAATGCTAATAAAAGCATTTTGTTTTTCACCGATAATGAAGCATTAGTTTATGTTATTAACAAGCCATCCTGCAAAGATAAAAATGTGATGGGGTTCGTTCAGAAATTGTTTGCATCACAACATCCTGTTTAGGACTAAGCATATTCCAGACATCTCCAATAAGTTAGCCGACTCTTTATCTCGTCTGCAGGTGCAAACCTTCAGGGAGTTGGCCCCTTCTCATGTGGACACATGCCAAACGGTGGTACCACTCTCTCTGCAGCCCCAGAATTGGCCCCTATCGTCTTGACACTAATGGAATCTAGCTTGCAGAAGTCATCAATCCCGACGTACAAGAGACGTACATGTTGAGATGTCATTAACGATATCACCACCTATTACCTATATTACCTATGCAAAGTCATTAAATATGCATGTTCTGTTGAAGGAAGGTTATTTTAATGTACTTTCACGTGAGAATGTCCCTCGTGGTAATCCTGATTGGCTGTTGGGGCGCATATAAGTCAAACGACGCCATACATACACTACTCAGCGACAAGAAATCAGAGGAAACGCTTGCTCTTCGTTGACTTCCCTGCACCCCGACTATTTGTGAGATGGGCGATCATGATAATCAAGTTCCAATGGCAAATCCTGTTGCAATAGCTAACTTGGTTCAGCCCGCCCAAGCCGATGAGGCAGTAGCGCCTGCGGGACCAGTAGCGCCTGCAGCACCAGCAGCGCCCGTTGAAAATTTGTATATATGACATTATGGAAAATGAATAGGCGGAAAATCAGCCCGCCAATACCCCTGGGAATGTATCCCATAATACCTCCCCTATATAAACCCTGTGCCGCACTGTCTCGACTGCTTTATTTTCAGTGCACTTGCAAAGAAGCCACACGGTAAGTACAAATATATTCTTGTGATTACTAACCCCCCTTTTTTACATATTAATCGTAGCCCTTGTTAGTATATATTTTTATTTTCACCTAGCTTGCAGGGTTATTGGTTTAATACCTACAATGGGGGGTTCCAGTTCTAAGAAGCGAAAATCTCGCTCACAATCTCCTTCGCGGTCACCCAGCAAGCAACATAGATTGGGTTCAAAATCCCCCGAAACAAGAAAAGAACCCTCTCATGAAAAGAGCTCTAGTGACCGAGACAAAGAAAAAAAAAACAGCTACAAACCCACTGAGCCAAATTCTGGCTGAACTAAAGACTATGGAAGGTAGAATAAAATCTCTAGAGAGCTCTTGCGAGGAGGTCAACAATGTTTACATTTCAGAAGCTATGTCAGTTTATGCGGGAGAGGAAGATGATTTCCCCGAAGAGGTTTCAGAGAGCAATTCGCTTACTCCATCAGGCAATTGGCCTACAGAAACGGGCAGTTCGCCCACTAACACGGGCAATTCGCCCAAGATACTAGACACAGACCGAAAGGAAGTGTCCACTGATTCCGATGAGAATAATTTCTTTGACCCGGAATCAACCGAATCCAGTTGGAAACCTTCGAAAGAACTGACCGCGTTCATTCAGAAAAACTTTAATAAAAAGTTAACAGCCCCTCAATTCCAAGAGATTTACGTTTCATTCTCACCACCCGAGGTGCAAGAATGTTATACACCAAAGGTCGATAGGGATCTACTGAAACAAATCCCAAAGACATTGGCGCGTAAAGCAACTGAGCTCAATGATAAGGATCTAGCAATAGTACAACGCTCACTGCTAGCAACCACTGGCCCGTTACGTAGCCTTCATGATATGCTAGAAAACAAAGACAAGATAGATTCAGCTGAAATATTCTCGGCATTGTACAGAAGACTTTATGCCTTGTCGCCTCAGCATCACACATGTTGACAGTCACTCGTTGGGCTAAGATCCTTTGGGCGATAAACCCAGCCAAAGCAGGTTTAGCTGATAAACCGTTCCCAAACGCGGGTAAAAATTTGTTTGGCCCTGATTTGGCATTCATTGCCCCTAAGGAAGTAGATGTATCAAAGAGCCTGGCTGAAGATTTCAAAAGACCTGGTCCTCCAGCCAGATTCAATAGAAATCAAACAAACAATGAATATTCAAACACTAGATATGGCAATCGCTACAACGATAACAGGCCAAATTTTTCGTCAACAAAGTACCAATCAAACTGTGGCCGGGGCCGGGGCTATTTTCGCCCCTAAAGGAAACTACAGTGCTACGGTGGCCCACAAGTGCAATACACAACAAAATATATTAATGCTTAAAACATTATTTTCGAATGCAAAAATTCAAATTTCCTTACATAAATCAACACCTCAGTACACAAACGAAAGTTCTCAGTACACAAACGAAACTCAGTACACAAACAAAAGTTCTCAGTACACAAACGAAACTCAGTACACAAACAAAAATTCTCAGTACACAAACAAAAGTTCTCAGTACACAAACAAAAGTTCTCAGTACACTTGTGGGCCACCGTAACAGTCTCTTAACGACTATAAAAGTTCTAACAGGAAATTAAGAAAGAAAAACTAACATCTCTAGTAATGTTACTTGCCAATCAACTGGTTCAACTCCTCAACCGGACCCATCTACAAGTTCAAAGTCACCTACATCAAAATCAATGCCCAATGAAAAACTAAAGTCCAGTGTGAAGAAATCAGTTACTGTCATCGGCGATTCAATGACCAAAAACATCATAGGACCTAAGCTTTCCAGGAACTATAATTCATACTCTCGATCTTTCCCTGGCGCTACAATTGAAGATATAACAGATTACATGAAGCCTGGTCATTCATGCTGGAGCCAACAACATTGCATCGGACAGCCCTGAATCGATTAAGGATAAAATGAGCAACGTCGTGAATGCTATCAGGGATAAAAATCCATCAATCAAGATCGCCTTCTCCTCAATAATCAAGAGACGAGACTCACCTCAATACTAAAATCATCATCATTCATCTTTAATGGTTCTAGACAAATGTCAAATTTTTTCCAAGGTTTTTGGCTGGAACAATCTTTGCAAACGAACCTCTTATGGTTCTACGTTATTGGGAACTTTTCCCCAGGCTTTTTAGCTTACAAAATCTATGGAAACGACCCTCTTCTATGGTTCTAACAATATGGGGAGCTTTTTTCCAGGGTTTTTAGCTGGAAAAATCTATGCAAACGACCCTTTTATGGTTCTACCAATATGGGAAAATTTTTCCAGGATTTTTACCTAGAAAAATCTATGTAAACGACTTTCTTTTATTGTTCTATCTATATGAGGAACTTTTTCTCTTGGTTTTGAGCTGGAAAAATCTAAGCAAACGACCTTCTTTTATGGTTTTATTGATATAGGAAAGTTTTTCCCTAGAAAAGTCTAGGCAAATGAATGGCTTTTTAGCTTACAAAATCTATGGAAACGACCCTCTTCTATGGTTCTAACAATATGGGGAGCTTTTTTCCAGGGTTTTTAGCTGGAAAAATCTATGCAAACGACCCTTTTATGGTTCTACCGATATGGGAAACTTTTTTCCAGGGTTTTTAGCTTGAAAAATCTATGCAAACGACCCTCTTTTATGGTTCTAATGATATAGGGAACTTTTTTCCAGGGTTTTTAGCTGGAAAAATCTACGCACATGAACTTTTTTTATGGTTCTACCAATATGTGTAAGTTTTTTCCTTCTATCATAGCTGGAAAAATCTATGCAAACGACCCTCTTTTATGGTTCACTGAGGCAGAGGCCATCGCCAATGCGAAATTGCAGGTAATTGACAATGCCATAAGAGCCAACGAAGAAGCGTGGAACTCGATCGCACAGGAATCCAAGACATCGCCGACCGTGTTGGAGCGTGGATACATAATCAACAACTCCTCCAAGGCACAGACTCCTCCAAGGCACAGATTTACCACACCCCAAGGAGAAACAGCAACCGGTAGCAGCCAGAGATGTGCAGTACACCCTAGAAATTCCACATGTGAAGTTCCCAACACTTTCCATGGAAGACCCGCTTCTAAAGTGCAACATACACAGAAACCCAGCCACAGTAAACTCAGACACGCCCTTGGCACTAACAAAGCGAGACAGGGGTGGTCTACTACCCTTGTCATCTACCCAAAGAGAAGAGTACAGTCTTCTGAAAACGACTACAGTAACCAATCAGCGGCTGGTGGCAGAAATCTTGAGAAAGAACCACCCAATGTGTCACCCTGACACATTCAGAGGCGACGTTACGCTCTTCCAACCCTGGAAGAGATCCTTCAAAGACTTCAAAGCCATGGCTTCCCAAGAGATGAACTACCTGAGGAACTTAACTGCCAGAGTGCGCAACAAGTGGTAGACAACTTCTGCCAAAGGCAGCATGAAGACCCTGCAAGCGTCCTCAAGTACCTGTGGGACAAGCTTGAAAGGCGCTTTGGCAACACCGCTGTCATCACAAACATCGTTATGGAACGCCTGGCAGAGACAGTGAGGTTCTAGGATAATGACTATGCAGGACTGCAAGCCTTTGCAGATTTCTGCGTGGATGTCGACAGCCAGTTACAGTACCTGTCTGGACTCGGTTGTCTAAATTATCCAATCGTCCTACGATCAAGAGGGAAAATCGTTAAGTATGCTGAAAAACATCAAGATGAGTACCCCGGCATCTACGAGTTTGCATCGGTGATACAGAACCAAGCAAAAATGAAGGCGTAGGGAATGGCGTAGCAAGCGGTGTCCAAAACACTATAAAACTAAAGAAAAACGCATGCAACAGTTCAAGATGCGACCCTAATGTGAGGAGAATTTTAAAGACGGAAGCCAGCAGCACGCAGGAGAAATGCTGCCCTTTCCACAAGTGTACGATGCAAGGCATTCATCAAAAGATCTCTGGACGGTTCAGGTGTTTCGAGGCAGACAACATCTCAAAGAACTGCGAAGCCAACGTCCACTGCGAAAGGCGTGAAAGTCCCGAGGAGAGGCAGTGGATATATGCCCTCATAGACGACCAGAACAACGTTTCGATGATAACATCAGACCTTGCGAACCAACTTCACGCAGAAGGACCTGCAGAGAGACCACCTGCAGCACCAACAAAGGTGTGATGTATGTCCGTTGATAGAATGCAACCAGATATTGCCATACAGTTCGACCACCTGCACGAAATTGCCAGGGATACCCCTCCGCTAGACACAAATGCAAGAGTTCAGATACTCATCGGAAGAGATGCGCCAGAACTTCTCAAGCTCAGAGCCTTCAAAAATGGTCCTAAAGGAGCTCCGTAGGCCCAGAAGCTAGATCTTGGATGGGCGATATCCGGACAAGCCTCCCTAGATAGAATAGGAGGGCCCGTTTACATCACTGCTGGATTTACTAACCTTTCAACGACCATGAGGAACCAAGAAAGTGGCAAGGTTGTCCCAAAGGAACTCAAGGCATCTCCCTGGCACAACCACTTCAAGTTAAAGGACATATCAAAGGACGTCTATCTCACAACACCAGAAGACAACAAGGTCGCCATGTCGCACAACGACCAGCGTTTCTGCGGAATCATGGAGAAAGGCATCCACTGAAACGAACGAGACAATTGGGTGATGCCGTTCCCTTCCGGTCTCCAACCACAGAGACACCTGACAACAGAGATCAGACTGAAAAAAGGTCTGAAGAGCCTTTTGCAAACGCTCAAGAGAAAACCCAAAATGGAAAGCGACTATTTCGAATTCCTCGGAAAGGTGATCGAGAAGGATGATGCAGTGCTCGTCCCCAACAAAGACACAAACAACAAGGGGAAGTTATGGTATCTCCCCTAATTAAAGACTTGCGCTTCAGAACTCGCACCCTCGTTTACGAAAATTCTGAATATGTCTTTTTCTAATGGAACACTGTCACTTGAATGGAAAATAGCAAATGTAAAACCTATCTTTGAGAAGGACTCTAAGCACTGCAGAGAAAAGTATCGTCCGATCTCCCTCACCAGCATCGTCTGTAAAATTGGTGAAAAAATTGTCCGAAATAGGATTTTAAAGTTCTGTATGACATCAATTTATTTAACGAAAGTCAGTTTGGATTTCTTGAAGGCGGATCAACAGTGACACAGCTCTTGAGTACGTTTAATGACTGGGCTAAGGCTAGGGGCCGTCGTACTCCTACTAGTGCTTAGTTATGCATTATCCAGTTGATTTGAACCTTCTCTGTTCAATTTTAAATAAGTGTGATTATTTCCACTGTGACTATTTCCGCGAAAGTGTGATTATTTCCGCGCAAGTGTGATTCATGCGCGAATCGGCGGTAGGCTTAGGAGGCACATTTCGGCACATTTCGGAAGCTTTACAACCCTCAGAGTATGTGCTCAGAATTATCAACCAGGGTTACATGCTACCATTATCCACACTCCCAGAACTCAAGGCCCTTAAGAATAACAAATCCGCGATGGAAAACCAAGCATTTGTATCCGAAGCTATCGAAGAGCTGTTGTCCTGTCAGAGCATAGCTATGGCTGACACGCCCCCTTTAGTTGTCAACCCTCTTTTGGTCGCCACGCGTGGCGATGGCAAAAAACGATTAGTTTTAGACCTTAGACATGTCAACCCACGTTTATATAAGCAGAAATTTAAGTGAGAGGATGTAGACACAGCAGTACTTATGCTTAACCCCGGGGGATTTTTTGTTTACCTTTGATATTAAGAGCGCCTATCACAACGTGGAGATTATCGAAGAGTACCAAACGTACCTAGGGTTTCAATGGCTTTACAAAACTTTAATACTTTGTCTTCAGAGTTTTACCTTTTGGGCTTTCCACTGCACCCTTTATTTTTACTAAAATTCTCAAACCATTGGTTCAACATTGGAGATCTTTGGGTATGACAGTATGCATGTTTCTAGATGATGGTCTAGGCGGTTAAGGGCGACCTTGGTAAGTTAGGGTTCCTACTTAGTGAGAGCAAATGTTTTTGGGAACCCTCACAAGTACAAACATGGCTTGGACATGTTTTTGATATGTCTCCGCTTGCTTAATGGTCACAGTATGTTTTTAGAACCACAACATTTTGATACCATGGTTTATTCAGACGCCTCAGACCAGGGTTATGGAGGGTATGCACACACTTGTATGCCAAGGATATTGGTCAGAAAGTGATAGAGGCAAGAGTTCTACCTGGAGAGAACTTAAGGCCATGCACAATATGCTTTTAGCGGTTGGAGAAAAGCTTCATGGTCATAACGTACAATGGTAAACTGACAACCAGAATGTTGTACGCATATTAGCGAGGGGTAGCAGTAAATCTGACCTCCAGGGTTTAGTAGAGCAAGTGGTTCACCTGACCAGTACACTTAACACACTTAAGCTTTCAGATGGTAATGACTGGAGTATACATCCTGCCATCTTTCAGTGGATTGATTCTATGTGGGGTCCTTTCACAGTGGTTAGGTTTGCCACTAGTTATAACACTAAGTGTGTCCGATTCTATTCCCGTTTTTGGAATCCCACATGTGAAGGGGTAGACGCCTATGCGATCGACTGGGCTGGAGAAAATAACTGGGTTGTACCCCCACCTAACCAGATTATCAAGGCCTGGAAGCATTTTTAATTCTGTAGGGCAAGGGGGGCAATGGTAGTTCCCTTGTGGATGAGTTCAACTTTCTGGCCCATCTTAAGCCCCGATGGAATTCATCTAGGCAAGTGTGTGACCGACTGGGTCGGCATTCTGGAATGGAATCACCCAGCTACATTGCCTGAGAGATCTCATAACACCCTTTTCAGAGGGGAGAAACTCCCTTTCAGGCTTATAGCAGTGTATATTAATTGGCAAGCCCCCAATGAGAGAACATCTAACAGAGGTTTCTGTACAACTGCCTCGGGCATTTGCTCTGATTGCACTTAGCCTGGTTTATAGCATAACGTCATTTGTTAAGAAGCCCACAGATGCAATGTTTGGATAATCATAAACTGACAGCTGGGTTAGATTATTGCCCACAGGTGGATAATACACTTGCAAGGGGTGTTTTGACATTGCCCACAGGTGGCTAGAGTCGGAACATGTTTTATTGCTCAGATAAGCACAATCACTACTGTATGTTGTTATATTTACTCAATCCTCATGGGACCTTACATACCCACCAGTGACTTAATGAGATTCTTGACATCGAGATCAGGCCGTTAAGCCTTGTATTAGCATCTTATATTTTGTAACATTTCTCCTTTGTCCACAGGCTTGAACATATTTGAAGAACGACAAGATTGCTAACTGCCCAAAGTGCAGGATGATGGTAAAACTGCAGTCTTGTCTGAACGAGTGGCAACTTCAACTGTTGATAACAACAGCAACCTTGAAAACACTTGTGATGAGGATCAATTCTCTGAAACCCTGTTGATGGCCACTGAAAATGTTCAAGTGCAGTATGACAGTGTCACTAATAAACTACATAACATAAAAACAATTTAGATCATAACCCATCTGATGGCATGCTGAAACATATAATAACCTTTGTTTGTTGTCATTCGTTTAGTTGACATATGTTTCAATGAAGTTATATTCGTTCAATTCTTTGTTCATACCGTTGAAATAGAACATGTTCTTTTTGTAATGCAGTGCAAGTGATTCATAATATTGAACAATGCATTACGCCCATTGAAATAACATCATCTTATTGTTTGTCTAGGATATTAAAGTTGTTTTTTGCATTTCTAAAGATATTTAATTCTTTGATTACTCTAATGGCAACTACTTCCTAGATTTCCAAGATACATTATAAACCTACAGTTCGAAAAATGACTTTATAATATTTACAAAGTATACAATCTGTTCTCTTTACAGCCTCTATTAAAGCATTCTATTCATTTCTTGGTACCTTCATATATTCCATTAAAGTATAAGATTTTGCAATTATGTTATAGGCTATTTATCGCAGCATCTCACTTTCTATCAGAAACAGCTAGTATTATGATAGTTTAAGACCTTTACTGAATTATGCACATGTTATCTGGACGAATTGCAATAATGAGCTTCTAGGTAGAGAGCTGAAGCTGCAAAAACGTGTAGCGAGGCTTCTTATGGATGCTGATTCTAATGCTTCATTTGTTAGATTATACAATAGCTTATGATGGTTACCTTTTTATGAGGCCAAAATTTTCAATTGTTTAATTGCGCTTAAGAGGGAACATGGTATATCGCCCACATATATTACCAACATCTTAACACGTAAAAGCGATCTTCACTCATAACACTAGGTGTGCAAATCATAATTTAGTATCCCCAACTTTTAAACGTAAAGAAGATGGTAAGAGTTTCAATGTTACCACATGCCAGTTATGGAAAAGTTTACCTATCACCTTTTACCTATCAAGTTTACCTAGGACGAATGACATCCGTACAAAGTTATAAAAAGGCCTTAGGGCAATATTTTCTTGACAAGCAACAGAGTTTGAATCATTTTATAGTTTAGGTTTTATTATTTTTTCTTCTCTATTATATAATCTTGATATATATTTTATATTTATATGTATACATACCTTTTTATCAACTTTTGATCTTCATATATTCATGTATGCATAATTATCTATTCATATATCTATTCATATTTATATTAGCCTTTTGGCTATTTAGTGCCACCCTCTTTAGATAAAGAGTTTACTTACTTACTTTCTAAACAATGATGAGTCCTTACAAGCCCAGCTCAAACTTCAGTTACGCAAAGCCGCTTTTGAAGACTACGGGATTTCCAAGGCGTTGAAATGATCACTGATTCCGCTAAAATGTACGCTGACAACCTTGGCACTTCAGGTTCATTTTCTGCTAATATTAATTCATTCAATTTAGAGAGGCAAACATGTGAGTTATCGTGGAGAAGAACTGATAGCAGAGTGTCAAAAGAGGTTTTTGTTGTAAAACTGAACATGTATATCAACGTCCAAGTAGGTATATCTTAATTGAGCACAACCAAGGGCGTCATCAGAAGAAAACCACAGTTAAAACTAAGAATATCATGGGCTTAAACATATTTTAATCATAAGTCTATTGCATGCCGGAATTACTCATCAAAGTAAGTAAGAATCACATTAAGAATCAAGTAAGAATCACAACACCTCGACTCACCTAAAACGACGACTACTCCTAGTACTCTCATCGTAGAATTCGGGAAGAAACTACATCCATCTATTTCAACAAGACGACAAGCTACAAGCTGCAGTGGCATTAGGAATCAAACAACAGTATTCAGAGTTTACAATTCGTGACTCAAAGGAGTATTTTGGGCCTACTATGGTTTCTTATGTTTACAAACGATCTACCAAAAATACTGGAACATTCAGCAGCCGACATCTATGTGGATGATACTACAATTACTACTAGTGCAGATTACAGAGAAGCACCCCAAGCCCTAAATCAAGCACTCCAAGTTGATGTTGGAAAACATCACCTACGATTAGACAAGGATTTGCATTGCCAAAGCCAGATCTTCCGACATTTGATGGAGACCAGCTTGAGTACTGGAGTTTTATCAGATCCTTTGAGAACAATATCGAACGTAACGTAAACGACGAAAGTGAGAAGCTGATGTATCTACTTCAATATACTTCAGGAGAAGCCAGAAAGACCATTAATCCATGGATCCGTTACTGGGGTACCAAGCAGCCCGAAAAATACTGAAAGAAAGATTTGGTCACCTGTACACCATAGCTTCAAAGTATGTAACCAAACTGATGAATGGACCTGTGCTGAAGACCAATGATCGTGCTGGACTGTTGAAATTTTCTGATGAGTTCAAAGATTGCCAGAATATTCTAGAGTCTGTTGCAGATTTACGCAAGAAAGGTCTTTTGTTGCTACCTTAAATTTTGGGGATTTCGTTCCTCTTTTATAATTTGAGGGCTTCATACCTCTTATATTTTGAGTGCTTCGTACCTATGTTATAATTTGAGGGCTTCGTACCTCTTATATATTGAGTGCTTCGTACCTATCTTGTAATTTGAGGGCTTTGTACCTCAGTTTTATTTTGGGGATTTTGTTCCTCTTATATTTCGAAGGCTTCGTACCTCAGGTTTATTTTGGGGATTTCGTTCCTATTATAATCTCTGTTTTATGTTATTTTCTTGGATATTTCCTTTTTCTTTGTTATTTAGATGTCTTCAAGTAAAAGGGCTGCATCCTCAAATGCTGAGCGCCGGTCGAAACGTCTAGCTACTCGAGTAGTCCAGCGTGCTCCCCCAGTACTGCCACCACAGCAGGAATTACCATCACCACCAGTAATACCATCACCAGTTTTACCACCTCGCCAACCACCTCCACGACCACCACCAGTTCTACCACCTCCACCAACGTCGTCTAATCTCTCCTTGGAGTGCATAGGCCGAATTGTGGCACAAGTAACCGAGGAAGTTACTTCTCGCTTGGCCCCTATTCTTCAAAATTTGACGCCATCTGGAACACCTTCAATTCCAACTCCCTTGCTAGCTGTGTCATCTACATCTGTTCCTCCTACCATGGTTGGTGGTGTACCCCAGCATCCTCCAAACACCTCTCTATTTGAAGTTGCTGCCACTGTCGTCAGTGTTGTGCCATCTTCAGTTGATGTCGCCAAACAGCCACATAGCAGGTGAGCTCTCTGTATACATAGCTACTAATGTGAATCCCGGTTTGTTGCCAACATCGTTATTTCGGTCTGCTGACCTATCTATTGATGCCCAGGTATCAGATAAGCTGAAGTCCAAGATCTAGCTCAATGAGTACCTTGATCTTGGCAGTCTTCTAGTCAACCCAGTGCTAGAGAATAAATTTAATATTACCATCCAGAACCCCAATGATGGCCAATTGCCTTCATTGTGTCTCGAATCCTCTTTAAAACCAAGGCGCATAAACACAATCGAGACCTGGAATAGTGCATTTAGGGTTTTTGTGGGTATTTATGCTCAAACGTTCCCAGTTGAAGCTCCAGCCTTCATGGAATATAATGAGTTAATTCGTGACTTGACAGCGAGGGGTCATAATTGGAAATATTATGACGAAAATTTCAGTTACCATTCTAGACGTGCTAAATAAATTCAACGAATGGGATATGGTTTCAGTACGAGGAAAAAATCGTCAGCATCAAACAACAAGGGACAGTTGGAAGTCCTCGAAAGACATACAAATTGCTAGAAGCCATGATAGCTGACGAAACTGGTACAATACCTTTTGATATTTGGGAAAACCAAATCGATGAAATAAAACAAGGTAAGAGTGCTTTTGTAGGAGCTGTTGTTGGGAGGGGAGGCATTCAATGATAAGGGTGATTGTCATAATTTTTAGGGCTTCAAACGTAAGTCCGGATTTCTGGAGGTTAAGAAGAAACGATTTCTATCTTGTCCTTCCTAAAAAGGGACACTAAGCTTATGTTTTTTTCCTCTTCCTAGGTCAAGTGTACGCATTACAAAAACTACAGGTCAGGGTTTGGTCAAAGAAAAAAAGCTATCCACAACCATCAAAACTACAATTCAACTATGTCCTGATGTGAAATTGGCCGAAATACCAGCACCCACTTCTACAAAGGAAAGTTGTGAAGAAACTGTACAAGTTCCAGATATCCATTCAGTACAAAAAGTTGAAAAGTACTTCAAATGTAATCATTGCAGCAAAAACATAGTACAAGCAACATGCACAAATATAATAAAGTGTCAAAGGTGTGGATTCATGAGAACATCAACTTGCACAAAATCTGTATCAGCCAAAGTCATTATTCTTCAAGATGCCAAAGAAATGACCCAGAAAATAAGAAGATGACATACCCACACACATTTGTGAGTCTGTTGACCTAGATGACAACTTGCTGGCAGAGACTCTTGTTTCTTGAAAATATCTCCATCACTTATAACACTGACACTTTAATAGTAATAAATGTTAAGTTATTAGTCTTGAGAGGACAATAGTAGTATAAGGACATGTACCAACAAATGTGTGGATGTTCCTTTATAGCAGAAAATCTGTTGTTTTATATCAAGAGTCATCTTTCTTTATTTCTGCAATCAATGCTGCAAGATATAGTTGTGTTGAAAAAATGTTGTGTTAAAAAAATCCAGTTACTGTTCTTTCTTTATAAAATTGAACGTGGCAGGTTGTGGCGGGAAACTAATCATCAAGAAACTTTGCAATTTTCAAGTTTGTTGCCATCATACTACCGGGAAAATTGTAGAGGTAAGACAATTTTTTATGTCTTTGTTGTCATTGTTATGGAGTATTTATTTCTGCTCGTTTTATTTTCTCGACTATTTTTCTATTATTCTCTCGTCTTTCTTGTTCCTGTAGTTTTTTTTATTATTGGCCAAGTTTCTCCATTTTATCCCCATTATTTTTGTTGTTGTTGTTTATTTCCCCTTTCCATTTTCTCCTGTATCTTTTTAATTTTTTATAAGTATTGGCCAATTTAACCGTTGCTACTCTTTGTTATGATATCTCTTTTGATTTTTTTTACTGGCATTAATGTCCACCGTTTTCTCTACTTTTTATCATCTTTGTTTATGGATTTTGTTATTGGCATTACTCTTGAATGTTTACTCGACAGGCTCAAGAAATTACCGATAAAAAAAAAGGAAAAATTATACAGATAATTTGTTATTTTTGAACCTTATTCATCTGAAATTGTATTTGTCTCTTTAGATACTAAACAAATATGAGTGATAAGAGCACATCCGGTGAGTTAAATGCGAGACTTTTTTTTGTTTTCTCTTGTTTTGTTTTTCGTACTCGTACATATTTTCGTTATTGCTGAATTTAATCCGCATATCTTTTCAAATATTTATCTTGCAATTCTGTTTATTGCAACTCACAAACAATAACAACATTTGCAAATTCACTAACCATACTTTGTATTGTTGCATTCACAGTAGACGACGTCGTAAGACAAATAAACGGTAAGTGAATGCAGCCTGAAATTGTTGAACCCGGAAAAAATGAACCATTGAGTTATTAATTTATATGGTATTTGAAGATAAATACCAATTTTAAGCAGAGATTTATTCATTATGAGTAACATTGATTTTCTTTAAATTGATAGAAAGAGAAAATTAGTATATACTGAAAGTTGCTAGTCAGTAAATAATGGAACCATTCTTACCTATTTTAAATATTATATGCTCGTTAACAGATGTATTGCAACCCCCATTTGGTCAAAACGAAAATATGGAGACTGAAGACAGTTAGTATTTATACATAATATATATCACATATGGAGAGCATATAGGTATTTTGTACTACGCATGCGCACGAAAATAGTTCTTTGGCGCCATCCCGGCGCCATTTTGTGTATTCGAGAGTTCAAGCTCTCGAAGACGGACTTTTGAATGGCGATCTAGAAAGAAAGAAAAAACAATTATCCCAAAGTTGAAAGACTATGGAAAGATGACCTGCAGCACTAACATCCCTGGTAATTACGAGATTGCTGTGTTTTTGTTTATCGAGAAAACATTGTTCAAAATCTCATCCGAAGAGGAAAATTGCTCGTTTTTAGTGGACTTCAATCTTAAAAATCTTCAAGCAACAGCTTTTACTTAGAATCCTTGACAGCAGAGGTTAGTACTTTGATGTTAAATATTATCATATGTGGGTTGTCTATCTATTTCAATGGATAGATCGGCTGACAAATTGTTGTGAATAACGATGAAATTTCGTATTTTTAGTAAGATTAGCTCAAGTTTCAGTACATTTTGTGAATGGTTTTTGCTTTTCCCCAAGTTTCATACTAACATACCACGTTTGTCTTTCTTTTATTTATCTAACTGTATAGAGCTTCAGATCTGCAAAATTGTGCACGACTTTTGATCGCTATATCATCGTACCATACTTTGGATAGATAGGCGTATGGCGGAAATTCGGGCAAGTTCAGAGGAGAAGTTCACCTATATCCAAATCATTTAGTTCAAGTGATTTTCTTTCTCAGGTTAGTTTTACTTTCAAGTTTATCATGGAAGCTTTTATAAATTCGAACTCAGTTTGGATTTTGTGTTATTTTATCTTACTTCTATTGCATTTCTTACTTTGTAAAAATGGAGCTAGGCAATGATATGCATCGCCCATTGCCGCAAAATAATATGTTTATGTTTTTCCCCAAGCCATAAATTACTCATGTGGAAACCTTAATAGTTTATCTTTCGTTTTGTGTAATTAATTCTTAAGAGAAAATTGTGCCGCTCTCGCAGTAAGGCAAAATTGAGACCTATTTTTGCTCTATCGAAGGTATGACATGATAGAAACATGGCATTGACCTAATGGATATTTTTCTTTCGTACTGCATAAAAATCCCTCAAAAGCTTTCAAAATAGTTTTATAACTCTTTAATGTATTTAACTGATTTAAAACTCTTTTATGTTTTAAAATATTTTCCATTATTTGATCTTTTTGTAGTGTATTTGTGTTGGTTCCTGACCAGCAAAGCTTGCAAATATATCCTGATCGAGACTCAACTACACTGAAATCGCTGTCTAAGTTGTCGAGTTACGGTGCAATTTTTGGAAATCTTGACGTTTAAAGGACTTCTACATATTCTACAACCTTCTCTCGATGTCCTTTCGATATATTTAATATTTATATACAAGGATTACGATGTAAAAAGCCACCCAAATAAACCATCTTATTCAAATGCCCTTGTTGGTTGCTTACATTTATGCGTCTGCATGCCAGCGGTAATTATCACTAAAATTGATTTTCATGCGCATGCGTAGTACAAAATGCCTACGTGCTCATATGGAGGGTTTTTGTATGTAAGAGATGTTGATAGTGTGTAACTGACCTATCGTTACTACCAGCTATATACTTACTGTATATTTATAACATACCTTTTTTACATTACCAATACGATATCACTTACATACTTATAATATGCCATGCACATACCTGTAAGTCATTTGGTTCATTATTTGCTTTTTTTTTATTTTTATTTTCATTATTTGTATTTCCAGTGCAACGGGCCCAAATTAATGAAAGGGCAGATCAAGTAACTTATGCTGACAACATACAAGGTTATATATAAATATATACATAAATAGATAAATAAATCAATAGATAAATAATACCTTATCTTTTCAAAAATATATAACTATAATTAATTTTACCATTTGTATCAATCTACATTTTAATAAAGTTACCATTGCCAACCCCCCCCCCCCCCCTCCTCAAAATAATCAATTTAAATCTAAATTTTAATATACAAAGGTTACCCATCACATCAGATATAGATAATGGAGAAATGATGAATAAACATGTATAAATTATATACTATAACTTATATTTTTTTTGTATCAACAGGACTGCCATTTGCAAATGGAATAGTTGTTGGTTAGTATTGTATGTTCAAAAAAAATTTTTCTTTCTTTCTTATTAATGCATAATTATTACATACATACACTCTTATTGGCCAATGTTAAATTGATGATTATTTATCAACAGATGACAATAGTAGAGGAACTGAGATGAGAGGGAGAGGAGGGAGAGGAGGGAGAGGAGGGAGAGGAGGGAGAGGAGGGTTAGAAGGGAGAGAAGGGTTAGAAGGGAGAGGAGAGAGGGGATGGATGGGAGGAAGAGGAAGGATAGGAGGGAGAGGATATAGAGGAGGAAGAGTAGGGAGAGGAGGTAGAGAAAATAGAGGACGAAGACTAACAAGGGGAGCAAGAGGATCGAGATGTTTCCAATGTAATGGAATAGGGCACAGGTTGGCCCAGTGCCCCTCCCATGAGGATGGTGAGAGAAAAGTCATTATTGTAACTGATAAATAGGCCAATTTACCAAACAATGTCAATTGAATTATCTTTATGCGTATATTATTTATCATGGGACTTGTTAATTTCATGGATTTTTGATATGCAATGATTTCATGACACCTTGTTTTGAAATCATGAAATAAAGGTGTTGCAAACATTTCGTGTAATGTAATAACATATGACAATTCATGTTAATCATAGTCTCAAATACATTAATTTATTTTAAATTATTTTTTGTTCTATGAATAAATCTTTTTTTATATCCTGGGAAATGACCTTAGTGATAACAATGGTTTTTTCTTTTGTGCCAATCATGGGATGAAAATGAACAAGGAATAGTAGTTAGTCAGTCACCTTAACACAAAATATAATTACTAAACACAGTACAATACAAATAGTTCTAACGGCATTCACTCATCTATTTGTGCCAGAACCACTCAAACATGAGAATGTTCAGGTTCTAACGACACTTTGTGCCTCAACTACAAGTTAATAGACTGGTAGTTAAATCGACACTTTTCACATTATGCCAGAACTTAAATGCAAACACAAAATGACTATATTAGAAAAAAAACCACATAAATATCACAAACCATTGAAAACATAGTATATTTATGCATGAGGTGCCCAGACAATGCGAATGTTCAAGCTCTGTTCTACACTATTTGCATCTGTTGAGTGTTCTACTCGTGTGTACCTGTTATCAAGGAGCAAGTATGGATTAGGAATACATTGCATCCTGTTAATTTTGAGTGCAAGTTTTCCTCCCACTTCAGCTTTTTTCATTCTTGTCTTGCATTCACTGCCATAAGCAGCACAAAGGATTGTTAACTCTGCCCTTGTGTAGTTCTCGCACAACACATTCTCACCATATTTTGTCAAAAATACCTGCAGCTTTTGGTGAGTAAAGCTCTTTCCTCGAGATTTGTCTTCATAAGCCTGTTTGATTGTTACTTTAGCTCCTCTGGTCTCTTTTTTTTCTTTTCTCGTCATGACCATCTGCCTGTGTGCAGCTGTCTTTTTCAAACTGCGGTCATGCCTGAAATTCTTGAGGAACTGCTTGGTACCAACATTTAAATATTTCTTAATAATATCCTTGAATAGATGTTCTTTTGTTTCTTCCTACAAAAGAAATGGAATAAACATATATGTTAATTATTTAGGAAGTTTTGGAAATTTTTCAATTTCACCCATTTCTTCTTAACAAATATGGTCATAAATGGTTAATTATACTTTCCAGAATTGAGGAATGAACTGGGGTAATGATCAATGGGATACAATAATGTAATGTGTGGTTCCAAGATATATACATACTCCAGCAATAATGGAAGATGTTTGCAAAAATATACCCCTTCCCATCTGGAATTTCCAACTTACTTCCATACATGCATAGTATGTGTTATTAATTGAATATACCACCTTATATATTGAAGAATTAATAAAATATTATTTGTATCTATGAAATATATATAATGAAATAAGTAAATTCCCTTGTATAAATTACAAACTCTCCCTAATATTTAAATTAATGTATGCATAATAAAGCATTGATAAATGAATTACCTCAATCTTCATGTCCACCAATTGCTTGTTCCATGCTTCCCATAACCACGCACTGTTTTCCATTGCCATTTTCGCAACTTCTACAACATCATCACCATATCTTTGAAACATGCCTGTTGTTAAATAAGACAGTCTCTCTTTCTCGAGTATTATGCAAAATTCATAAAAATCATCAGATACATGGATCAGGCCATGTGTTCGATATTGCCTCTCTTCAGTGACATTCAGGGTTTCTGGGTATTTTGTCTCCTTGCATAAGATGTCGTATGGTACTACAATGAGATTCTCAAGCACAATCAATTTGATTATCTCCTTCTTCACTTTTTCCAAAACAACCTTACCTTCTGAATTCATGTTTGAATGAGTGTAACTTCTGCTTGCTTTTAACAACCTTGATGCAACCCAGCCTCCTATAAATCTTATTTTTCCTTTGCCCTGCTCATCCATGTCATCAACGTTGAATGTACAATAAGCTTCTCTTTTAACATCAGAGACTGTTACTGCCAAAACAATTAGAAGATTTTGAAACACACCTTCTAAAATGTTGGCCATCAGGCTATACTCACACACTGAGAATTCTATGGAGCCATGTTCCTTGTGTTGTATACTGTCAAGAAACTTTCTTGCTAATATACGGAATTCAGGACTCTCTTTCATGATCAGCATTGTCTTTGAATACCACTTCTTTGCTGTGGCAGTCGTGAATCTGGTTTCCTTTTTATTTTCAGGAACTTTGTCTTTGATGAAACTATAAATCTTGTTCAATGCATGTGTCACTATACAAACAGAATCCTCCATGTATTGAATTGCCAATGCAATTATTGCATTCTTTTTTTTTCTGATAGTACTCCATTTCTCATGATTGATTTGTCAATCAGACACTAGAAAAACTGTTCATAATCAAAATCATCTGGTGGTTGACAAAGGTCATCTCCTTTGGACAAGGTCTCAATAATGTCTTCAATGGTTGCATTTATTGATTCAAAGTAGTCCTTGTTGTTACATTGATCTGGCTGATTAACCTCTTCAAACAAATCTGCCCTTAACTCACCTTCAAGTTCCTGTTCAATGGCACTGTCATCTAACTGATTTGTACTAATGTCTTCACATTGTTCACCATCCTCATCCATCACTGATACATTGCAGTTTGCTGTTATTGAACTGTATGTATCACTGCATCTCTGCAATGGATCTATTGACATCGCACAGCAGTTTACAAAGTCATCATCAAATTGCGTGAAGGGTATTAGCTCTCTTAACTCTTCGATTTCATCATCTCTGTTTAATACATGGCGTGGATCAAAGTCCATCACTTGAATGTCATTTAGTGATTTCACCCTTGACATGGCAGTATAGATCAAACCACCTGTGAACTCATAAGAGGAGTGAATGCTAATAGCAGGAAGCTGGAGACCCTGTGCTTTGTATGTTGTGGAGGCCCAGTTTAGCTTAAGAGGGATCTGTCGAAAGGAACCAATCACTTGACCTTCATCATTCATATTATACCATGTAACTTCTTTTATTGTATACTTTCCACCATTCACTTTTATGACTGCCTCACCTGAAGAGGTTTTCGATACGAAATATCCCCTGGTTCCATTGTGAATCTTGCTATTAACATTGTACGTGCATATCACAGGAGCACCTTCTTTGCAGTAAAGCACTTTTGGGGATGGATACTTCATTCCAGTCACATTACCCTCTATCTTTCCAGTGAATTGTAGACGTTCACCTGGTAATTTGGAGAGCTCCATAGAATTATGTGTATCAACATATAAGTTCTTGTAGAACAAATGCACCATTTCTTTATCGTTCAGGTCTGGAATGGGTCGAACAAGATAACGTATTGCTTGTGCAGTGCCTGCATTACAACGGCCTTTTCTGAGATCATGGAGAATACTCAGAAATTGTTCTTCTGTGCTATTTTGCCTGTGGATGACATCTAGCTCTACTGTGTGAGGAAACAACTTCGGGAAAATAGGAGAATAAAACATAGGCCTGCCCATATCAAACTTACCAGGAACAGGTTTTAACTGCAACCAATCTCCAACTAAAATTACCTGCAATCCTCCAAATGGAAAATCATTCCCTCTAATCTTGGATGCTATAGAGTGGAACAATTCCAATAGACGTGCGCTTCCCATTGAGCACTCGTCCCAAATGCAGCAATCGGTTTCACGTATTCTCTGCACAACTAGATCATTGTCCAGTGCGTTTTCAATGACAGACTGGAAAGATCTCTCTGCTGTTTTTATTCCCAGGAAAGAATTGATCGTCTTCGGCAGAGGTCCGTAAATGTTTTTTCCTTTGAAGACCTCGCAGGCAATACCGGTAGAGCAAACCACTTGACTCTTCTTTCCAATTTGTCGTAGATTCAAACAAATGCTCTGGACAACTCTTGATTTTCCGGTACCGGCTGGACCATTAATCGTAAAATTGTGACCTTTCGAGGCCATTTCCACGCATCGATGCTGCTGTCCAGTAAGCTTAATCATCACAGTAATAGTTATTTATTTACTCTCGACCTACAAAATCACACAACTGTTAACGCAAAATATCTCGCAAAAAAACACGAGGTTTCGTAAACGTCAAACAAGTTGAAATCAAGCAAATGAAAATTGTACTTCTCTGTATGTTTTCTTAGTTTTCTTTCGCTGTTTTGAGTGAAATCTTCGAGCAAAAAGCTGGATAGATTTCAGAGCAAAATTGAGTCTAGTAGTCAAGACGGCTTGACGATACAAGACAGAAATGTGTTTAGCCGAAGGTACACATGATCTCTTCCGAGAATCCAACAGTGCCATCCATGGCCATCCATGACATTGATTTCGGACAACCTGAAGACCAAAAACTAGCCCTGTGGGGTGGCTGATGTGGGTTGTGTACACGTGACAAAATGCCTAGGCGGGAGAGTAGTGAGGTCGAAATTGGTTCTCGCCCCAGTCCCGTTGACATAAAGAATCGTACAGAACATAGTCAGAAAATCTGCAGCAAGCGAAAAATTTTCTGCACGTAAATTTCGTTTCGAGAAATCGGTGAGGAAGGTAAAAACAAAAAGGTAAAAATGAATCCCCCATCCTAGGGAACATTTTGGTCAAGATTTTTCGGGAGTTTGTGGTTTAAAAGAAGGTGAAATCGTGGTTTAAAGTGTGTTGTGTTGTTCAAGATGGCGACTTGACTTTCCTCCCTTGTTAAATTATATTAACAGAAATCCACACGTAGGATACCATTGGGAAATTACATTGGAAAACAAAGGCGCGCGCGAAAAAAATGTTCTTGGGCATTTTTTACGGATTTGTTTGCTCGTTCGTATTATAGAGGACATTATCTTGACCTGAAATTAAAAAAATTAATTAAACGCGATTTTTTTCCGATTTTATTTTCACCTTTTACTTTTATCTAAATTGGGCTCCCTGTGCTAGCGCCAAAGAGGAACGAAGAAGAGCAAATCATGGAGGTGGGTAGTTCCTATAACATGGGTTGGCGAAAACGTGGGAAAGGGTACGATTCCTCATCCAGGGTAGGCACTGCGGTGGATCTGAAGACCAGTAAAATCTTGAATTTTTAAACAAGAAATACAATGTGCTGCATTTGCAAAGAAACGACTAATAGCAATAAGAATCCTGTCGCACATGACTGTAGGAAAAACCATCAAGGCTCCTCGAAAAGCATGGAATCAAGTGTTGCTGTTCAGCGTTTCACTGATGCAGTCGAACTGGGTGTATCCTACTCCACCTATGTAGCAGCACTACTGAAAGTTGGCTCAATACGCTAGTCACATATGAAGTAGAAAATAGAGCGAAATAAACCACGCCAGTCGCACTTTGGGGCTATACACAGTTAGGTCATCAGTAAAGGGCCTGAATCCGATTATTATTGCCTACTTTCAAAGGTGTATTACCTACTGTATCAAGGAAAATGAAGGCCAACCATCCTATCTGCTAGAAAGCTTAACATCTATAGTGCCACATGCTTTTGGTGAGTATAACCTGCGCAAAGATTTGTGTAAATACAAAAAAGATCCTCTGAATTGTCGCCATGGTGACCTTCCAAATGGAAAAGATCTTAAGGTAATATTAATAACAGTAACAATAATAATATTAATAACACACATAAAAAAATTACTCGATTCTGATTGGCTGATGAACAGTGCATTTTAGAGGTAATTCAGTGCAAAAATCTGTAACACAGTGCAAAAAAGTGTAACATAGTGCAAATTACAATTTCCGAAAACGGCCTTGAGATCATTTTTTTTTTCTGCTCTTGATAACATTATTAAGCATCAAGACTATGCATTTTTCGATCGTGAAGGAACAAGTTTAAGCTGTGAAAATGGCCAAAAAGTTGGTAATTTTCTTTGTTTTTGAATAAATTTTTTGTCGGTTTCAGTTGAAGAGCATTCGTTGTTGATGTTCAAGTTGGGAAAATTCGCACTCATGTGTTTTTCAAAGAGCTCAAATTTGAAAAACACTCTTGTGCAAATTAATCCCAAATTGAACTCGAAACCATATGATTACCTATACTAATTGGGATATCTCCTGAAGGATTAGTAGCATTCCTATCTGCTGCTTGGGGAGGAAGAGCAAGTGACAAAACAATTACTGTAGAGAGTGGTATTTTGGAAAAACGTTTACCAGGGGATGTAGTATTAGCTGATCGTGTGTTTGATATAGGGGACAGTGTGGGTTTATATTCTGCATCCCTTAAAACACCAGCATTCACAAAGGGGAAATCCCAGCTACCGGCATATGAGGTTGAGGAGACTAGGAAGATTGCAAAGGTATGTATTTATGTGGAGAGAGTAATTGTATTGGTAAGAAGAAGGTATCCGCTCTTGCAAATTAGAGCAATGCCCATAGAACATATGGCAGTTCAACCAGGGGAAACATAAGCCTTAATTGACAAGGTAGGATCTATTTGTTGTACTCTACTACTACTGATTGAAAGATGGCGGACGTTAGAGTGAAGAGCTCTGACTATGATACTTTAGAAATTGTAAAATAACTTCTTAAGACTCAAGAAAACAGTTACAATGCTTTGCTAAAGACACTTATGAATGGATTTAACAGTCGTTTAGACAATCTGAGTCGAGAGTAGAGAATCAAAGTAGAAGAAGCAATGTAAGGATCTCTGGCATCAAGGAAGATCGTTATGAAAGTTGGGAAACCACTGAAAGTAAGGTTAAGAATCTTCTCGAGACGAACCTGAACATGGATGCCGATGAAATCGAAATTGAAAGAGCGCACCATACCGGAAAGTCCAAAGCTGGTAAGCCCAGGCAGATTGTAGCTAAGTTACTGCGATATAAAGATAAGGAGCAAATACTCAAGTGTAGCAAACAACTAAAGGGTACATGAATCTATATCAACGAAGATTTTTCTTCCCGCGTCATGCAAAGAAGATATGAACAACAGGAGGAGCTGGTCAAAGCCAGGAAGGAGGGAAAGATCGCTTATTTCAGTGTCGACCGCCTTGTCATCAAAGATCGCATAGTTCCTTTGGCTGATATATCACATGGACCTTTTGGCGTAAAATATGCAGCCGTTGCAAACTGGAATGAGGTACCTCTCGAAATAAAATTTAGTTCATCACTTAAAACTTTCAAAAAACATTTCAAAAAATACCTCATATCTCAGTAAACCACCAGTTTATATATTTAACTTATAAATGTAAATCTTTTATCATAACTGTTTTCTTCTTGAAAATTATACATTTCTGCCGTTGGAATGTAATGACTTAGGCAGAAATGAATATTTTGACGGCATGTGAATAGCACGTGATGAGTATGATGCGGTGCATTAGAGGTATGGGTATATATAGTGGGACATAGCGTGAATTCACCACTCTAGCCAGTTCCCTTTACAGCACGCTACTTGTTTAACGTTTTTTTTCTTGGAGATATATCCTAAACTGTAATTTAGTACTTTGATTAGTTCACATTTAAATCGACAAAGGCGGAACCCATGGATATTCCTACTTTTATCCAAGACCAAATAAGTAGGAATAACGAAACTTTACTAGCTTCTATGCAGACTATGATGGAAAATTCCATACAACAAATCAAGATAGCTTCTTCTGAGGCTGCAGAGTTGCAGATAAGAGAAATCAAGAAATTGAAGCATGACGAACCAAAGAAATTAAAAAAGAAGGCAAAAACGAAGATCAGTACCGATTTAACTCGAAAGTAATCGACTCTCTAACAGAAGCCAAGGAGCACATCACGAATAACTCCACCACAAAGGAAGAGATCAACATATCCTCTTGGCAGATAAATCTGAGTATGGATGGGCTACGGTTAACAAGTATAAGAAACACGATTTGGCTGAGGATTCTGATGATGAGAAAACGATTTTCAAATTGGAACAAAGAACCAAAGCACAGCGTAAAGAATCTGCTCAGAAGTCAAAGTCCCTTTACCATAGACGTGCTATGTCTGACTCCTAACAGATGAAGAATCCTATACCAGTGATCCAGAATCGCCAAGTCTCTGCAGCCACATCTAGCAAAGTTTCTACTTCCCGGCCATGAAACTGTTTCAGTTGTGGTAAAGCTGGCCATTGGAGAGCTGGATGTCCAACTGCTTCTGTGAATAAGTCATCAAGCTGACTATATGAAGGTGTAGTGAATTTCAATACTAGTTTAAACGTAGTTAAAAGGGGATGTCAGCAAAAATCGAACATACGCCAGCAACAGTCAAAAATTTGATTTCACTCATATTTTGGTATTAGGTAGGCCTATATGCGAGATATATCATGGTATGTTTCATTTGTCGAAATATGGCTTCATTTCCGAGAAAAACGAGAAAAACGAATTTGTCAATAATTGACCCTTTGAGAGAGCCAAAATATACTCCAACTTCGGGGGGCTTGTGTGCCTTTGCAAAAATATCTACATGTTTAATTCTTAAACAACTGTTTTATATGATGTTTTAACTTTAAAAAGCTGAAATTTCATTGTCTTCCAATAAATTCATAACGGTGGAAAAAATTTATTTACCAGGGTACTTTGACGCCTTATGAAAAGTAACGAATTTTCAAAAAATGTTTTCACCATGTACTAAATAAAATAAAAGACCGATATTAAGAAAATGAAAAGTCGAAATAATATTCTAACCGTGACTAAAAGCCAGTCAGTCAGACAAATTTGACATGTGACAAACGCTTGCGTGATATCGGTCTACAAAACACTATGGTTGATAGCACATGACAGGCAGTGTTTGCATGTCATTGTGATTTACTCAGATTTACTCTGGGATTCATTCTAGTAGGTACTAAGCAAACGAAACAAAAAGATTTCAATACAAATTTAAAGGACTTTGATCCAAACACGATCTCCACAGTTGATAGAAATTTTTATGTCAACGACTTGGACAAAAAATGAGTCTTAGTAATGTCTAAGACTTTACTTCCTTGAGTTGACTTTGTTTCGTGGGTCAATGAAACCCCTCTAATAAATTAAAGCCCAAATTAATAATGTTTATTATTGCTATGATTATGAAACACATTGTCAGTTTTTTATTCTAATGTCCTGATTTTTTTAGATTTCATAACAGTTTTTTATTTTTTTTATTTTTTGGGACCTGCAACAATTTTTTGGGACCCGCGACAATTTTACCCATGACCCATGCCCCGCGCCGATTAGACGCACTCCTCTACCTCTACTACTGGAAGCTGGGCATAGAGCCGCAGGCAAAAGACTAGATAAAGATAAGTATTTTGAATGTGTTATTGATACTAAAATTGAAATGAGTCAGAGCTCCACTTGGAGAGAACTGAAGTGTATTCAGTATGCACTTCAATGTTTTGTGTCATTGTTGTCAAATCATACTATCAAATGATTTACTGATAATCAAGTAGTGAAATACATTATTGAATCAGGTAGCATGAAATTGCACTTGCACAAGTTGGCTGTTGATATAATCAATTGTGGAAGAAAGCACAACATCGAATTCGATATTCAATGGATACAGCGCTCGCTTAACAACAATCTAGCCACTTTCACCTCCTCGAACTTCACAAGTGCAAAACCAGAACTGAACATTGAGTGTCAACTAGAAACCCTTTGGAAGTTAGAAGATGATGATTGTGGTGACAGCCTAGGCTTGTCTAGCAGCGACGGAAAGGCCTTGAAAGCTTGTTGATAAACACTACACCACAGGCATTTCATTTAAAGAAAGACCAGCTGAGTTGCCAGATAACCGTGTGATGGCCGAACATCGGCTGCATCTTCTTGGGAAGAGACTACAGATAAACAAAGGTATATTGTTGTCACAAAGGTATATTGCGAGTGTACACGATCTCCTTGAAAAAGGGTATGCTGAGCCTGTGACAGATGATAATCTGAAAGGTAGAAAGAAAACCAGACAACTGCAGACTTGTATACGATTTCGCTGCCAAGTATCAAGGAGTGTCTTTGAATGACAAAGTCCATCAAGGTCCTGATCTGACAAATGGCCTTGTCGGCGTATTACTTCGCTTTAGGTATTAGTCTATTGCTTTGATGGCAGACATCTAGGGCATGTTCAACCAGGTACATGTGAGTGAAAATGGTGGAAAGATGATGACCCGACTAAGACTCCATTGGTGTACCGGATGAAAACCCACCTCTTTGGAGGAGTGTGGTCCCCCAGTTGTGGCAACTTTGTATTGAAGAAATGTGCACAGGACAATGTACAGGACTTTGATCCAAACACAATCTCCACAGTTGATAGAAATTTTTATGTCTAGTCTAGTCAAAGAGTTGCGAGAGCTGCTATCAAGGAGCAGTTTCAACCTTACCAAATGGATCAGCAACTCAAGAGAAGTTCTCCAAACAGTGCCGGAAGTTGAGTGGTTCAAGGAAGTCAAGACAATTGACTTAGATCAAGAACTGTTGCCTGCTGAAAGCACTCTCGGCGTATTATGGCAGGTGGAGTCAGAAACCTATGGATTTGATGTGCACCCAGAAGAAAGGCCATTTACTCGGCATGGGCTACTGAGTACCGTCAGCTCAGTGTATGACCCGCTTGGGTTTGTGAGCCCCTTCGTACTAAGGGCAAAGATGTTATTCCAAGAACTTTGCCGAATTAAATATGGCTGGGATGATCCCATGCCAACGGAGATAAAGGAGCAGTGGTGCCAATGGCTACAAGATCTACCACTGATCCAGAACATTGGGTTTCAAAACAGGCTCTGCAGAACTACACCATTTTGCAGATGCTTCAGACCAGGGCTATGGAGCTGTATCATACCTCAGGATGGTTGATAATAATGAAACCCTTCATTGTTCATTCCTCATGTCAAAGTCTCGACTGGCCCCACTTAAACCCACCACATAAATTCACAGCCTTCAATATGCACTCTGGGAAACCAATGGTTTTTATAGTTGATTGCAAGGTGAATTATTTGGTATAAATTAAGTTTCATACCATACCCAATAATATCCATACCCCACTTCATTATGTAATGGGGGAAATTGGAAATTGGAAAAAAGATTACAAGGTTTGTATGGAAGAATATTGGAAATGCCAGAGGACTACAAGGGGGTGGGAGGATCCTTTTTAAAATATCCTCCATGGTAGGTATGGATATTTTCTGTTTTTCTTTTATATATGTTTATCATACAAATCTAGTTTTATTATTTACAACACTTCCTTTTTGAGTTTAGCACAACATCAAAAAGATTAGGAATAACATGGAAAAGAGCAATGTGCAAACAAATCCTAGATGTTTGACACTGGAAGATAAGCAGATCCTGTGGTCACACCTGTTGTCAGCATATACATTTGACCAAAACACCACATCTCTGCCACCACATACACGAAAAGTTGACAGGTACTGCATGGCCACACAAGCTAATATAAATAATTCACATCCTATTATTATTAAGCATGTTGAAAATATCACCTGTAGTTTCTATTTTTGTTATTATACTGTCAATACATATTTTTGGGGGGTCAATAATAGGTCTAAGCACTGGTCAGACTATTTCACAATTAGCTATAAATAGACCAACATTCTGCAGAATATATGAGTCAAAACCAGCCTTTTTCACTACTAGTGGTCTATCAGTGATAGATCTAGACCACCATACAGTTTGTTTATACTAAATATATTAAACTCTTGAATTCACGCCTCATGATCAATTGATAATTATGTGTTCTCTTACATATTATACAGAACAACACTTTCATCTGGATCCAGCCCTAAAGATGAGGAATCATCTTGCTGAGGATGTACTTGATAAGAAAATGCTATATTTAATGCAAGTGAGTTGGAAACGTACAATTCTCAGAAAAATCAAATAATCTGTTATATCATCATTTAATAATATAATTCATGCATTACATTCTAAACATTCTGCAGGTTTACAAGAAGCATCTCAGTGATTCTGGAAAGGATGGATGTGCACTAGATGCAACTTTAAAGCTTCTTCATTGCACAAGCTCACTAATATAATTTTTCTGTAACAGCAAGCTTGCTGTCCTTACTGTTACTGATTCAAGAATAAAAGAGCTCGACCACTTATTGGTTTTCCTGACAAAGTGGAAAGCAGAAACATCTACCAATAAAATGCCCAAACATTTCATTTCAGAGAAACTATGGTTTGACATGCAAGCTATGATCCATGGTTTGAAGGCAATAGTTAGAATAAAATTAACTCAATTTACAAATTCCGTCATAAAAGCATGGTTTATAAATCAAGATTTATTGAGAACCATTTTTGCCAAGTAAGGGCGTGCAATGGGCAAAATAAGAATCCCACCTACAAGCTCCAGGAATCAACCCAGAATTCAATTCGCTATGGCCAGCTAACAATCAGCAACAAATCAAATGCAGGGATTCCAAAATAAAATGATCACAATTAACTTTAAATAGCTAGTTCGATTATCATAAATGTCACTGTAAAAAGCCTAAAGCCTAAGATTATCTATTACTTACAAACAAACTTCACTGTATATAGTAGGACACAAAGTCAACCCAGGATGGGGTGTGCACCATCTGCACCCCTCCCCTGGTCCTGCCCCTGACATGCATGCACGTAAAGGTGTGCAATCAATTAACAAGAACAATGAAAAAATATATTCTTTTAACTCTGACAGTATAAGTCTAGAAGATCATATAATATCTGTTTACTAGTCCACAAATGTATCAGTAACCTAGCCCCCTCTTATCTACTAAACAAATTAAATTTTTCATCAGACATACATAACTACAACACTCGAAATAGGGATCTGCTGAGACAGCCACTAGCCTGTATTTCTAAATATCAGAGCTCCTTCCGGGCTAACACATTCAAAACGTGGAATCTCCTGCCCACCAAAATTAGACACGAAACTAATTTTTCCAAATTCAAAATGGCTTTAAAAAGCCACTTCAAATCTTTGTAATTTCTTTTGGTTTCTCCTTTTCGTCTTGTGTTACCATTATTGGTATTATCATTATTTGTATTTAATGTTGTTACATTGCTATCATGTTTAGTTATACAGGTCCCCATTTAAACCAGTTATACTGAATTGGGCAACCTGTTTAAATGTTTGAGAAAATGTAAAAAAAAAGAAAGAAAAGAAATCATATTCGCTGTGAATTTTTAATAGTATTCACACTGTATAAATTAGAGCAGCGAATATAAGACTACGAGTTGTGAATATATTATTCACTTGGCTCAACTGCAGGACTGGTAATGTCGAACAGGGTCACATGGCTACCCACAGGTTGGTATTTGTGGTCGTGCTTTCAAACACGACTTTTAGAATTCTACAGCTATTTTTGAAGTGAAAGACAGTGAACTATGGATGTTAATGTACAGAATCTTACACTCTTCACTCGTCGGAGTGTTGAGGTTAAAGGCAAAGACGAGGAGATCTCCGAGGTAGAGATTGCTACTACCCCTTCCATTCGTGAGGGAGCTGTCCCAGAAGCCAAAAACGAAGAGACCAAGACGTATATGGTCGATACCCTTTCCATTCATGAGGGAGCTGTCCCAGCAGCTCAATTTCCAGCAATCCAAATTCACCATGCGACTTGAAAGATCATTGAGCATGCTGAAATTGAAGTCCCTAATAAAATTTCAAAGCAAGGTGACGAAATTCAGCACATGATACCCGACCTAAAGTGATTAAATCTCCATCCAGAATCATTCCTTAGTTTGTTGTTAAGAAGAGATTTTCCCTGAAACCTTCTTACCATGTTAACAAACTACCTAGCCAAACCATACTAGTTTGTAGTTTTAGTTTACAGTTTCAGATAAAAAACCCAGTAAGTTCCGTCATCCAAAGAAAAACCCTCAGTTATGATATTCACGCTCAGCTTGTGTTTTACAAACAAGAAACATTTGAGTACTATCTGGGTTCTGTAGTAGCCAACGTTCTAGCAACTTTTCATTGCCACCTTATTCCAGGAACCCTCTTTCCACAGTTTACCCCCATAATTTTATAATTTCATACTCATTACTGGTAATATTATATTGCATTTATATTATTGTACCACAAATTTAACCTTCATCTTAGAGTCTGTAATACATTTCTCTTTATAGTCACTGGGAATTGCAACTACAAGATGTCACAAAGTTCCTTTACATTAATGGGATTTAGTCAGCCAATATCAGTTCTGCCTATCCGCCTCCGGCTTGTGATTTTTGAACTTTTCTCGTATTTCTCCCAACATCCCGCGTGCTCTATTTCACAGGTAGAGTCATAGAACTTTATTTCTATTGCTTAAATATATATATAATTGCTATAAAAAGGGAGGTCCCTCCAAAATATGCCCATTAATAATGGTGACACACTTGGATTTTTGGCATAATTATGATACTTCTACTTGTACTTATTATAATTATTTATTTTTAACAACTCCTATAACTGTTGGTATTTTCCTTTGAACTTCTAACTCCTCCTTTTTGTCCACATTCTGTCTAAGTATGATTAAAAATTCATGTACACTACATTGTTTTTCATTATGTTTACATTTACTTTTATGTTTTATTTACTTCTTAACAGAACTCTTTGTTTTTGGAGAAGACACATACCATATGCAAGAATTTGATAAAATGAGAGCAGTGTCTGTGAAGAGAAGAATTGTCTCCCTAACAGAAGAAGCTGAAAACACATATGATGACATACATGATGATTGGTAACTCAACATATGTAAATGCTACAGCAATGATGCACTAATTGGTGATAAGTTTAAACTGATGAAAATGAAAATTATTTGACAATCTATTTTTAGTTCCACTCAAGCATGCACCTCAAGTTCTGTGATTGATATAACCATTCAATTAATAATAAAAGACACTTTCAAGTGTAATTTCACCTCACATCTCTAATTATTTTTCATATTTGTTTCATTTTTTATTTCAGCTCTCTTTTCCTCTGGAAAGTCCCAGGTTTTAAGGCTATCAGTTCCCATAGAAATCCTTTTTCAACTAATTCAGCATCACCATGCAATTCCAAGTGAAGATTGTTATGGGTTTCCTGTGATATACAACCGCTGACCAACAGTTCGTTGTTGGAGTTAAGATGGGGACATTAAAGGATAGTGTTAATGGTCACCACAATGTTTGCATCCTTCCTGGGTCTACACTTCCAACCTTTTACATGTCAAAAGTGGAATATTTAAACAAAAGAATAAGAAATGAATCAGCTGAAACCTCAAGAATCCCCCGACTTCGAAAGGCATGACTTATCGCATGCTTGGCGAAAGTGGAAGGAAGAAGTAACGCTATACCTCGATCTGGCCACAGAAGAGGATGACAAAGCTACAAAGGTAAAGCTTTTTCTCTATCTTCTAGGGGCAAAAGGCTGAGAAATTCAAAAAACAATGCAGTACACGACCCCTGAAAAAGACACCAAAAAGAATGAAACGGTTGAGAGACACAAATTCTTCATGCGCAACCAAGAGCAGGGAGACAGTTTCGACAGATACCTAACAGAATTAAGAATTCTAGAGAAAACCTGTGACTTCGGGACACTCTCAGACTCATTTCTCAAAGATAGGATTGTATGTGGGATAAGCAGCTCGAGTGTGAGAGAACGATTACTAAGAGAGTCAAACCTTACCCTGAAGAGCTGTTTTTCCACCTTAGACACTTGGCTTCCATTAGAAAATTCTTGTCTACTGAACACTCTGAAGAGATTACAACACGTTGAGAACTCAGGTGCCGGACTGCTTGCTTTTACAGGAAAACACAACCATTACTGAAAGATCTGCACTGGCAGCCAGTATCTAAGCGCATAGACTTCAAGCTACTGGTCCTTGTATTTAAAGCATATCATGGCCTTGCACCTTCCTATATCTGTGATCTTGTTGAAAAGTATTCTCCACGTAGATCCCTGAGATTGTCCTCCAAGAACTTACTTCAAGTCCCTCAATACAATCTTAAAACATGTATGTAATGTTCACTCTTACCAAACACGTCACTCTCTTTAATTTTGCAGTTCCACGCATTTCCACTAATTATGGTAGATATTCTTTGAGTTTTCATGGCACTAAAGTCTGGAACTCATTGGAAAATTCGATAAAAAACCTTCCCAGAAAAGAATTTCAGAAAAAAAATTAAAAGCAATTGTTTTCTTACCTATACTTAATTCGACTTACTTACTAAAATAACCTTCTGTTAAATGTTCTTTGCTCCATTTTGCTGTTTAGAGAAATGGGTCTTTTCCAAAATACTCATTTCTCTTTTAAAAACCTAATAGTGAGCTGGCTCGATAACGTAAGTTCCCCTAGCTCGCCGGCACTATTTACATATATTTTCTTTATTTAGTTTCATACTAAAATCTAGTTAAATCTTTTGATATTAAGTATAAGAATATTAATAACAATATATCAAATGTATATTTATCAACGAATGTATTTAAAGTGCAAATAAAGACTTACTTACTTACTTACTTAGTTACCGATTATCCTACCTATGAACTTTGACCTGCTATTGAACTACTGAATATTGTTTTTTACTTTATCTATTTGAATTTATCTTTTATATATACATATATAAATATTTTTTTGTATATTAATTTGATTATTTATTATCATTTTATTTCACATTTTACTATGTAAAGTGCTATTGACACCCTTGAAATGGTGCTATATATTAAATAAAGATTATTAATATTATCATTATTATTATTATTATTATTATTATGATAAGATGAAGGAATATGTTACAGACTTCGCCAACTTCCAAGAGGCAAGCGACGCTCATGACAACATAATAAATGTGCTTCTTAGACGTCAAGAAAAAATATCTAGAACTTTGCAATAAGGTTTCAGCCTGGGCTTCGTCCATGGAATGTCACATCGAAATTCATTTTTGTGCCACCGTACAATATGGCCGAACCAGAAAACGTACTCCTATCTAGCGATACAGAACAAGCGGCTGATCCTTGTTGCTTGATGTGAAACTAGACCAGAAATTAGCAAGTTTCAAAAGAAGCTTTGAAGACCGTAAACAGTTTCAAGAGTACCAACTCAAAAAGCCATGGTTTTTCGCGCTTGACCATATGAATTATGCATGATGGCTACCATTTCACATCAGGGGTATGAAAAATTTTCCCAAATCAATCCAACAGCAGTTTCAGGAGAAATGGGTAATAAGCAAACCGTAAATAAGTTTTCAAGTATGCCAATCGACCAGGCACACTAACAAAACAATGCGTTATTGAAAGGGACAAGTGGTAATATTGGGTTAACGGAAAATCCTGTTTCCTTTAGAAGATGGCTTGTGGCTGGACCAGAAATTGTACACTGTAGGGAAGAAATTTAAGATCTTAGTCTTGCCAAAAAAGGACAAGCGAAGACACAGCATCACGATCAAGGACTCTCCACCCATAAGAACTTTCAGTCTAATGTTAAGAATCTAGTTGATAAAGCAGCAGAGGAGAGAAGGAAAGATAGAGAAAGGAGGATTCAAGAACGGACAGAGCAGTTGTTAGCCATGTGAGCAAAAGACTCCAAAGTTCAGGAAGAAGAGGAAGGACCACATGCACCAGAACCGGGAAAGAAGAAAAACCGAAGCTGAAGACGTGAAAGAAATAAACGCCAACCACATCGTACATACAAAGAAGCATTTGGACAGTGGCAGTTATGGTTCATGTTTTCTGGCGTTTTATCGAGGCATGACCGTTGTGGTGAAGGAACTGCAAATCCACTGCAGTAATCAACAAACGAAAGAGGACGCCAAGAAACGGACACGCAACGAGCTTCTGAATGGAGCGGACATCATCAACCAGCTTGGTGATTATCCAGGTCTTCCACTGCTATTTGGTGTTTGCAGCAGAAACACTCCATTTAGATTAGTGCTTCAATTTCACAGGGATGGATGCGACAGCATAACTCTGGTTTGAGCTCTGCAGTCGAAATTAGTCATGAAGAAACGTGAATGGGATGATATCATGGTCAAAACAGCTAATGCGTTACAACACGTACCCAGTGTTGGATTTTTACACAATGACCTGAAATCGAACAATGTGTTATTACACAAACGGGGTGCCGTTTTTATAGCCGTTATCATTGACTTCGGCAAAAGCCGACCAATTTCGGAACCTAAAGGACCCAAGCTTTTGACTGCTAAAGAGCAACTGAAGTACAAGAAGTACCCTCACATCGCTCCCGAAATTGTTGAAGGATGTGGCGGACAGTCCATTTCAAGTGACGTTTTTAGTTTCGCTAAGGTGGTTGAAAAAATATATATCAAATGTAAGTTTGGCGAGCTTCCTCATCTAGTTACGAGTTGTCTTTCGCCTTCCGTTGAAGAAAGACCAAGCTGCACTGAGCTTTACTAAGTTTTAAATATGTTACAACTGAACTTTAAATTACTTTTATCTGGAGAACAATATTATTTAAAATATTCAAATAGTATTCAAATCAAGAAATTGTAACCAAGATTGGGCTAGTTTACAGCCAATTGTAAACTATGGAATTACTTATTGAAATATGTCATAACAGAATTAACTGTGTAATTTAATAAAATATACCATAATTAAGAAAAGCATTGGTAAGATTTACTCAGTTCTGTTGACAGTCAATACGTAAAACTTGACAAAAGGTGACATCCGAAGTGTAAAAACCAACACCAACACCCTGATTCAAGAAACTCGCTTTTTGTTTCCCCCTTGCCGATGTTGGTCCTCTCAGGGAATAGACATCAGCAGTAAGCCAGTTTTTCAAAGTCACATGAAGCTCCTCATGTGGAGATTTTTGGCCAAAAATTAATAGCTATGGTCATTTTTGAGTAAATGGAATATATCCTATCATTGCATGCCATATCAATGATGACATAGTCCTTGATTTCAATTTTTCAGTTCCTATTGATTACAAGCCACTTCTCTGGTCAAGTGCCCCTGTACATTTGTTTTCAAAGATTCTACTTATCTTAGTTATGGGGGTTCAAAATGTGAAGCCATATAACAAGGGCACCCTTTACCACCTATCTTGGTTATGGCGGGTCAAAATGCAAAGCCATATAACCAGGACATCCTTTACCACCTATCTTAGACAATCACATATCAAAGGCTGCTGCAACTTTAGCAAAGCTCCCAAACACCAATATACCATCATTTGTCCTAGAAGATAAAAAGTACTCCCAATGGTGGCAAGCACACCTTGAAAGAATAAGTGATTTTCTTTTACCAGGAGAAGGAGTGTGGTGGCAGCATGACAGTGAATCCAATAACATTGAATTTTTTGACTCTGAGCCAGGACAAAGTTTCGAGGAAGAGGGCCCTACACTTCACCACTTCCGATCAAACAGTCTCAAGGAAAAGGAGAGCTTTCTTACAGAATGTCGGGAAGAATGCATACCGAAATATATCCCTCTTCCAGCTCATTTTCTCTACCAAGAAAATCAAACTGGCAAAGTTAATAAGATCACCATAGGCTACTTATCACATGCATACTATTAAAAAATGGAAGAGATGGACTGTGATTTTCATCATTGCCAAACTTGCTGCCTGAGGAAGACAGATCACACTGGGCATAAATGGCCTCAAAATCGCTCATAGATTTGACCCTAGCCGCCATATTGGACGTTAGCAATTTTGGGAGACTGGGTCCGAATTTACGATTTTCTAATTCGGGTTTGGTTTGCCGGTCAAAAACTACACTCGATTTAAGTTGATCGATTATCGATTTATGAAGTTTGAAGACGAAGGATATACCTTTGATTTGATACCAAACATCGATATGAAAGATGGCGGATATTTTTGAGCAAATTCTCTAAATTCACGATTCTACGCAAAATTCAAATTTTAACGCTTGATATTTTTCTCACGATTTAATACTTTTTACTCTTCTTTTTCCTGAAACGTGTACTTGAAGACTTGAACGAAAACTTGTTGATTTTTGTTTTTGGAAATTAGTCTATGTTTTTTTTAAATGCTCCTGTTTGAGCACGCGAAATATGCCTCGCTTCAATCTCGGCACTTTCATGAAGAAGAAAAAGGAGCTGAAAGAGACTACTGTTAACACCAGTCACGACCAAGGATGCAAATATTCAGTTAAAAGAAGTTGATCGTGGATTAGAAGCAAAGGAACACCAGCACAGGAGACAAGATATTTCTACTTAAAGCTTGTCGAGTTAATCTTAAGCTTAAGTTTATCTTGCAGGGATGCCAAGAAAACATATATTTAATAGCTAAAAAGTATACTTAAAGGTCAAACTACATGTACCTTCGATACCAAGACCTCCAATTGCACTTACAATTTCACTTTTTTTTATTTTCAATTTTTATTTCACTTAATTAAAAGCTTAGTTATTCTTATGTAAGCTTATAACAGTGATGAATAAGATTACTCAAGTTATTCCCAGTCTAAAGCTACGGTCCAGCCTGTTATAGCAAACCATCCTACTGCTACAATCCAGCCTCCTTTGTATTGTAAGTATTGGACTTACCATTTGGGAAAATCCCAAAATACAGTGGTATTAGTTATGTTAATAAACGGCCACACTCGTGGCCAAAAGTTTGCCGCCATCGGCGTCTCATGTGTTATCAAACATAGCTTGTCCATTGCAATGTTTATGATTCTTATAGACGAACAAGCAGCATAAAGGTTATTTTTAGCATTAGATTTTGCGGTTGAACTCATTTCGGTGATGAAAATCGAGTGCAGATATTAGCAAAAGTGGAAGACACAAATCAATATCGAGAAGATGTAGTACTTAGAATGGAATCCACAAGAGAAGGTTGGTTGAAAAATCGTTTGAAAGTTATGTGCCAATTTTCAATGCTATCATTTCAGCGAAACTCCAAACCAATCGTTTTGACCTGTCACTAAGAAGGGCGAAAAGTATGAAGTTGAGTGTTTTGTGCATATCTTCAATTCTTGCACACAAAATAACTATGCAGTTACCTCCATCCTTGACCATCTCTTCAAGACCATTCATACAGAGTATCCTGTAATCAACAAAGCGTATCTACGATCTGACAACACTGGATGTTACCACAACGGTCCACTGGTCATCTACCTCGCTGATATAGGCAAGCGCAATGGGGTGTCAACTGTTCGCTATGACTTCTCCTATCCTCAAGCCGGGAAGGACATTTGCGATCGTAAAACGCCCCCATGAAAGTCCACATAAGATGGTTCATAAATGAGAAACACGATGTTTTAACAGCAGAGAATATGAAAGTAGCCATCAAGTCCCATGCAAGTCTGACAGGATGTTGTGTTGCAGTGGTAGAAATCGACAGCTCTAAAGATCTAGATGATGCCTACAACAAGACACCTGGCATAAGTTTATTGTACAACTTTAAGTACGAAAAAGAAGGGATCAGAATGTGGAAAGCATATGAAATTGGTGAGGGCAAGCTCTTAGCTTCCAAGGAGTTCCAAGACAAACAGAGTATTATGCACAGCATCTCCAATCTCAAATCGGAATATTATTCCTGGTTACTGAACAGAACTGTTAAAGGCTAATTACTAAATTAGTACTGTAATAGTAGATTAAGATGGATAATTTTGCTCGGTTAATGGTACATTCTCTTATCTCTGACTCATGATGCATGTGTTTTTCTATATTGTACAGCTTCAAGGGTATCAGGGATGATCTGAATTTCTTACTGGAAGAGGAATTCAGTTCAATAAATCTGTGTGCTCTTCATTGTGAGTTAAGGAACACCAGACATCTTATTGCATCCCTTTCAGTGTTACCAATTAGGCACACTGAAGCAGTAACAAGATCTTGTCCAATTTCGGGCCTGAAACAACTGGAGACAGAATGACTGTGAAGATGAAGGAAGGACAACAAACTGCTGTCTCCAAGCAGAACATCTCAGTTAAATCATTTTCAGGTAAAGATATAGCGAGTTTAGGGGCACCAAGAGCCTGGACAGACAGACCCACAAACAGGCAGACATACATACAGACAGAGTGCTCAATTTGTTGTTGTTTCTGCAGTTGTGGATACCAGGAAGAGATACCACTGTCTAATTCAGGTATGAATACTTCACTGTTTTATTTTATTTGTACAAATTTAATTCACAAATGTAAGATCAATTATGTAAAAAAAATGCAAAATAAATGAAGTGAAGTACACTTTGAAAGCTGTGTACACATAATATTATTTATTTTTCTCATTACCATATTTTTTTCTGTTTTGTATTCTGATTTCAAGATGTTGGCAAAGAGGTGGAAAAATATCTATTGATGTGGAGTGAAAAGAAAGCGAAGATATCTCAAACATTGTCAAAATTGATGGGATCCATCAAAAAGAGAGAGAAAGTGGAGACCAACTGAATGACTATGCTGCAAACATTTTCTCGAGTTTTTTCTGAAGGTAATAATTATTGTTATGACAACTGTTTATAAAATATGAAACAAAAATATTGGGGGGGGGGGGGGGGGCACATTTAATTAAGACAAGAGCAAAAATGTTGCTTATGCAAATATTAACAAAGTATCAAGTGTGGCAATTTAAAATTATTAACGTTTTCACATTAACTTTAAGGTTTACACTGGTTGGAAGGATAAAGCTAAAGTGATGAGGAGCGAGGTATTTGGAAAGGAGAAGCAGCACTCTATTGTTGTGTTTAAATCACTCTATGATTTAAAGGTTTGTAAGATTTTAAGATTTGTAAGAGTCATATAATTAAATCATCAATGTATACAAGACATGTACATTAATGTATCACACATACACATATATGTACCAACTATCTATTAAGCCAAGAACACAAATCCTGTGTTGAAATGCTTAATTAGCTGATCTTTGTTTTTATCTTTTGTTAAAGTGCAAAGAATGGGGTTTTATGCTGCGGGAGATGTTTGGAAGTTCATTAGGGACAGGTGACTATGGTCACTTGACCATCAAGCATTCTAGTATGCTGATGAGGGAGTTTGGTAGCATGAGAGAGTACTCAAACCAATCCATTAAGTCATCACATGCATTACAAAGGCAACTCTATTCAAAGGCAACTTCCCATGACAGGCATGGGTACACTTCTTCAAGTAAGTTAATATTATTGTCCTAACAGTTGATTTAATAACTCTTGAAATCATTTCAGAGAAAGGAACTAAGAAGTAAACTTAAATGAGTCTTTTTGTTTTTCAACAGTTAAACAGATTATTCTTCACTTCTACTCTGAGCGTCTTCTGTTCTTCAGATTGTGTTTTAGGAAAGCCTTGGAATGTAATTTGAAAGGTACCAATGATATTTTGCTGTTCATAGTGTTCAAATGAAAAGCCCTATTTTATCAGATTTAGGATGAAAAGTCAGTTCACATGCTAATTAGTTACAACCACTATTGCTTTATTATGAGAACAGCTAGTATAAATCCAATTGCCATTGTCATTGTAAGGTTTGTAAATTAAGGCTTACATGCTATTCCTGTGTATATATTATTAATAAGTAATAGTACCATAAGTGCTTGGGTGTTGAATAGTGTGTAGTGCAGAGTAAATCATTATACGAAATTATTGAATAATTTAACATCAATTTTATTTGATTGTTTGAAATTATCATTGTATTGTTAGGTATACCATTTTACTTTGTAGGATGTGGCTGGACAAAACATTACGCAAAAAAATGTAATGTGGTCATCTGGTGATATTTCCTGGGTCCAAGAAATGGATATGCTAGTAACAAACATCTTTGGTAAAGACTTCATGAATTATCAGTGTAACAAATATACCAAAACAATGGAAATTGCACCTGGAAGCCTGCCAACATTTGTGTACAACCACAACGAAAGGGAAAATGATACATCATCTGATGAGCTTCCTAGTTGTACCACAACAAGCCAATCACAAATCATCCACCAATCACAAACCATTAACAACAGTGCCACCCAATCACAAACTAACAACAACCAACCATCATCAATCAAGCTCCCTCTATCTTCCAACATTCTGTCAACACTGGACATCACGTGATGATGCAGATTATCTCAAGGATAAGATCATGCAGTATACATGTGCCAAGCCTGATGACATGACCAAACTGCAATGGACCATGATGCTGCTTCATTTGGCAGGCTCACACTGGGGTCTTCTAGTGATTAACATCCAGTCAAGGCTTATATATTATGATGACGGTTTCCATTGGAAACCTCCTGCCAATCTTGTGCGAATGACAAAGAAAGTAGTCCAGTCATTATATGACATATCAGACACCAACAGTCAATTTGACACTTCAGCTTGGGACTTTTCTTCAGCAATAAGTCACTTTGGAATGCCAAGTTAACCTGCAGGCAGCAGTAGTTGTGGAATGGGTGTCATGTCTGTTAACAGCATAATGAATGGTCCTATCACAACATTGACTGATTTCAAATGGAAATTTGATGACATGCACACCTATCGCCGTGTCCTGTTAAAACAGTTTTTTGAATGGGAAATAGAAGATGTTTCTTAAGATAAACTGTAGATAACATCTCCTAACAACACTAAGGTAACTGTACAGGTCTGTGTTAAAATGTAAATGTAATAATAGTCTAAACATCGTTTAAGTCATGTGACATATAGCAGTTTTATGATTTAAGAATTTCATCAAGTCTACCCTATTGTAATTAAGCATTTTTTAATTTCTAGTTCAAACCATATTCGACATATTCTACCACATTCAACCGTCTCAATAAAAGCATCAACCAATAAAATCAGTGCGTTCGAATGGTGTATTATTGAATCAACCACTGTCCCCTGTAATCGTGGATTACATCACAGGGCAGGTTGCGTAGGTTTATCACCGGGTGGAGCAGTTTGTCACACAAAACACAAAGTTTTACCATCACAATCTTTGATTAAGTCAATTTGTTACCCAGAATTATTCAAGATATCTAATGAAACAGTGAAACATGGTTGTACATATGAGAAAGATGCCATTTTGTCTTATGAAAGTGAAATGAAAAAGCATCACAAGGATTACAAGATTACACAGGATGGATTGTTCATAAGTTTATACATGCAACCCTGATTTTCTTTGTTCCTGCTCATGCTGTGGAGATGGATGTGGAGAAGTGAAGTGTCCTATTTCTAAATCAGCAGTAGCTTGTTTGGATAAAGTGATTGGGGTTTTCTGACTGAAAAGGACACACAACCACTACTATCAGGTGCAACAGCAGCTGTTTACATTACATACAGAATACTGTGACTTCATAGTGCATGCTATTGATGATCAGAAGAATGCAGTAATTGTGCAAGAACAAATTTACAAGGACAGAGAACATTGGTTTAAATGCTTACTAAAACTTAAAGAATTCTGGTTCACGTGCATTTTACCAGAAATCCTTGGCAGGTGGTACACCAAACGAAATGGCGTGCCTAGTGCAACACCCGATCTTGAGAAAATTCGTTTTTTTGTAGAATGGATAAGATAGATGATAATACCATCATTTGTGCAAACACTGATTGCCCCTATGTTAAATTCCATTATTCAAGTCATGCTATTTCTACTAAGTCTCTTATTCCAGCTACATGGTTTTGTCCATATTGCCAAAAACTTCCACATTTCAAGAGAGGAAAATCTCCAACAAGTAGTAGCACAGCAACACCAAGTGAAGCTCCTGTCCAACCTATTTGTGTTTGTAAGACAACTGCAAAGAAGGGTATCAAACTCTTAGAATGTCACAGTTCGAAGTGTCCTTATGGAAAGTTTTTTGCACTTGGCATGCTTGAACTAGAAACGTCTACCAACAATAAAACCACGCTACAAATGGTATTCCTGTCCCAACCAAGCTGCATACTACAACTACTGGTATTCCTAAAATTTGTGCATCAAAATCCAATTCTCACAAACTTCTGGGAGAGCTTATCCTTCTTGATTCCAGTCTAACATTTTCTCCACAATACAACTGCTCCATAATACAACCAGCACATGTCCAGCTTCAGCAAGCCAACCAATTACTGGAAGGTTTCAAAAGACCAATTATATGTCCAGTAAGAAATTTTGACATTGTAAATGGTGAATTTGTTCAAATATTGCATACTGGGAATTGCCACTGGGCTTGTGTAAGCAATATTGGATGTCCCGCTGGTATGGTAAACCTTTATGACAGTTTATTTAATGATGTCATTGAAAATGAAGTAGAGTATCAGGTTGAAAGTCTTTTATTTGACAAGCATAAAAGTTTATCACCTGTCCCAGTACAACAAAACAATGGCAGTGACTGTGGTGTATGCCGACTAACGCAACAACATTGGAGTACAAAGCACGACATCCAGTTATACTACCTAATAACGGGCATGTCACCGACCTCGTGATCCGCCACGTTCATGAAAGGACAAGTCATCAAGGTCGCGCAAGAACACTGGCAGAAATATGATCATCAGTCTACTGGATTGTTGGAGGCAGTTTAGCCATTGGTCACCACATTTCCAAGTGCATAACCTGTATTAAGATGAGAGGAGCCCCACAACTACAAAAGATGGCAAATCTTCCAGATGATCGAACAACAGACTCCACCTTTCACCTACTGTGCAGTTGATTGTTTTGGCCCATTCATCGGTAAGGAAGGTCGAAAGGAAATGAAACGCAAATGAAACGTCTTGGAGAGCCATCCTTATCGAAGTAGCGGCACACCTAACCACAGACTCCTTCATCAGCGTCTATTGTCGCTTTGTGGGTCGCCAAGGACCAGCACGTCAACTAAGACCTGATCAAGGAACAAACTTTGTAGGAGCCAAGAATGAGCTACAAGCTGCGATCGCAGAGTTCAATGATGCAAAGATTGTCCAATATGTAATTGTACATGGGATTAACCATGATTAAATAGACGTTCAACCACGTTTATATTAATTTAATACCAAGCTTTCGCACCGCTGGTGCATCTTCAGGGCTGAATGATATTTTACAATTGTAACAAAAACGTTAACTAAATGAGCGCGCTACTATTGGCCAATAAGGTAACAAGAAAACAACGTGTAAACATAAACAAAAGTAACTGTAAAAACTAGAGCGAGCTCACTGGAGCGCGCTTGCTAAACTATGGAAAAGAATATGTTAATAAAAATGACAAATAAGTAACTAGAATAAATGAAAATTAATTGGAATGATCCTAAAATACAAAGAATTACAATAGATTATTGGCTAATGATTGGCACATAGCTAGCTGGTAATATCCGCCCGCTGTCCCTAACGCTATTTTTAATAGTTTAAAGTTTAAATGTTTCGAAGCAGGAATAAAGGAAATCTTTCCCATAAAAAATTTTTTTTCAGAAGAAAAAAAAATAAAACGTTTAAACCCCCCTCTATTTTTAACGAAAAATGAGGCTTCATTTATTTACCCCTACTTCATTATTTTTACACTTTTACATACAGCCTTGCCAGACGAGATGCTCTCAGAGATTTTCAAGTCATTCAGTATTAAAGATATCCTGAATAAGCTAGCACCTGTTTGCAAAAGATGGAGAACTGTGTCATTGAGGAATTCCCTGTGGAGGGACCTCCCTTTTGATGAATGGGGGATCACATCTTTGAGAAAAAATTGTTTAATGAGCATCGTGTCACACTCCCCAGGTTTTGAAATTTTTTCAATGATCCCTGATAATGTCCATAAGCTTGACAGCCCATCTAAGGAGAAACTAATCCGCCATTATTCCCCAGACTTGCCATCAGTGAGTAGCGCGTCGCAAGAGTTCGATCTATGGAAGTGCTTCTGGTAATTCAATTTTCGAATTTTTGCGAGGGTAATTGCCTTGCAGTATACGGCTGTGGATGATTAAATTATTATTTTTTCTTTTTGCAGGGCTACCAGTGAAAAAAACCCAGCAACATTCCAGGAAGCAATGAGACGCTGCAATGCCAGCCTCTATCCAAACATCCATACCATTCTACGTTTGCTACTGATCACTCCAGTTACTAGCGCTACAGTGGAGGGAAGTAAGTCGTCATTGCGTTTTGTGAAGAACCTGTACCTTACCACTATGAGCGAGGATCGCCTTTGCAATGACAGTCCGCACCCTCTCCTCTGAAATTCCAGGAAATATTTTAGCGAAAGTTCCTTCTGTATACATATAAGCACCACGTTCCAAGCAGAAATAAAGCATATTACCTGTTTTCAGCCATTAGTACGAATGGTGTTCAGCCAGTTTATTAGCATTATATGATGGAGAGTTTTTTGGAAATTATCGGATCCTATCCGGCCCCTGCTTTTGAAAATTCCTGGATCCGCCCCTGACCTTGTTTTATATATATATATATATATTTTGTTTCTTCACAGGGAAAATCAATTTCAAAATGCCGCATTTTAACATTGGTGGCACCGTGAATGCCCAGAACCAGTTAAAGGAAGATGTCTTGGTAAGAACCAGAAGACCTGAACAAGGAAATTGTGGAGAAGGAAAAAGAAATCAGAGCGAAAAAGGAGAAGCGTCGGCGATTGTACAAAAATGTGAAGCTAGCTAGTATGTTGCGGTTTACTATAATTCTAATAAATATAGACATTTTTGAGTAAGCTATCCATCTAATATGGCAGTGTACAGTTGCGTACGCCACAATCCGGAAGGACAATTAAAAGGCCCACAAGATTTCAGTTGAATAGTTAATTAGCGAACATTTGTTTGTGGTTTTTTCGTTTCTCCTTATATGCAAATTCATCTACAAGACCTATAAATGTAGTAAAAATCTTTGAGCTCATTAGTTAGCAGTAAAGGTCATCAAATAAAGAAGTCATCAAATAATCGTGTATATTGAGTCTTTGCTAACTCCCTTCCGACACGTTGGATTGTACAGGCAGCATATCTTTACAGGGCACATTTTATTTTGAGCTAGCTAGTTTACTGTAAACAAAAAACCTACAATTTCACTTTGTTATTTGTTTTCTTAGTTGATTAGCAAGATTAAATGTGACTGAAAGGAAGAAGGGAAGCCCTTAAAGTGCAGACTCAGCCAGTGAAGGACATTAAATTTCCCATATTTCGATTCTTTATGTGAATAATCATATTTTAATATTATTCCTAGGTATTTATGAACATCCTACTGAGCTCGCCTTCTTTAGAGTCATTTATTATATTTTGCTTTGAGAATGAGCGATTCGGAATCAAAATGAAGTATTTCAACAGAAGAAGAAGGAAAGCTTTACCTTGAAGTTGTTGGCAAAAAGAGCCAAAAAATCCCTGAAGAGACATCCAGAGGTTTGTAGATTCCATTACCCAAACGTTATACAAAATCATTGAACAAAAATGCTTATCCAATTTGTTCATAGAGGGATTCTGACATATACTATTTTTTATCATTATTATTATTCAAAAGTGACTACTAGGATACGACAAAGAATATAGAGAAAATATGGTAAACAGAGTCAAAGACAAAGCAGGCTTGCGTATGTACATTCAATGTTTTATTATCCTTCAGTATTTTGCTACTCACAGCACTTCACTAAGTTGCAATAATACACCTTTTCGCTGATACAACGGCCATCTTGATTTCTATTGTTTAGAGTAAGACATGCTGACAGGGCCATCATTGAAAAAATCATAGTATTCAAACCCTTTGAATATTCATGATCCTTCCTGATGACGTCATTAGCATTATTTAAGGACACATTGAATGAACACAGAACCTTTTCCAAGATGTCTATTCGTCCGACCAGCAGATCTTCTAATTCTTCACCATCAGCTTCTAATGTAGCACAAGTTATTGAGCCTCTCCAACAAGAATTGACAGGTTCAACATCTGCTGATGGAGTTTTGCCGCCTGCTGGTGGGCAATCTTCGCAAGTTCCAGGGGAACAGATCGAGCGGGCGAGGCTACAATCTCAAGCAAAAGAAAATGGGACACATATTATTCTGGAACAACGTTCCCCCTGAACCACTAGCAATGTTGTCTCTCATGCATTTTATCCGGTAACCACCTCATAAGCTTGAAAACTTCATAGACCAACATTGCTAAGGGGGAAAGGGGTGTAGTGGCACTTTATTTTTGCAGAAGACAACAAGAAAATTTACAAAATTAAATGGTCATTCATCACCTCAGCAAAAGCCTACAATAATATTTCTAAGAAATGCAATCTCAGCTTAGCAGAAAAATTGAACATTATTAAATCAGATAAAGCCAACCTTCTCAACAAAAGATCAGAATTTATTCCAAAATGCCACCACGAAAACAAATATTACTTAAGCCGGATAACAAATTATCGCACTTTGATAGAACAATAGCACTACTGTAAATACATAACAATACTCCAATTATAGACTACAACAATAGATTATACTACAATTATAGTGCCTTAGGTATATATAGATAACAGTATGGATTATTCTTTATTAAAGACTGTCTGAAGATCGTGTAAGCGTGAAACTCTGAGTAACAGCAAAAGTGGTGTCTTTCTTTGATCTATCTACAATCTATAATCTATAACTCTCTACATTTCAACGTATTGAGCACTTTACCGTCAGAATAGATACATCCAGATATATTTATACATACATACGTACGTACATACATATATACATACAGCAATATGCAGAAATTCTGATCCACCTGAGCGAAGTATATAACTATATCGGGTGCATTGTGGGAATAATTTCGCACGCGATTCAATGTAAAGAAGCGTGACTAGCGTGGAGTTGATTGCCAGCGCTATATTATACACTTGTGACGAAGTCCCTATATATTATCTTGAACAATCTATACCTTAATTAGTTAGTCACGCAACCGAAGATGTATACTTAATTACTTGTCAACACTCTGACACACCTCGATATATTATTTCATAACATGGGTGTATTTCTGCGAGGATATTACGTGTTTAGGAACTGCGTATTTTGTGTAGGTTATTTTACGCCCAGGATTTGCGTTAAGGATATTCCAATGCATTTGTGTAATAAACTTCCTATAATCATACCCTAAAAATACTGTAAACTTTAGTATAAATATAGGTTATATTGATCGTGTAAATTAGATCCAGTCAGCAAGCGAGCTGAGCTCAGAAGTCAAATAAAGAGTATCCAGGTAGACAAATTGGTTGTGCTTTCGTTGGTCATAGCGCTTGGGGAAGCTTCGTGACATTTGGTGGCAGCGACAGTGGGATCAAGATTCTTGTTTGAGAAAAGAATTGGTCTGATAATCAAGTAGGACCGACCCACGAAAGAAACAGTTCAAGGAAAAATGGAGGCACTTCACAAATACTACCAGGGATACACGTTGGACGGTCTGAGAGAGATCTGCAGGAAGAGAAACCTGGAGACAGAAGGGAAAAAGAAAGACGAAATTATCAAGATGTTGATCGAGGAAGGCGAGGAGCAGGCAACTCCACCTGGGGAATCAAAAAGTTTTCAGGCAGACCCAATGCTGAAAATGATGGAGATGCTGCAAAAGCAGATGTTACTACAGGAGGAGAGACAATTACAGTGGCAGAAAGAGCAGCAGCAACTGATGTTTTCCTTTATGGAGAAAGTGAAAACTGAAGATACAAAGCCAAGACTGCCAAAGCCAACACTTCAGAAGATTACTGAAGGAGAAAATGTAGAGAACTTCTTAGATATGTTTGAGAAGGTAGCCACTCAGCAGGGCTGGCCCAAAGAAGTTTGGTCGACACAACTCGCTGGACTGTTAACAGGAAAGGCCCTGGCTGCGTTCGTGAACGTACCAAAGGAAACATCAGACGACTACGAGGTGGTAAAGACGGCCATACTCAGAAGGTACGATGTGAACGCCGAAACATATCGCCAATGATTTAGAACAAACAGGAGAAGAGGAGCAGAGACGTATAGGGAGCTCGCCGACCGCTCAAGAGACTTGTATGTTAAGTGGAAAGAAGCCGCAGAAATGAACCTTGACGAGATGATCTTGGTTGAACAGTTCATGCAAGCAGTGCCAGAGGATCTTCGCGTTTGGCTGAAGGAAAGGAAGCCAGAATCGCAAAGGAAGGCCGCAGAGCTGGCAGACGATTATGTTTTAGCATGGAAGGCTGATAACAGAGGAAACATGCTAAAACCAAGAAGATTTGACACAGAACAGATAACGAGCAGTAAGCCGCCAATGTTTGACGACCGATCAGCGAGAAGTAATGACAGTTCCAAGAGCCACCCGATGACAGATGGTAGTCTAACAAGGCCGGATAAGACAAACACTAATGGAGAAAAACAGTGCTACTATTGCAAGAAGTATGGACACCTAATGTATAGCTGCCCAGATAGAAAAAGTGATGGCGAAACAGCTCGACCACGGGACACGATGTTTTCAAGAGTTTGTCCAGACGTTGCGTGGAACACAGATAGCCACAAATACCTAAAGAAAGGAAAAGTGGATGGCCGGAGTGTACAGATGTTGGTAGACACGGGATGCGATAGGACAATGGTT